>CM074726.1:23452903-24180403 GCA_037306005.1 Rhinophrynus dorsalis | reverse complement strand
AACATTCTTAATGTATGTTTAAGAACTGTTGCTAAAATTCACAATGATGGGTCATAATTATAAAGTCAAGTTTAGAAATATGTCTTTATTGGAAAATATTCTGAGAAAATACTCTAATGAAAATATTTTTTGCATGTATATCTTATACACTATATCTATATAATTCCATTAAGAACATACCTGTGGTTAAGATTTAATCAGTAAACTGCTTTTATTTTTGCAATGTCATGATATACACTTTGCTACTGGATTCTTTTTCGGACAAGACCCCTTCTACTCCACTTGCATTAGTATTTAGTAAAAAATGTCAATAAACGTGTGTGTATATATACACATACCTCCCAAGTGTCCCTCTTTAGGAGGGACAGCCCTCTTTTAGACCAAATCCCTCTGTCCCTCTTTCCCACCCTGATGTCCCAGTGTTTAGGAGATCAGACTGTGTGGTGTGCATATAAGTGTATCATATTGCTCAACAGCAATAAAACTCACATTAATGCTTGTTTAAACGTCAGTATATGTGTTTATAAATTAGTCTGTGTAAATAAAATACTATGGTCTTGTTATAAGTCATTTATTCAGTTACACAAGGAGGTGTCAATAGGTCATGAAAGAGCCTAAAAATTATCGGTAATGCCCTGCCCACCAGCCACGTCTCCAGCAACACCACCTAATTCACAGGTGTCCCTCTTTGGCAATTTGAAATGTTGGGAGGTATGTATACATCTATATCTATATCTATCTATCTATCTATCTATCTATCTATCTATCTATCTATATATATACACACACAAACACACACAATGGGCCTGCATTATGTAGATATAAGAGGACTGTGGATTAGGGTGACCAGTCCTCACCTTTAACCGGGGACACATAGGAGAAATGCATACTACAGGACTGCTTTGATTTCAGTGAAGTACTGAAATGTGCCTATTTCCTATGTGTCCCCGGTTAAAGGTGAGATCTGGTCAGCCTACTGTGGATCCAGCAGTCCTCTCCATGAATTAAACCTTTATATCAACTCCCCACAAGTCATGTGAGGAGTAATTAATTACAAACAGACATGGTGCATGCAAGCTAGGACAGGCATAAGGCCTATTCCTTAAAGGCCAAGAGTGAGAGAAGAAAAATAGGTATAGTGCATTACATAAATGGTTAAATAGGATAGGTAAAGGCTGCTAAGGTGAGCAAAGGAGAAATGTAAGTACCAGGAACAAAGAGAAAAGATCACAGCGCCAATTAACCATAACAGATCCATATAATAAGTACAATTTAAATGTGAATATATAGATAGATATATAGACGGCAGCAAGGAATGAGAGGGTTCC
This sequence comes from Rhinophrynus dorsalis, assembly GCA_037306005.1. Taxonomy (NCBI): domain Eukaryota; kingdom Metazoa; phylum Chordata; class Amphibia; order Anura; family Rhinophrynidae; genus Rhinophrynus; species Rhinophrynus dorsalis. The sequence continues at coordinate 24,179,075 of CM074726.1, read as the reverse complement.
CCAGTCCCCCAACCAACAGACCAAAAACCCAAAGTGCAAACACAGACAGAATGACAAAACTGCGCTCCTCTACATAAAGAACAAGTGTGTGCCCTGTGTTGGGCATATATAATAATTCTTAGTAAATAAGTGAAATTTTGGTTTCACAAAATTAGCCAAGTTGTGGGTAAGCTTGCCACCCCTTCAAGGTATTTCACTTTAAGGAAAGTCCTACTCTAATATATATTTACCATGCTGCCTACTATATATATCTATCTTTATATTCACATTTAAATTGCATTTATTAATTGGATACGTTATGGTTAATTGGCGCTGTGATCTTTGCTCCTGGTACTGACATTTCTCCTTTGCTCACCTCAGCAGCCTTTTACCTATCATATTTAACCACTTATGTAATGCACAAAGATTATGTCACTATACCTATTTTTCCTCTCTCACTCTCGGCCTTTCAGAACTAGGCCTTAAGCCTGTCCTAGCTTGCATGCACCCTGTATGTCTGTAATTAATTTTCTCTGTCGTCCAATACAGGTTACTTTGGGTAGGTGATCAGCCCCTTTAATAGGCAGAAACAATTCTGAGAAGTGACTGCTGGGTGGAGCCTACCTCCTCTCCTTAGCTTGCAGCTAGCCAGTCCCCAAGCAGTAAGATTTGTTTCTTGGTCGAGGCACTAGCAAGAGAACAGTTCTGCTATAGTTTTAGCTACTTATTATTTTCTGTTAGAAATGGGATGCCACCATTAGGTGGATTACCATCACTGACAATTCCCATCACTCAAATGCGGATAGCTCAGTTTACCAGGTGCTTTTGTGGACCTAAGCCCCAGGGGGAAACATTGGCTGCAAGTTCTTTCCCCAGGACTTGCCCACTGAGGCTTCTTCTTGATATATGGAAATCTGAAGACAGAAGACCTGCTGAAAAAGGTGAGCACCCTTTGAGTGCTGAGGTCTGCATGTCCCATGCTTCCCCTCCGCACAGGGGTCTCATTTGGAGTTCCTATTACATACTCATGCACTCATTGGGTTTATTCTGTATGTCTGTGAGGTGTTTGGAGCAAGTTTCTGTGTTAACTTCACCGTTTTGTTGCTGGTTAGCATCCTTTTTGTGTTTTTTGGGGCACTTTCCCTATTGAGTTCAGTGTTGATTGGGTCTACTGTTTTTTTCTAGTGGCCTTTTGAGTGGTTTATGTTTAGTATTCACCTCGTTAACTTTAAGATCTGCGCCTTTCGTGCGCACATTTACCGCATAGACACCATTGATCCATTTACTTCTATGGGACTTTACAGTTTGGGTCATATCTCTGCACCCTCTCCACGTAACGTGGTCAGAGATGGCTCAGGTTGTTGGTTTTCCCTTGCTCTGTCAACCAGTCAATGTTCTGGGGATGTTGGAGGCTTTAGGGGGCTCCAGCCACTGTTGGGGTTTAACCCTTCGCCTACCAGATAAGTTTAAATTAGCGTTTCTGGGGTGCAGTAATTATCATACACACTTTATTGTGGGTGTTTTGCTACTTTGACCGTTTTGACTCTGTGAGAATGTCTACTCCGCTAGACCTTGGGGCTAAACCTAAGACTAAGGATACTGGGGTGTCTGTGTCCCCCATTGCTCATCATGCCAGTGTTACCTAGAGAATACTCAGGTCATGTTTGCCCAGCATGCGCTGCTGCCCCGAATCTCCTGCTAGGGCCTTCAGCCATGCACTAGAGCCAATATGGATGCAAGAGTTTAAGGCTACTACCAGGGACCTCCAGTCCACCTTACAACCCTTCCATCCACTTTACAGGGGGTCTTCGACTCGTTGCAGACCCCCGCCCCTATCAGATCTTCCCTGCCTAAACTGCCAGGTGTACCTGATGTGTCTGATTCCTCTGAGGAGGAATTATTGGTGGACTCTGATAATAATGACTGTTCAGCTGTTCCTTCATCTCAGTTTTTTGGGGACCCCTTTGAGGCAGACCCCATTCCGTTGGCTGAGGGCCTGATCAGGGCTGTGTTTTCCACCCTGAACATTCCCTTGGTGCAGGAGGTGTCTTCTGACCCCTCTGATGTATTCCAAGAGCCTATTAGGCCCCATGCCTGCTTTCCACCTAATCCCACCCTTGACCGCTTGGTGTCAGAGGAGTGGAAATTTAAAGACAAGAAACCTCTGTGTCTAAAAAGTTTGCTAAACTTTATCCATTTTCTGAAACATCCTTTTCTCAGTGGGTTCATCCCCCCAAGGTGGATGCCCCAGTTTCCAGGCTTTTTAAGTCAACTGCCTTGCCAGTGGCAGACGCCTCTGCTCTTAAAGACTGGACTGACAAGAAGCTTGAGACTTCTCTGAAGGCTATTTTTGCAATAGCGGGCTCTGCTCTTCGCCCCACCTTTGCTGCCACATGGATAAATAGAGCTGTGGCTGTTTGGAGTGAACAGCTCAATTCTGCTGTCCGTCAGGAAGCCCCTACTTCTGACATGTTGTGTCTTCTCGCTAACATTGCTGAGGCTCAGCATTATGTCTCTGCTGCCCTGTTTGACGCTGTGCGTATGGTAGCCAGGGCATCTACCATGTCTGTGGTCGCCAGAAGGGCTCTTTGGCTTAAGATCTGTTCGGCTGACACGGCCTCTAAGAAGGCTCTGCTGTCTTTGCCATTTCAGGGTTCTTCCCTGTTCGGGCCTGAACTCAAGGATCTCAACAACGAGGCCACTGGAGGGAAAAGTTCTCCCCTGCCAGTGATCCTGAGGAAGAAGGCACCTGTTAAAAGGAATTGGTTTTTCGTTCCTTTCAGGCAGACTCGCGCCAAGCAACCTAGACGGTCCCTCAGGCTCCTCGCTCCTCATCCAAGCCTAAGCAGCAATGGACATCCAAGTCCTCCACGAAGGCCAAAGCTTTCAAACCTTCTTCTGCATGACTCATCGAACCCAGGTCCCCACCCACAGGTAGGTGGCCGCTTACGCCACTCCCTTTCAGCTTGGCAGGCCTCTGTGGCATCCCAAGGGTTTTACAAGTGGTGGCCTCGGGATACAGGATTCCCTTCACCTCTCTTCCTCCTCCAAGGACCTTTGTTTCTCGTTCTCCCTTGGGAGCAGAAAAGCGACGCTGTTTCGAGGAAGCTATACAGGCCCTCCTGGACAAGGCAGTCCAGGAGCCAGTTCCCCTTCAGGAGAGGGGCTTGGGATTCTATTCCAACTTCTTTGTGGTTTCCAAGAAGGATGGAGGCTGTCACCTCATTTTGGATCTGAAGGATCTCAACTCCTTTGTGGTCACGTCCCAATACCGCCAGGAGTCTCTGAGCACAGTGATAGCAGCCATATCTCCTGGGGAGTTTCTGGCCTCTCTGGATCTTCAGGATACATATCTGCACATCACCATTCATCCAGAGAGTTGGCAGTATCTCCTCTTTGGCACTTCCAGTTCTCTGCCCTCCCCTTTGGCCTGAACACGGCTCCTCAGGTCTTCAACAGAGTCCTAGGAGCTTTGATATCCGTCCTAAATCAGAACGGCATCAGGGTGACTCCATATATGGATGACCTCCTTCTGAACGCCTCGTCTCCGGAAATCCTTCACCAGCAGGTGCAGGACTGCATTCATGCTCTCTCCCATCACGGGTGGATCATCAGCTTGGACAAGTCAGACTTTGTTCCTTCTCAGAATATGGTCTTTCTGGGTCTCCTCTTCGACACTCAGAGGGGAATGGTGTTTGTGACAGATGAGGTGGCTCATCAAATAGCACTAAAGATCCAAGCTATCCTGTCTAGGATCCAGTTCCAGCCAAGAAGTTATCATCCCTTTGTGGGGAAGTTCATTTCCACCATAGAAGCCGTTCCGTTTGCCATGGCTCACACAAGGGAACTTCAGAGGTTTCTGATCTTGGCCTGCAAGGGCGGTCCACATCTCCTGGAACGATCCCTGTCTCTCCCTCTTCAAGTGGAGAAGAGTCTCTCGTGGTGGCTCAACCTGAACAATCTCCTGAAAGGTCGACCCTTCCTGGTGCCCTTCTGGACCACAGTGACGACGGATGCCAGCCTCTCCGGTTGGGGAGCGGTGTTGGGGCACTTGAGTGTTCAGGGCAAGTGGTCTCAGGAGGAATCTCTCCTTCCCATCAATGTCTTGGCGCTTCGGGCAATATTTTATGCCCTACATCACTGAACACGACAACTGGAGGATTGACCATTCAGGGTGCAGTCGGACAACGCCACAGAGGTAGCCTACATCAACAAGCAAGGTGGCACAAGAAGTCTTGCAGATTGTCCCCTTCTGTTATCTGTCTAGTCTTACAACCATATTCCACATCTGAGAAGAGATGGCTTACACTAGGTAAAAGGGGCAGGAGGGGAAACTTTGCTTGTGAATATCTCTCAAACCATAAAGGTTTGAGAGAAAAGACTTATATTGTTTTTCATGTTTTTTTAATGCCTACAAAATAAAATAAAGATAAAACGAAGTATTACTATCCCTTTAAATGTGAGGCTAAAGACTTGATACAAGCAGGAATGGTTTGGGTTTCTATAGCAGTGGCCTCTCTTCTCTCTTGGGGGATATCTTCATAGTAGAGATGAACTACACTTTAGTGGAAGGGGGCTGCTGTGCTAGGGGATAGGATGATTAAAGATTTGGAGGAGACTCTAAAGTAGGAAAGGGAGGAGGGTGGGAACCACACAGGGTGGGTTGGACAGTGCATAAGATGAACTGGGATTAGAAAAGAGGTATGGGTGTAGAAAGGGGGAAGGACTAGTTCAGTTAATAGGGCGGTACCTATATCACAGCCTGATAAAAACTAATAAATAATATTTCAAAGAATGCACATCTTTAGAATGGCAGCAACATAAAATGCATGTTTACAAATTCTTGTAGTCTGGCAGGTAAGATGGCAGAAATGGAACTGCTTGCAATGAATGAACAGTGCGATCGTTTATGTACTACTAAGACCTGTATGGATGATACACCTGACTGGACAGTTAATCTAGAGGGAAATTCACTTTTAAGGAGGGATAGGGTAATTAAAAGAGGTGGAGGGGTATGCCTGTAAGTAAAGTAAGCATTAAAACTTAGTATAATTGAAGACATTAATGAAAGGTACATTAAGAATGTAGAGATCCTATGAATTGATATACAAGTCCAAAAGTAAACCAGGTTATAAGTTTGTTTAATGACAATTTATTGTTCCAGCTAGTAGAGGGTCCAACTAGAAATAAGGTCTTGCTGGACATAGTGAACTCAAACAGTTCTGAAACAGTACATAATATACAGCTAAGGGAGTATTTTGATAGCAGTGACCATAATGTGGTATCCTTTGAAATTTGTTATAAGAAACCCATTTACAATGGTTTAACCAAAACATTCAACCAAAAGTTCATTTTATAATGCTGAAGGCAGTATTTAAAGGAAATTCAGTAGGATGTAATCTTTTGTTCTATGTACACAAATGAAGTACAGTACAAGCTTTTGAGATATAGATTCCCTTTATCAAGTCAGAAGCATACGGAAAATAGGAGAAATAAAGCAAACTGGAAATAAGAGAGGGAAAAAAAAGAAAAAAAAACAAGAATGAAAAGTAAGGTTAAGAGCTGATAGGGAGTGAATACGAATGAGAGGGGGGTTTAGCTGGCAGCACGGAGGATAGGGGGAGAGAGAAGAATCACAGAACACAGGTGAAAGTCTACAAATATAGTAAGGAATGAGGAAGGCCAGCTGCGCCTGGCCTAAACGTTGACACTATAGTTGATTAAAACCTTTTATTCTTTCTGAACAAGTCCTGAGAGTGCCTGATGTTTCCTTTTTTCAACTTACATTTTTGCCAAGCGAGAGCACGCAGGCAGCATACCCATGAAGTGTGATTGCTTCCACCCACCAAAGTTTACATAAATATATATATATAGGTAAAGCTGCAACCATTTTCAACCCACTGCAGGATGAAGGCCCCTCTGAGGGTATGGACCACAATCTGCCATGCTGGTCCAGTGCAGGTTGACAAATAATTGACCTAGCTGGGGACTAGACCCTGCAACCCTGAGGTTTGAGCAGATTCCAAATCTGGCGCATTAGCCAACTGATATATCTCATCACCATATGCACCAGAGGGAAGAATTAAACATTCCCAAAATTTCTATTGATCTTAATGGGGCTTTTAACCACGTGATTGCTAGAGAGGTCTCCAACGCATCGCGTATGAATGCATTGGAGCTCTCTAGCATTCAAGAGGTTAAAAAAACCATTTAGATTAATGGGAATGTTTCTTTGTCCCCTAGAGTGCAGATGGTTTTCCCCAGAATTGTTCCAGTTTTCTTTTATACAAGGAACATGAGTTAGACCACAGGAGTCATGTGATCCCTCCTACTCACAACCGACTCACAGAGGAAGGTGGCGCACTGCCCGCTCACGGCTATTACAGGAGTAATGAGCCCAGGCAGATTGAGCAGTCATGACAAATGACACGATCAGGTCATCAGAAGCACGCTGGATTATTGCTTCAACTAGTCAAGGTGTACGGATTCCAGAGCTCTGCAGAGAGGCGGCTCTGTCACACAGAGCTTCAAGCAGGGCTGTTAAATTAGGATTTATTGAAATTTGCAAAGAGGGAAAAAATAGATATTTATAGTACAAGTGAGGCTGATGAAATGATTCATTTCTGATTTACACAGGACAAGCAAGAATTAACCTCTTACCAGCGTACTGCAGAAATCTCTGCATGCCAAAGCCCACTGTGAACCTAAAAGGTCACCATCCTATCCCCATCACCCAAGGCTGACCTGGGGGCAGGGGAGTTGCTAGGATGATGAAATAACTGGGACTTGTCCCAACCTATGAACATATACAGAGAGACAGAGATGAGAAATACTGACGCAACCAACTGTGGGGACAAATACAAATTCCCTGAATGTTCATTGGTTTAAATGAGGCTTTTAACCGCTTAAGTGCTAGAGAGATCTACTACGCATTGCAAAGCAATCAGTTGGAGACCTCTCTATCAGTCAAGCTGTTAACCCTTTGAGTGCCAGAGGGGTACGCAACACATTGCGTTGCGTACCCTTATGGCACTCAAAGGGTTAAAATCTGCATTTAAATCAATGTTTTTTTGTTTTTTTTGTTCCCTTTGGTTCAGCTGTTTTGCTTTATAATTGCAGCTCCTATGCTTATTGAATACAACCCTATGACCAAACGCTAGCCCGAGGGGGAAGGGTACAGTTGCTGACACCTCCTGCTGGTCAGAATGCAGAAATGTGGAATTGTTAGAACCTCCCCCATTCCAGGCAGCAACATGAAATTGAAATCCTGCTGCAGCTAGGATCAAATTACCAGTATGAACCTATAGATGGCGCTCTTACCCAAGATTAATACAGAAAATAGCAGACATGTGGCAGGATAGGTATAACAAAAGGATCATCTTGCAACAAAAGTAAAAACAAAAACAAAAAAAAAAACACATTCCTCTGTTAAAATAATGGTATTAGTACCAATCTCCAGCATGTTTCTTCATACATTAGATTAAAAACCCACTGGTTATCTTCTAGACATAAGTGATATTTTTACTTAAAGGAGAATTAACACATTGTAATAATAAGCCCCACTTAACATACTATGGCCAAAAAAGCCTATTGGCTGCTATTAACTCAGCTCTTAAAGGGACAGTAATGTCCCATAAAAAATCTTCAGAGTTTTGTAGAGATTAAAAAAAAATGAGCTAAATGCCACAAATCCTATCTCTCAAACCGATATGGTTTGAGAGATATCCTCCATTAAACTTCCATAGCGGATTGAAAGATAAGATTTGTGGAATTTAGCTTATTTTTTTAATCTCTACAAAACTCTAAAAAAGTGCCACACTTTCTATTATATCAATAATATTGTATCCGACTCTTAATTTTAAAGTATATCAACTATCATTTATTTAAAATGGTTAAAAAGAGCTACAATATACTTTTTCTTGACGTAGTGTCACATAAATCTTTAGATTCCTCCTCAAATACCGATTTCAGTTAGCATCCCCGCTGATGAGGCCTCTAATGCCTGGACACCTACAAAACCGGTCTATGAGTCAGGAAGACAATTCACAGTATGGTACGACAATAATTTGCCCTCAGGTCTTTGTGCAATTCCCCCCCTGCTATTGGTCTCTGCCTGCTTCCCTACCTATCGGGACCTTCACAAATCCCACCTCCGAGTACAGGAAAAGTACAAAAATCGAGGGTTGAAAAAGTATTTTTATACACAAATTCCCTTTATTTGAGCTCAAACTAGTTCATATAAATTCTAAATCCAAATTATTATTCAAACAACAATTTGTGCCACAAAAAAGTAATAGACCAAAATATAGTGAAAAATAGTCCAAAATTCAAATAAATTGCTTGAAAACCAAATATGGTATCCAAATGCATATTCTCCATTGTAATGTGGCTATCTTTGCCTCTAACTGAAATGCTAGTGTCCTTCAGCCAATCCGTGCAACAATTTGTAACCTTTGCATTGACCTTTGCAACAGTGTATTCTTTATTGTAATCTTGCTGTTTATATTATCTCCGGATTTGGGTTATGGGTGTATACCGCTGTATTGTTTGGGAGCGGAGACTTATTTAAACAGGCAATATATATTATTTCCCAGTCTGCTATCTCTTCACTCTGGTACAATAAAGAATCAATATTTAATGTAATAATAATAAGTAATAAGCTTTAAAGTGTACTATTGATTCATTATTGTTTTTAAATATACCTTCTTTTATTGATTAAACATTGACATCTTGGACTTAGCCGTTTGTCCGAAGCTGTGTTTCTTTGTTGCTGATCATCAGGATTCAAAGTGGAGACAGAAGTATTTTCTCCACTAGCTCATGAGTCAAATGGACTGATAACAGCCTTCTGACCACAGAGTCATGTGAGTGCAATACCTTAATATAGTTCTCATATTATTTGTGTAACGTATTATACCATTCGGCACTCTCGTTTTTGTTTTTTATGTTTGTCACTACATTCACAGTAAGAGAATGCATTTCAGCACCTTCTAGTCCTTACAGGGTAAGATTACCATGTGCAGGGATTCACAGTCTGAGGCCCTGTGGTCCTGCTAGCAACTGTCATGTCTGTCTCCATGAACATGGCTTCCAGAGCCAACTGAATAGGTTATCTAATTTTATGCACACGGGTAAACATTCACTGGGGACCTTTGGAATTTCTGGCCATAGTAAAGTAAACGGGTGGGTTATTACTAGGAGGTGTTAGTTCTTCTTTACGGAAAAGTAAAAACAACTCTTTATCTATTAACCTCGAAATAACAACTTGCAGCAAAACTGCTCATGTTTCTCTTCCTGAACACGGTCCATCAAGTTACTGGTGGTGGACATGACTCTTTGTGGCTGATCTCTAGAAGCACAAACTCTTCCAACTTATGTTTTTCATTCTTCCTAAGGATATATCAGTGGGAGACCTTTAGGGCCTTGTGGCCCTGGAGTCTGTCAACAAATGATCATGTCAGCATCCATGGACATGAAATCCAGTACTGATTAATATTTATTCTGGAGAACCAATTCCTGTACAGTTGACTATAGCGTATTTTCTGCCCAGTTTAAGTTAAGTGTGGTTGTATGATTAGGAGGTGTTAGTGTACCTATAAAGTGACACTCATACATCCCAACCCCACCTCAAAAAAATATTTCATAGTATTAAAACACAAAACATGTGCTTGAATACTATGTAAATTCCTCTAAACTGTTACTTTACTTTAACTTATTACCTAATTTCTTGGTTGATATGGCTGTATGTGCAGTTGTAAGTGGGAGAGACCGGAGAGCTCTTCCATTCAGGTCTTGCCATCATGTAATATCACTCACGAACCTAGCGTCAGTGAGTTCTAAGCCACTGTAATATGATAACTGTATATTTTGTGGCTGGAGCTACCTGCCCAGGCCTCTCACTCTGTTATAATTATATTAGTGCAGCTCAGATGGCAATCACTATCACTGTGTAGATGCGTGGTATATGACATGACACGGAGACTGTACTCTCACTTATGTTGGTGCTTCAGGAGGTGGAAAAATTCAAGCCATGACACACATTTAAGTAAAAGAATAAATAACCGTTGCTTATAGGAAAGACATAATATTAAAGCACACAACAGGGGTGCACTAATATAATTCTTTGCTAAGCCAGGCACTAGAATATATATTCTCTAGTCCTACGCCCACCTGTTTACCTGAACCGGAAGATCAGCATCAGCATATCCACAGAGGACTGTCCTCAGGTTAGCAAATTTAGGTCTGTGAATTGCAGCAGCATAGTAACCTTTCAGAGCTTATTGCATGTGGCAGATAGTCACTTTTACATATAAACACACCCACAGGAATAAGATAATGGCTCACTAAGCTACATTTAACTATGCAAATAAGCCATTCTCAAAGAAGATACTGCGACAATGCAAACCTTGGGAAGGCATGGTAAAAGCATGCAATGAGCAGATGAAGACACCTTAGTGCATACAATGAGTTGGATATCGACTATCGAACCTTAGTGCATCTCCTCCCCCATTCTTAATAGAACATCAGCCTCTTTGTGGATTTACAGTAGACAGAACAAATCTAGACAAAGTGCTGTCATACTCCATGATTTGATTTCAATTGTATTGCACAGTGGGATTGTCCGATATATATATATTCCTGAATTAATAATAATAATAATTATTATTCTAGCTCACAGTGTTATTTCATTTGGCAAATCTTCTGGGTATTTAAAGTCCCCTGTGACTGCAATAAGAGAAACAAAATGGAGATCTCTGCTCTGTAACTTTTCCTGGGGTCTCTGAAATGAAGAGAATTAAAATCCATTAGTGAGAGGGGTAATTTATAATGAGCACGGTGATATGATTGAGAAAAAATAACCTCCTTGAGACCAACGTGCCTGCTGTAATTCTAGTGGTGCTTCTGTTACAGATAATAATCTTAATCACCGGCCTTTGTGTTTTGACTGCTCTTGTCATGTCTTGTACAGAAGAACTCAGATTTAAAAAAATAAAATAAAAATTCACGTGAAATGATGGAAATGTAACAGTATCTTGTTAAGTTTGTCAGGGGCCAATTCAAAATAAAATAATAAAAAAAATTGGAATCAAGGTTATTGAAGTGATAACAATACAGAAAATGAAATTACTAATTTATGTAATTAATCCCTTATATGAGAGGTGTCCAACTCACTATTAAGACATCAAAGAAATAAATAAAATCATATTATTAATTTTTTACTGCAGGACTGGCTAGTAACACAAAACATTCCATTTCAATATCATCTTGTAGTGAAGGGGTTACAATACACAGTTATCATAAATAAAATCATTTTATTTACCATTCACTGTAGGTCAGGCTAGTAACAAAAATCATTCCATTTCAATATCATCTTGTAGTGAAGGGGTTACAATACACAGTTATCATAAATAAAATCATTTTATTTACCATTCACTGTAGGTCAGGCTAGTAACAAAAATCATTCCATTTCAATATCATCTTGTAGTGAAGGGGTTACAATACACAGTTATCATAAATAAAATCATTTTATTTACCATTCACTGTAGGTCAGGCTAGTAACAAAAATCATTCCATTTCAATTCGCTAACTAAGTTTGTCAGAAGCCGTCATGCGCAGTACAGACTGCCCGTGCCGCAGCTGATACGGAGCAGGGCAGTCTGAATTCAGACTGGAGTCCTTCTGGTAAGCAGAGAGGACTACGATCTGAATTCAGAGCTCCATATCAGCCGTGGCGCAGGCAGGCTCTACTGTGAATGACTGCATTGCGGCCATTACTGGCTGGCACTGTATCAGCCGTGGCGTGGGCAGTCTCTACTGTGCATGACTGCACCGCGGCCATTACTGGGTGGCACTGTGGCCTGTGTACACGGGCTCATCAACTAGTAAGTGATAAAGAACATGGAGGTTATTTCTTGTGATCTTTTGGCAATTCACTGCACACTCCCATGGGCCCTAAAGAATATGGAGATTTTTCCTTGTGATCCTCATTTTTTTTGTTTTGTTTTTTAATAGATCTTAGAAATTAGCTATTACATTGAAATATCCCCAGGGAGCAGACCTGCTGAGGAAGCTGGATGGGGACTGCACTTTCTGTGCCTCACGGAATCAGCAGGAAAGGAGAGTTTGAAAAACCGACCCTAGTGTTTGCATGTTCCTCTCATGATTGACTCTGAACCATGTGATTTTGCTTTTTGCAGTTCAGAGTCAAGTAATGGTGTATCTGACGTAGCAGTTCCCATAGACTGCTACGGGCAGGTTTTCTAACCTCTTACAGTCTATGGTTCTGCTCATGCAACTTGGCAAAATCTGTTTGTGTGAGCCACAAATTTCTGGGTTGCATCCATTTTACCTGTCAGCATGGGGGGCGTCTGTTTTCTGTCCCCATGAATGATTGACAGCAGCCACTTTCGCTCTCTACATTGTAGCTCAATATGTTTAACTTACTTCTCCCATAGGAGAAGACATAGTAAAACCTGATAATGGTGCAGGGTTTGCTTTTGAAATGTTGGGCAGCTATAAACCGTATTAACCAAGTCCCATTGTTTCAAATGGCGACATGAGAACCTCGCGCTGCATAAAAGCGCAAGGTTCTCATGTCACTTCTTTAAGCGTCGTTACCGCATACAGCTCCCATCATCCTTACTAGACAAAGAAGGTATTGGTACATGTTCTGTAATTTATCCAGTCATGTTTCCTGGAAGCTAGTGGAGTAATGGAGGCACAAATAGTTCATAATAATTAATAAAAGCTCCTTACCGCATCAAGTGCGATGTTTCAAATGGATACCGTGCAGTTACACCTCTTAAAGAAGCAGCTATTTTTTTACGTAAAATATATATATATGAATGCTTTTAATACCAAGTACATAAAGGGTACTCCCTCTGATGGATGATATTTCTTTCAATAGTTATTACAAGTTGTACAAGTTACAACTCAAATTTGTTTGTTTTTTCTTTTTTTATTTAGCTGTCATGGCCATCATGTAGGAGGAGAAGTGGGAAGAGTTTCATAAGACACTCCCCACCACAGGAGAGTCAGCCTCTGTCCCCAGAGAACCGGTAATTCACTGTAAAAACCCTAGTCTCCGGGGCAAATCCGGACAGTTCCCAGGTACTATTTCACCTAACAAATTCCCACTGAAGTATATGGAGAATGTTGTAAATAAAACCCATGATAAAGTTGGTAGCTGCAATGGAATCCTATATTTTAATTCGCTAAGGATGTTTGTCAGAAGCCGTCATGCGCAGTAGAGACGGTTGCGCACGTTGCAGTCATGCGCAATACAGACTGTCCGCTTGGTCCCAGGAAGGTGCGCAGAGAGGACTACTGTCTGAATTCGGACCATCCCGCTCCGTATCAGCCGCGGCGCATTCGGGCAGTCAGTACTGCTCATGACTGCAGCTCCACCAGAGCTGGCCCGTGTACACGGGCTTTAACCCTCTGAGTGCCAGAGTGGTACGGAATGCGTTGCTTTGCAACGCATTCCGTACCACTCTGGCACTCAAAGGGTTAAAACTAGTACAGGCATAATTTGATAATATACATAATAAAAATATAATTTAGCATTGAGACGGTTTCAAAAGGTAACTCCCACTTACCTTAATGTGGCTACAATCCTAATGGTTAATGTGAATATTTCTCCTTGTGCCTTTGTTCAAGAGACAAGATCTTCATTCAGTCCTGGATGTCATGTCAGTGGGGGTGCACATAACAGTTGCTGGCAAGACGAAAGGGAACTAATTCTATTCACTGCACATGGTAAGCTTATCCCTTTAAGTACTGGAAGTGTGCAACACATTAATTAGCATTTTGTGGCACACCCCTCTGGTCTTTAAAGGGTTATGTAAGCTCATGGACTCTGCCTGCTTCAGTCAGAAAAAAATGCCAGCAACTATCATGTCCGCCTCCATGGAAATGACATGAAGGACTCACTGAGGATGTTAATGTTTGAACAAAGAGACAAGGGCAGAATTAGTAAAATAGTAACATAAGGGCCATGAGGATTTTCTATCCATAATAAGATATGTGGGGGGTTAGTATTAGGTGGTGCTAGCTCTCTTTTAAAAGCAACCCTCTAAAGGACAAGAACAGTCACCCTAAAATATTTGCAGATAGCAATGCCGTTGGTGCATAAATCACAAAACAAACCTTATCCATTATATATATACTAGTGTAAAAGCCCATGTACACAGGCCAAGGTCTGGGTAATGTTAAGAGTCCACTACCTCACTGCTCCATACGATGAAGTCTTGCGTTGTCTCACTCATGCTATGCAGTCATGCGCAGTAGAGACACCTGAACACGTGAAGTCTTTACTGCACATGACTGCATCGTAACAAACATCTTAGTGAATTATTATGTAGGATATAGTGAAAATGTTTTTGTCTTGATCCTTGCTACACTGGACATCTGTGATTCGGCTATCGCCAGCTGTTTTTGGACTACAACTTCCATCATCTTCGGCCTAAGAAGAAATCTGCAGAGCCCGACTGTCTATTTACATCATGTTCAGATGGACTTTGCCAGGCAAAACTGGTTTCTCAGCTGTTGTTGGACTGTAGTTCTCATTTTTATTAGCCTTCCTCTAGACATTGTTGAACTACAATTCTCATTATTATTACCCGGTCTCTAGCTGTTGTTGGACTACAATTCCCATGTAGGTCAACAACACTTGGAGGTTGGCTGAGGATGATGTGTGCTGGAGTCCAGCCTTCACATGCACCAATTAGGCCTATATTATGGAATAGGGTAGGGAAAGCCGAGGACCTCCATCTGTTAAGAACTACAGCTCCCATAATTCCCAATCAGTCAACAGGAATTGTTGTCTTCCTCAACAGCTGGAGGGCCTCAGATTGTCCATCTCTACTGTAGCATGGCATCTATCAAAATGACAATATAGGGCCTTATTCATCAAGCTAAAGAAGAACAGTTTGGGCACAAACCAGCTGTACCATGGTGGTGGTGGGGGGATGAAAATGCAGCACATTTCCATGGATTTCAATGGGACTTTCAAGCCCTTGCACACTAGAGAGGTTTTCAACACTTTGCGAATCAATGTGTTGGAAACATCACTAGCAATCAAGGGGTAAGAAGCCCCCCTTTAAATCAAAGGGAATTTTAATTTCTTCCCTATGGTAGAGTTGGTTACTTCCAGTAATGCACCTCTTTTGCTTAATGTATAAGCAGAACTAGCAGAACCCCATCCTCTGACACTAGACACAGAAGGCCTCTAGACATGTAATACTACTTCCTGTTGGTCATTCTCCACTCAAGCTGCTAACATGCTTCAATCAGAAAAAATAACATTTATTTCAAGTGGTATATTATCTGTGCAAGTTTCTCTGGCAACAAGGTTAAAGTTATCTCAAAGTTGGCAGCTTAATTGACGCAGAGAAAATGGAGAAAAATAACTGAGACGTACTACAATCAATAGCTGTCATAATATGTGTGTGCGCTCCCTGCCACTCCTGTTATTATATAGTAAAACACTCAGACATATCATCCGCTACAGCAAGAGGGCCACAATCAGTACAAAGTGCTCACATAAATTGTCAAGACACGTACCATACAGCTGTACATTTGACAGAAAATGCAGAGTTAACCCTAAATTGCCTTTCAGTGTTCATCTAGACTTACAGTAATAGAAAGGGATGAATCCTTTAGCAAACCAGCAAAACCATATGGAATACATACAAATTGTCGTTCATTTTTTTAACTCTTTCAATGTCAGAGAGGGCTCCAACATATCCAAGACTAAAAAGCATAATTTAAAGCAATGGGAATTTGGGGATTTTTTTTATTTCTCCCCTAAGATGGATTTGGTTTGCTCTATCTATCTATCTATCTATCTATCTATCTATCTATCTAGCTATGTCTAATCTATCTAGCTATGTCTAATCTATCTATCTGTGACCAGATAGAGTAATTTAGAACTATAACATTTAAAATATTGATCACTGTTTTGTATATTGAGTGACATTTAGTAATAGTGTGTGTGGTGTTATACTGTAAGTCCTGTAAAGGGATATGGCAGTGGGGAACCAGAATGCAGAGTGGGCTGTTAAGCCCAGCACTCTGGCTTGTTTAAAGTATAATCCATGTTTGTGTGCTAAAGAATGTTTGGAATGTAGATTGACTCCTGCTGTGCTTCATTGACCAGTCAGGGGAGACTATTATGGACCAGTTAAAATGTCCCTTTTTACAAGCACTAATTTGTATTCTTAGCTTGATAAGAGTGTCTGGAAGTGTATATAAGCAGTGTGTTTTATCAGTAAACGCTGGTCTGTTCTACCCTCCTTAATACAAGAGGGCTTGGGCTGGGGATTCTCTCCCTAGCCACTTGAAGAACGAATTCACTTGCCTCGCTGATCTACTGGTGTAGGGCCTCTGGAAACCCCACCTAGGACTCTGCAGCTAAATTCACTAGCTCTGCCAGGGGGCAGCATCCAGTTGTTCCTGCCTGAATATCCAGGACCCCCAGACTCCAGGAAGTAGCAGGGCTCCAGCCAGCCGTGGAAGAGGGGCAGCAGCAGCAGCAGCGGTTCAGGAACCGACAACCCCAAAAGGTTCTGGTAAATCCTAGTACAATCACACTCTCTATCTATTTGTCTATGTCTATCTGTCTGTCTAATCTATGTCTTATCTATTTATCTATCTATATATCTATGTCTAATCTATCTATCCAGCTATCCATCCATCCACCCATCCATCCAATGCATGTAGAGGCAAGTAGAAAACATTCATACTAAAATTAATGTTACCATATGACAGAGTACACTATAACACTGCAGTCTATAAGGACTTGGAGTGAATGTAAAAATCCACCATTGCAGCACTATTACCATAAGCCTCCATTGTCAGAGGCTGCATTTGGGGGTATGTACAAGTATTATCCTTTTAGAACATACCAGAGAACATATGATATATATATCATGTACTTTGACATTGATTCCCTTTTTATCACCCTTCTACCTATGGCTGCTACCTTGGTAAGATGATATATAGAATACACATTTGAAGCCTGTGTTGTTTGCCACTCACTGTATCTATCAAAAGGAATCACAACAATCTGGCAAAGCTGGTGCTAGTGGTAATTTTAGTTACATTCAGATGAAAGGAGTAAAATTTTTTCTTATACAAGACATGGACAATATTATTATTACACAAAACCTAACAGCCTGCCCCACTTGATTCAGGTACTGACTGCTGAAAGGTTGAACCCTAAACTATAAAGTTTTCAAGTTTTGAATGTAGCTCTGCAGTCAGTGACATATTTCAACTGCTGGACAGCTCCTGAATATCAGGGTATTGCTAGCATTTTAGGGGAATTTCAATCACAGAGCTAACATCTTGTAATACAATGTTGGACATTTAAAGAGGGCAATTAAAAGTTAAAGTACATAGTGTAAATACATACTTGTAACTATGTAATGCCCCTTTAACCCTCTGTGCCAGAGGATGGTTCAGCACAAACTTTTCGATAATCTCTGAGACTGAAATCATTAAGAAATCTCTACTAAATGCTTTAACCTTTAAGGACCACATGACATGCTATGACAGTCACATGGTTTACATCCTTAAGAACTGGTGACGGTCATAGCATGTCACATACTTTTTACTTACAGTGCTCCTGCGGGAGTGCTGTAAGTAAAAATGGGGCCTGAAATTGAGAGCTCCAAGACTGGAGCGGTCTCTCTCAGACCCCAACTCAGTAAGCAGGTACATATAAATATTCACGTGTACCAGTGGATCAAAGCAGTCCTTAAGGGAATGTTGGCCATTTACCAGCATTGAATGGGTTAGTTAGCAAGTATGTTTGAAGTACAGAGTTATGCTTGCTGCTATGTAGTCTACCACCCAAACAGATTGTGTTATCAGATAGCCAGCTGTGGGTCGCTGGACAGATAGAGGGGGTAGAACAAATCTGTGAGAGGAATGTGTGTCTCTTCCCCCACATATCAGGCTAAGCAAAATATATCATGTAAATGTTAGCTGTGACATCAGATCCTGTAGGGGGTGGGTAGAAGGAAGTCCAAGAGAGAAACTCAGGGAAGAAGAAGAGAATGGAGAGATGGAAATGTAGGAGCAGGGGAGAAGGCCTCCCTAGAATGGAGGGAGGCCTAGGGCCAGTCTGGCGTTTGACTGTCCCATGTGCTGGCTAAAGGAGTACTGGGGAAGTGAGGGTGTGTGAACACTGAAGTGGCCAGGTCCCCCTTCTAGTTGTGTGCTGTAAGCCAAGATGTGGCGGCTGCAGCCACAGAAAATGCCCTGATGTTCCCATAACAAGGATGGTGGCCATAAAAGCTAAACTTCAGTGGCTATGGCCCAAGTATAAGGAAAGTGACTGTGGATTATCTCTTGGGACACCTTCTCCAACCCCTCTGCCAGGACTACAAGTACAAAGAAGTATTATGCAAGCCATCACCTGGTGAATGTGCAGGGGACTGTGTACCGCAGTCCTGCCTCTACTGGGACTATGCGCAAGCGCCAGAATAAAGCTAAAATGAACTGTGGGTATTTAGTGGAACCCCTGCCAGTCTGTACAACTTTGCTGGCATGCCAAGAAGAGAATAGCAGAGGTGTGTAGTTTTTATACTTTACCCCTGTTTGTTTGCCTGTATTTGTTGTCCTATGTTTGTGTGCCGTGACCGTCACAGGAACTTTTCCCTAGCAGTAAGTGACTTAACTAGGTAGGTATCCTCTATACATCAGTCAGCCATCTCAATTTATTTTTTGTATTGAATCCACAGTTGTGTGTGTATATTGGCATATAGTCAAGCTTGTCCCTAGGCCATACCTCCTCATAACAAACACTGGGCTTCAACAGAGCTGAATAGATTGTAAGGGATACAGGTTCTTAGCATTCTTTAAAAGTGTCATCAGAAACAGCTAGCAATGTATTACAAGAGAAATCAAATGCACAAAACAATCCTAACTGCCCCATACCTCCCAAGTGCCCCTCTTAGGAGGGACAGTACCACTTTCAGACCCAGATCCCTCTGTCCCTCTTTCCCACCCTGATGTCCCTGTGTTTAGGAAATCAGACTGTGTGGTGTGTATATAAGTGTATCACCCTGGTGTCCCTGTGTTTAGGAGATCAGACTGTGTGGTGGGTATAGAAGTGTATCACCCTGGTGTCCCTGTGTTTAGGAGATCAGACTGTGTGGTGTGTATATAATCGTATCACCCTGGTGTCCCCGTGTTTAGGAGATCAGACTGTGTGGTGGGTACAGAAGTGTATCACCCTGGTGTCCCTGTGTTTAGGAGATCAGACTGTGTGGTGGGTATAGAAGTGTATCACCCTGGTGTCCCTGTGTTTAGGAGATCAGACTGTGTGGTGTGTATATAATCGTATCACCCTGGTGTCCCCGTGTTTAGGAGATCAGACTGTGTGGTGGGTATAGAAGTGTATCACCCTGGTGTCCCTGTGTTTAGGAAATCAGACTGTGTGGTGTGTATAGAAGTGTATCCCCCTAGTGTCCCTGTGTGTAGGAGATCAGACTGTGCGGTGTGTATAGAAGTGTATCACCCTGGTGTCCCTGTGTTTAGGAGATCAGACTGTGTGGTGTGTATATACGTGTATCACCCTGGTGTCCCTGTGTTTAGGAGATCAGACTGTGTGGTGTCTATAGAAGTGTATCACCCTGGTGTCCCTGTGTTTAGCAGATTAGACTGTGTGGTGTGTAAATAAGTGTATCACATTGCTCCACAGCAATACAACTCACATTAACGTATGTATAAACGCCAGTATCTGTGTATATAAAGTAGTCTGTGTAAATAAAATATGTTGGTCTTGTTCTACATCATTTATTCAGTTACAGGAGGCTTGAACAGGCCAAGAAAAAAACCCAAATTTCTCTGTAATACCTGCCCACCAGCCACACCCCCAGCAACACCCCCTAAAACAAAAGTGTCCCTCTTTGGCCATATGAAATCCTAGCAGGTATGTGGCCCTGGAGACAAGGACACCTACCTAGATTAATTATGCTTAGTGGATTTCACATGGAGATAAGTTTCAACCTTTGAGTGCCAGAGGCATACACAATGCAGTGCTTTTGCAGTGGCACTCATAGGGTTCAGCATATCAGCAAATACAAGCAAAGCTTTGGTTTCAGCTCCCTCACTGCCTATAACATGTGCTTGTTTATAATAACAAAATAAATGTTGTTGTTTGTTTTTTCCTTTTATTGGCCTTTTTTCTGCATTTATAAAGTTAGTGGTGCTGTACTTTAACCCCTTCGCGACCACTGACATGCCAGGACCGTCATGGCGGTCCAGCACTTAAGGACCAGTGACGGTCCTGGCACGTCATGGAGTTCAGGGCTCCTTGCCCTCAACCGGAAGTAAAAAAAAAAAAAAAAGCCCCGTGGTCATCAAGTGCTGGCCGCGCGTGTGCGTGCCGGTCCTTAAGGGGTTAAAGGGCTAGTAATGTTTCAAAATAAAAGCAGCTCCAATTAATCTTCATAGTATATGAACCAAGGAGAGTGTTATTTCAATACAGTCTGAGTTGTAGCTCAAGAGTAATTGAATGATAAAGTATCCCTCTCCCTCCCCTTTTACTGATGTAACACTGCTCACCTCAGATGGATCGCAGAGAGGGACAATCTTCAATTAACATAAGGAAAAACCTGATAAACCTGTCAAAGGGCAGGGCTTTCATTGTTCTCACAGTAAGAAGATTTCCCTTGTTTTGAGCTGTCTGGTCCAAGGACCAGATTCCACATCTGAGGTGAGCAGTGTTACACTAGTCCAGAGGTTTCCAAACTTTTCATGTTGGTGACACACTTTTTAGACACTCTTCATTTCGTGACACAGTAATTTACTTTTGCTAGCAAACCAGAGGTTAAACTAATAATCCCTTATAAGAGATAAGGACACATACATAAATTGTAATAACAAGATGTATGGGTACACAGCATAGCGCGTAAAAACCTTTCATTCGTATTGCAGAAGGCATTAAGTATGTTGTGTGGTTTTTAAAAGGGCAATATAAGAATGCTGCGCTACATATAAGAGCAAGATTCTCATGTTGCATTATTAGATAGCGCATAACTGATTTTAGAAGTACTGTCCGTCTTTCCTGTCTCATTGGCGCCACAAGCAGAAGCAGCAGCCATGTGACAGGCAGCCCCTGCGCACAGGGACACTCCAGCCTGGCAGCCCAAAGAGAGGGCAGAGGTATAGAGGAGGTGGCATCTCAAAAGATTTTAACAGCTGAAGCGCCACAAGATTTGTAACAGCTGGAGTGCCTCCGTGTGCTGCTTACATATTATGTATGCAGCACACGGAGGCACTCCAACTGTTACAAATCTTTTGTGGCGCTCCAGCTGTATGCAGAGCATGGAGGCAATCTCCCACTGTGTAAATGCGACCATTAAGTAGTAGTGTTTTATCTACGCTCCCAGTGTAGCTTGTGCTTGGGTTGCATGACAATCTCGCGCTGTGTAAATGGCACCTTTGCCTGTGACACACCTACACACTGTAGCCGACACATTAATGTGTCGCGACACACAGTTTGGAAAGCACTGCTCTAGGTAAAAGGAGTGGGAGGGGGGATACTTTATCATTCAATTACTCTTGAACAACAACTCTGACAGTATTGAAATAACACTCTCCAGGGCCCAAACACTATGAAGATTAATTGCAGCTGCTTTTATTTTGAAACATTACTATCCCGTTAACCCTTTGAGTGCCAGAGCGGTACACAATGCATTGCGTACCACTCTGGCACTCAAAGGGTTAATACTAGAACAGTGACTGTTTTTGTACAGCTCTTCAAACCAATTTGGACTATAAGCAGATTAACCCTTGGTAACCAGACAGCCCCATTCTCCCGCACTCTCCTGGATTTGTGCAAGGCAAACCTCTGTGACAGTAGCAGGGTCACATCCTTATCTTCTTTAACAATTTGAGTGCCAGTGGGGTGTTCAACACATTGCTTCTCAATGCTCTGGCACTCCAACAGTTCAACTGAGATGATCAGATCATGTCGCAGGCCCCTCTGTTTATGTTATTCAAAGTACTGGATGGAAATATAGGGGCATCCATTAACCCCTTGATTGCTAAAGATGTCTTCAGTGTTGAAATAACACTCTCCATGGTCCAAGTACTATGAAGATTAACTGGAGCTGCTTTTATTGTGAAACATTACTATTCCTTTAAGATAAGAGGAAAGAGATCTTGAATAAAGCAAAGCAATGGCTATTTTACAGTAAGGATATAGAATTCTGTGTCTCAGTAAACTGTGTTAGCAGATAAAGTAGATATGTTCACAACGTACTGGATACACATTGTTGTCTTGCAATTACAATTCAGCTAATCAGTGGCGATAATTATGGATTATACTCCCAGTGTACTGTATCATTCCATCCTATTGTAAAAAAAATGTTTATTAAAACAAAAACAGTAAAGAAGGAATATGTGTCACAGAAACAATTAGTATTAGATTAAAAAGATGGAGAATTGTCTGTAAAAGGCTTTGTAGTCAGCTAATCCGTTATCTCAATAGATGCTGTGACATGCAGTTTAAATGCACACCTGCCCCCTCATTCTGCACTGTTTGTACAAAACATTTAATGGGGAGTGATTGAGAGCCAGATGTGACTCATCCTAAAGCAAGAGTGAAGGGAGGGGTGTTGAATGCAAACGCTTCAGCACTGATTCAGACACATGCACGCGAATAGCTAGAATACACCTGTAAATGCAGACAATCAGTACCACAAATAACATTTCTTGGAGACATGTAGTCATGTACCTCCTGTAGCAAGATGCCCACTTTATGGACAAGCCCAACAGTACCACATAAAGGAATGGAATAGCTTTGTATGATTGTCTGTGAAAAACCCGTCTGTAACAAACCCAAGAGCATCCACATAACATTATGTACTTTCTCTCACTCTTAAAGGGATAGTAATACTTCGTTTTAACTTTATTTTATTTTGTAGGCATTAAAAAAACATGAAGAATGATATAAGTCTTATCTCTCAAACCTTTATGGTTTATGAGATATTCACAAGCAAAGTTCCCCTCCCCGCCCCTTTTACCTAGTGTAAGCCATCTCTTCTCAGATGTGAATCTGGTTGTATGACAGTACAGATAACAGAAGGGGACAATTTTCTTTGTATGAAAACAATGAAAGCCCTTCCTCCCTTGACAAGTTTTTCAGCTTTTTCCATTATCTTAATTGAAGATTGTCCCTCTCTGCAGTCTACCTGGGCATCTCCCTTCTGATCTGCTTGAACAGGGGGGGATACTTTGTTTGTGAATATCTCTTAAACCATAAAGGTTTCAGAGATAAGACTTATATCATTCTTCATGTTTTTTTAATGCCTACAAAATAAAATAAAGTTAAAATGAAGTATTACTATCCCTTTAACATTACAGTCAAAGTAACCTGCACAGAACGCTGCCTGAGGGTCACCTTTGAGTATGCCTTATCCTTCATTCTCCACATTCAATCAATCTCCAACTCATGCTGCCTTCATCTACATAATGGCTCTAGAATTTGACCTTTTAACACCCAAAAGACTACAAAAATTCTGTTCCAAACACTCAGCATGACCCGTCTCAATTACGGTATCTCACTCCTAGCTGGCCTTCCGTTCAACTGACTAACCTCATTGCAGTCCATGATGAATTCTGCTGCCAAACTAATCAATCTCATACATCACTCCTGTAATTCCATTCCTCTCTGCCAATCCCTACACTGGCTCTCATTAGCATTTAGAATTCAATTCAAAATACTAGTGCTAACTTACAGAGCCCTTACAAGCACTGCCCCCCCCCCCTTCATTACAGCTCTCATTTCCAAATACACTCCTGCTCTGCACAGGACCTTCTTCTCTCTGCAGTTCTTATTACATCCTCCCAACACCACCTACAGGACCTCTCCTGTGCTGCACCTGAGCTCTGGAATTCCCTCCCCCGCCCCATCAGACTGTCCCCCAGCCTTCAGATCTCTAGAAGCTCCCTAAAAACTCACTTCTTTAGGGAAGCCTATCAACTACCTCCATTACCACTATGAGAAAGGACCGATCACCAGCCTGACCAACTTGTACTCATTCTCATTCCCTGCTACAATAATTCTCCCACCTACAACCCTGTCACAACCTCACTGTTCACACAGAGTCTTGTGCTCCCAAACAGATCCATTACGTGACTGGACCTCTGCACTGACAAGCACTTTTTTTTCACACCCACTGACTGGCAGTTCATGTGGCAGCAGGCACTTATACCCCATATCACCCCATAGCACTTACTCCTTTGTGTCCCACCTACCTTTCTCTAGACTGTAAACTCTCACAAACAGGCCCTCTGATCCTTTTGTTTTATCATCGGGCTAACTGTGGATAATGGGAGTTGTATCCCAACAAAACTCACCCCTGATTTATGGGCAAATAGCCAAACCCTGAGAGCAAGAGGATGAAGATTTCAGTCTCCCAGTTCTATCTATTCTTGTGGGACCAACAAGGGACACACCCATTTGCTCTCCCATTGGCTCTGCAGGTCTCACAAATCAGCCCTCGCATCATGGACAGAACCAGTTGGTGTTCTGGGAGCACTGAGGTGAATGTACAAAACCAAGCGCACACCACACCACGTGCAGAATCGATTAAGTGTCCCTATATCTACCTAAGGTAAATGTATTAAGTTACAGACACACACCCTGAACATGCTATGGCGCTAACATGTGGGTGGCTTACTGGCATTAATGTCCCACTTTGGACTATATGCACATTCTATCAATCTATCTGTATTTCTGTCTATCTATCTGTCTATCTATCTATCTGGGACATTGTTACAGGATGGTGAGGCTGATGTATTAAGAAGAAACTGAAGAAATTCAGGAGCAAACCAGCTGAGCACAGAGGACCAACAATCCCATTGTTCGGAGTGGGGATTTTAACCCCTTGAATGCTAGAGAGGTCTCCAGTGTACTGTGAAGGGTTTAAAAGACCCATTAAACTAAATGGGATTTGAAAACATTTCTATCCCTCTGAGACAGCTGGTTTGCTCTAGAATTGCTTCAGCTCTTCTCAGTCCATCAGTATCAATATCTTCTATTTCTGTAAATAACATTATAGAACTAGAGTTACTTTACTCACAGAAATACACCACTATGAAATGTTCATGGGATATTTATCCCTATAGATGTGAACTGCTACCCTAACCGGTAAGGTTAACCCTTTGAGTGCCATAGAAGTATCCAACGCATTGCAGCACAATGTGTTGGATACCTCTCTGGCACTTAAAGGGTTAAGCCATTGTGTCAGGCTATGTGCCAGAAGACCTCTAGGGAACTAAGGTACATGGATGTGTCCTTATAAGGCATCTGTCAAGGGCTGTCAGCTTGTTGGATCTTCAGTGTGTCTACTGACCCCAGTAATATATACAGTGATAGGAACCTGTGCAGGTCCTGCTATCAACAAGATGCTAAGAGAAAGCTCAGTAAAATGAGGCAGAATCGCAGTGAATGAGATATGGTTGGTAAACAATACAGGTGAAATAAATCTGGTAGAATAGGAAAATGTAAAGACTGCATATGCAACAGTGAAACAAAGGTAATATGGAAGTCATAAAGAGACTAGAATAATTATTAGAGTTCTTTATGTCTCATCCATGTGGGATTCTGCAATAAGTAGCATACTATATACCAGAGGAACCTTCCTTTTATTGATGTACTACATCTCCCATCATCCTTTGTCAGTCTTCAGCAGTAGTGGTCCAACACTGAATGGAGGGAAGAACAGCACAGCATGAAACTACTAATGATAACAAACTGCTTCACACATTATGTAAGACTAAGGAATGTAAGCAACAGTACAGCATTGGGTACTACAACACTGAGAACAGTGATCTAAGGAAGGTCTGACAGTCTCATGGGGACAGAGAGTAAAAATAGGGCACTCGAACAACATGCCAGAGGGGGACTGCAGCCAGATACATAGGCTATTACATGACACTTTATCTCCAGATATCAACATAAAGTAGAAGTACAACATTTGCAAGAGTTCATTGCAACACTTATTTTTTAATCATTTTTATCAGAGAACCGTTTTCTCC
The DNA here is from genome assembly GCA_037306005.1 of Rhinophrynus dorsalis. Lineage (NCBI taxonomy): Eukaryota > Metazoa > Chordata > Amphibia > Anura > Rhinophrynidae > Rhinophrynus > Rhinophrynus dorsalis. The sequence continues at coordinate 24,153,035 of CM074726.1, read as the reverse complement.
ATGTATTGTTTTTGTAGGTTTTTATGATGTACCACTGCAGCTTTCTGATCCATTTAGAACTGGGATGTAGTTCTAAGGCCTAAATAGCCCATATCTGAGCTAAGTATTTGTATATAAGCACTGTGTTTAAAAGAAGGACTTAACTAGTTATGTGTCCTACAAAGAGCTTTTGGTTACATCCGATTACCCTTTCTAATTTTAAATTTTTATGGTGGTTTGACTAGGCAGCTTCAGAAGTAGGGCTGGAGGGTGAATCCTGCGGTATGCATGGTTGTGAGTAGGGATGCACCGATACAATTTTTTTAAGACTGAGTACGAGTACCGATACTTTCCCCAAGTACTCACCGATACCAATTACCGATACTTTTTTTGCAATGCCATTTGACAGTTTTCCAAGGGGTGGTGAGAGGGTGCAGTGGAACTGAGTGGGAGATGGGGGGGCTGAGGGGAAGCAGGGAAAATGAATGGGAGAAGTGGGGAGCTGAGGGGAACTGAATTGGAAAAGTGGGGGTGCTGGGAAGAACTGAATTGGAGAAGTGGGGGGGCTGGGAAGAACTGAGTGAGAGAAGTAGGGGGGCTGAGTGGGAGATGGGGGCGCTCTCAATGGGGCTGATGCATGGCAATGGGGATGAAGAACAGTGAGATTGTGCAAGGGTCTCCCTGGAAAGCTGCAAAGAAGTTTACAGCTTGTCCAGTCTGTGCCAAGCTGCAGCTTCTGCCTGCCTTACCCTCCAGCTACCCGCTGTAATTTCCTCCTCTGCCGGGTGCTCGCTGTTCTCTCGCGAGCCCCAGCAGAGGTCAGCGTTGGAGTGTTGCCATGGTAACCCGAGGCAAAGCTCCGACACTGCAGGAGGGAGAGAGGCGCCTGGAGACCATTGTGAGCAGCTCCCCGGGCTCCCTCTCTGCAGCACTGACCCTGACACAGGGTATCGGTGCTGGCATTGGCCACATTTGCACGAGTACGAGTATTCACGCAAATGCCGGTATCTGCACTGATACCGATACCAGCATCGGTAATGGTGCAACTCCAGTTGTGAGACATGTGGATGGGAGGTGTGGACAGAGTTCTGTAGATTTAAAGAGGTGGTCTGGAATCAGTTACTATGGTAGGAAGAGCTGTCATTATTGTGAATGTGTTATAAGTATAAATAAGTGGGGTGACAAGGAGGTATTTATAAGGGAGATGTGAAACCTGCCAGTGTCTGTGTGTGTGTGTGTGTGTGTGTGGGGGGGAGAACTGGTTCCTTGCCTAGGGCCCTGTGGAGTGTTGATCTGGCATTGAACACCATATCTCCTTTTCAACAAATGCATGGATATTTATCTCTAGTAGACCAACTGAAGCACTAATTATTCAACCAAAATTAATGAGATTGTACCATAATGTTTTAAAGGGACAACAGAGCAATCAATCAAAATCCCAGATCTCTGTATTCACTTGTCCATTGAACTTGTAAAGGGAGTTGGAATTTACACAGGGAAGCATCACACATATGGTTATAGGTTTCAATTGAATAACAAATTATCTTCAATTGATCCAGATAAATATGGAGGTTAAAGGAACACTAGCACATAAGAATGAAATGAGGTTATAAACATTTAAGGATCATGTACTCCAACCTGTCTGTGGAAATATGTTAATGATTTTTTAATTCTAGCTCACTAAACTCAAATTATAAATTAGATTTTCTACCATGTGTGTTTTCCACCTTATCCAGCCTCTATCTGGTTATTTATATTTGTGTATCTTTTAATGTGAAAAGACGGAAGGATATTCATGTATGCAGATCAGTGCCCACAACTCTTCTATTCAGAAAGGAGTTTCCCACTTTCCATTTTACAAACAATACTGCACTATCATTTGTGAAATACCTATCAAGATTGTTGTGCCGATTGTTTTTTAGGATTCCTGAACAAAGCATGAATAGCTGTCTCCATATATCATGTCTGAGACTAGACTTTAGGTTTCAGGTAACATTTTACAGATACCAGTTCAAATTCAAGGGGGTTATGCATTATGTGGTAATAAAGAGGTGATGAGGTGCCGATGGCATCTCTAGTGATATTACTTCTCCAGTTCCTATGTTATTGTATGGAGCCTATGCACTAGGATCTCCAGTGTTGGAAAAATGTTAGTGCATTGGCTCCATACAATAACATAGGAATTGGAGAAGTAATATCATTGAAGACAGTATCTCTACTTTATCACCATCTTATCACACCTTAGTGTAAACTACCTCATAGTATTTAGGTTTTTACATCCCCCGTTACTTTAGGTGTTTGTATTTAGCCATTTTAGCTATGTCTAATTTAAGAAGGAATTATAAAAACAATATACGTCTCACACAATATTAATCCTTCAACCCTCTGAGTGCCAGAAGGGTGTTGGCATTCAAAGAATGGGTGCATACCTCCCAATATTCCAAATAGCCAAAAAGGGACACTTGTGATTTAGAGGGGCATTCCTGGGGGCTTGACTGGTGGGTGGGACATTGCCAAAAAGTTTTAGGCTATTTCATGACCCATTAACACCTCCTTGTGTAACCTAATAAATGACTTAGAACAAGACCAAAGTATTTTATTTACACAGACTAATTTATAAACACATATACTGACATTTAAACAAACATTAATGTGAGTTTATTGCTGTGGTGCAATACAATACACCTATATACATACACCACACAGTCTGATCTTCTAAAAAGAGGGACACCAGGGTAGGAAAGAGGGATAGAGGGATTTGGGTCTAAAAGAGGGACTTGAGGGACACTTGGGAGGTATGTGGGTGTGCAACACATTGCTAAGCAATGTGATGCACACTGCTCTGATTTTTAAAGGGTTACAAATCACAAGCATCACAATAAAGAAATATAGAACTCACCATAGAGAGAATCATCGTAATAAGAAATAAAAAAAAAATAAAAATATATTTTTATATATATATATATATATATATATATATATATATATATATATATATATATATAAATGGGGTGTAACAATTACCAGTTGTCGTAATGGAATCCAAAGTTATTCATGTTCATTTAGTTGTAGTAACAAGTCAATTATAAAGACTGAAGGCACATTTTATATTTGGGTAAATACACACCCAAACATATTTTCTGCTGGTCTTGCAGCTGAATGAGATCATTATAAAACTACATTTGTCCTCCCTCCTTTGGCAGTGTATTGGAGAACAGACATCACCCATTGATTGCAGCCTGTGGGAGGTCTTACAGTGTACTACTGCAGCAGAGCACTCAGAATATATCAAGATCATCTAACACACTTATCATTTATTGTACAATGCTCAAAGGCTGCTGTTCACATTTGGCCCTTTTTTGAGCTCAGCGGCACTGTGCACCCTGTCTTGCTCCTTCTTCAAGAATCCTCTGCTGTTGACTGAGAATGTAGTAGTGGCACATCATTTTTTTCTGTTTCATTGGTGTGCAATTTGTAACACACTAGCTGTTGTTCGACTACAACTCCCATCAACATAGCTGGGAACTCTCCGGCAGAGTCTAATTTGCCGGATGTAGGGAGTTTCAGTTGAAACTCTGCCCACTTGTGCTCCATCCCGCCCCTTTCCTCCCACTCCTCGTCCTATTCTCCTACTTTCCCAGGGCTATTCTGCCTATTTTTTTCTTTTTGTGTATTCCCCCCCGTCGCGATTAAGCCCACCCCTTTTTTATTACGCAAATCGCGTCATAGAGTTCACCCAGTAGCTACCCTCCGGGTGGTCCATGCTGTGAAGTTCCCAGGTATGCCCATCAGCCTTTGGAAATCTGAGGAAGATGGAAGCTGTAATTCAAAAAGGAACAAAGGTTGCCATCCCCTTCCTTAATTACATGCCTACCAAGTGTGCCTCTTTAGGAGGGACAGTCCCTCCTTTAGACCCAAATCCCTCTGTCCCTCTTTCCCACCCTGATGTCCCTCTTTTTAGGAGATCAAACTGTGTGGTGTGTGTATATAAGTGTATCTCATTGTTCCACAGCAATAAAACTCACATTATTGCTTGTTTAAAGGTCAGTATGTGTGTGCATAAATTAGTCTGTGTAAATAAAATACATTGGTCTTGTTATAATTCATTTATTAGGTTACACAAAGAGGTGTCAGTAGGTCAAGAAATAGCCTAAAAATTCTTGGTAATGCCCCGCCCACCAGCCATGCCCCCATAAACACCCCCTAAAACACAAGTGTCCCACTTTGGCAATCTGAAATATTGGGAGGTATGTAATTATATTACAGTATTTGCAATATTGCAGTTATATCCAACAAATATAGACATGCAACAACAAAATACTTTTCTATCTGGGTGGATTTAAATCTATGACAACCCTAAGCAAAACATCCAATGTACCATTAGCCCCACCCATGATCACTAATGCTTGACATGGAAAATGCACTTAGGCTAATGGCAGAATGCAAGAAACATGCACAATCGCTATTTACAGTGCACCTTTGATGGCAAAATGATTAGAATGAAAATGTTGCTGAATTGAACAATTTTTCTGAATTAAAGAACGTTTGCCCTTTTTTTGTAGTAAATGCGTTTCAAAAAGTGGGAGTTGCTAAAATGTTATCCATTTTGTTAGAGTGTTAGCGTTTGTGTCTAAGTCAGCAAAGGAATTAGCACACATTTTCATACATCTGGCTAACTATGCCATTGGTTCAGGTGCGTGTGCTAACTTTTGCCATTCATTTAAAAGCATGTGCTATTCAGCATCAAAGTGTTAGTATGAGTCTTGTATCAAAACATGAGCAATCGCAAACAGCACTTACATTTATGGCTATAAAAAAATAGTAAATGCTTCTCTTTCTTGCACTCCACCCTAAATTCTTAACTCCATGTTTACTAGATACGTCTCCAAAGCATTGCGAGCATTCCAGGGTTTAAAGGGATAGTAATGTTTCATAATAAAAGCAGGTCTAATTAATCATCATAGTATCTGGACTTTGGAGTGTGTTATTTCAATTCTGTCAGAGTTGTAGTTCAAGAGTAATTCAATGATAAAGTAACCCCCTCCCACCCCTTTTACTGATGTAACACTGTTCAGCCAGATCAGAAGGGAGGTGCCCAGGTAGACTGCAGAAGAGGGACAATCTTCAATTAAGATAAGGGAAAAACCTGAAAAACTTGTCAAGGGGGGCAGGGCTTTCATTGTTCTCATAGGAAGAAGATTGTCCCCTGCTGTTATCTGCCTGGTCTATGGACTGCACTCCACATCTGAGAAGAGATGGCTTACACTAGGTAAAAGGGGCAGGAGGGGGAAGCTTTGCTTTTGAATATCTCTCAAACCATAAAGGTTTGAGAGATGAGACTTATATCGTTCTTCATATTTTTTTAATGCCTACAAAATAAAATAAAGATAAAACAAAGTATTACTATCCCTTTAAATAATTGACACTAAAAGGGTATGTAATCTGGTTAAAGCGGAACTCCCACCCTATATAAAGTCGCCCCCCAATAATCATGCATAAGGCGACTAGCTTCTTAATAATGTTATTATCTGCCACAAGTACAGCATTTTGAAGTAACCTGTTTCTTCAGAGACTGACGGCCAGGCTCCTTGCTGTAGAGCCGTCAGTGCACCTGCGACATCAGTCCCTTCCAGTGCCTTTCGGCTCCATGCAATGCCTCCTAGAGGAGACCGGGATGGACAGCACAGGCAAGCAGATGCCTCTGAGCAAGATGCCTGTGTCCAAGCCTGGCTGCTGGTCTCTGAAAAAACAGGATTACTTTTGAATGTGGTTTTTGTGGAAGATAATAGCAGTATTAAGAAGCTAGTCACCATATGCCTAATTATTGGGTGGAGAGTATGTATAGGCTGGTAGTTCCTCTTTAATAAACTGGCATCAAAATAACCAGAAGTAGAAAGTGCAGAAGCCTTTGGATTGTTCTGTCCATTTCCAAAACTCAGAATGTGTGTGGCCACCACCCACCCCATATGAGGCTCCCTTCAAAATGTAGAGCCCTAGGCAATTTCCTTCTCTGTATAATGGGAAATACAGTACTGGCTATCTGGTGACAGAAGGGTTAACATGGTGATGTGAATTCTTTTAACAGACCATCATTGATCACTTTATCAAGATGAACTACCCATTACACATAAAGAGGAGAACTAAGCTGTTCTCTGGCATCACAAGCAATAAATCCTGAAGAAGGAGCCAATTCATTTCTTTGCAGATAAACACAGAGAGGCGTGCTAGATGCAATGGATTTGATCCCTAAATCCTCCAGTTCATAGAGGAAAAATGGGTTTTCTAGAGAAAGGATATAAATCTGTCACTGGGAATGGAAGATGCACTTAGGCTGTGAAGAGGGAAGATATATATATATATATATATATATATATATATGAATAAACATATAAACATATAAAAATGTGAACTGCACATCGAAACCTTTATAAAAGATACTTCTTCACTAAAAAGACCTGCATGTCCCGGACTCGTTTATGTTTATGCATCGATATTAATCCCAGGAGAATTTGCACCCGGACATGTATTTAAAGATAGTGAGAGTGCTTCCCACTTGGACTCTATTATATATATACTAGTTGAACAGCCCGTATACACAGGCCACAGTGCCAGACAGCAAAGGACGCGGTGCAATCATGCAGAGTAGAGACTACCCGCACTGCGACTGATAACGGAGCAGAGCATTCCGAATTCAGACCGTAGTCCTCTCTTTGCAGTCTGAATTTGGAGTGCCCCACTCCGTTATCAGACGCAGCACAGGCAGTCTGTACTGCACATGACTGCAGCGTGCGCAGCCGTCTGTACTGCGCATGACAGCTTCTGACAAACATACAATAGCAAATTATTATATAGGATTCCCCCATCCCTGTAGACACAGCAAAAAGAGGCAACGGGGAGGAGTCATGATAATTTATCCCCAGTGCTGTCTGCAAAGAGGCAATGGGGAGGAGTCATGATAATTTATCCCCAGTGCTGTCTGCAAAGAGGCAACGGGGAGGAGTCATGATAATTTATCCCCAGTGCTGTGTGCAAAAACAACCATCCTACCTGAGCCATGTCAGAGTACAGACCTGGATGGGGTGATCATTTGGACAGGGCAGGGAATGCTGTTTTTTTTCCTCTTCTACCTCTGTATCTGTGAGTGACCGTGACCACGCCTTTCTCAACCCCCCTTCCCCGTATCACTCTTGAGCAAGTATATTCACAGCAGTCTCCTCATGCACCTGACAGTGCACATACAATTAACCCTTTGAGTGCCACAGGGGTGAGCAACACATTGAAGAGCTGTGTCTTGTGTGAGATTGTGTATTTGCGTGTGAGTAGCATGTGTGTGGTGGGTGTAATGTGTGTGTATGTGTGTACTGTGTGAGTGTATGCATGTATCTGTGTATACAGCTGTATGAGACTGCATGGGTGTGTGTGTGTGAGTATATGTGAGTATGTTTGTGTATAGTGTGTATGGATGTATGTATATGTATAGTTGTATGAGAGTGCAAATGGGTGTATGTATTTGTCTGTATGAAAATGTATTTATGTGTGTGTATGAGGATGTATTTGTGTGTATAAGACTGTGTGTGTGAGTATGTATGTATGTGTCTGTGTATTTATCAGCATATGTGTGTATGTGTGAGTATGCATAGTGTGTGAAAGCAAATTGATGTGTGTGTGTGTGTATGAGTTAGTATATCTGTGTATGTGTACGTGTATGTGTGTGTGTGCATGCATGTGCAGGCATGAAGGTGTCTGTGTTTGCACATGTAAGTGTATGTGTGTGTGAATATACGTGAATGTATGTATAGTTATGTGAAACTGTATGAGTGTGTGAGAGTGCATGTGTGTATATAAGAAGGTGTATGTGTGTGTGTATGCGTGTGTGTGAATGTGTATGCCTATGTATGTATGTATGTATGAAAATGTGTGTGTGTGTGTATAAGAGTGTTTGTATGTGTATAAGTGTGTATGTAGGTATGCAAGTGTGTAAGTGTATGTATGACAGTGTACATATGTATATGCATGTATGTGTATATGTGTGTGTGCATATATGTATGTGTGTGCATGGTTGAGTGTATATATGTGGGTGTGTGTATATGTGGGTGATTGCTTATGTATGAGAATATGTACAAAAGTGTGTGTGTGCAAGTGTATGAGTGTGTATGTATGTGTGTGTGTGTGTAAATGTGTACAACAACTGCATGTGTGTATGTATGACAGTGTATATATGTGTGCCAGTATGAATGCATGTATGATAAGTGTGTGTATAAGTGTATGGAAATGTATGTATGTATGAGCATGTGTGAGTACGTACAAGAATGTGTTTGTGTACATGTTTGCATTTGTAAGTCAATGTTTATGTGTATCTGTGCATGTGTGAGTACATGTACATGACAGTGTATGTTTGTGTATATTTATATGTGCGGGCATTTGTGTGTGTATTGTATGTTGCAATGCCAGACATAAGGGAGAAGCATAAGAATCATACCTGGGAACTTTTGAAATGAGCTCACCCTGAGATATTTGAAATATTAACCCTTAACGCCCACAAGAAAGTAGATTCTGTGTGTTACGTCAATGTTTGCTCTAAACCAGAGATAATCCAATCGATATTTAAGGAACCTTTCACATGCTACAGTTCTGAGATATAACTTCTTATACACTCATAAGGCAAGTAGGACTTGTTCTCCTGCCTTTCTGGTAGAAATGTCATGGATTTGGACAATAAATAAGCAGTAAATTGGTGTAAATCATATAGGAGGACACACTGGATTTGCTCACCCTGAGAATTTGGCCCTTCACCCTGAGACCCTGATATTTGGTTCCAAACCCTGAGTCTCAGGGTCAAACCCTGAGAGTTCTCAGGTATGATAAGAATGTATTGCTGAAGGGGATAACAGAGCAGTTGTAAAATGAAAGACTTTTGCACAAAGCTTTTGAGTTGCTTGATAACTGATAAGCTCACCCACCCTGCAGAGAGGTAAATAGAATGGAAAGAGTAGAAACAGGAACTTTATTAGAGATATATTGGTGCGGTGTATGACTGTACAAATTAGACATGAAATAATGAAGGCTCAAGGGAGTGCAATTTAACCGAAGTTGAGTCTACTAAATTTATGATTCTAGATACAGCCAAAAGTACAGTTCTGAATGCATAGTAATGGGATGCATTACAACTGGTATCTTCAGCCATCTGGTTTGAGTTTTAACTGTGGGAAGCAGGGTTACTTGTTTCAGAGTCCAAAGGATGCTCAGAAGAACCTTCACCACATGCAGGCGAGGACTAAGGATGCACTGATGTGGGACAGAGGTCACATGGTCTTTTGTTCAGGCTAACCTTATGCCTGTTTAAATTCCCTCACTGTTAGGGTTGCCACCCAGCCGGTATTTTACCGGCAGGCCGGTAAAAAATTGGCTTCTGTCCAATGTTAAGTCTATGGATGGAATGCCATGGCCGGTATTTTTTTGAAGAAAAGGTGGCAACCCTACTCACTGTATCAAATTCTACAACTACTGCTGGTAGGCTATTCCACTTACCTACCATCCTCTCAGATATAAAACTTTCTTACATCACATCCCCTTTCTCACTCTTCTTCCCTCCAAGCTATACATATTCAGATCCTTTATTCTATCCTGATCATTTTATCCTGTAAACCAGTCACCATTTTAGTAGCCCTTCTCAGAACTCTTTCCAGAATAGCTATATCCCTCTGGAGATGGGGTCTCCAGTACTGTACGCCATACTTGATGTGAGGTCTAACCAAAGACCTGTAGAGTAGCATGACGACCTCCTTCTTTCTGCTACTAATGCCTCTACCTATATAACCCAGCACCCTGCTTGCATTCACCACTACTTTGTTGCATTGCCTGCCTTTAAGTCATCAGAAATGATTACTCCCAATTCATTTTTCTCAGCTGTCACTGGCAGCACAGTACCCTTTTCACTATATTCTGCCTTTGGATTTTCATGTCCTAAGTACATTATTTTATATTTATCAACTTTAAACTGCCACTGCCATACTCCCATCCATTCTTCTAATTTGCCTAAATAATTTGCCAGTTGACTTATTCCACTAGGGATGCCTACACTGGTGCAGATCTTTGTATCATCTACAGAAAGGCATATCTTACCTTGAGGACCTTTTCTGATATCACTAATAAATAAAAAAATTATGGGCCCTGTAACGGAAGCTGGGAAGGGACCGCGTCACCTTCCGCCGTCGTTCCTGGGTCTCTCCTTCTTGACGCAAATAAGCGCCGTCGGATGCACCAGTTGAAGTATGAACAGTCACTGGAAACAACAGCAGGATCGCTGGAAGCAGGGAAGAGTCCACGTCGCCGCCTGACAGCATATGAAGTTGGGACGCAGGAAGCTGGCAACAGGCGGTCGGCGATTCAGGATACTTGGCGCAGATGGGTATCAGAGTGGATACTTTAGACCATAAGCATTACAAGACTCCAGGACTCCTTGTTCACTCCAAAACAGAACTCTCTTTATTGAACCAAAGCACACATATTTATACAGTTTCAAACCACACTAACTTAGAGCACAGTACAGGAGACTTAATTCAATCACAGTTCATCAATAGGACACAGCAAATGGTAGGGCAGAATACATTGGAGTAGTCACAGGGATAATTCAGTCACCACAAAGGGTCCAAGAACCAACAACAAATGATTCAGGGAAACATAATAGGGCAGACATGATTGGATTAATCACACAGCAGGGGGCCACAAGACAGTGCTCAATACAATGACTTGAGTAATTAAGCAAAAGGCTTGGGGGACTACAAAACATATTGAAAGTAAATATGCTCAAACTCAAATGATTAACCCTTCACTGCCTATTCCCTTGGAGTAAACCTTCAACATACTATATACAATAACTAAAACGTTCGCCATACATTAAACATACTATGTGATCCAAAGTCTATGAATTTAAGTCTTTCTCTTAGGGAATAGCTGGCCAGTTTGTACGCCAAGGCACAGCACAGAGTCCAAACAGTAATAAATGTCCATAGTCTTTGAATAAATAGTTTGAGGTCCAGACAAGGGCTCAGTAACGGGTAGGATCCGTTACATTTCTCCCCCTTTTGGTTCCAAGCCAGCGGGTGCGGTAGTAAACGCTGGCTTGGAGCTGTAGGAGGGCATGGAGGTGGTGAGGCACTTGTCTGGACAGTGCACTAGTCCGAAGGCCTTGGTCCTAGGCCAGTTTCTACTGAGGGGCCCCTTGTCCTGGGCCAGTGGTTAAAGTAGTCTTTCTGTTCTGGGCCAGGGGAAAACATGAGCCCTTTGTCTGGGCCAGGTAGGGGGAAACAAGGCCCTGGTCCTGGGCCAGGGAAACAATTGCAAGTCCCTTTGTCCTTAATCCTGGGCCAGAGGGTGAAGCAGTCTTTTTGTCCTGGGCCAGGGGAAAACATGAGCCCTTTGTCTGGGCCCGGTAGCGGTGTACAGGGCCCTTGTCCTGGGCCAGTGAAGAAAATGCCAGTTCCTGTGTCCTTAAACCTGGGCCAGGGGAACTGATGCCTGTTTGTCCTGACAAACATCAAAACAGGTGGCCTCTCCTGGGCCCTTCTCCAGGCAGTGCTGAAGTCAAATCCTTCTGGGTCTGGGGCCAGTGGCTCAGGGTCAAGAGCCAGTCTATAAGGGGGATCTCCCTGGGGCAATTGTGCCTCTGGCTTCTGGGCACCAGAGTTTGGGGAGAGAGACTCATCTCCCCCTTTTAGTTGGGCCACTGCCCCAGAGGAACAGGAGAGGATGTTTGTCCCACTCTCCTGGGCTGGGGCAACATTCTGGGACACATTCCCACCCCCCAGGCAGAGCTCAGGAAATTCAGGGGCCCCAGCAACATCCCTGATGAGGACGGTGGTCCCACTCACCAGATCAGGGCCCAAAGGGGAATTGTTGGGGAGCGCTTTCTTGGGGCTTCTGGTGAGCTTGCTCCCACTCACCAGTGTCAGGGCAAAACAAGGGGTGGTGTGCTCACTCCTACACATCACAGCAGGGGGTTCACAGGACCCGGTGAATTTGCTCCCATCCACCAAGCCAGGGGTCACAGGGAAAGGGAACACAATCGTTGGGCTGGGGATGAGGACTGTTGATCCACTAATCCCAGCCAAGGTTTCACATGACCTGGTGCGCTCGCTCCCACGCTCCAAGCCAGGGGTTACAGGGGGACTGGAGAGCTCGCTCCTACTCTCCAGCATGAGGAACTTGGGGCAACATCCAGGGTTTCCAGGGGCAGTAGCAGCACTGCAGAGTGGCAGCCTGCTGTACCCCTCTTCTTCTTGGCCCCTCACATCAGGGCCATCTCTTGTCTTCTGGAGGAGGGCAGTCTCAATCCTCCTCGCAATCTTAGTCACATACCTGGAGAAGACACTCTTCCCCTTCTCCAGGGCAATAGCAACAGGGGACGGACTGGGGCTGCTGGTGGGGACCTGCATCTCCTTCACCACAGCAGGGGTTTCCCAGACCCTGGTGAGCTCGCTCCCAAACACCAGGTCAGGGTTTACAGGGGGGCTGATGGGGCACTCTTCTCCACCCATCAGTTCACACATCATATCCTCAGGAGGGCCAGCAGCACTGCTCTCTTCCAGTCCGCTGGGGTCCTCCTCTTGTAGGCCATCACTTTCCAGGGCCTTCTCTGCCTTGAGGGAGACCGCAGTCCCATCCCTCAAGGCGGCATCCTCTGTGGCCCTGGAGAGCACATACCGCTCCACTTCCAGGGCGTTTTCCAACCCCACAGGGGGCATCATCTTGGGGCTGCTGGTGAGCTCTTCCACACTCACTACAGCAGGGGGGTCATAGGGACTGATGGGCTGTCTCCCACCCATCAGCTGGGACATACAATCGCTGCTGGTGGGGACCTGCATCTCATCCACCGCAGCTGGAAAGACAGGGGAAGGGGCAACATGCCTATCAGGGGAGACGTCTGTCCCATCCCCTGATGCCGAGGCATCTTCTTCACTGAGGAGGAACGCATTCCCACTCCTCAGCTCAGGGAAAATACAGTTCAGGGGCAAAGGGGTATCAGGAAGGACGATTTTCCCACTTCCTGATGCAGGGGCAACAACAGGGGCACTGGTGAGGAACGAATTCCCACTCACCAGTGTGGAGTGAACAGGGGTAACACAATCCTGGCCCTCAAAGTCGCTGAAATCCTCCTCAGATGCGTTACCCCCCCATTCTTCTTCCTCTTTTTGGAATTCCCGGACCTCTCGAATGAACCCAGCATATAGTTGCTCCAGGTCCCATTCACATCCTGCCAGAATATCCAAATTTCCCTGGCAGTCCGCAGGAATGTATCCACCAAAACGGTCCTCTCTTTTGTCCCGGATCTCCCAGTATCTGCTGGAGTCAGGGCACCCAAAAGTAGAGTCCATGTGGTAGGCGTTCCATACCAGCCCTTGGATGTCCCATCGCAAGCGGGCTGGGCACCAGTCAAAAAGGCCCTCGGATCCATATTCCTGGTCCAGGTATTTAACAAAGTCCCAGTACTCCTCCTGTACTCTGAGCTCCTCTGTAATGCACACATCCAACTCTGGAACGAAGTCGTAGATAACATCGCCCAGCCGAGTCCACCACTGTATTCGGATGGCGCTGTAGCGATCCTCGTATGCTCCCAGAGTGTCTGCCAGCACTGCTTCATCTTCCATGCCTCAATTGCTGCACCCAATATGAAGGAGAAATCCCACCGCTATGCCACCAATGTAACGGAAGCTGGGAAGGGACCGCGTCACCTTCCGCCGTCGTTCCTGGGTCTCTCCTTCTTGACGCAAATAAGCGCCGTCGGATGCACCAGTTGAAGTATGAACAGTCACTGGAAACAACAGCAGGATCGCTGGAAGCAGGGAAGAGTCCACGTCGCCGCCTGACAGCATATGAAGTTGGGACGCAGGAAGCTGGCAACAGGCGGTCGGCGATTCAGGATACTTGGCGCAGATGGGTATCAGAGTGGATACTTTAGACCATAAGCATTACAAGACTCCAGGACTCCTTGTTCACTCCAAAACAGAACTCTCTTTATTGAACCAAAGCACACATATTTATACAGTTTCAAACCACACTAACTTAGAGCACAGTACAGGAGACTTAATTCAATCACAGTTCATCAATAGGACACAGCAAATGGTAGGGCAGAATACATTGGAGTAGTCACAGGGATAATTCAGTCACCACAAAGGGTCCAAGAACCAACAACAAATGATTCAGGGAAACATAATAGGGCAGACATGATTGGATTAATCACACAGCAGGGGGCCACAAGACAGTGCTCAATACAATGACTTGAGTAATTAAGCAAAAGGCTTGGGGGACTACAAAACATATTGAAAGTAAATATGCTCAAACTCAAATGATTAACCCTTCACTGCCTATTCCCTTGGAGTAAACCTTCAACATACTATATACAATAACTAAAACGTTCGCCATACATTAAACATACTATGTGATCCAAAGTCTATGAATTTAAGTCTTTCTCTTAGGGAATAGCTGGCCAGTTTGTACGCCAAGGCACAGCACAGAGTCCAAACAGTAATAAATGTCCATAGTCTTTGAATAAATAGTTTGAGGTCCAGACAAGGGCTCAGTAACGGGTAGGATCCGTTACAGGCCCCAGTACAGATCCATGAGGTACCCCACAAATAACAAGAACCTTCCCTTGAATATACATGGTTAACTACAATTCCCTGACTCCTATCACTCAGTCATTGCCTCATCCATTCAACTATTTTTACATCCAGACCAACCCAAACACTGCGGTTTATTAATGAGTCTTCTTTGAGGGACAGTGCCAAATGCCTTACTGAAATCTTGATAAGCTATATCTATTGCTCCCCCTTGGTCTATTATTTTAGTAACCCAATCAAAAAAATCTAGGAATTTAGTTTGACAAGATCTCCCTGAAGTAAATCCCATGCTGTTTAGGATATTGTAAGCCATTTAAATGCAGATATCTTTCCATAGTTGACATAAGACTTACTGTAGTTGCTTTCAATCTTCCAGAGCCACTCCTGTAAATAGTGACTGCTTTAATAATTTTGTTAAAGATTTTGCAAGAACACTCCTAAGTTCTTTTAATAACTTTGGGTGTATCCCATCTAGCCCCAATGATTTATCTGTTTTACCTTAGAGAGTTAAAGTAGAATGTCTTTCTTCATAAACATTCATGCTTCACAAGTCTTGCTATTACTTTTTTCTAACAGAGGTCCCTTCTCTTCACCTTCATATATAAAAACTGAACAGAAATATTCATTGAGGCAGTCAGCTAGACCTTTATCCTCATTTACACATCAATGTCTTCAATTTAACTAGTCCTTGTTTCATTTTTCTCTTTTCATTTATATATCTAAAATGTTTTGTCCCCTGTTTTTATTGACTGAGAAATTTCCTCCTCTTCATCTGCTTTGGCACATCTAATATTGCATTTAGTCTCCATGAAGCTAGCCTTATACAGATACTAATCTTCCTCCTTCTGGGTCTGCTTATATTTTTTAAATACTAATCTTTTCTCCTTTACTATATTTGCCACTTTTTCTGTGTACCACAGTGGTTTCCCTTTACCCTTACTGGCAACTATAATGCAGTGCTTTTCTGTCTTTCATAAAACACTTTTCAGATATTCCCATTTCTCCTGGATTCCACCTAAAGATGTCCAGGCCTTTAAAGACTAACCTAAAATATGTTTCCATTTTAGAAAAATCAAGAACATTTGTTTCAGTGTGGTACAATTCAGTTTCTGTCCTTATATTAAACCACTCTGATTGATAGTCCTTAATTAGTGCCATCTACTATGATTGATAATCATAATGTCAGAAAATAAACCGCATTTTAATAGCTAAGGAAAGAAGGATAATGTTATGCTACCAAATCTAGATACTGAGACAGTATTTGACTCAGTGAACTGGCAGTTTATATATGAAACATGCATGGTCTTTGGCTTCAGGATCAAGCTGATACATTTACTTGCCAATTCTGTATCAAGGCACAACCATGCGAATTAAAATTATGGGTTCATATTAAAAAACTATTGTTCAACAAAGAAGGACTAGACAAGGTTGCCCTCTGTCACTTTTCACCAAATTAAGGAACCACTGTTTTACGAATGACCCCTGAATATACAGATTAAAGATTCATAAAAAAGAATATAACATTAGCTTATATGCAGATGGTATAATGATAAGTATCTCTGAACCCCATATCTGCCTCCCACAACTTAAAGTGATCATAGACAAATATGCAACATTATGACCCGAAAGATTATAACAGTAAATTGGAGACACTGGATATAAATATTGAAGAAGAGGAATTAAACCTGCTGAAATGTTGCCCGCATCAAAAGGGCGAAATTTGCAAAGTGATTGAAAAAGTTTAAAAAGAAGGTTTACACAGTTTGAATAACATAGCCAGAAAACTTGAAATATAGTAAAGAATTTATGCATACCCTCTGAGGAGAAAGCGGTGTCCGAGCCACTTCTCTATGCTGTGCCTTAAACTGCCCTCTTCCACCCTAGTGACTGAACGCTCATGAGCATGTTGTCATCAGAGCGTTGAGTCATCAGAGCGGAAGAGGGCAGCTTAAGGCACGGCATACAGAAGTGGCTCAGGCACCGCTTTCTCCTCAGAGAGCATATATCACAGTGGCAAGATGTCCACGCTCAGTGCTACTGTCAGCCATAGAAGAGAGCAGAAATCTATTAAATAAGGTAATTATTCTGGCGACCAGCGCTACTAAGCAGGGACTTAGTGAAGCTAAAGATTGTGTCAGGTGGTAGTTCCGCTTTAAAAAGTTGGTAAAAGGCTGTATCGGCAAGAAAAAAGTTTCAAAATCTTATATGAAATTTATACCACACCTTCCAAATTGTAAGATTAACACTTATTATGACAGGAACTGTTTCAGGGGATCTTCTTCAAATATGGTAGACCTATCCACTATCAAAGGAAACATGCACCAAGTATAAATATCCTGACAAGGATAGAAATAGCATTAGACCTTTTAACATGCTCATAGGGTAAAAATTAAACACTATGCCTATCTAAACAATAAGCTGATAAATTACCTGTGCATTGGCACAAGGATATTCACAGCTAGCCAATGGCTAAGACCAAAATATCCTACACAGGAGTTGTAAACAAAATTAACAACATATATGTAATTGAAAGGCTAATGGCCATCTCACTAGACAAACTGGAAAAATGTAACAATATATGGGAAATATGAACAGACAGTGAATACTGTATACAGATGTAAACACAACACATAATTTAGATCATTTAAGATATAGAATATACTACAGAGTTATTAGAATATTTCTAACAGGCAGATTATGAATAGGAGATAACACTCATTTTCTGGTATTACTAACATCATTTTTATTTTCTAGATTTCTTGAAAGTATCTTCTTGAATGATTGCGTAAATATGTATGTACATGAGTGCATGTATGTTTGCATATCCATGTCTGAGAGTGTTTATATTTGAGCGTATGTCCTTGCGTATATGTGTGTGTGTGTGTATATATGTGTATGCCTGTGTGTGCGTATGTGTAGTTGTGTGCATGTATATGCTTGTATGTGTATGTGAGGAGTGTGAAGAAGCCCAACTGCTATTGCAAATGGAAAAGGCATTTCAGTTAGGAAATGAAATTATAATGGGAGATTTCTACTACCCTGAATTTGACAGCAGAGATGAGTCTTCCAGCTCAACAAAGCAAAAACAGATTTATAAGTATGTTTAACCCTTAGAGTTCCAAACCTGTATCGGGCATGGATTTGGCTGCGTGTCCTCCCACAGCCAATCCTGTGCCTGGCAGGTGGTTGCACTCTCCCCTATAGCCATATTATTTTTTAATCAGACCTCTTTTGTTGGGTATCATGACCCTCTGGAATGGGATATCCTTTTGGAAGGATGCACGTGAAAGAGCGTGCGACCGTTTAAGTCTTTAACCATGTGGCCAATAGCGACATGACAATCTCGCAGTGCATGAAAGAGCAAGATTGTCATGTCGCATATTCAGTGGTTGTGCACATTACTTACACAGCCAGCCAGTGATTTGCTTCCGTCTGAGCCTTAAAAAATATATTGATAGCGCTTGGTCAGTGAAAATCCCATTGCTGTGAGATAATTATCTCACAACAACGGGATTTTCACTGACCAAGTGCTATCAATATATTTTTTAAGGTTCAGATGGAAGTGATTCACCGGCTGGCTGTATAAGTAATGTGCGCGACCATTGACTATGTGACATGACAATCTTGCGCTTTCATGCACTGCAAGATTGTCATGTAGCTATTTTAATCCAGGCATCATGGTAAAAGACTTAAATGGTTGCACGCTCTTTCGTGTGTGAACATTCAAAAGTGAACCCTGGCACGGGTATTGACTGCTTTTGGGTTATGTGGAAGCAGCAGGAGGAACCATTAGCATATTCACTGATATGTGAAATCATGAGGTGGATTCCCTAGTCCACCCACTCAAGCCAAAACTTTGATGCATCTGGTTATCTACTTTCCAAAATCATTTGCTTTGTCTACCTCTTCTCAATTTCTTTTTACCCACATACCCACAATTCTTTAAAACAGAAAGGCCTTTACCTCAATCAGTGCATATACAATCATAGGCCATCACTTCAGAGACATCTATCAAGATGTACTGAATGTAATGAGAGGCCTGGGAAGGCATAAATTGATGCTTTCTCAAAAGCATATGTATGAGTACATTTCAGCGCTCAGAAGACAAACAGACAAGTTTTATAGATACTAGCATGGAGTGCAGTATCATCATCATTATCATCTTCAGCCATTGTTGATCCACTGCAGGATGAGGGCCTCCTCAGCAAGCCTCCAACAACTTCGGTCTTGTGCCTTTTGTTGCCAGTGTGTACCAACCTATTTGGTAATCTCATCTACCCATCTTGTCTTTGGTCTTCTTCTTGGGCATCTAGTATCGAGTGCAACAATCCATTTGGAATGGAGTTCAGTATATTTAAGTGTATATAACGCCAGTTCATTTTTAGATGTTAGCATTAGTTTAAGTAATACTTGTTTAGGCTGTTCCATTTGAAAGAAACCTCTCCCAGCAGTGGCAGAATATATATTTTTTATAATAGGTGTTTCTATCCCTTTTTTCACTTTGAATAAAATCAGGCCCTACGTCTCAGTACTGACGGACCAAGAAGAGGGAACAAATTGTAGATGAAAATGTCCCCCCCAACCTGCCATGAAACTTTAGGCCTTATTTATCAAGCTAAAGAGGTACCAACGGCTCAGTAGGGATGATGGGTAGTGTTGAGCGAGCGTGCTCGGCCGATGCTCGGATCGGCTCGAGCATCGCTCTGCTCGGCACATGGCGGTACTCGTACGAGTACCGCCATGTGCTCGCCCGACATGTTCGGGTGAAGAGGATCTGTGCCGGAAGAGGCACAGATCCGAAGACGCTCCGCTGGACCACCAGGGAATGGAGGTACGGGGGCATTGCGGAGATGAAGGGGGCATTGCGGAGATGAAGGGGGACATTGTGGAAGAGGGGCATAGACTCTATGCCCCTCTTCCACAATGTCCCCCTTCATCTCCGCTATGCCCGTCTTCCACAATGTGCCCCTTCATCTCCGCTATGCCCCTCTTCCACAATGTCCCCCTTCATCTCCTATGCCATAGAGGAGATGAAGGGGGACATTGTGGAAGAGGGGCATAGCGGAGATGAAGGGGGACATTGTGGAAGAGGGGCATAGACTCTATGCCCCTCTTCCACAATGTCCCCCTTCATCTCCGCTATGCCCCTCTTCCACAATGTCCCCCTTCATCTCCGCTATGGCATAGGAGATGAAGGGGGACATTGTGGAAGAGGGGCATAGCGGAGATGAAGGGGGACATTGACCAGGCACCCTCCGCTCATCAGAGCAGGGGGTGCCTGGTTTAATGCTCGAGTGCTCCCATTCATTTGAATGGGGCTCGGGTGCTCGGCCGAGCACTCGAGCATCAGGGGGTGCTCGGTCAGAGCACCCGAGCACCCGAGCATCGGGGTGCTCGCTCATCCCTAATGATGGGTATACCTGGGAACTCTCCGGATTTGCCCCGGAGACTCCGGTTCTGACAGAGCTTTACCGGGTCTCCGGGGCAGAGGCTGATTCCTCCAGATGTGGGGAGTTTCTATTGAAACTCTGCCACATCTGCTTTTTCTCCCGCTGTTCCTCCATCCCCAGCCTTCTGTGTGACACCTTTAAGCCCTGCCCTCCCCACTCACGTCAATCCCCGCCCCTTTTTGACGCAATTAGCATCATTTTTGTCACCCCCTGCTGAACAGAGGACTACCCTTTGGGTAGCCCTCAACTGGAAGTTCCCAGGTATGATGATGGGAGTTGTAGTCCCCAACAGCTGTAGAGACGGCCTACCCCTGATCTAGTTTATGTTTCAGTGGGAAGTGCTATCAGTATGGGGTGCACAAGATTTAAATCCATGGATGCTAGAGGTCTCCAACGCACTATGAAGCATCCATGGTATACAGGATCTAGACAACCAGTGTGTGTGCCTAATGAAATAAGGTTTTGTACAAGACTGTGCTTGGCTAGCACTTTTATTTCAATGTTACAAAGCTGTCAGTACAATAATATGATCTCAAAATGAGCCTTTTAAAAATCGAGATTTTTTTTTTAACTGAGTTTTCTATTTGCACCGCTAATGAACAAGGAACATTTTTACAATCAATCCTCTTTGTGTTAATGTTAGTTGTTTATCATTAAAAGATAACAGCATGGAGTCATTATACAGAGCACAGGTTTGGAAGTTTCACCTGCAGTTACCTGGAAACTGATCTCTATTCACTTACTTGCATCAACGTGCAACTTATTTATACATACATTCATATGTATTCATCCATTTTATATATGTAGCATACACCAAAATGGCATTTTATTTTAGAATTTTAAATGTCATGTTCTCTAATGGTCCTATTCATCAGACTAAAGAGGTGCAATTTTGGAGCAAATTAACTGCACCATGGGGAAGGAACTTCCCATTGATTTAAATGGGGCTTTTATTCCCAGCAGAAGTTTATTAATTTAAACATATAAGGGAAGGAGATACATAGAAGAAAGGGAAGGAGTGGGCAGGAGGAAAGGCAAACATGTCTAAAGTACTCACAGTGCATATTTGAAATGAAGTTAAAAAGCAAAACAATAGAGCCCTAAGACCTAAGACGTCTTGAAAGCTTGCATGCTAAATCTGCTTAGTTAGCCAATAAAGGTATCAACAACTATATTTGCCTCCTATGCTCGTACAGGGCGGCAAGCTCCACTGAAGAAATACATTTATTTTTGGAATGGGAGCAACTGTCTACCAGTTTTGATGTTAAGAAAACCTCTGGTTCCAAGGACACAGGGTCATGAAGTTAAAAGGATAGCAATGTCTCTTTAAAAGCTGCTCGCCAAGTCTTCTGTATATTAAAAATAACAAATTGCGCTATGTCTAATACCTTACTTCAAAAGTTATGAAGCGGTAAAGATCCCCCGCCCACTCCTTTCTGCCCACCTCCCACAAAATCTGATGGTGGGACCAGGCAGATGCAGCATGGGACAAACTTCAGTAAGTAAGTATAAGGAAAATCCTGCCCCCCTTGAGGAAGGAGGGCAGGATTTCCCTTTGCTTACTGAAGTTTGTCCCTCGCCGCAGCCGTCCTGACCAGACTGCATCTTCTCCGTGTCAGGCCAGAAGGGACGGGTGGGGGACCTTTATCGCTTCATAACTTTTGAACTACATGCAAGTAAGGGCTTAGACATAGCGCAATCTCTTACTTTTAATATACAGAAGACTCGGCGGGCAACTTTTAAAGATACATTACTATCCCTTTAAAGTGGTACTTTCACCTTAATTCAAGTTTGCATATTTGAAAACTGCATTAAAAACTCCCTATATGTCATGTTAGTTAAAAGTCCAGCAGATCTACAGTTTAGGAGATATTTACACTTTTATTTCTGGGAAAAGTGAAAGTGAAAATATCCTGGTTCTGCAAACAGTTTCAAGAAACATCATTAGCATACATTAGCATATGAAAGAAGTGTGAATATCTCCTGAACCTTACATTTGATGGTCTTTCGGTTTACATGGCATATAGGCAGTTTTTAAATATGCAAACTTGAATTAAGGTGAAAGTTCC
Source organism: Rhinophrynus dorsalis (assembly GCA_037306005.1). Lineage (NCBI taxonomy): Eukaryota > Metazoa > Chordata > Amphibia > Anura > Rhinophrynidae > Rhinophrynus > Rhinophrynus dorsalis. Next base: position 24,130,919 of record CM074726.1, on the reverse strand, counting down.
GCTTTAAGCAATTATAAGATGTTTAATTTCATCCATGATGTCCTGATGTCAATCTATGGCACGTTCACCAACAGTGAAAAAAGGAAACTGGTGCATTAGACTTTCCAGTGTACACATAAAGGTATGACGCTACATATCATCATCATATATAATAATTTGCTAGGATGTTTGTCAGAAGCCGTCAAGCGTAGTAGAGACTGCCTGAACGCATGGAATGCTGGGTGGAGTAGGAATGCTGGGAGCACAGAATGCTGGGAGTTCTGTGCTGGGAGCATTCTGTGCTTTCGGCCAGTCTCTACAGTGCATGACTGCATTGGCGGCTGGACGCAGAGCAGGACCGGCCTCTTAACCCTTTGAGTGCCAGAGCAATGAGTTGCGTACCCCTCTGGCACTCAAACGGTTAACATCACCTGGCCCTTGTACATGGGCTTTTACACTAGTATCTAAATAAATCTCCAGAAGTAAACTGAGTACTCTTCTTCAGATCATTAAAGGAAATTAGAGAACCTTGTTGGAATAAATCTTTACATTATATTATTTGAAACTTTTATAGTCAGTAAATATAGTCTCCTAAACAATTTTGGAAGTCTTGGAACATAGACTGTTTGTGAAGGAGATCATTTGACTCCAGATATGAGAATACTTATCTTGGTTTTGGTGAGTATATATATGTGTAGGGGGCATATTTACTTGCAGTTATACAGATTTGCTCTTAGAGGGTTTTGCGCCATTTCTCTTTTTCCTTGTTGTGGCATGTGTACCAGATCTATTAGATCTATTCTGGGCAACGTCTTGCTGCAACAAAGTTACCCATAAGAACTAGCACTTCTATGGTTTAACACTTTGAGTGACATAGAGGTATCCAACATATTGAAAGATACCTCTCTGGCACTTAAAAGGTTAAATCCATGTAGTTAGATAAGGCCTCTAATGTAGGCTGACCAGACCTCACCTTTAACCGGGGACACATAGGAAATAGGTATATTTCAGGAGCGCACCAAAGTCAAAGCAGCCCTGCAGTACGCATTTTTCAAATGTGTCCCCGGTAAAAGGTGAGGTCTGGTCACCCTGCTCTAATGATTAATTTAAATGATTAGGAGAAATAAGAATTGTAAACAAAGCAAGTAAAGTTGGGATAATACAATTAAAAATATTTTTTATACATAAAGGCAGTTATTAACCTTTAAAGGGGAACTATCACCTCAAATAAAGCCCCACCCCCCTAATAATTAGCCATCTTGAGATTAGCTTACCAATAGTACTATTATCCAGACTAATTACCGCGCTAGTCAGAAATCCTATTTTCTGCACAGAATGACGCCCAGGCAACAGAGCAGACATCTTTGCTTATAGACATCTGCACGCCTGTGCTGTCAGTCCCGGTCTCCTTTAGGAGGAGCTGCATTGTACATAAAGGTACCAGAAGGCACTGTTGCCTGGCCGTCTGACTAATGCGGTAATAAGGCTGGACAAAAGAACTATTGGTAAGCTTATTGCTAGATGGCTAAATAGAGGAGACTTTATTTAGGGCGATAGTTCCCCTTTAAGTTTTGAGTACCAGAGGTATATGCAACACATCACCCCTCTACCACTCAAAGGGTTAAATAAAACAATTACACAATGTAAGATTATATTTAAAGGTGAACACAATTATAAAAAACTAAAAATAGTTTCCCTTTAAGGAAAAATTGAATTAAAGAAAAAAATCATCATTTCTTCTTAAGTTATATAGTATCAACAACGTATGCAGAGCATCACAGACCAGAAACACATTAAAGATTCATTAAATTTAAGACTCCCGTTGTGAAGGGAACGTCGGATAATTCTCAAACGACAAAAATCTACACCACTTTGAATACAATTTCCTTGAGATCTGGGCCACAATTTGTTAGCGGTATTGCTCTATATTATATCTCAAAACAGTTTTCACAGTGGGATGAAGATTGTGAATGTCTCGTTGTGCCAGGCTTATTATCTGTAAAGATTTTCAAGTCAAATATGCAGTAATATTAAATAATTACCCAGGATACCTAAAGCCATCTCCTTTCAGTCAAATAAAAAGAACGGGGTCTTACAATGAGAACAGCATCCGACAGATTTCCAGCCCAGCATGTGTTTTCAATTATATTTAGATTAGCTTCACGCCTCTAATTGTTTTTATTTTCATGTAATGTTATTATGTCAGTGCATGCAGTCTTCCCCCTCACTCAGTGTTATCAATTACGCTCACAGACATCCAGGGAAATGAATGGGTGCATTTGGTCATGGGCAGGTTCACATGCAAATAAAACATCACTCATTCTGTGCTAGACATTTTGCCATATTACACCATCCCTTGGAGAAATTACCTTAGTTGACATGTTTTAAAGAAATGTTCCTACTCCAGGAGATTTAACCCCATTTTCTGCCAATGGATACAAACAGATAACATAGGATTTTTTTTTGTAAATGAAAAAAATCCACAAATAAAAGTCTGACTTTATAAAAGAAGCCTGAATCTTCCCTGTGGAGTTGCAATGCACACACTTGGAATAATTGATGAAAATGCCAAAATGAAACGTCTTGCAGTCTTAGGTTTAAACAAGCTCCCTAAATATAAGTTTATTTGGTCTAGAGTGACCAGACCTTACCTTTAACAGGGGACACAAAGGAAATAGGCATATTTCAGGACTGCACTTAAATCAACGCAGCCCTGCAGTATGCATTTTTCATATGTGTCCCCCATTAAAGGTGAGGTCTGGTCAACCTAATTTGGTCCCCCTTGTTGACTTTTAATCTAGGTGGGCCCACTGATACTGTTTCAGCATGTTACGTAAAGGGATAGTAATGTTTCACAAAAAAAGCAGCTCCGATTACTCTTCATAGTATTTGGGCCATGGAGAGTGTTATTTCAGTACTGTCAGAGTTGTAGTTCAAGAGAAATTGAATGATAAAGTATCCCCTCCCGACCCTTTTACCTAGTGTAAGCCACCTCCCCTCAGATGTGGAATCTGGTCCTGGGACCAGACCAATCACAGCAAGGGACAATCTTCTTACTGTGAGCATAAGGAAAACCCTACTTCCCTTGACAGGTTTTTCCCTTATGCTCACTGAAGATTGTAGATTGTCCCTCTGTGTGATCCATCTGGACAGTCCTGCTGCTCTGAGATGAGCAGTATTACATCAGTAAAAGGGGTGGGAGGGGGATACTTTATCATTCAATTACTCTTGAACTACAACTCTGACAGTACTGAAATAACATTCCATGGCCCAAATACTATGAATATTAATTGGAGCTGCTTTTATTGTGAAATATTACTACCCTTTTAATATATCTCCCTTGTTAATATAAGTTCTTGGGGACTGACATGTTGGTGGTTCCCCTTATCCTGTTACTATAATTTGATGTGAGTTAATTATAAACTGTAAGTGCATTTCTTCAAGACATAGATGTATAAACTTTGCTTTATTGTAAACAAATGGCAGGTTGTTGGTACCCATTTGGAACTTAGTTCGTATTTTGGTTCCCCCGTTCACATATTTTCCTTTTTCTTCTATTTTTGTCCTGGTTTAATTCATTCCCACTTCCTCCTTTGCTCTCAGGGGAGGGCTGGCCTGGGGGGCAAGGGGGCAATTGACCCCTGGGCCAGTCATATGTCTGGGCTGGTAGGCCACTCCCGCTTGTTGCTGCAAATGTAGCTACAGTAGTGATACCACAGAGCTTACAACTGAAATGGAGCTACAATCCAAGTGGAGCTACATTAGTAGTGTAACCCATTTCTCTTATAAGTTATATGGTATCACTAGTGCAGCGTTACTTACATTGTAAGCTCTGCAGTTGCACCAGTGTAACCCCATTTCAATTGTAAGCTCTGTGGTATTGCTTGCCTTACTTTACAACACTAACCCTTTGAGTGACAGTGGGGTATACCACACATTGCGAAGCAATACGTGGCATACCCATCTGGCACTCAAAGGGTTAATGGCAATTTTAAAATTAACAAAAGAGAATGGGCTGGGACAAAGGGCTGGAACAATAGTAAAATCGGGCCACTTCATTGCAGCTGCCCTCTAGGTTGCCCACAAATTGCCAGCCCTCCCCTGTTTGATCTGAGTCTTCATTTCCCCATTTCTTTTCATATTCCTCTGCTCTTGTGCTTTGCTCCTCTGTTCTGGCTGTCCCTTATTTCAGACATCTGCTCTAGCAACGACAACCATTTCCTTCTGGATTCTCATATGTTAAGAATATAATAATGTAATAAGTGGCTAGCTTGCTTTCTCCATTACTAGTGTACTTAGATGCATTATTGTTGGTTCTGTCTCCTTGTCCTATGTAATCTCAATCTTTAACATTCAATAAAATTCTTGATAAAAAAAAAGCAAGCATACAGGGAGAACAAATATATTTTTATAACCCCTTGGAAGCTAAAATCCAAGTGGTTAAAGGTTAATGGTATGGACCTGCTCAGGGATTTTGTCGGCACTCATAGGCTGCTGAAGGAGAATGCTGATTAGTATTCCTGATCTGTCTGTTCCTACTAATAAGCATGGGGAAAATCCATGCTTTAAAGGGATAGTAATGTTTCACAAAAACAGCAGCTCCAATTAATCTCCATAGTATTTGAGCCATAGATAGTGTTTTTTCAATACTTTCAGAACTGTAGTTCAAAACTTATTGAATGATATGGTTTCCCCCTCCCGCCCCTTTTACCTAGTGTAAACCACCTCCCCTCAGATGTGGAATCTGGTCCTGGGACCAGACAGATCACAGAAAAAGACAATCTTCTTACTGTTAGAACAATGAAAACCCTGCCCGCTTTGACAGTTTTTTCACTTCTGCTAATTGAAGATTGTCCCTCTCTGCAGTCTACCTGGACACCTCCCTGCTGCTCTGAGGTGAGCAGTGTTACATCAGTAAAAGAGACGGGAGGAGGATACTTTATCATTCAATTACTCTTGAACTACAACTCTGACAGAATTGAAATAACACTCTCCATGACCCAAATACTATGATGATTAATTTGAGCTGCTTTTATTATGAAACATTACTATCTCTTTAACATTGGTGAGTCAGTCAAAATGAAAGAATCTCTGACTGACTCATGTGTTTTACCACATCTATCATTATATGTGTAGGGAAAGAATCACTTGGAAACATTTTTTTATGGTTGTTTTTATGTAACAGTCTGCATATCCAAGGGGTATGGTGAAATACTACTGAAGAAAGAAACTGGCCAAATTTCATCAGGCAGTGAAAAGAGCAATGCATCATCAGATCTGCTGCTCTTTGCCATGATCATTACTGGATACCTTTGGGGATTTATCAAAGATCAGTTGTATTTCCATGCACTGCCTATAAGTGGCAGGAGAGTGCAATGAAACTATGGTGAAAATGTGGTCAATCCACTGAGAAGCATACAGTGAATGTGTATGTTTATGTACAGCCTAATAATAGAAATCTGTGTCCTCCACAGGCTTTCATATACAAAGGTATGCATATTTTGTGTGGTTAACCTTTTGAGTGCCAGAGAGGTATACCTATTTTGTGCGGTTAACCATTTGATACCAAACTGAATTCACCATTTATTCAAAAAGATAAATGGTGGATACAGTTTATGTCATCAAATGGGTCCACAGTGACACTATTCATATTCAAAGAAATCAAAGTAAATATGCATATTTTTAAGAAAGTAATATTGATTACCCCCTATGCATGTCAGAGCGGAGTCCAAAGCATTTCTTCTGCTACTCAAATAGTTAACATTATTCAAATATGATTGATGATTTCATGTGACATGTTACAAAAATATATAGGAATGATGAGTTGACAGTTTCCCTTTAAGATTTTCTGTGCCAGAGGACATAGTGCACAGACTGTTATCAGGAAGGGAGAACTGCATCAGCCTGTAGCGTTTTGGGGGAACATACATTCATAATGAGGGTTAGGGGGAAAACCATCATGGGCTTTATGTATAAAAGAAGAGTGGAGCATTTCTGGAACAAACCAACGTCACCACAGGGGAGGCAAATAAATATGTTTGCTTCTTAAATAAAGTTTTTAACCCTTTCTCCAATGCACTACAAAAGAAATGCACCAGAGACCTCTCTAGCATTCAAGGCGTTAAAATCTGCATTTAAACCAATGGGCTTTTGGGAACAGTAATGTGCCCCCTATACTGCAGTTGGCTTGCTTCAGAATTGGTAAACCTGAACTTTATACACGAACCCCAATGAATTATAGGACTATGGCCCATATGTAATAAAGGGAAGTACAATCATTCTGGGGCAAACCAACTGCACCTTAACCCTATAAGTGCCAGATGGGTACACAAAGAGCAATGCGTTGCATACCCCTCTGGCACTCAAAGATTTAAAGGGATAGTAATACTTAAGATATAAAAAAATATGTTGTAGGTTTTATGTCCCCGAATAAAACAAGGGTACTGCCACTGCTGAGAGATATTTTATTAAAAAATTATAACAGCTCAAACTTGAATTTTTTAGGTGCAATATCACAGTGGACTGAAAATTTACAGTGGCGCTGTTGCTACGCCACCCTATGCAGATTTATGGTCTACAGACCAGAGCAGTACATAGGATGGTGTAGTAACAGCGCCACTGTACATTTTCAGGCCACTGTGATATTTCACCTAAAAAATGCAACTCTGAGCTATAATAACTTTTGAATAAAACACCTTTCAGCAGTGGGAGTTCCCTTGTTTTACTCAGGGGGATAAACCCTACAATATATATGTTTTTACATTTTAAGTATTACTGTCCCTTTAAGGACAAATAAAACTTCACAAAGATTAAATATGGCTTTTAACCCACTGCATTCTAGAGATGTCTCTAGCATTCAAGTAGTTTTAAGCCTTTGAATGCCAGAGCAGTACACAAGTGTTAAAAAATAAATTAAAGAGAATGGGAATTTTGGGGTATGTTTATTTGTCCCCTGTAGGGTACTTGGTGTACTCCAAAATTGCTCCGCTTTTTCTTCTATATTTAGCTAAAAATTTAGAAATTCTGAGGCAAATCAACTGCACTATGGTCATTGTAATAATTTAAAGGTAGAGAGGTCTCCACAAACTACTTCACAGTGAGTTGGACAACTGTATAGTATTCAGGAGTTAAAGGGATACTAATGTTTCACAAAAACAGCAGCTCCAATTAATCTTCATAGTATTTGGGCCACGGAGAGTGTTATTTCAATACTGTCAGAGTTGTAGTTCAAGAGTAATTGAATGATAAAGTATCCCCTACTGCCTCTTTTACCTAGTGTAAGCCACCTCCCCTCAGATGTGGACCAGACAGCTCACAGCAAGGGACAATCTTCTTACTGTAAGAACAATGAAAACCATGCCCCCTTGACAGGTATTTCAGGTTTTTCCTTATGCTCACTGAAGATTGTCCCTCTTTATCATTCAATTACTCTTGAAATACAGATTGGACAGTATTGAAATAACTCTCCATGGCCCAAATAATATGAAAATTAATTGGAGATGCTTTTTTTGTGAAACATTACTATCCCTTTAAAATCTCCATTTAAATCAATGGACATTATATTTGTCCCCTGTGGTGCTCTGGTTTGCCAGAGAATTGCTCCTCTCTGACTTTCTGAATACAGCCAGTAAAGACATACTTTCAGACTGGGTCTGGGCTGTGGTAATAAATCCCCCACTGGTAGCATCTTCCCTTTTTCCAGATCCTCCCCATCAATCAGCTCAGTGAAATGCGCTGGGCTGGAGAACAGAAGAGATACATGAGGAGAAGTTAAAGAAAAATGCAAAACTCATAAAACATCCACTTTAAAAGGAAGCAGACATTACCACTCCTCCTTGTTTGATTTCCCCAGGGCAGGGGGATCTTAACTAACACACAATAAAAATCCAATGAATGTATGCAAGGTCAAGACAACATAATAAATCTGTCCACTGCAGGGCTGAATGTGCCTCAAAGACTGAGCTATGTAAGTAAGCCTAGGATATCCTTGCCCCACCCATTGACACACCCCATCTCCCCACATGACACCACCCCCAACCCCATCCACTTCTGACTGCCACAGAAAATCCCTATACTTATAACATGCCTACATAAAAAAAGCTCTTAACCCTTTGAGTGCCAGAGGGGCTTGCAAAGCATTGCAGATCAACACGTTGTGTACACCTGTGGCGCTCAAAGTGTTAACGCCTTAAATGTTTAAGAGTTCTCTATATGGTTTGCAATACACCTACGGTTTTCAAAGGATACCCCCCCCCCTTGAGTGCCATGTGTGTCCAATGCATTGTGAAGCAATATGCTGGATACCCCTTTAGCAATCATAGGGTGCAATAAAGTCAGGAGTACAGTATATCTTATATAATAATTACCTAAATGTGTGTTTGTCAGAAGCCGTCATGCGCAGTAAACATGACTGCTCGCACTACAGATTGACCGTGCAGCGGTTGATAATGGAGTGGGGCTCCGAATTCAGACTGTTCAGTGCGCAGAGAGGACTATGGTCTGAATTCGGAACACCGCGCTCCGTATCAGTGGCGGCGCAGGCAGTCTCTACTGTGCATGACTGCACCACGGCCGCTGCTGGGTGGCACTGTGGCAAGTGTACATTGGCTCTTCAACTAGTAAGTATATAAACTGGCAAAGCTGGTATACAAATTGGATATTACAGCAATATATAAATCAGGGACAATTTGAATAATGTGACCAGATATCCCTTTAACTAAGTGCCATCAGGGTATCCAAAGTATTGATGGCAGTCAAAAGGTTAAATGCAGGACAGATATGAAAATGTCATACTGAAGGACTGCACAGAAATTAGTGCAACCCTGCAGTGTGTGTTTTATATAAGTATTCTGCATTTAAAGGTATAGCTGGTCACCTTAAGATTAAACTACCTCTGAGTCCTGGGTAAAGAAGAAAATGGCAGGCTCCATTAACTGCTTGGATGCCAGAGATGTTTACAGTGAATTGCTTTGCATCCAAGGGGTTAAATAATAAATATGCCTGTCTTCCTTATGCTAAAAGTGAGTACTCAAGCTTACAATAGCAGCGCAGGTTTGTATTTCCATTAAATCTGCTTCACAGAATCAAAGTTTCTGATTGGATGGGGGGGTTCCCTTCCCTCATCGGGCCCCAGGAAGCTGCTCATTTTGTCCTGTTAACATACCTGGGAACTTTTTCTTCTGGAGTTCCCGGAGAGGGGTCATATGGTGCCGCTGGGAGGATATAAATGATGTGATTTGAGTCACAAAGGGGCAGGACTTAATCACGGGGGCTTAATGGGCCGTGTAATGGGGGGGCAGGAAGTAGGAGGAACAGGGTGGGAAGGAGGAGAAGTGGGAAGGAAGAGGCTGGGAAGGAGCAGAAGTGGGCAGGAAGTGGGAGGATCAGAGTGGGAAGGAGCAGAAAAGAGCAGGAAGTGGGAGGATCGGGGTGGGAAGGAGGAGAAGAGGGCAGGAAGTGGAGAAACAGGGTGGGAAGGAGAAGAAGTGGGAGGAAGAGGTTGGGAAGGACCTGTAGAGGGCAGAGTTTCATAAGAAACTCCCCACCACAGGAGAATCTGCCTCTGTCCCTAGAGACCAGGTAATTCACTGCAAAAACCGGCGTTTACAGACTAATCCGGAGAGTTCCTATATATTCCTGTTACTAAAAGGGCCCTGGTATAAACTGGTGAGGGAACTCCCCAACATAAACTAGGAGTGAGTGTCTGGTGCAGGGGTATTGGGATTGTGCTGATCACACCTATACATGGTGGGCATGTCCTACACCGCTGACGCATCCCTCACAAACAGGAGCCCTAGGCAGGTGCCTATTCTGCCTAACAGGAAAGCCTGCCCTGTCCCTTAGCTTTAACAATGATGGGTATTTCTTCCGGGCATCTCACTCTCTGCAGCACTGAAAGGGATAAAAGATAGACCTTCCTTCCCAGTAGTAGTCTCCAAGTAATACACCGAAGTGTGCCTTTATATGGCCATATCCACAAAGTCAAAAGTGGAGCAATTCTGCTGCATACCAACCGCACCATAGGGAACAAACACAAATTCACAAAATCCCCATTGATGTAAAGGGGAATTACTGCCTAGGAATGAGTGGCTTTTAATTTATTTAACACAAAGACATACCTAGGAAGGTACCCTTCAAATAGCAGTTGGTTATATCTATATTTTAGTTTAGTGTTTGTTCTCTATTTTAGTATAATGCTGATTGCTTCTGATTACTTTTGTCATTGAGATCTATAGGAACCTATTATTTGCTGTAAGGGTGTGTGATCTAGGGCAGTGGTGCTCAAACCTGTCTTCAGCCCCCCCCCCCCCCAACAGTAAAGGGGAGTCAATCAGTGGCTCAGTCATTCTGAAGTATTCACCGGAGTTCCAGAGGAAAATAAGAAAATAGATACAAATATACAAAGAAATATGTACAAAAAATCATGGTGCCATAGCCAGACCATGCGTGAATCCGACACATCGCAAAGCAAAAGAGATAAAGCATATTAGCAAAGTGAGATATGTATGTGGGTGTATGCATTGTCTGCTAAATGGCATTGTGTTTGGAGGTAATCTGACCATCAAAATATATATATCTATATAGTGATCACTGTTGAAGGCTACGTCTAAATCAAGGGAACTCAAGCCTGTCTTCAAGCAATGCATTGTACTATCTGATCTATCTATCTATCTATCTATCTATCTTATTTATATAGATCTATCAGGTTCTCGTCTGTCTGTCTAGCTGTCTATCATCTATCATAGGTCTATCTCTCTATCACTCTATCTTTCTATCTATCTATCTATCTATCTTCTTTGTCTAATTATTTTATCTATCTATATGTCTATCAGTCTCGTCAGTCTATCTATCTATCTATCTATCTATCTATCTATCTATCTATCTGCCTCTTGTCTATCTATCTATCTATCTATCTATCTATCTATCTACCTCTTATCTATCTATCTATCTATCTATCTATCTATCTATCTATCTATCTATCTATCGGTATATCAGTATCTATCTATAGGTCTATCAGTATCTATCTATCTATCGGTCTATCAGTATCTATCTATCTATCTATCTATCTATCTATCTATAGGTATATCAGTATCTATCTATCTATCTATCTATCTATCTATCTATCTATCTATCTATCTTCTTTGTCTAATTATTTTATCTATCTATATGCCTATCAGTCTCTTGTCTGTCAGTCTATCTATCTATCTATCTATCTATGTATCTATCTATCTATCTACTCCCCTCTTGTACAGTTCTTTGTATCCCAGAAGGCTTCCCTTCCTTTCCATCTTCCAGCAAGGAAGTAATAAAGATGCTGTCAGCACAAACATGACTTCCCGGCTCCTGAGGAGCACTTTTACTGTGTTTACTGAGAGTAGCTTTAAAATAATTCCAGGGGAGAAAAGTACACACATATCTAGCAGCAGCTCGGTCCTATCCGTCAGCCTGTCACTGCACCATTGTTCAGTGCACTCTGAGCTCAATGGGAAATCACTGCACAAGCAGGACAGATTGAATATGATTCCAGGTCACAAGCCCTACCGTACATTTCACAGAAAGCTCAGCACTTTATCAGCAGGCTGCCTGGATGGATATTTAACCTCTACTCTATTAAGACTCCCTGCACAGTCCTTCTACTTATCTCCTGCGGACAAGAATTCTTCAGCTCCTCTGTCTTTTTATCCCACTGTCAGGTATTGACTCAAAAGCTTACACTTTAACAACAGACCTGCCTCAAATATGACTGTATGCTATTGTACCTTTCAATTAAATGAACAGACTCCCAGCATTGCTGGTAGAAGGTTTGTTGCATTGTACATAAATCAATGTATTGCCTACCCTTATGATACTCAAAACATATACACAAAGAAAAAGGAGTAATTATATGGCAAACCAGCTCCTGCATTCCTAATGATTTTATTGGGGAGATTAACCCCTTAAATGCTAGAGAGATCTCCAAAGCATTAACTAGAAATGGGTTACAAAACTCACTAGCTTTGAAATTTCTATTTCTACTGTACAGTGCAGTTGCTGTGATCCAGAATTTTTAAAGGGATAGTAATACCTGAAAATAAGTTTATTGTATATTGTAGCCCTTAAAAAAACATGGAAAATGATATAAGGCTTATCTCCCAAACCTTTATGGTTTGGGAGATATTCAGAAGTAAAGTTTCCCCTGGAGTGATGTCATTGCTCCACTCTTCAGATTTGTAATCCCGTCCCCGACCAGCAGTGCCTCTCCAGAAGTGCTGAGATCATAATCTTTAAAAAGAATTTCTTAATTGGAATGGTCTACAAAGTGTACTTTCAAGCCAGGCACACTTCGTACACAGTTCCAATTAAGTAGTTCTTTTGAAAGATCGTGATCTCGGCACTGCTAAAGAGCTGCTGGTTGCTCTGTGGACCGAATTCCAAATCTGTCCACTAGTTGGCAGACTTGGCTGAAACAGCCAGGAAAAGAGAACTTTACTATATTTTACATATGAATATCTCCCAAACCATAAAGGTTTGGGAGATAAGACTTATATAATTTTTCATGTTTTTTAAGGGCTACAATATAAAAGTAAATTGTTTTCAAGTATTACTATCCCTTTAAGCAAATAGTTAAATAAGATCTAGCACCTTCAATAATAACCCCCCAAAGACTAATACATACACACGCGCACACTCACACATACATACACACATATACATACACACACATACTCACAAACACACACATACATACACACAGAGACATATACATACACACTCTCACAAACACATACAAACACATACACTCACACACACACACATATACATACACACATTTGCACACACATACACACACACACATATATATGCACACATATCCATATACACACATACATACATTATCTTCAATAATAACTCCCCAAACACACAAACTCACACATACATACACACACAGACACGCAAACACACAAATACATATATACACACGTACACACACATGCACACACATGCATACACATACACACATACATAAATACATATGAACACACATATACATACACATACGCACTCACACACACACACACACACATATGCATGCAAGCAAGGGCAAACAGTGCCCACTGCACATGGTAATTTTAACCCTGTAAGGATTAGGGGATGTGTAACTCAACCCTTCCTAATGTGCTCCACCCCCTCTAGGCCTCAATACTATTACCAACACTAAAAAAACAGGATTTATTTTTCTTTAGGTCAGGTTTCAGTATACTATTACCTGAGTTGTGAAAAGAAAACCAGCGGTAATTATACTCACCACCAGTCAAAAAAAGTCCCATAGGAAACAACTAAAAACAACGTGCAAGTAGCATTCTATTACCTACGTTCAGTATTACCACGTGCTTTGTGGTTACATTTTCTGTCCGGAATCCCTCTCCTCAGAGTTGTGGCGTAGAAACCACAATGACAGTTTCAGAACAATTGTTGTTCAAACAAAATCAGTGCAGAATACAGTATACAGCATAGAAATCCGACATAGAGTGCCCCCTTTAACATATTTACCTTTACACTTTGAAAATTGACATATAGTGCTTCCATGACCTTCTTTCACCATTTTAATTCAACAAATATTGTTCACATTCGACATATTAACCCCCCCTTTGAAATTCGACTTATAGTACTCCCATGACTTTCTTTCTCCATTTTAATTCTACATTGTTTTTTCTCCAATTTAATTTGACATGCCCTCATTGTATATCTATTGCATGATTAACCCTATGAGTACCAGAGAGGAAGCAACGCATTGCAGTGTGTTTGCTTCCCCTCTGGTACTCAAAGGTTTAATAGGCAAGGTATGTGGCTGCATACCTTGTCTGTATATGTGTAATAAATGTTATTTTATTTTGTATTTCTTATTGTATTTAAAAAAAAAAAATCAGACCTCAAGGGGGACATCGGGACATCACTGTTACGGTTTTCTGACACTCAGACCAAGGTTAAAAATAAAACACAGTTTTATTGAGGTAAAATTAAGGAACAGCGCCCCTGGGGGCCAGAACAGGTATAGCAGGTATAAACAAGTATTGGCCATAGTACAGGCCCAATATAGCAGGAGAAAATAGTACTCAACAGAATCAATGGAGGAACAAGGGTTAATGCCCAAAGCAATTTGATCAGTCTCTGTGGTGGTGATAAGCCAACACCCAGTGGATATAAACAGTCCCAGTGGTAGTGCAATAGGAAGGTGCAGTATGTGACTGAACTGAATCACACTCAGATAGCTGTATAGTAATGTGCCCAATGGTACAGCAAGGATTGACTAGAGCTAGAGCCAATCGCACCACTAGGGTGCAATAACGGAGGAAAGCCACTGCTGGAGCTAACGGAACCAGAGCCAGGGACACCCCTTAGGTATGGCAACGGAGGAGACACTGCATGTGCCAATGGGACTAGAGCCAAGTACACCCCTTGGGTGCCGCAATGGAGGAGACACTGCACAAGCGTATATCGGGAGCCAACGCACTGCCTAGTGCGATACGGTAATAGAACACAGTGAGCGATTGGAAACCAGAGCCAAGACACCCTTGCGGTGCTGAAACGGAGCAACACACTGCAAGAGCTAACGGTATGCTCAATAGCACCACGCGGTGCAACAACTGCAAGGAACGAGCACCGTAGTTGGAGTACTGCTCTGCTAGTGTCAACGGATAGGCTCGGTAATGGAGGCAACAAGCTCATCAAGTGTTAAATGGCTCAAATAGAATTGCAGCAAGCTTGGCAAGTGTACAGAGACAGGCTCATTATCAGAGGCAAACAGCACAGCAAGTGTATCTGACAGGCTCGGACACGGAAGCAACAGCTCAGCAAGTATACTCAGACTGGCTCGGTAACGGAGGCAACAGCTCAGCAGCAGAGACGTGATCAGTCAGGGCAATACTACCTGCACAGTTCAGAATGTCGCTGGCAGGAGATCGAAATCTCGCAGGAACACAGGAAACAATCACGGAACAGGAACAACAGTCAATGCCGGGTCAAACACGGAGCAGGAACGTCAGCCGGAACCGGGTCAATCACGGAGCAGGAACGTCAGCCAAAACCGGGTCAATCACGGAGCAGGAACGTCAGCCAGAACCGGGTCAATCACGAAGCAGGAACGTCAGCCGGAACTGGGTCAATCACGGAGCAGGAACGTCAGCCAGAACCGGGTCAATCACGGAGCAGGAACGTCAGCCAAAACCGGGTCAATCACGGAGCAGGAACGTCAGCCAGAACCGGGTCAATCACGGAGCAGGAACGTCAGCCAGAACCGGGTCAATCACGAAGCAGGAACGTCAGCCAGAACTGGGTCAATCACGGAGCAGGAACAGCAGGATAGTCAGACGGGCCGAGTCGGTACACAGGAACGCAGGAACACAGCAACAATGGCGCAGGATCAGGAACACCACAAAAGGGCACCTGACAGATGCCATAGGCCCAGTATATAAAGGGACACCCTGGGCGGGCCAATAAACCTCCTCCAATGAACGAGCACCATCACAGAGAGTGACAGGGAATCACGGGGACCGTGATAATCTCCTGACACCCCCGTAGTATTGATCACCTATCCAGAAGGATAGGTAATCAATGCAGGCAACAATTGCCGGCATTTTCACTAATATGTGTAACATATGTTATATAGTCTTTCTTATAATGTGTCTTGCTATATGCACTTTAAATATATAATTCAGACCTCGAGGAGGGCATCAGAACCCCTCCTGACACCACCCTAGCATGGATCACTTACCCTTCTGGATAGGGGTTTCATGTAGCGACAGTTGCTGGCTTTTTTTGATAAAGTGCACATAACCTATTTTTAACATAGATTGTTTGCGCTTTTACTATTACTATCCAATGATTTCAGAACTTGAGGGGGGCATCAGGACCCCTCCTGATATCCCCCCTAGCATGGATCACCTATCCTTATGGATAGGTGATCCATGGGGCAACAAGGAAGGCATTTTCTGCCTTCCTTTCTTACTACTGGAGCGGCTGTATAAGCGAGCTCCAGTAGCCATGAACCCTGTCACTGTGTTCATTCATAAAAGTGCAGCGCTGTGCTTTTATGAATGAATCAATCACCCGGCTGTGACCTCTCTGGCACTCAAAGGGTTAATCATGCAATACCTATATAACAGGGCATGTCGATTTAAACTGGAGAAGAAACAATGTCAAATTTGGTTTACTCTAGAGAAAAGTTGACTAAGAGGAGACCTTATCACACTGTACAAGTATATGGGAGGTCAATACAAGGATCTCTGCGGTGAGCTATTTATTCCAAGGCCTGAGCAGGTGACCAGGGGACACCCCTTGAGATTAGAGGAAAGGAGGTTTAGAGGAAGGGTTTTTTTACGGTAAGGTCTGTTAAATTGTGGAATTCATTGCCCAGGGAGGTGGTTATGGCAGATACAATGGATACATTTAAGAGAAGATTAGATACATTTCTTTCAAAAGGGAACATACAGAGTTATACTGTTTATCACTAGGCTGATCAGGAATGTCTGATAAAGACTAATTTAATTGGTAGCAGGAAAGCTATAAAATTCTCAGTTACTGAGGTATGAGGAGAAGGTTGAACTTGATGGACTTGTGTCTTTAATCAACAATTTACTATGTTACTATGTAAATTAAAATGGAGAAAAAAAGTCATGGGAGCACTATAAGTTGAATTTCAAAGGGGGGGTTAATATGTTGAAGGGGGGCACTCTATGTCGGATTTCGATAATGTGTGGAAAACATCTAATGCAAAACTTGATCGTTCTGTCGTGAAACATACACCTATTTCCTTGGACTTTGACATTTAGTGCTTTTATTTAGGCGGTAGTTCAATAGAAGCAGACAGCGCCATTTTTGTTAGTATGTCGAAATGTGCTGTTTAAGCTGGTTATGTTTTACCGTGGTTCTGCAATAGAATACCAGTAAAACATGTGTTTGCCAAATACACGTTGCTTGTTTTTAATGAAACGCTGGTTTTAGTTCAGGTAATAGTATTGAGCCCTATATATTTAAAGGGTCAACTTTTGAACAAAGGCACAAGGGCAAAATGTATAAAGGCCATTAGTATTTTCTGGTCATTGGTAGAATGGAGCAAGAAGAAAACAGAGCAAAAAAATGGAGCAAGAAGAAAACTAAGCAAGATGAAAATGGAGAAAAAAAATGAAGCAAGAAGAAAATGGAGCAAAAATTGGAGCAAGAAAAAAACAGAGAGAAGAAAATGGAGCAAAAATTGGAGCAAGAAGAAGACGGAGAGAGAAGAAAATGGAGAAAAAAACGGAGCAAGAAGAAAATGGAACAAAAAGTGGAGCAAGAAGAAAATGGAGCAAGAAGAAAATGGAGAAAAAAACGAGCAAAAGGAAATGTAGCAAAAGTGGAGAAAGAAGAGAGCGATGTAAGAAAGCGGAGCTTCAAGTCCTATATTATTCTATGGAACCAATGCCCACAGATTTCTCCGACATTAGAAGTTTTAGTGCATTGGCTCCCTAGAGCACAGGTTCGGTCCTCCAGGCTAACAGGCCAGGATTTAAGACCTCTAATGTTGGAGAAATCTGGAGCTTTTTGCACCATTGTATTGCTCAATCTTTGCACAGCTTTCTTGCTCAATTTTTGTTCTATTTAGCACCTGTGTTGTTCCATTTTCATGCTCTATTTTGGAGAAATCTTAATACATTGGATCCATGGAAAACATAGGCCTTTGGGCACATAGAGTAAAGAAAAGATCTGCAAGTCCAGTGTTATTCTATGGAGCCAATGTATTAAGATTTCTCCAATATCGAGCAAGAAAACAGAGCAAAGAATGGAGCAAGAAAATGGTGCCAAAAAAATGCGGTACTCCAAGTCCTATGTTATTCTTTGGAGCCAATGCCTACGGCTTTACTGGTGTGTGAATAAAGAGATTTTTGTGCAAGGAAGTTGGGCAACAAAAATAAAGTCCATTGTTATTCTCTGGAGCCAATGTATTAAGATTTTTCCAAAATGGAACAAAAAAATTGAGCATTTTTATCTACTTCTGGAAAATTTCATTGGCAGAGATTGATATATAGCCAATGAGAGTGCTCCAGCTTACAGACAGACCAGCGTGGAGGAGGATCTCTCCTGTATACTCTTTGGTACGCGTTTTGCCGATCAGAGTGAGGTGAACACGTCAGAGTGGGAAAAGTAAGCTGGAAAACTGGATTTCTATAGCAAATTTTAAAAAAAAGGCACAACATTGTTGATATAACTAAGACTAACAGATTAAAGAAAACTTTTAATAAGGTGATACATCCCCTTTAATACTTCATTGGAATGGTCTACAAAGTGTGCTTGCAAACCAGGCACACTTTGTAGACCGTTCAAATTAAGTATTTATGATTAGATTGTGCAATTTCAGGTGTGCTGAAGAGTTCCCATCCGATCAAATGGATTCTGCAGCTGTCAGCTAGAGCACTGGCTTCTCTCACAAGGCAACTTTAGGAAGGTATATCTCTCAAACCATAAAGGTTTGAGAGATAAGCCTTTCATGGTTGTTCATATTTTTTTTAAGTAAGTATTACTATGCCTTTAATGCTCCAGTTCCATTGGATAACCCCCCCTGGCACTCAAATTCAACTTTTTACGCAATCTCATGACTGCTAGAGAAGTCTCCAACATATACCAAAGCAACTATTTGGACAAAGACATCTCTAGTATACAATAGATTAAAACCCTCATATTGTAATCACTTTACAACAACTAAAATCCTATTATCAAAATGTAATTTATTATTGATGAATTTCCAAAATTAGAATTGTTATCGTATTTGATTTGACAGTATGGTAATTCATGTGTAAAAATGCAGTTTTTAACTCTATTAGTGTCACAGGGGTGCTCATCGCATTGCTATGCAATGAAATGTACACTCCTGTGGCACTCAAAGGGTTATAAACCTGTTATTGAAGGTGTTCCATGGATGATTGCTTCCACTCTATAATTATGATAAAGCACACACACAGGTAATTAATGGCATTGTGCCTTTTTGGCTGTCTCAGCAGGGCTGTAGAGCTTTCATTGTTTCCAGGAGAGAAGCATCTGTTTGCTCTTGGCCCTACAAGCCATTGTGAACCTCTTATGTTGTCATTCTCCTGCAGAAAGAGTCAGCTGGTCCTGGGTCTATGTGTGACGACATGGCAAGGTGACACTGACACTCCCATCAGGGGCTTGCTCCTCCTATGGGGTGGGAGTGGGGAGGGGCTAATAATGAGATATCTTCAATGCACCACACTCCTTAAAGGGATAGTAATGTTTCATAATAAAAGCAGCTCTAATTAATCATCATAGTATTTGGGCCTTGGAGAGTGTTATTTCAATTGTGTCAGAGTTGTAGTTCAAGAGTAATTGAATGAAAAAGTATCCTCCTCCCGCCCCTTCTACTGATGTAACACTGTTCAGCTTAGAGCAGCAGGGAGTGTCTAGGTAGATTGCAGAGAGGGACAATCTTCAATTAAGATAAAGGAAAAAGCTGAAAAACCTGTCAAGGGGGGCAAGGCCTTCATTGTTCTCATAGGAAGAAGATTGTCCCCTGCTGTTATCTGTCTGGTCTATGGACTGGATTCCACATCTGAGGAGTGGGGGTTTACACTAGGTAAAAGGGGCGGGATGGGGAAACTTTATCATTCAATTACTCTTGAACTACAACTCTCACAGTATTGAAATAACACTCTATATGGCTCAAATACTATGATAATTAACTGGAGCTTCTGTTTTTGTGAAACATTACTGTTACTTTAAAGTAGAAGTAAAACACATCCTAATAATAACCTCCCAGTAATAATAACCTCCCATGGTAATGTTTCAAAAAATAGTAGCTCCAATTAATCTTCATAGTATTTGGTCTGTGGAGAGTCTGTGGTCAGTACTGTCAGAGTTGTAGTTCAAGAGTAATTGAATGATAAAGTATCCCCCTCCCGCCCATTATACCTAGTGTAAGCTGCTTCCCCTAAGATGTGGAATCTGGTCCTAGGACTGAACAAATCACAGCAAGGGACAATCTTCTTACTGTGACCATAAGGAAAACCCTGCCCCTTGACAGGTTTTCCTTATACTCACTGAAGATTGTCCCTCTCTGTGATCCAACCAGACAGTCTTGCTGCTCTGAGGTGTGCAGTGTTACATCAGAAAAAGGGGTGGGAGGGGGATACTTTATAATTCAATTACTCTTGAACTACAACTCTCACAGTATTGGAATAACACTCTACATGGCCCAAATACTACGAAGATTAATTGGAGCTGCATTTTTTTGTGAATCACTACTATCCCTTTAACTTATTATGGCCAGAAATCCTAATGACCCATATGAATTTTGCTTTTGTGCTTTGTTCATCTTCATTCAGTCCTGGATGTCATGCCAATGGAGTTGGACATGACAGTTGCTAGCAGGACCACAGGACTCCAACTCTGTTCACTAAACACAGTCGTTTTAACCCATTAAGAACTAGAGGGATGTGAAACTCGTTGCTTCAGAATACACTGCACACACACCTCTAGTCCTAAAAGGGTTAAATAGACTCATGCACCTTTCTGCTTCAGTCTGAGAAAAAACTGCCACCACCTGCCATGTCTGCCTCCATGGACACAACATCCATGACTGACTGAACAAAGGAACAAGGGCAAAATTCATAGGGGCCATTAGAATTTTCTGGACATAGTAAGTTACATGGGGCTGGGGGGTAATTATTAGGAGGCGTCACTTCTCCTTTAACCCTTCTACTACCATATGTGTGCTGAAAAGACTAAAGTGACCATTTTCTACCCTAGCAGAGGGTTCCTGCAGAGCTCTTTTAGAAATCTGGGCAGCCAAGTAGTAAATTAACCTTTTGGCTGCCACAGACACATACACAGACTTCTGTGCAACGTGTTGGAGATGTCTCTAGTACCTAAGGGATTCAATTTTGTATTCCCGTAGGGTGAGATGTACCAAACTCTGCATTAACACTTTGAGAGCCAGAGTGGTATCCAGATACCTCTCTGGTACTCAAATGGTTAACCCATGCAGTTAAATATGAGCCTCTCTGCACAAAAATGAGTGGTGTAAATAAGATAGAAAAATCAGTGGAAAACCTGCAGTGCACCTACTACTTTGAAGGCCTCTGTCATCCAAAGAGTTAAGTAGGTCTCCCTGAGACTGATATGGAAGATTGTGGAGCGACCTAATTGTACCATAAGTGACAAATAAAAATTCCTTTAGATTTAAAAAGGGCATTTAACTTCTTGAATACTAGAAGGATCTTCAACCAAAGCATCTGAGCTTTTTCTAGCATTCAAGTGGTTAAACTCCCAAATTAAATAAATGTGTTTTTAAAAAATAATAATGTCTTCCCTAGGGTACAAGCAGACCTCCCTTAGGCAAAGCACTCTAGGAGCACTTAACCCCACCCATGACCAAACCCCACCCCTCTCATGACTCCTCCCCCAGTCACATCCATTGTTTCCTGACACAGAAAAAATGCCCTTGGCCTACAACAAGGACAAAAAAAAAATGTTCAACCCCTTCGTTGTGAGAGAGATTTCCACAATGTGTTGGAGATCTCTCTAGCATTCAAAGAATAAAATAATAGCCTTTAAGGTGGTAAATAAACTGGTGTAGGGAATTGACACTGCTCTGGCCACACCCACAATTCAGAAGTTTGGCGCTCTAGGCAGTTTCCTACTCTGCCTACTGGGAAATCCGGCCCTGGGTACAAGCTGTTTGCCCCATAATCCTTTGTTTTGCCTTTAACCCCTTCGGGACCACGCTGTCCAATGGTGGGTAGCCCTAGAGGACCACGGCACTTTTTTTACTGATGCACTCTGCACGCCGTGCTGCCAGCCCAGAATTCCATGACGTGCCAGGACCGTCACCAGTCTTTAACGCCTGGACAGGCATGACGGTTCTGGCACATCACTGAATGTTAAGGAGTTAAAGCTGAAATATCAAACAAATAATATTGCCACCCAATATATTTGTAACCTAGAGATTTGCAAATCCTTACTGTCTTTAAAGTCAATATGTCAGCGTTATTGCTGATAAACCGCTCCTTCAGCAGGGACCAGAGGAAAGACAGCACAGACATCTTTGAGGAAATATACCTCTGAGTCTGCTCTGTCTGTCCTGTTCACTGCCACCACTGGTGGTGACACTAGTTGGTTACCTTAAGGTAACCGGAAGTTCCTGAATGCTCAGGTGCACAGAGCTTCCCTTGTAAGCTCTGTGCAGCCCAATGCCTTGGAAAGAAGCAGTATATCAGCAATAACAAGGATATATTGACTTTAAAGACAGTAAGGATTTGCAAATCACTAGGTTACAAATGTATTGGGTGCCAATATTATTTGCATGATCGTTCCATTTTAAGCTTATGAACCATTGTCTGCACATTGACTAGCTTCTAGGACAAGCCATCTGCACCATCAAAAAAAAACAAATATAAATCTCCTTTGGCATAAAGGGTGCATTCAGCTCACTGAATGCTGGCAAAGTCTCCAAATTGTTACTTAACAATGCATTGGAAAGTGAGACGCCTCTAGTATCCAAAAGGTTAAAAACGCCAACAAAATCAGTAGGGATTTGTGGAAATTGTATTTATTCACTAAGCTGCAGTTGGTTGCTTCCATTTTTCTAAGTATATGAAACTCACTGGAGTGAATGTTCCAGTGTGCTAATGGAATTCCATAGGTGCTAGCCTCCAACAACTGTGTCTCCCCTCCAGTTTGTGCACTACAGTGTATTATCGCTGTAGTGCATAGCAGCAGACATCATACTTGGGAACTCTCCTGATCTGACCCAGGCACTTTGATTTTGTGCAGTTAAATTACTGGGTCTCCTGGGACAGAGGCTGATTCTCCGGTGGTGGTGAATTTCTCATGAAACCCACTTCTCTGGGTTCCCACTCTATTCCTCTCACTCTCTGCCCTCTTCTCCTCCTTCATACCTTATTATGCCCATTTCCCACCCACTTTATGACAAGGTCTATTAAGCCCCACCCACGATTAAGCCCCACCCATTTGTGACACAGATCGTGCCATTTATATCCCCCAGGCAAACCTCTTGAGCCCTCTCCGGAGACACAAGAAGAAAAAGTGTGTGAAAGACACACTCTGCCATTGTTAACACGTTAACGCCAGAAAGCCCATTACAAGGAAAATGGTGTAGTGTTCCACCATTTCTTCTGTGCCTTTTTAACCCCTTGAGGACCAGAAATGTTACACACCCCTATGGTCCTCAAGGGGTTAATACATGGTGTTAAACAAGATGAAGGGAAAAGGAACTCCCTAAATCACCCATAGTCTGCCCTGATGGGCTACCCTTGACACAAGAAGCATTATTGGGAGGCTTTTTGACATAAGCAGCTTTGTAAATGGGTGTTAGGAAACTGACTTTGGTGCCTGTTTTTGTACTGAATTGTATTCATATATCCCTCATTGTCTCTACATCTGCATGGCCTGAAGTTTCACTCTAGATCAGTGGTTCTCAAGCTTTTCTTGCTCAAGGCAAACCTAACATGCAATCTGAAAATTTCAGTAATTTCACTAGGACAATATGAAAATGCATAGTTTTTCTTAGGTCTCCCACCTAGAATGACATCAAAGAGTACATTGTACATAATTAATTTCTGTAGATATAAATTAGAAACTCAACTTTAACATTTTATCAATGTCTTCATAGAAAAAGAGGGGCTCTGTAAGAATCCCAAAGTGCTACGGCCCAGTGGATGAGAATCACTGCTCCAGATTGTTCCCTTGCTTCATCCTAAATTGAGTTTATATTGTAGTGCATGTAAGATTTACATACTAAATAAATACTGCTCGGTATACTTTATATTCCAGGGATGGACACCCTGAGGTCCTTCAGCTATTGTGATCTATAGCTCCTATCATCCCCAGATAATGGAAGCTGTAGTCCACAACAGCTGGCAAGTCTCAGGTAGACATTCATTGCTGTATACAATGTAATACAGGCAGCATACATCACTTTGTGGTGTTTCCTGGGAGAATGAGTAGGTTCTAAAGAGCTAGGAAACAGCGTGATTGTCCTTGAAACCTTTCATCATGTGACAGTCTCAGCCACTCACTGGCTATCTAAGTGATGAAAATCAATAAGGGATTCTGTATGAGATTACTTAAATGTGTGCAATTGTAGCAGGCAGCAGTAGTACATTATTGTAGGAAGCGATGGCACACTGTGACTTTACAAGCCATCCCCTTGCTCTCTCTAATATGAGCAAAAGAGATGAAATATGCCTACCAACATGTGACATGCAACCAAGGCTCTTAGCCTGATCGTTCCATCAGGGTATTCTGAATAAAACCCTTTGAAGGAAAGTCATGTTTTTCAATTAGAATTTTGGGAAACTGTAGAGCAACAGTGACTGTACCCAGCTACACAAAATCAGTCATTTAAGGCATGGGTATATCTAGAAACTACTGGGCTCTGGGGAAAAATCTGAGGCTAGCCTATGGTCTGGAGCAAGTTTTATTAAAAAGTGTTCCTTAGCAAGTTTGAATCAGGTGCCAAAACAGACAGACCCAGTATCTCACACGTTCACGTGAGAGGAAAAGCAATTTGTTTGCAGGGCCCGGGAGTTGCAGCATCCTACATATTGACAGTTAAAGGGATAGTAATGTTTGATTATTATCGTAAGGTCAAGTCTTCCATATATATTTCTATACCGATCTGTAGCTGTATAAAAATGCATATGTTTGCCATTTTACTTTTAATGTATAGTAAAACTTCCCCCTCCTTTTACTTACATGCAGCAGCCTCCCCTCAGATCTGTAATCCGGTCTCTTGACCAGACAGATTGTAGCGAGGGACAATCTTCTTTCCTTCAGTATAAGAAAAACCCTGACCCCTTGATGAAGGAAGATTGTCCTTCATCACAGTCTGTCCAGACCGGCTTGCTGAGGTTGTTGACATAAATAAAAGGGGTGGGAGGGGGAAATTTTATTATACATTATAAGTAAAATGCCAGACTTATGCATTCTTATAAAGCTATAGATTGTTATTGACATATTTATCAAATACTTGATCATACTGTCAAAAGGTAACATTACTATCCCTTTATCCTTTTTAATGCCAGAAGAGTGTCCAACACATTGTACTTCCCTAATGCTCAAAAGGTTAATGAAGGAAGGGGAAGGAGCCCAAAGCGCTATGCTTATCTTACTGGCTGGCAGTGGAAGTGTGTTATGATGTCATCAGCCATCAGACAAGATAGGAAACTGGTCTGATTGTAAAGAGTTACAGAATAGAGCAGAGTCCATGAGTGCCCCTCTTGGATGTCAGGCCATGTCACAACTGCACTCTCTGCTCCCCTTGTGGTCTCTGTAGGAAGTGACATTTTTTACCTGGATAGAGCAGTAGTTCCTTGATTCCACGGAACCAACAGAAGTAATGGCAATCAAAGGAACAAGGTTGGGGGGGGGGGCAGACAGAACATGAATGGCTCTGTGTCTGCCAGTGGGTGTGTGAGAGACACAGACATTTTATGTTGTCCAATTCTATTTATCTTCTTACAGGCATTAGAAGCAATTACTTGATAACTGTTAAATTATACTTTTAGTCTAATAATTTAGCCTTCAGTTACTGCTACCAACATGAATTCACATACAGTTGATCCTTATATTATTTTAACCCCTTGGATACATGAGACATCTCCAATGCATTGCTGAGCAATGCGATGGACATCTACCTAGTGGCCAAGCTGCTCCCGTTAACCGTTTGAGTGCCAGTGTGATATCCAATGCCTTGCAGTGCAAGGCATTGAATACATCTCTGGCACTCAAAAGGTTAACCCTCTGAATTCACAAGATGTTTTGGAGACATCTCTAGCATTCAAGGGGTTAAAAGCCTCACTAAAAATCAATGATAATTTGTATTTGCTTCCTATGGTGCAGTTGCCTTAGAATTTTTACACTTTTCCTTTGCGTATATGGCTTTAACATGAACCTGTCATATTAAGACACGTTTAGTTTGTTTTACATGGAATTAAATTTGAATATATATTACTAACCATTTTTCTGTACAATAAATAGTTTCTTTGAGAAATTAACTTTTATGCTTGGTGGCACAATATGGCACTTCATGCTAATGCCCTGTAATATGCTAATGATTTAAATACAATGGTAAAGGTATCTCTCGCTGTGCTCTTAGCACTGACCCCAGTGTGTGGGCTCTTCCTGGATTCATTTATAGCACAGTCTATGCTAATTAGTTTCTGTACTGGGCCAATATTCCCACAAAGTGCAACACTGTGCTGCCAAAAAACAAATGCTCATTTCTCAAATTTGATTGATATTACAAACAAATGCCTACTACAACCTTTATACAGTTTTTAATTACCATATGTTTAAAATTAACTAAACATATCTCAGGGTAACAGGTCCACTTTAATATTTAGAGTTCTTCTTGATTCCAGTGGACAATCCAATCTCCCTACCAAGCAGAATAAATAGCACACTCCCACTGGCTGGACATTGGAGGGAGTCCAACAGCCCATTTAGCTGCTACTGTCGACATGGCCTGTGACAGTCAGTGACACAATGGATGCATCTGAGTTAACTCAACCTCAAGTGGGATCTGTGTATTAGAATAGATATGTCAAATATAGCTGAGAGATGCCTACTCAACAATTCCCTCTATAGAGGGCGATAACAATGACTGCTGATGTCAGCGTATTATTTTGTTAGGGAGGTATGAAATGTAAACAGTTTGGCTGTTCTGATAATGTGCCTCTAGCTTACCACTAGAACAGGAGTATGCAACCCACGGCTCTTATGGTAATACTCTAATACTTTGGTCATAATGCTCATTTTCTTGTAGACCCCAACAGGAATCGCTTTCTGTCACAGCAGTCAATGGGCAGTTCTCCTGGTAGTGTTTAGGACTCTGTGGTGTGCAAGATAAAGAGCAAGTTGCGCACCGATGACCAGTGATGTATAGTGACCCCTCACACGCAGCTGTACTAGAGCTGAGGACAAATATTCTGCTACCCTCATCTCCGCAGTGTCCCTGCATGGCAAAATGGAAATGTGGTCAACCTACTCATATATGACTTGCCTGGCTTAGATATTCCATGTCAGGGAGTAATATGTACAATGAAAAAGAAAGTCAGTATAAGCATAAGCAATAAAAGAAAAACTGCAAGACAGACAAGGGGGTAGCTAGTAATCGAGCTCGATTACCATCTACCTACCTTGTCTGTAATGCTAATGCAGTTCGTCTTTTGTAATAAAGATTTTAATTAGGTGAGTATTGGAGGTTAGATTTGGTTATTTTGCTTAATGTATGTGAAGATGGTTACTTGTGTGTAAAATGTCATGCTGCAGCATGAGTGATGTGTTTGAATTAAAGGGAGGAATTAAAGCAGCTCCAATTAATCTTTATAGTATTTGGGCCATGGAGGGTGTAATTTCAATACTGTCAAGAGTTGTAGTTCAAGAGTAATTGAATGATAAAGTTTCCCCCTCCCATCCCTTTTACCTAAGCCACCTCCCCTCAGATGTGGAATCTGGTCATTTGACCGTACAGGTCACAGAAAGGGACAATATTCTTACTGTGAACATAAGGAAAACCCTGCCCCCCATCTTGACAGGTTTTTCCTTATGCTCACTGTAGATTGCACCTCTCTGTGTTCCATCCAGACAGTATTCCTGCTCTGAGGTGAGCAGTGTTATATCAGTAAAAGAGGAGGGAGGGAGGGGGATACTTTTTTATTCAATTACTCTTTAACTACAACTCAGACAGTATTGAAATAACACTCTCTATGGCCCAAATACTATGAAAATTAATTTGAGCTGCTTTTATTTTGAAACATTATTATCCCTGTAAGGTCCTCAAGTTATTGCTTCAGAAATGGTTCCACAGTCTTGGTCTCATGAGTTGTATTGACTTCTGTTGAGCTAGAACTTTACACATCCAGTTTGTCTAATTTCTTGGTGTGCTGCTGCTGTAGTGATGGGGTTACAATATTGGCATTCTGTGTCTTTGGAAATATCAAGATAAGGGAAAACAAATTGTTTTTTTTTCTTAAAACTAACTGTGCCTCATTATGATCAATTTCCAATAGCAGAACAAAAGGCATATCAGGGAGATGCACACACGAGGCTGGCATCATCTATCAAAGTCCTTCCAGTGGAGGAAGCTTATTACACTGACCATTCATAAATGGGAAGCAGTTTAAGGTCTGATAGCCACCTCTCCTGCAACTGATGCACCATTTATCAAGCGCAACCAGATGTTCGGATGGTAGATGTCCCACCGCACATTGAGTCATTCATAAAACAGGAATTAAGCAGGAGAATGGTGTTTATAAGTAGAATTTAAGTCAGTATGAAGTACAAATGATTGGAGGATTTGGGACTTTTGAGCCATTCTGTATAGCCAACCAGGAAGTCTTGCAATGTATGTATGTAGGTATGTATGTATATCACTTCAAAGCATCATGAGCTCTATACAGAAAGATAAAGAATAGAAAATAAGTGGCAAACCAAGTGCACCAGAGGAAATAAATGAAAACTCCCAATGACTACATTTACCTCAATGCTACAGTGGTCTCCAATGTGGTGCTTCATGATAGATGTGCTGTATAAAAATCACATGAAAATGTTGTAGTTTTACTCTGTGTGGCAGAACTTTTTTTCTTTCTGCCAGCATAAAAAAGCACAATTCCCTGAGATATTTGTGCAATTCTGATGTGATTCCACTGAAACCCAGTACTACCAATTTGTTAACACACAGTCAAAGTAAAAATTGCAGCAAGCTGTGTTGGCTTATAACATGTACAAAACATGCTGAAGTAATCACCTATGTGACATCCCCACACAACACAATGATGAGAAGCCCATTCATTTTTCCATGCACTATTATTTATCACTCAACTAATGTCACCCTTGTGATTTGAACCAAGCCCAAGGCTGTGCTTACTTGGGTGACTTGACAGTGCTCTGTTTTAGCTAATGCTAAGCCATCAGTGCCTACTTAAGTTCTTTGTCTTGAATTCCCTCAGTGATTCTCTCTCATGGGGGGAACAGTGCAGGTGAGTCACAATTTTGGCCCACATGGATGTCAAACATATGTTATTGAATGATGCTCATGTGGGACAACCAGTCATTAGAGAATATGAACTGCATTCATCCTCCAGAATTGCCCATGTGACAGACAGGCCACTCTGTAATGTTTTATGTTATGGTGCATTCTGCAAGGCAGAGATTGCCAGTGTGAACAGCACCACTGTGGTCAAGCTGCTTCACAAAGGTTCATTTCACACACATAATATAGCATTCTGGTCTGGCAAGTTTCACTGTGATAGCCAACAATATGATGTAGTAGTTGTAAGTTATCCTTTCTTTGTTTAGAAATAATTCATGGAACTAAAATGGTAGTCTCGACTATTTTCATCTGATTTGAAGCAAATATTTTTCCCTAAAGCCTTTATAACCACACTACTGATCTATGACTAATACCCATTATAACAAATAATATAAAATGATTCAGGATACAGAAACCATGGAGCCTGTTGTAAGATTACACCAGTCATTGGGTGCATGATTTTGTCTGTAAGGACGGTTAGGCAGCGTTTGGCCCTATAGATGTTGGAAATTACAACTCTCATCATCCCCAACCAGACATTGGCTGTAGTCTCCAACAGCTGGAGAACCTCACGATGCCTAGTCCTGAGCTAGATCATCATAATTTTGAAGATGATATACTATAAAGAATTGGAGCAAACCAACTGTGTTATGGAGGATAAACAAAAATCCCCCAAATTCCTATTGATTTAAATTGGGCTTTTAACTCATAGAACGCTAGAAAGGTCTCCAAGGCATTACGAAGCAATGGGTTGGAGACCTCTTTTGTATTCAAGGGGTTACAAGACCCATTTACATCAATGGGAATGTTTATTTCTCTCCTTTGGTGCAGTTGGTTTGCTCCAGAATTGATCAATATCATCTCAGTGCCTCAGCCTCAATGTGACACAATGCCACTTAACTCGTTCCATAACAAGTTTCACGACAGTAAAACAAACAAGCCAAAAACCACTGTGACTCAATGCAAATAATTTGCTTCCAGTTGTCCCGTAAAGCTCAAAAATGGACCCATCTCTTGTACTATTGACCGCATACAAATGAGTTCCTGCAGAAGTGCCAGACACAATTAGCTTAGTAACACGTCAACCTATATTCACAAAAGTACAATACTTTCATTGTTTTTTTAATCATACAAGAAAATCATTGACATAAGTCAATGCTGAGAGTTAAAATGGATTTCTGTTATACATATAACATGACTGTGAGATATTCAGGTCTAAAGCGGTAACCAAAAACAATGCCAAACCAAGTGGAGGGGAAAGATCACAGCTTTTAGCCAGTCATTGCCCTATGCCAGTAAACACAATTCATCACTGAATTAACAGCATAACCTAATAAAGAAGAAAAGGATGATTCTGTAGTATATGAACTATATCAGTTAATAACACTAGAGAAGTGATCTACTCTTTATTGTATCTTAGTGCAAAACACCATGGCGTTTTATTTGTCCCCTATGGGGCAGTTAGGTTATCCTAGAATTACTCCCCTTTTTTTAGTACATCAGCCTCAATGAGTCCTAAGAATTGAATAAACCTAATCATGTTAATTTAATTGTTGGACTGTAAAAACAAAAAAAGGTACAGAAGACATTGATTAAAGGATGGGATTTGCAACAAATCTGATTGTTCTTTTCCACTCTTCAAGCATATCAGTGATTCCCTAAATACTATAGGCTAAGCAAGTGACTGCCTGGGAGGGAAAACCATTAAGGTGCTTCCCCTTCAGGCCTGGGCAGCCCAGCATGCATTTGGTGGGCCTGTAGAGCAATGGGGGAAGCATTCTGGGCCTCCTCGGGCAGCGGAAAGGAGGAGTGGGAGGAGCTGGGAAGATGGTCGAGGGTGGTCAGGTAGGATATAAAAGTCAAGGTCAACCAGGCTGAACTCACAAACTAGCCTGTGTTCCCTTGTGTCTCAGTAGGTACAGAAGAGTGAAGGGCGACCTTGCAAACACCACAAAGTCACAAGAAGGCTGCAGTCGGGGCACTGAAGATGAAGAGGGGAGAGTAAAGGGCAGCGATGCTTTATTCCCTGAAAAAAAAGGGTAGGAGAAACACCCTGGAAGGTTTTGGTTGTGCTGGTCTAGCTGGGCACTGAATTTGTGCCCAAGCATGGCAACTGCAACAGGGGCACAGACCTAGCCCACTCCGACCCTGTTACAGTACAACAGGGGACACTGACTTTGTGATCAGGCTTACTGAAGAGGAAAGAAGACTAGGTCAGGTAAGCATTGGGTGGGAGACAAATGATATTTATATATATATATATATATATATATATATATATATATATATATATGAGAGATGGTTTTCATATTTATCTGTATACCATGCCTAAGGAAGAGACCTGAGAGGTCTTGAAAGCTTGCATTCTAAATCTGCTTAGTTAGCCAATAAAGGTATCAACAGCTATATTTGCCAAATACAGTTTCACACAAAAAGAGGCACCGGAATACATTTTCAAGCCCTTTGCCTGCTTAACAGCAATTTACTAAACTACATGTGATGAAAATTCTCCACTCCGCTTGCTCCAAAGGAAAGGTAGTGTGGTAGTGTATGGGTGACTTGGGAGTATTTCTTTCTCCAACACCTTGTTAAATATTATGCATTAAGCAAGGTGCAGAGTAAATGGTGTACCTTTATACCAATTTCCTGTTACCACTATTTGGCAGGCATAAGGAAGTTGTTAGCATTAATGTCTTAACAACAAAGTAGTGTACCCATTGGTGAGCACTACAGTGATCATACACTGGAGAGGAGCCACAGATGTGGCGAACTAGCACCACAGTGGAACTGCATTGGCTGTTTCTTGCATTCACCTCACTGCTACCTCAGTAGACTGGATCTATGCGACCTACATATGGAATGCTGTTCCTTTAAATTGAGTTTGTGCAATAAAGATACTAGCCTGACATTAATAGCATTGTCCAGGGATCATCTGAATTGAAATGGGCTTGCTCAGTTTGGGTCATCACAGTGAGTATGTTCAGTAGTACTGGTCAGTAAACACAATGGGGGAGATTCACTAAGAGGTGATAAAGATGTGATAATGTGGAGATGATTTCTCCAGTTTATCACTTTTCCAATTCTATGTTATTCTACTGAGGCTATGCACTAAGATTTCTTCAACTTTGGAGATCCTAGTGCATAGGCTCTGAGGAAGTGATATCACAGGAGAAGCCATCTCCATTTATCACTGCTTAGTGAATCTCCCCCATTGATCATAACACAAAGACACGAGAAAAATAGGATTTTAGTCTTACCTGTTAAATCCTTTTCACTTAGTCCATACAGGTTACTGGTACACTGGGAGGCGATCCGCCCCTTTAAGTAGGCAGGAACATTCTCAAAATGTATGCAGGGGGTGGAGCCTCCCCTCCCTCTTAGGCTGCACCTCAGTCAGCACAAGCCAGAATGATTTGAGACACTAACACTGACTAGAGATAGAGGAGAAGAAGAAGACCCCTGTGAGCATGCCCCAAAGGGCTCTCACAGAATGCCACAGGAGAGCCAAGCATGGTCTCTTGACAGGGTGGGAGACCAGTAACCTGTATGGACTAAGTGAAAAGGATTTAACAGGTAAGACTAAAATCCTATTTTCACTGTCGTCCAATAGAGGTTACTGGTACACTGGGATGTCCAAACATTGAGTTTCCCAGAGGCGGGAAGAAGGCAAGGACCAGGCGCAAGGCCCCCAGAGTCACCAGAACCTCTATGAACCAACCGGTCAGAGATCCCAACAATCAGAAGTGTCAACGGACACCAACTAGGGGTAAGAACAGACCCCAAACAAAACACAGCACACTGAACCAAAGCCAACAGGGCTCAACAGTAAGGAAGCACTGAGAATCTCAGAAGAAGAAGATCCTAGACTGGCAAAACTGCCTCCAGGACCTTCCTCCCAAAGCTGGCATCAGCCGAGGCCAGCACATCCACATGGTAGTGCTTCAAAAATGTGTGCACAGAGGACCAAGTGGCCGCCCGGCACAGCTGATCAGCAGACGCTTGATTTTTATAGGCCCAAGAGGCCCAATTGATCTGGTAGAATGAGCAGTGACCCAAAAGGGCACATGCTTATTCCGCAATTCGTAAGCCTTACGAATAGTAGATTTTATCCAAGATGCAATGGTCACCTTGGATGCCAGTCTCCCTGCCCTAGGCCCCTCAGGAATGACAAACAGAGCGTCAGACTTCCTGATAGACTCAGTGCGATGAACATAAAATTTGAGACAACGCACGACATCCAACAAATGAAGATCCCTCTCCTTGTCAGAGGAAGGGTTAGGGCAGAAAGAGGGCACCACAATCTCCTGATTGATGTGAAATTTGGAGACAACCTTAGGCAAAAATTCCTTGGAAGTGCGAAGCACAGCCTTATCCTTATGGAACACCAGATAAGGTGGTTTACAAGACAAGGCTTGTAATTCTGCCACCCGGCGAACTGATACAATAGCCAAAAGGAAGGCCATCTTCCAGGTCAAAAGGCGCAAAGGAATAGTAGCCAAGGACTCAAAGGAGGGTCGTTGGAGAACCCCGAAAACTAGATTAAGATCCCACTGAGGAGCCGGACTCTTGAAAGCGGGACGAACATGAGCCACACCTTGGAAGAAAACTTTGACGTCAGGAATAACGGCAATGCGCTCCTGGAAAAAGACAGAACCTTGAGAGAACTCAGACTGAGTCCCTTATCAACACCGTCCTGTAAAAAGGCCAGGACAGTAGGAAGATGAAAATCATGCGATAGATCCCTATCAGCACACCATGCAACAAAGATCGACCAGACTCGGTGATAGATCTCAGAAGACACAGGCTTACGAGCGCGTAGCATCGTAGACACCTCAGAAGAGGAAAAACCCTTTTTCTTCAAAATTGAGGATTCAACCTCCAAGCCATCAAATGAAGACGATGAACATCCTCCTTCCACAGATAGCCTTGTAGCAGAAGATCTGGACGAGAGGGAAGCGGAAAGGGCTCCGCCACAGACATTGCCATCAGATCCGGATACCAGGACTGACGAGGCCAATTCGGAGCGATTAGAATAACTGGACAACGCTCCATCTTCAGCTTCTGGATGACTCTGATCAACAGTGGAAGAGGAGGGAAGATGTAGGCTAGGGAGAATTCCCAAGGGATTGACAAGGCGTCCACTGCCAGGGCCAGTGGATCCCTCCACCGAGAGCAGAACACTGAAACCTTCCTGTTATGTCTGGATGCCATCAGATCCACTACAGGAACCCCCCACATCAGGGTTAGAAGGTGAAACACCTCTGGATGAAGAGCCCACTCTCCGCTGTCGACTGTGTGACAACTGAGAAAGTCTGCCATGACGTTGTCTACGCCTGGAATGTGTACCGCTGAAATGACGGGAACATGAGCTTCCACCCAAGACAAAATGGCCTTGACCTCTAACCAGGAGGCGAGACTTCTTGTTCCGCCTTGCTTGTTGATGTAAGCCACTGCGGTGGCATTGTCGGACTCTACTCTGACTGGACAACCCTCCAGTTGAGATTCCCAATGTCTCAGGGCAAGAAAGATTGCACGTAGTTCCAGGATGTTGATGGAGAGGAGAGATTCCTCCAATCCCCACTTCCCCTGGGCACTGAAGCGACCTAACACCGCCCCCCATCCCAGGAGGCTGGCATCCGTCGTGACCGTGGTCCAATAAGGGATCTGGAAGGATCTCCCTTTCAGGACATGAGAAAGATCCAACCACCATTCCAAGCTCAACTCGACATGAGGAGGTAGAGAGACAGATAGCTGCAGATGGTCTGAACGATTCATGCACGTCTGGATCATGAACCTCTGAAGTTCCCTAGTGTGTGCCATAGCAAACGGCACCGCCTCTATTGTGGAAATTAATTTCCCCACCAGAGAAGTCAATTTCGGGACTGGAATCCGCTCGAGAGCCAGAATCCTTGGTACCCGGAGAGCAATCTGATGAGCCACCTCCTCCGGCAGAAACACCATGCACCGCTGGGTGTCGAACAGGAGACCCAGGAAGATTATCTGCTGAGATGGAACCAAGTCTGACTTGTCCAGATTCACAATCCATCCATGGCGAGTGAGTGTCTGAATGCAAGCCTGAACCTGCTGGTGAAGGATCTCTGCTGATGAAGCTTTCAAGAGTAAATCGTCCATGTAGGGAGTCACTCTGATGCCATCCCGATGGATTACTGCTATCAAAGCTCCCAAGACTCTCTGAAAAACCTGTGGAGCTGTTGTCAGTCCAAAGGGAAGAGCTGAAAACTGAAAATGACCTCTGTGGCAGGCAAACCTGAGATACCGCCTGCTCTCTAGATGGATAGGGATGTGCAGATATGCATCCTGAAGATCCAGGGAGGCAAGGAATTCCCCCGGAGACATAGCAGCTATCACAGCGCGCAGAGATTCCTGTCGATAGTGGGTACTCACAACAAAAGAGTTGAGATCTTTGAGGTCTAAAATAGGATGAGCTCCACCGTCCTTTTTGGCCACAACGAACAGGTTGGAATAAAATCCTGAACCTGTGTCCTCTTGAGAAACTGGTTCCAGGACTTCTTTGTCCAAAAGATCCTGAATAGCGTCGTCGAATAGACGCCTTTTTGTGGAGTCCTGAGAAGGACGAGTAAAATAGAAGCGAAAGGGAGGAAGGGAAAAGAAAGGGATCCTGTATCCCTCTGACACCACCTGAAGAACCCAAGGGTCCGCCACTGAATCCTCCCATACCCGGCGAAGAGGTGAAGCCGCCCACCTACAGCCGGATGCGGACCCGGGTTCGGCGAGTCATGCCGAAGCAGTCTTGGAAGCCTTGGCCTTGGGGGCAACTTTGGGCTTCCAGGACTGTTTGGGCTTGGAGGAGGCGCGCGGAGCAGGCGGAACAGCCTGGGACGTGGGGTGTGTCTCAGTTTGGAAGGAACGAAAGGACCAATAGCACTTAGCTGGGAATTTCTTCTTAAAGACTGAGGGTAGAAGAGTACTTTTACCTCCAGTAGCCTCGCTAATCAATTCCTTTAGCTCTGATCCAAACAGAGAAGTCCCTTGGAAGGGCAAAGAAAGCAAAACTTTCTTGGAAGCGGTGTCAGCAGACCAAATTTTTAGCCAAAGAGCGTGTCTAGCCACCACAGAAGAAGTGGAGGCCCTCGCCATCATGCGAACTGCATCAAAAGCAGTGTCAGAAACATAATTCTGAGCTTCAGAAATATTAGCAAGGAGTTGCAACTGCTCTGACACTGGCGCATCTTGGCGGACCGCCACAGTAAGCTGTTCAGTCCAGACCGCAATGGCCCGGTTAACCCACGCCACAGCAAAGGTTGGACACATGGCAGTACCAATAGAGGCAAAAATAGACTTAAGACAAGTCTCTAACTTTTTGTCAGTCCAATCCTGTAAAGCAGAAGCATCGGATACAGCCAAAGTAGTAGATTTAGACAACCTAGAAACTGGAGCATCCACCTTAGGAGGATGGACCCATTTAGCCAATTCAGTCTCAGGAAAAGGATAAAGTTTGGCAAACTTTTTTGAGACTGAAGAGGACTTATCAGGATTTTTCCACGCATCAGAAACTAAGCATTCAAGAGTAGGATTAGTAGGAAAACAGGTAACAGCCTTTGAAGGTTTCTGAAACACGTCCGTTGGGTCAAGAGTAGATTCCTGACACAAGGGAAGATTGAGGGTGGTCAGCACAGCCCTGATCAAACCCTCAGCAGAGAGTTCAGGATCACATTCAAAAGGGTCCCCAACCGATCTGGTAGACTCAATAACTGTACCATCCTCAACATCATAATCCTGCAACAATTCTTCCTCAGAACAATCAGAGACATCAGGAGCTCCCTGTGGCTTAGGCAGGGAGGTCCTGACAGTGGAAGGGGTCTGCCATACTTGAAGAGCCCCCTGAACCTGAGAGGGAAAGAGCTGAAGAGTGGATATGAGATCCCTAGTTGCAGCCTTGAACTCTTTCACCCATGTTGGCTCAATAGTGTGACTGGAAGGCCCTGGGTTGCTGCCATGAACTTCCGCACAAGTTGGGCATAAATGATCAGAAAATTCTCTAGGTAGCCCTGAGTGACAGGAGGAGCAAAACGCAATGGGGGAAACAGATACCCCAGCCTCCTTTGTCTTAGGTCTAGTCCCAGGCTCAAGTGGAGTAGACATGCTCACAGCGTCAGATATACCCCACAGATAGGAATCACCCAATTAAAGTGTGAAAGATTAAATATTCACCCCAGAAACGTTTAAAACTAAACTTATCTGGCAAGCGAAGGGTTAATCAGCAGAGGAGAGAGAGAAGGTCCGGTCCCTGCGTAGTATACTCGATGAGAAGAACTCACAAAATGGCTGCCGCAACGGGAGCCAATCAGAAAAAGGGCGTGAACCGAGCGCTCATGGGAAGCGTAGTTTTTCTCACCAAGTACCCCAAAACAGTGCCCGAAGCCCCCCCAGTCCCCCAACACACTCAAACGTACAACCAGATGATAGAGCAAGGGAAGACAAATAAAATGAGCCCTCTCTGAAGTCGCTATGAGAAGCGGTTCCAGAGATACATCCCACACAGTGTAAGCCCATAGAGAGTAAAGGAGCAATGGCGTCTCTGTGGGAAAAGCGCGCTTAAAGGCGCGGAACATTATTTCTAATAAAATTAGCTCTTAAAGTAAAAGTGCCATAACACATAGTAAACACATGTTCTATGTAAACAAACATTACCCAGCCAAGGCAAAAGTTGAAAATGCCCATAAAATTGGAAAACCCAGCAGAGAAAGGGTTAAATCCCACATAAACTGCTCCAAAATTCAAGACATACACACATACATTGCATTAGCAAGATATAGAAAAACACCCAATGAGTGCTGGAGTGCACAATGAGAACTCCCAAGTACAAGCCCAATGAAGGGACACTGAGGGACAAGTGGACCTTCGGCACTCAAAGGGTGGCTCACCTTTCTGCAGGACTTCTGTCTTCAGGTTACCAAGATAAGAAAAGGATTACCACAGAGGATAATCCCCAGGGAAGTACTTGAAATCAAGTTGTTCCCTCATCAGGGCAAAAGGTCCACCAGAAGTACCCTGGAAGCTGTGCTATCCACTTTAAAGAGGGCATTTGACAGCCTTGGTAACCCGCCTAATGGTGGTATTCCATATTTGTAAAAATAACAAAGAAACTAAAACTTGAAGAGAGCTGTTCTCTGCCTGGTGTGAACACACCGAGGAACAAATCATTCTGGCTTGTGCTGACTGAGGTGCAGCCTAAGAGGGAGGGGAGGCTCCACCCCCTGCATACATTTTGAGAATGTTCCTGCCTACATAAAGGGGCGGATCGCCTCCCAGTGTACCAGTAACCTGTATTGGACGACAGTGAAAGCAATTTTGTGGCAAATTAGCTTCTCTAGCTTTCAAGGGGTTAAAAACCCATTTAAATCAGTGGACAGCTTTCAGAATTGTTAACTTACTCCTATGGTTTGCCCCAAAATTGCTCCACTTTAGCTGTTTTGAATATGACATGATGTTTTTAAGACATAACACCTTCAAAACATTATTATTTACATTTTATATATTTTATTGATTGGCATCTTACAGTTTTAATTTCAACATGGGCGTATCACCTATACAGTACTGGGACTTAAAATCAATGCCATTCACCAGTCTTTCTTTGCAGGCAGAAGGCTGCTAAACAAAATCAAATCATTTTATGATTTTCTTCACATTTTCCTTCAAAATGTTTAAACTTTTCAAATGTCAGAGCAGCTGGGCAGGCACTGGAGGGATCACAGAGAGACGCAGGGTAGACAGTTTTGCTGTGGCATATTCTCACACCTTCCAAATACTTCACGCTGAGCAACTATTTCAGACAGAGAACATTTGGAGCTTTTAGGCAGTGAAAGCGAAAGAAGTGTTATTTTGGGGTAAACCAGCAGCTCTATAGGGGACATAAAATGGGGCTTTTTTGTGTACTAAGAACCATAGTAATTCTGGACCAAACTAATTGCACCATAGGGGAGAAATAAAAATGTCCATTTACTAAAATGGGTCTTTTAAGTTTTATATTTGTAGATACGTTCCTATAGATCTTATGACCATACCAGGGACCTCTCTGGATCTGCCCAGGAAACTGTTAATTATTGGGTCTCTGGGGACAGAGAATGATTCTTTGGTGGTGGTGAGTTTCTTCTGAAACTCTGTCCACTTTTCTTCCTCCTTCCAACCCTGTTCCCCTCACTTGCCATTCACTTGTCCTCCTCCTTCCCACCCTGTTCCTCCCGCTTCTCATCCTTCCCACCCTGTTCCTCCCACTTCTCATCCTTCACACCCTGTTCCTCCCACTTCTCCTCCTTCCCACCCTGTTCTGCCCAATTCCCATCCACTTCTCCTTTCAACCCTGTTCCTCCCACTTCTCCTCCTTCTCACCCTGCTCCTCTCACTTCTCCTTCTTCCTACCCTGCTCCTCCCACTTCCCGCCCACTTTATGACATAAGTCATTAAGCCCCGTCCCACCTGCCCTGTTTCTTTTGTGAGGGAAATTGCATCATTTATATCCTTCAAACACACCAAATGTGCCCTCTCAGGGGGCTCAAGAAACAAAAGATCCCAGGTATGCTTATGTATAATAGTAAACTGGAGCAATTCTCAGGCAAACAAACCATACAATAGGGGAAAAATAAACATTCCCTAAATTTCCACTGGTTTAAATGAGGATTTTAACCCCTTGAATGCTGGATAGGTCTCCAACGCATTGAGAAGCAATGCATTGGAGACCTTTCAAGCAGTCAAAGGGTTAAAAGCCCCATTTAGCCATTTATGTGCCAGAGAGGTACCCAGCACATTGCTTTGCAATGCTTTGGATACCACACTGAATGTTGGATACCAATCTGGCAATCAGAGGGTTAAATTAAAAGGATTTTTTTTTTTTATTTGCCACATGATGCCACTGGTTTGCTCTGTTTATTCAGCCTTCACAGTTAGACACCCTTAAGTAGTTGCCTACTCTGTCTAATGGGAAAGCCCTCCTATGGTGCTGTTTTGTTTTTTTTGCTCAAATTTTGTTTTCTGGTTAAGGCCTCTGGAGTGGTGGGTAGGAAGTTTGCATAGTAAACAAATTTTAGACTGAAAAACTAGTGGAAAATAACTAAATAACCAAACTTGGGAACTCTCCAGATCTGTCCCAGAGACTCCAGTTTTCGCAGTTAATTACAAAGTCTCTGGGGACAGAGGCTAATTCTCAAGTGTTTTATTTTGTATATCAGGAGATCCAGCACAGGTCATCTTAACTGTAAACTTTATTTAGAATGCCTGCACACACCCCAAACACACACAGTGCAAGCGACCACTTCCTGTTTCAAGCGGAACTACCACCCAATAATAACACTGCATCACATAATTGCCCATCTGGCGACTAGCTGCTCAGTAGCACTAGTCGCCAGAATTATTACCTGATTAAAGAGAAATAGATATTATTCCAAGACTGAGAGCAGGACAGAGCACGGACATCTTGCCATAGTAATAATTCTGGCGACTGGGTGGTAGTTCTGCTTTAAGTCCTATACCATTGTGCACTTAACAACTGGCAGATATGGAACATACCAACTGATAATCTCAATATCACACATTTCCCTTTTTCTTTTCTTTTTAAACAACAGAAACCATAAGGTATATTTTAGGTCTGTAGTCCGTGTAAAAGAATTTCAGTTCCTTTTAACATTGTTCAATGAGACGATTTGGTTTTTTAATATATCGACCTGACTTTATTTGCTTTCAATCACGGGATGAATGATAAGGCTAGCAAGTCAGTCGAACTTTGCAAAGTTTCTCTGGCATCTTCATTCTCCAGCTGCACTGGAGTGTTCACTGTATTCTCACAGGTTTCCTTCTCTGTCATCGAAGTGTTGGGAATTGATGGAATAGCCATTGGATGTCTGTGATTCCTATGTAAGCATTGCCCATCCTTGGTTTGAACTAAGTAAGATCTTGGAGAATATTGCTGGATAACTGTTCCTTCAGAATTCCAGTTGTTTGAACCTCGTACTCATACAAGAATTTGTACCTGAAGATTCTCCAAAGGCTTTGCAGCTTGGTTATAGTATTCATTCCTTTTTTCCCTGAGTTTCAGTTTGGTTTCTATTACATGTTTTTGTGGAGACCTTTTCCAAGGTTTCAAGACTGGTACTCGTGTAACCAGCTGTCTTCCAAACAGTAATTCTGCTGGTGACTTCCCACATTTTAAGGGAGTAGCTCTATAGCTAAGAAGAGCCAGACATGGGTCCTTGTCTGCTTCTGTTGCTTTACAGAGTATCTTTTTCACTATTTTTACTCCAGCTTCTGCTAATCCATTTGCCTGTGGATATCCGGGGCTAGATGTTCGATGTTCAAATTCATAGGTACTGGTAAATACCTTAAACTCCCTACAACTGTATTGAGGACCATTGTCTGATATTATTACTCTTGGAATTCCATGTCTTGCCAAAATTGCTTTCACTTTTTTGATCACTGTACTTGCTGACTCATCTTCTAATAATGCTATCTCTGGGTAATTAGAGAAGTATCCATTACTAAGATATAATGCTGGGTTATGAAAATAAACAAGTCCAACCCTAACTTTTCCAAGGGTGCCAAAGGAAACTCATCATCCAGTATAGGCTCTTTAGGTAATAGAGGTCTGAATTTTTGGCAAGTGTGGCATTGAGTGATCATTGTCTCAGTGTGTTCATTCATGTGTGGCCAGTACAAAATGTCTCTAGCTCGTCTTTTAGTCTTTTCTATACCTGAATGACCTTCATGTAGTCTTATCAGTATTTGTCTTTGCAAACTCGCTGGTACAATAATCTTTTGTCCTTTCAAAAGTACCCATTTTTTTTTAGATAGAGAATCACAAAAATAATGTGAGATATTGTTATTGTTTACATATTATTTTTTTGGGAATCCCTCCCTAGAAACCCTAGGTTTGCCCCGATAACAATTATTTAATCTGAAAGAAAAAAAAAAAAAACAATAAAGAGAAAATCCAAATATTTGTAATGTGAGCAAGACAAATAACTATAAATCTAGGAAAAAAGCTTCAATTGTGTATAAAAAGAAGGGAGATTGTTCGCAAACCTAGATATAAAATTATCCTATAAAGATTTATTAAGTGTACAAACAGATCATAAATCCATAACAATTTTGAAAAAGTAATTTGTGGCACAGATGGAAAGACAGTGTTTCAGGGGAAACATCTTCCCCTTTGTCAAGTCTCCCCTTTCGAGAAGAGGTTGACGTTTTCAACGAAACATTGCCCTTCCATTTCTGTTATGAATAACTTCTTCAGGATTGCGATAATGTATTGATCCATTTTTACACTTAATAAAACTGGGATCATTTCATCTCTAGGTATACAACCAATCTCTTCTCAATTTTTTTTTCATTTTGTTGAGCTGTTCTTATTCATGATAAAAGTCTTGGGTGCTAGAGGTGTCTGCAACACATTGCAAAGTTTCTAATCTACAGGGATTAAAAAACGGCTATGTTTAGCTCACATTTAAAGGGATAGTAAAGTTTCATATGACAAGTAGCTCAGAATGTTGAGCATATGTAATAATACTGCTCAGTGATGTTAATACGCTTTAAACTTGCTAGTTACAGTGTAATAATATGTTGAATATGATCCCTTCTTCCCCTTTCCCCGACATAAGCATTTTAGTCTGAGATCCGACAGCGGATCACGACAGACAATCTTTAGTTAGTATTAGGAACAAGCTGTCCTCTTTTGACAACGAGGCCAGGTTTTTCCTTATACTGACTGAGGAAAGATTGTTCCTAGTGGTGATCTGTCCGGTCAAGCAACCGGACTTCAGATCTGAGAGGAGGTGGCTTCTGAAAGGAGAAGGGAGGGATCATCTCCAACGTATTATTACACTGTATCTACATTGCTACCTCTTTAATGACTTTATGATACATTGGTCCATATGCACAAAGAAGTGCATCGATTCTGGGGAAATCCAGCTGAAGTATAGGGGAAAAATAAAATGTCCTATTGATTTATATTGAGCTTTTAACCTCCTGAATGCGATGGAGAACTCTTTCACCCTATGAATGCCATAGGGGTACGCAACACATTGCAGAGCATTACAAGGGTTAAAATCCCCAATTAAATCATTGAGAATGTTGGGAATTTTTGTTACTCTTTAACGGTAAGCTAGTGCGAGCAGGGTCTTCTCCTCCATTTGTATCTGTCTGATCAGGGCTGGATATACATCCCAGGATCCCCTACGCAAGGCATTCTAGCTGTCCTTAGCTCCACCCATGACCACGCCCCTATTTCTCACATGGCCACTCCCCCAGACTTATCCACTGTTTCCTGTCACATAAAACACCCTTAGCTTATAATAAGCAAGGGCAAAAAAAGGCTTTAACCTATTGCTTGATAGAGAGATCTCCAATGCATTGCAAAGCAATGCACTGGAGATCTCTCTAGTATCCATGTGGTTAAATAATAGCGTGTAAAGTGGTATAACATTGACCCAGGGACACTGAGATTTCTAGGGCCACTCCCACAATTCAGAATGGGGGTGTGGCCAGAACCACTGAGGCAACGCTCAAAATTTGGAGTTCTAGGCATGTGCGTATTCTGCCTATTGGGAAATCTGACCATGTGTCCGATAGTGTCGTGTGCTTGCAATGATTTCTCTGTTTGTACAGTGCGGAGGAATATGCTGGCACTTTAATGACAAGAAATAAAAAGGACAATAATAATGGTGTATATTTATCAATAATTGTATTTATTTGTCTATCCTTTTGAAATCTGTTCATTTATTAATGGGAATTTGCTCTTAGGCTAAGTTTTTTTTATGTACAGCTCGGTGTATAATCTGCTATTGACTGGGAGAGTTGGACTTCAGAACAGGCTTGAATAGGTAATGTACAGTACGACACAGTGGGTTAGTGCACCAGCTGTACAGTCTGTAGGGAATTTAGGGCTGTTGCTTTTAGTCCTGGTAGAGTCACTCAGCCGTTCATCCTTCTGAGGTAGATATATTACTACCATTAAATTGGGAAATAATAACTTATATACCCCAGGACATATTTGGAAATGAAAGATAATCTCAAAGTATCTTCCTGGTATAATACTTTGATATTATTATTATTATTTAGTAGCTTGCACACTGGGCCTCCCATTTACTGTGTGAATGTAGTTTGTATTGAAAGACAAGAGCAAAGGCAGGTAGCTTTTTACAGTTAGTACCCACCAATGGTCTATTTCAGAGCTGTCCAAGGTCAGTACTCAAAGGCCACCAATAGGCT
Organism: Rhinophrynus dorsalis; assembly: GCA_037306005.1. NCBI lineage: Eukaryota > Metazoa > Chordata > Amphibia > Anura > Rhinophrynidae > Rhinophrynus > Rhinophrynus dorsalis. The sequence continues at coordinate 24,086,620 of CM074726.1, read as the reverse complement.
AGGATGTAAGGATTTCCCTGATTAACCCCTTAAAAGGGATAGTAATGTTTAAAAATAAAAGCAGTTCCAATTAATCTTCATGGTATTTTGGCCATGGAGAGTGTTATTTCAGTACTGTCAGAGATGTAGTTTAAGAGTAATTGAATGATAAAGTATCCCCCTCCTGCCCCTTTTCCCTAGTGTAAGCCACCTCCCCTCAGATGTGGAATCTGTTCCTGGGACCAGACAGATCACAGCAAGGAACAATCTTCTTACTGTGAACATAAGGAAAACCCTGCCCTCCTTGACAGGTTTTTCAGGTTTTTCCTTCTTCTCACGGAGATTGTACCTGTCTGTGATCCATCCGGACAGTGTTGCTACTCTGAGGTGAGCAGTGTTACATCAGGAGGGGGAGGGGGATATGTTATCATTCAATTACTCTTGAACTACAACTCTGACAGCACTGAAATAACACTCTCCATGGTCCAAATACTATGAAGATTAATTGGAACTTCTTTTATTTTGAAACATTACTATTCCTTTAAGGATCCTTGCTGTACACATACGTCATGGGAAAAATTGCGTTAAGGACCCATGGCGTATATGTACTTCATGGAATTCATGGTTCCCCACGCGGCTGCACGCTGTTCAGGGACCTCTGATTCCATTTCAGAAAAAAAAAAGCCCAAAGGACCTTAAGTGGTTAGCGGTTAAGTGGTTAGTGGCTGGTCCTTAAGGGGTTAAGTACAGGTGAGTCAGTCAAAATGAATGAGCCCCTGATTAACTCACCTGTACTTAATCTGTGAAATCCCTACATCTTGGCCTGGTGGTGGCCCTTGAGGACTGGATTTGGACAGCCCTGGTCTATTTGCTATTCATATCCCAGGTAATCCAATTCATGTAATAAATTGCACTATTTCCTCCCCAGAAAATGTAAGAAAGATCTGCAGCTTTGAGTATAAAGACCCATTTTCCAGATGGCACTGATTCAGTTACTGTTTAGGAAATTAATTTTGTACACAGTATTCAGGTAGGCAGTTCAAAAGAGATCTGAAGGTTCTATTAGTATGCAGAACAAGCGTCCCCTGGTAATAAATGTGACCAGCACAAGAGAAAGATAAGCCAAGAACTGAACATGAGGCTTGAGCAGAAACAGGCTCTGGCGGGAGACTGTGGTTTATTTCCCTTTCTGAAATGAAAGTGTCCAGATATACATGTCATAGGGAGAGGGTATGATCCATAAATAATTACCAACACATCATATTGGGGATAACAGACCAAAGCTTTATTTAACTATTTTACTCACATTATTATTGTTCCTATTCAACACAACAATAATTAATCATTAAGCAATAATCATTCATTAACTGACAGTCCTTGGCAATCCGCTTTCCTTGACACCAAGCATGGCCAAATTGTACGGGCTCATGCTACCATTCCCACACTTCAGCACTATAGCTGATTCCACCGTTCTTCAGCACTTACAGCTGATTCCACCATTTTCAGCACTTACAGCTGATTCCACCATTCTTCAGCACTTACAGCTGACTCCAAGTAGTTACCCCATTGGCCATCCACTTTAGCTTCAATGGGTAACGTGACCTCCCGCGACCTAAGTCCGGGGTAAACTCCCAAAGGGCTTCCACCCGAGGATAAAATCCCCTAACTTTACCACATCAGTTATTGATCTCTGAAAACCATGCAAGGACTATCCGCCAACCACGACACACAGCCATACCACATGAGGGAGGGAGGGAGGGATGCTTCCTCTGTCCTCTCCTCCTCCAAACAACAACTCACTTCCTGTTTCAAACCCTTTCATACCCTTTTTCTTTTACTCCTCCCAACACATGCACTTCCTCCATGAATCAACCCTCCCCCATGACATGCTTCCCCTCCTGTACCCTGCGGTCCCTTCCGGGGAATTTCTGGTCTAATGTCCTCACCTTCAGACTTACCAGTTGCGCCTTGCGTGCACATAAATCTTAGGATTTCTTATGATGACATTATCAATGAAAACCTAGAAGGCACATGGACACAGTTTACCTTTTCACTATGGGGGAGATGCACTAAGGTTCGATAAGGAGGCAGGTTGGCAGTATTGTGTCATATTTGCTTTGATTGTATCTCAACATATGCATTCACCCTTTGAGTGCCAGAGGGGTACGCAGCGCATTGCAAAGGTTTAAGATGCTTCTGCCATCATATACCTGTAAATATGCTGTAAGCATGCCAATAGCATCATTCATTTGCCTTCTCTAGGTTTATGATTTTGCAGTGACTACTTCAACAATGGCTCATCTGCATATTAACCCTTTGAGTGCCACAGGGGTGCACAACACATTGCAAAGCAATGTGATGTGTACTTCCCTGGCACTCAAAGGTTTAATTGCAGCTTAATGAGCCATTGTGGTATTTTTGTGGGTGTGTTTATATATTAACTAGTTGAACAGCCCGTTAAACGGGCCACAGTGCCTCTGGCAGCCGGTCGCGGGGCAGTCACACGCAGTGGAGACTGGCCGCGCCTCGGCTGATACAGAGCTGGACGCTCCTTCGGAGCGCCCAGCTCTGTATCAGCTGCGGCGCGGGCAGTCTCTACTGCGCATGACTGCCGCACGCGCAGCAGTGTCTACTGCGCATGTCGGGTGTTACACACAACTTAGCGAATTATTATATAGGATGTGGTATTTTGGTACATGCACTAAACTCTGATAGCTGCCAGTGCAAATGTTGCCAGCCCTACCCTGGACCTTCCCTAAACGTTCTGTGGAGCCAGAGGACAGTTGGCTGTCTCTAATGGAGAACAGAGGCAGCAACTGCCCAACCTTAACCCTTTGAGCGCCATAGGGACGTCAAATTCTTCTGGAACAGATTTGTATAGTTTGCTTTGTGCAATCTATTAATGCTGAGTGCTGGCATATGATGACAAATGGTGATGCTGAGAATCATTAGGCAGCGCAAGGTGAAGGAGCACACTATGATCTGTGCTAAAGAGGTCTACAACACATTGCTTTGCAATGCTTTGGAGACCTCTCTAATATCGAGAGGTTTGTATTTCTTCCTTGTGCTACAGTTTGTTTGCCCCAGAATTACAGATTTCATTTGAACATGAGGGTATTCTCTGTGCCAGATAATAGAGTATAAGTTTAAGGGTGAGGTCAAGGGAGCAGTAAGGGTGTGGCCATGAGCAAATCTTAGGGCTCTTTCACATGGTGACAGAAATATAGCTGGAAATGTACCTGTATTCTGGCTGAACAGCATCAGATAATATATATTTTTTGAGGGGAGCGTCACCTTTCATTTTAGGTTGTGATAAGCTATATAACCCCCAGTGTATCCCTTGTGAAATGTCTGGAGGTGACCTATGAGGCAGATTTACTTTTATGCAATTGTACTATGTTCCTGAGTGCATGTAGTAATGATACAGCTTCCTGAACGTATGTGAGGTGATGGTCGTCCATGAGAAAGGCTCCATAATTCAGCAGATTGCCTTTCAGTATGGGCAGCATGACCAGTGTACCGTCAGAGTATTTTTTTCTTTATTTGTATTACCAGAGGCATAACTAGAAGCCACGGGGACCTGGTGCAAGAATTGCCATGGGCCCCCTGACCACATTGGCCACTTCCACATTGCCCCCCATCTCCACATTGCCCCTCAATCTTCACATTGCCTGTTTCACAGTGCCCCTCAATCTCCACATTGCCTCTTCCACAATGCCCCTCAATCTCCTACCTCCCTGGTGGTCCAGTGGCAGAGGACAGGTCTGTGCCTCTTTCTGCGCAGACCTCTTTTGCTGCGCGGTCCTCTCCAGTAATGCAGAACGCTGGGAGATGATGTAATCTCCCAGTGCTCTTCATTACGAGAGTGCCAGTCTGCTGGAGGGAATACTGATCTCCCTCTAGCAGACTGACACTCTCGTAATGCAGAGCCCCAGCGCTATGCATTACTTAATTGCGGGCGTCAGGCAAGAGGGTCGCAGGGGGAGGCCGGGCGCGGGTGCGACCCTTATAGTTACACCACTGTGTATTACACTAATGATTTTAGGTATGTTCAGCTGTTCTTGTGTAAGGAGGACCTTCCTGCTCACCACTGATTGCGGATTTACTAGATCACCTGTACAGGGGCAGGATAAAATCTCCTGTGGTACTGTACCAGTTGTCAGTGGATACACATATGTGAATACACCTTATTTATCCTAAGTACACATTTTACAATGTGTGTTCACATAGTAGCACCCCTTCCCCCCTTTCCATTGTATACTGACGTGTTCTTCACCTCTTTTTTTGAAGAAAGATCCCTCGGAAGCAGATTGATTTGAGAAGAATCTGCGTGGGGGGCTTTGAGAATGACTGGAGATACTTTGAGGTCATTATATTTGTGAATAAAATTCTGCATCTGGATAATGTTCCTTTTGGTGAAGACATTTTAACCTTATGAGAACCTCTTTGGGGTTTTTTTTTAATGTATAAGAATCTCATTTTGCCCTGGCTGCCATACATTTTTGTGAAACACTTGGTTCTAGGTCATGACACATCAAGATATTATGACTGATAGAAAATCGCAGGTCTGGTCCTGTCACTGTTCGAAATGCCCGCAAGGGAAACAATGGACTGAAAAAGACAAAGCAGATTTATATGTACATAAAAGAACAGCCTGATACATTATGCTGTATCCTAACTGATCTGTCCTGGGTATTGTCATGCATACAACACTGTCTGTACTGGAGTTCCACAGTATGTCACAATGAATCTGAACAACAGAAGCATGCCAGGACAGCTGCGCCACTCTCCTGCTCTCCATACTGCACAGACCCCACAAGGACCAAGCACACATAGGGCTACTAGACAGACATAACTCTCTGTGGTATTGGGTCTGGGGCAAAACAACAACACAATAAAAACTGGTGCAATTCTGGAGCAAACCAGCTAAAATGCCCCACTGACTTACATAGCATCTTTAAACCAACTAAAATGGCCCATTAATTTAAATAGCATCTTTAACCCCTTGAATTCTAGAGAGTTCTCTCCAACACATTGCTTGGGCATAGATCCAGGTATGCCAATACTTCACAATGCATTGGAGACCTCTCCAGCATCCAAGGGGTTAAAAACCTCATTTAGATCAAGTGGAATTTTCCTTCCTTCCCCACAGTGCAGATAGTTTATCCTATTAAATATACTTTTATAAGTAAGGCCCTATGGGGAGATGTATAAATGTCATTCTTAGTGTACAATTAAGAACTGTTGATAAAGTTCACAACATCAGCTCATATATATATAGGGGTAGAGTCCATTTCATAAATCTGCAGAACATTTGTAACTGAAAATATTTTTTTACATACATAGCTGTCACTACATACTTCCATTTAGAATAGGTTATAAACAGCATTAAAGGGATAGTAATACTTTGTTTTATCTTTATTTTATTTTGTAGGCATTAAAAAAACATGAAGAACGATATAATATCTCTCAAACCTATTTGGTTTGAGAGATATTCACAAGCAAAGCTTCCCCCTCCCGCCCATTTTACCTAGTGTAAGCCATCTCTTCTCAGATGTGGAATCCAGTCCATAGATCAGAGAGATAACAGCAGGGGACAATCTTCTTCCTATGAGAACAATTAAAGCCTTGCCCCCCTTGACACGTCTTTCAGGTTTTTCCCTTATCTTAATTGAAGATTGTCCTTCTCTGCAATCTACCTGGGCACCTCCTTTCTGATCTGGCTGAGCAGTGTTATATCAGTAGAAGGGGCGGGAGGGGGATACTTTGTCATTCAATTACTCTTGAACTACAACACTGACAGAATTGAAATAACACTCTCCAAAGTCCAAATACTATGATGATTAATTAGAGCTGCTTTTCTTTATGAAACATTACTATTCCTTTAAGATTTAATAATTAAAACCTGCCTTTATTTTTGGCGCTATTGGTTAATTTCTTTATATATACGTTGAGACACAATTATTTTTTGGACAAAACCATTTATACTCCATTATTTAATAAAGTTGACTGACTGTAGTCAGCATGTAGTGAAAATGTCGCTAAACATTTTTACATATCCATATTTCGCTTTGTGACAATTTTACAGACACTTTGTTTATTACTCCAGTTACTCTCTGATTTTTCTTTTTACATATTTGAAAGCTTCATTCAGTACTGTGTGTGTCATGCTAGCCAAAATTCCAGCAGTTTAGGAAATTAACAGTTTTATTTCTGGGACAAGTGAAAGGGAAAATATCCTGGTACTGCACAGAGCTTCAGTATCATATGAAATGTCAATGAAAACCATCATTAGAATATGGAATGTCACATAAAGTCTTAATTAACATATGAAATGCAGCTGGTGCTGCAGGGGCACTGCAATTAGTATACATTAGTTTTGGTAACAATTATGTATATCTCAATAACTGTATGTTTGCTGGTCTTTTGGCTAACATGACATATGCAGTTTTTAATGCAGTTTTCAAATATGCAAGCTTGAATCAAGGGGAATGGTAGTTCATAGAGACCACTATGTTGAAGATCTCATCCAGAGGAGTTAAATAATATTCTGTAATTGGGTATAAAACTGTTGCAGGGACACTGAGATTACGTTTGTCACTCCCACAACTCTGAATGTGGATGTGGGCAGCGCAGCTAAGGCACACCTCAAAATCTGGAGGTCTAGGCAGTTACCTACTCTGCCTAATGGAAAATCCAGACCTGGTTCCTGTCTCACTGCTTGAACACAAACACACACACATACACACACACATACAGACAATCAGGACTTCTCCCTCCATATTCAATAAGCTAATCAAGTACAATTCCAGAGCAAACCAATTTCACCATAAGAGAGAAAAGAAGCAATGCTTTGGAGACCTCTCGATCATTCAACGGGTTAAAAGTCCCATTTAATTCAATGGCAATTTTGGGAATATTCCCATGGTGTAGTTGGTTTGCTTCAGATCTGCACAGTACTGAATATGGACCTTTGTCAGAGGGTCACACCCTGAAACATCCCAGCTATGTGTGTGCAATGGAGATCTTTCCCCTCTGTAAACTGCATTGCTTATGTAAAGCTCACAGAGATTTATTGGAAGTATTGAATTAACACAAACAATTTAAAACAATTTACACAAGATGGCCACATCCATGGACTATGAACAGAGCTGCTGCAACACATGGCAACGCGTTTTACAACTGTCTGCCGCTGTTCAGACATATGTCAGCAAGTGATTGATACAAGTGTAGCACACTGTAACATATGCACAGAATGACTGTGACAGCTGCACAATACTCTAGCGTCCTGTATATTGCCTTATTACAACATGTAGAGGCAGCACAGTGACTGCACTGCGCCAACACTATAGTTCTCTATGGGCTGCATTAACAAAGAGCAAGATGAGCAGTTTCAGTGCAAATCAACTGCACCATGAGGCAAGGATCACCCCAAACATTCCCAAAACTGTCACAGGTGTATAAATGGCGGATAATATATATTTGTATGGATTTCTGAGAAACAATTTGAAAGAGACAGACTGAAAGAGACAGTGATTGAAAGACACAATGACTGAAAGAGAGAGAAAGGGACTGGCTGAAAAAGAGAGTGACTGACATAGAGAGAGACAGAGAGAGAGAGGGAGACTGACCAAAATGACTGCATGGGAGTGACAGGTTAAAAGAGAAGTCACAGATGTAGAGAGAGACAGAATGAAAAAGAGAAGTACAGACTTAAAGGGATAGTAATACTTAAAATGTAAAAAAAAATATGTTGTAGGGTTTATCCCCCTGAGTAAAACAAGAGTACTCCCACTGCTGAGAGGTCTTTCATTCAAAAGTTATTAATTTTCAAAGTTGAATTTTTTAGGTGCAATATCACAGTGGCCTGAAATTGTACAGTGGCGCTGTTGCTACACCATCCTATGGAGATTTATGGTCAACTGACCAGAGTTGTCCATAGGATCGTGTAGCAACAGCGCCACTGTACAATTTCAGGCCACTGTGATATTGCACCTAAAAAATTCAACTTTGAAAATTAATAACTTTTAAATAAAACACCTCTCAGCAGTGGGAGTACTCTTGTTTTACTCAGGGGGATAAACCCTACAACATATTTTTTTTTACATTTTAAGTATTACTATCCCTTTAAAGAGAAATGGTGAGACAGACTGATAGGAAGATACAGACTGAAAAAGACAGACTAAAATAGACAACAATATTAAAAGAGACAGACAAGCTGAATGAAAGACTGAGAGGGACTGAAAGAGACAGAGACTGAAAGATAGACTAAAAGACACAATGACTGAAAGAGAGACAGTGACCAGCTGAAAGAGAGGCTGAGAGAGACTGAAAGAGAAATTGAAAGACACAATGACTGAAAGAGAAAATGACAAGCTGAAACAGAGAGAATGACAAAAAGAGAGAGACTAAAAGATAAGTAACTGTATGAGACTGACAGGCTAAACGAGAGGTAGTGAAAGACTAAAAGAGAGAAACAGAATGAAAAAGAGAGGTACAGACCAGGCCCAGACTGGGACAAAAAATAGGCCCAGGCATTAAAGGCTGAGCAGCCCATTTTTATTTTTTTAAGCAGCCCATGGGGGGGGGGGGGGGGCGGTGGCGGCCTCTTGGGCTTCTCTGCTCTGAAGCGGCGGGCGGTGGCCTTCTCCGACACTGACTGTTGCAGGGTTGGGCTTTCGGCCGACTGTGATCGTGGGCGGAGCTTATAATCACGTGCGGTGTGCCGCACGGCCGCACGTTGATTGCCCGCCCACGAGGAAACTTGTAACGGGGTGGCCATCTTTCAGAAAGTGAAAGACGACACAAACTCGTTTAATGATTAATTTTTTTTAAACGCCCAGACTGGCCCCGGACCAGCCCACCGGGCAAATGCCCAGTATGCCCGATGGCCAGTCCGGGCCTGGTACAGGCTGAGAGAGATTATGAGACAGACTGACTGAGAGATACAGAATGAAAAAGACAGACTAATAGAGATGACACTAAAAGAGACAGACAAGCTGAGAGAGACTGAGAGAGAGACAGACTGAAAGAGAGAAAATCTGAAAGACTGAATGACTGGAAGAGAGAGAGTAACAAGCATTAAGAAAGAGAATGACAGAGATAGACTAAAAGAGAGGGAGTGACAAACTGAAAGAGAGACAGACAGAACGAAAGGGAAAGGTGCAAACCGAAAGATAGGTGAAAGAGATACAGAATGAAAAAGACAGATTGAATGGGAGAAACGTATTAAAAGACATTGGCGTAACTATAGGGGTCGCAACCGCAACTGGCCAGGCTGCCCCCTGCCACCCCCTACTCCTGGCGCCGCAATCTCCCTCCGGCTCTCTAGTAATGCAGAGCGCTGGGAGATGACATCATCTCCCAGCTCTCTGCATTACAGAAGAGGACAGAGCGGGAGCACGTCGCACCAGCCCGTCTATCCTGCCACTCCACTGGACCACCAGGGATTGGGAGGTAGGAAATGGAGGCATTGTGGAGGGCCCAGGGGCCAATGTGTTCTGGCGTTGGGGGGGCCCATGGCACTTCTTGCACCAGGGCCCAGACCTTCTAGTTACGCCTCTGTTAAAAGAGACATACAGGGTAAGAGGGAGAGAGAGACTGGGACACAAAGAGAGACAGCCAGAAAGAGAGAGAGGCAGATTGAAAAAGAGACGAACTGACTTTTGGGTGTATGAGAAAAACTGTGTGTATGTTACTATGAGCAACACCAGGACATTTCTGATAGTGTAAGGAAAGATTTAAATATGTCAGTCTGCCTCTCCTTTAGCATGTCTCTCTCTTTTACATACCCTCCAACATTTCACAAATGTAAAAGGTAAAAGGTGTTCTTACAGGCACTTCCTCCATATAACTGCTAAAACACACATTCTCTGTGTAAACTGATCTGCAAAATGTCAGACACAACACACTGCAGTGGTGTGGTAATAGACTATTTTACATGACATTTTTCTGTCCTGTAGATAAAGTCTCATTACATTGTATCTGATCACTCCTGTGCCTGAGTTTATCTTTGTTACCTGCAGAATTATCCCAGCAGATCTCCTTTTTCCTTCTATGCCGAAAAAAGGTACAGCATGTTTCTACTGTTTTATAAGGTACAAGAGCACAAAAAGGCACAGCAGCTCCTAAAAAAGATCTAGTTGGGGGGTATACACTTTCAATCTGTCTCCCAATCTGCCTCTCTGTCTGTCATTCTCTTTCTGTGAGTGTCCTTCAATCTATCTCTTTCTCTTGGTCTGTCACCTTTCTTTCTTTTTCTTTCTTTCTTTCTCTTTCAGTACATACATACCTCCCAACATTTCAAATTGCCAAAGAGGGACACTTGTGTTTTAGGGGGTGTTGCTGGGGGCATGGCTGGTGGGTGGGACATTACCAAGAATTTTTAGGCTATTTCATGACCTATTGATACCGCCGTGTGTAACCAAGTAAATGACTTATAACAAGATCTAATTATTTTCTTTACACATATTAATTTATAAACACACATACTGACATTTAAACAAACAATAATGTGAGTTTTACTGCTGTAGAGCAATATGATACACTTATATACACACCATGCAATCCAATCTCCTAAAAAGAGGGACATCAGGGTGGGAAAGAGGGACAGAGGGATTTGGGTCCAAAAGAGGGACTGTCCCTCCTAAAGAGGGACACTTGGGAGGTATGGTACATATTTATCTGTTCATCTGCATCTCTTTCAGTCTGTCTGTATATTAATATTTTAGATAGTGGAGTGTGCTAAATGTCTGGGATGATTCGGGTGCATTGGAAGGTGTGATAGGTAAACCATAGCCTCCCAGAAGTGGTAGGGGCTAATGGAATTTAAACCTTTGAGTGCCACAGAGGTATCCAACACATTGAAATGCAATGTGTTGGATACCCCTCTGGCATTCAAAGAGTTAAACAATTTTGGTAATTTTGAAAGCTGCTTATAAGACACCTGTTGTATTAGTCATTTTTATTTTTAGCATTTTTGAGTTATTTATATATATAAAAAGAGATGCTAATTAAGTTATGCTATTAAGGCACTTCCTGTCACAGCCAACATTATCTCCCCACTTACTTACACAACATAAGGACCAGAGAGTTGAAGTTCCTGACGCTCCCGTCCTTAAAAGGAAAATAAAATCAAGTTTTTTCTGCTATGACTACAGGATTCCGTTCAGTAAGACAGAACTTTGATTTTCTTAATTTTTTTTTCTAGTTACGAGATGTCAACAAAGGGAAAACACAAAAATAATTCCCAGAAGGCCCTGAGAGATAGCAAAAGGAGTCAGCAGGGGTCAGTCTCTCGCAGTTGTAGTGGGAGAAGTGTAGCTCCTGCTGACCTCCTTCCTGGCTCATGGACCAATTAGCTGCAATTCTGCCTATTAGTTGTGGAAAATGCAGAACAATTATGGAGAAAACACAACAGCTTGCGCGCAGCATACACAGCAGAGTCTGAGCTGCCAATCATCTCCATACCCCCATGTTCCAAGCACACAGCATAGCAATGTTACAAGCACAGATGTCCTGTTTTTTCTTTGGGAGTGTTTGTTTAAATGTATTTGAAAAAAAAAGCATGATTTTCTGTGAATTCTGTTTAAAAAAAAAGTTCTCAAAATCTGGGGAAATATGCTTTGATTTGTTCAGTAATTTTTCAGAGAAAAGTCTATTTTTGACAAACATTGTAAGAGCACTGCATGTAAATCAGAATAACAAAAAAATTAAATGCAACTTATTAATATTTAAGGGCTATAATGAGTAGATTTTAATGCAATTATGACTGTTTATTGCAGTCCAGCAAATTAAGGTGAAATATATTTGAGAAGATAGCAACATGTTTAGCAACCACGAAAACAATTCTCAACCCTTTGAGCGTCAAGATATTGCAAAGCAATGTGATGGATAACTCTCTGGCAGCCAATGGTTGAGATCAATAAAGTGCTTGTAAACCGTACAAGAGATGAGGAAAACAAGAGATTTTAGTTCATGGATCATTTTGGCAAAATAAGAGAAAGATATAGATCCATCAATTCATTACAATTCGCAGAGGCAGATTGAATGAGTGAATGAATGAAGGAAGGAAGGAATCTTCTATAATAATTTGCTATGATGTTTGTCAGAAGCCATGGTGTGCAGTAGAGACTGCCCGAAAGCCCAGAATGCTGGGAGCATGGAATGCTGGGAGTTCTGTGCTGGGAGCATCCTGTGCAGAATGCTGGGAGTTCTGTGCTGGGAGCATTCTGTGCAGAATGATGGGAGTTCTGTTCTGGGAGCATTCTGTGCTTTCGGGCAGTCACTACAGTGCATGACTGCATCGGCAGCAGGACGCAGAGCATGACCGGCCTCTTAACCCTTTGAGTGCCAGAGGGGTTAACATCACCGAGACCTTGGCCCATGTACACAGGCTTTTACACTAGTACATCTACATAGCATCACAAGTGTACAGACCGATTTCCAATTTGAGACTTTGGACAATACAGGGTTACACAAGTCATTTACAGAGCATAACAATGGGGTCTGGGGTCCCTGCTCTAGAACTTACTATCTAAAGTGAATAAGGGAGACATAAAGCGTGCATAAGAGTTTAGTGCAGAATACAAGTCTTGTAGTCCTGGTCCGTTAGGGTTAATAAATTATAAGTCCCTTGGAGGCATGGAGAGCAGAAGTGTCATCTAGTTTGTTGAAGCTTCATTGAGGAGATGGGATTTTAAGCGAGACTTGAAAATGGAGAGAGGAATGCAGTGGCACATTCTGGGAGGTTCCACTGATAAGGCACAATGAGGGAAAAGGGCGTGATATGCAAGAGCTATAAACATAAAAGGAGCTGTGAGGAGACTGTCCTTGGATGATCCTAAAGGGGTGAGATGGTGTGTAGCAGGAGATGAGCTCAGAGATCTAGGAGAGGGTAGCGGAGGCCCTTGAATGTGAGGAGCAGAATTTTGTATGATTTACAGAGTTAGATGGGCAACAACTGGAGAGACTGGAGGAGTAGAGGCCAGAGACTAACAAAGGCAAGAGTAAGGTCATTCATGTTGCAGCATCCTGTATGGATTGATGTGTATGGAGTTGAGAGTCAGAAAGACCAGAGAGAAAAAGTAACTGTAGTCCATGTGAGATAGAATGAGTGTACTCAGTGCTGCAGGGACAGTATTACATTGTATTACAGCCTGCCTTGATGAAAAACATAGGTGAAAAAGTATAGGCAATTTAACTTTAGCCCTTTGAGTACCAGAAAGACATCTAACACATTGTAATGCTTTGGATACCTCTCTGGTACTCAGAGAGTTAAATATTAAGTACTTGCTGAAAATCACAGAAAAGTGGAGGAGCTATACAGCTTCAGCAGATAATCACCACTATATGTCCCAAAGGGATAGATAAAATGGCCCCAGAGTCCTTCAGCCTCTCTTGGGAGTCCAGACTCTCCGAGCTCCATTTATATTACCTGCAGAAAATGTACAGTTACATGTAAAATGTGAAGTCACATGTAAAATGTAAAGTCACAAATTCCTTTACTATTCCTCCAGGACAATTTAAAATGAGATATATTTATATTCTTCCTCTTAAAACATTTTCAAAATCTGTAAATGAAATAAATAAATAAATAATAAATAAATAAATGCTTATCTGATAAATGAAAGGTTCATGAAACCCATCACAAATATTCACCCCACTTAATGGATAGGTATGAACTAGATAAGGTAAGTGTGGAACGTAAAGGGATAGTAATACATAAAATGTATAAAAAATATATACTGTAGTATTTTCCCCCTGAGTAAAAAAACAAGGATACTCCCACTGCTGAAAGGTGTTTTATTCAAAATGTATTACAGCTCAAACTTTAATTTTTTAGGTGCAGTATCACAGTCGCCTGAAAGTGTACAGTGGCACTGTTGCTACAACATCCTATGGACATCTCTGGTCTGCTGACCATAAATCTCCATAGGATGGTGTAGCAACAGCTCCACTGAACAAATCCAGGGCACTGAGATATTGCATCTAAAAACGTTCGGTTTTGCGCTGTAATATATTTTGAATAAAACAGCTTTCAGCAGGGTGATAAACCCTACACCACATTTTTTTACATTTTAAATGTTACTATCCCTTTAATTTGAACCCCACAGTTGAGCTAATGAAAGAAATGAGATGTGTTGGAGACCTTTCTTGCAATCAAGGATGTGTGTGTGTGGGTGGGGGGGGCAGGGTAACACCCCCATTTAAATCAATGGGAATTTCAGATAATTGGTATTTGTCTGTAATCAGTCTGAAAAAATTCTTACACTAGGGCGAGATGTTCAATTCTTATGCCATGATCCGTCAATTCTCAGACATGTTTCCGTCACTTTTTGCATCCAATTCCGCCATCTCCATCAAAGGAAAAAAAAAGTCTTAAAAGAGGGTGTGGTTTAATCTACCATCATATCATAAATTATTAAATTTAAAGGGATAAAATTAAAGGGATAGTAATACTTCGTTTTATCAATATTTTATTTTGTAGGCATTACAAAAACATGAAGAATGATATAAGTCTTATCTCTCAAACCTTTATGGTTTGAGAGATATTCCCAAGCAAAGTTTCCCCTCCCGCCCCTTTTACCTAGTGTAAGCCACCTCTTCTCAGATGTGGAATCTGGTTGTAAGAGCAGACAGATAACAGAAGGGGACAAGCTTCTTCTTATGAGAACAATGAAAGCCCTGCCCCCCTTGACAAGTTTTTCAGGTTTTTCCCTTATCTTAAATGAAGATTGTCCCTCTCTGCAGTCTACCTCGGCACCTCCCTTCTGATCTGGCTGAACAGTGTTACATCAGTAAAAGGGGCGGGAGGGGGATACTTTGTCATTGAATTACTCTTGAACTACAACTCTGACAGAATTTTAATAATACTCTCCAAAGTCCAAATACTATGAACATAAAGCCGCTTTTATTATGAAACATTAATATCCCTTTAATGTAATTTTTACCTGACAAAATAAAAATGATCTAAACTTGGAAAAGATAAGTTAAAGTACTGTTAGCAGGAATGAGAAGCAATTTGTCATTTCTTTGAAAATTTTTATCTCAAAGACAAAATCACAGACATTTTTAGCATCATAATCTATAATGTTTTAGTAATGTCTGGATTTTAAGAAGTGTTGTAGATATTAAAACAAAAAATTCAAGTGATGTTACTCTTGTCTCTCAAACTTTTATAGTTTGAGAGACATACAATTATAAACTTCCCCGCGCCCTCCCCTTTCCACAGACATCAGCCTCTAGTTGACATCATGGGATCCTGGTCCCGGGATCTGCAGGTGGTTCTTCAGCTGAGCCGAAATAGTGCAATGTAAAAAGAAATACTTCATTAGAACGGTCTACAAAGTGCAACTAGAACGGTCTGCAAACCAGGGACGCGTTGTAGACCGTTCCAATGAAGTATTTCTTTTTACACTTCGCTATTATTTCAGCACTGCTGAAGAGCCGCCTCGAGTTGCACAACTCGAATCTCAAGCTGAGAGGTTGACAGCTGATGTCTGGGAAAGGGGAGGGAGGGGGAAAGTTTATAATGGTATATCTCTCAAACTATAAAGTTTGAGAGACAAGAGTAACATCACTTGAACTTATCATTTTAATACCTACAATACAACACTTCGAAAAATCCAGACAGTACCGTCACTTTAAGGGCAAAATTCATCAATATCTTGTTACCATCCTTTTTAATTTTTTAGATGCATTTTCAAACGTGACAGATTTATTTTTGAAAATATTGTCCTTCTTTTACCACCAACTCATGATCCGACAATGTTTTCATTATGACGACTTTTTGAACATCTCACCCTTTGGTCCTTCAGTTCTCAGACATATTACCATCAATTTCTGCATCCAATTCCACCATTTCTGTCAAAGGTTTGGTTTAATCTGTCATACCATAAGGTGTTTTCAGAAAAAAGTATTCTTTTAGCTGTTACTTTATTGTCTGATTTTTCTCACTTTATCTGACAAAATAAAAATGGTCTAAACATGGAGAAGCCAAATTAACCCTTTGAGTGTCAGAGAGGTAACTAACGCATTACAACGCAAAGCATTGGATACTTCTCTGACACTCAAAGGGTTAATACCAGAAAAAAAGGATATTTACATAAAAAAACTGGCACAAAAAAGCATCGTAAAATTAATTCAATTTCTTTCCCCATAATTTGATTTTGACCCCCTTTTTTTTTTTTTTTTTTTTTTTTTAAGTGGCGCTGCCGGCAGCAAAGAGTTAAATCAGTTCCATGAACTTTGCCTCTGGTACATTTGCTGATATCTGGTTACCATGGAAATGAAGGCACTCCGCTAGCTTAGAATGGTTAATCACGATTAGTGTAAATCTGGGGTCCCTCGCCCTTCTTGGCTTCAAACTGTTTGCAACAAAATCATTTCTGAAAGCAGGTAATCATGAAGGTGCCTAAGGTGGAATAATTACTTTTACGTTTGGATGGAACCTGCCTTGCTAACCTATGCTGTATCTGGGGATAACTGTACAGCAAGGACTGACCTGATGCACACAGGACTGTGTCACATGCTCAAACAGTTGTTAGGAAGACGCTGATAAAAAGAATATGAATCCACAGGCCCACCCCCTTACAGGCAACCTGAGTCAATCAAAACTAATTTGATTCAGCAATATAGCATTCAGCAGTGGATGTGTCACTGGTCCTCATTCTGGTAAAATTTGCATGACTGTCAGTTTTTCTGTTTATGCAAATTAGCTAGTATTCTCTATCGGGAGTGAGTGGTAGCTGTAGAAGCAGTATGGAATATTAGCATCGGTCTGGCATGCCAGTCATTCTGAAACTCAAAGGGTTAAAGTGATCAAAGCAGATAGTAATTTTGACAGTGACACAAGGAAATGGGCAAGTTCTATAAATGTGCACAATGTATGCTATGTTCTGAAATGAAACATAACTCATTGGATGCTAGCAATATCTCCAGCACGTTGTTTTACAATGCACTAGAGACACCTCTGATGAGTGACAGCTCTGGTGCCTAAGCTGTGTCTGTACTGTAATCACCATAGGTCATGTCAGTTCTCTAGATGGTGAGCTCTATTGTTTAGATTCACTATTGATTACAAGCACTGTGGCCCAGTCTGTCTCTGTACTAGATCCACTTTGGGTCGGTTCTTTATATTGTAAGCTCTTTCAAAGCTATCAACGTTGATAAGTGACAGTGATCAGTAGAAGTGTGTGTTTAAAAAAAAATCCATAGATTTTCTTTTTTTAATTTTTTCCCTTCCTAATGTCATATAACCATTTTTAGTGCCAGCTGGGCATACAAAGCACTGCATTGCATGCTCCTCTGGCTCCCGAAGGGGTAATTAATTAGTACTTCCGGAGAAGGGGCAGTATGCTGAAAACTGGACAGGTGTAGCTTATTGTTAAAGCGGAACGTTCACCAAAAAAAAATAAAAAATCAGCATGGGCTTTAATGCATAAAACTAGATTAGCGCTGTTTTTTTTTTAAATTTTTACTCATGTGGTAATGGAGATATTTAGACTTTAAATCGGGCACTTCCGCGTTCTGTGGGACCCTGTATGGTACGTACAATGCTGCAGGGCTTCCCAGCTGCCTCATGGAACGCGTTCACTCTTCCCTTCGTAGCTGTATTACTGTGGTCTAACGTTACAGCAAACTCCGTTTACAATGCTACTGAGGTTGCAACCTCAGTAGCATTGTAAACGGAGCCTGCTGTTACGTTAGATCACAGAAATCCAGCTACAAAGTGCAGCATGAACGCGCTCCCTGAGGCAGCTGGAAAGTCCTGCAGCATCGTGCTTACCATACAGGGTCCCGCAGAACGTGGAAGTGCCCGATTTGAAGTCTAAATATCCCCATTACCACATGAGTAAAAATAAAAAACAGCACTAATCTAGTTTTATGCATTAAAGCCCATTGTCAAATTTTTTTTTAGGTGAACATTCCGCTTTAATATCACAGCATTTCATACAGTATAGTGGGTGACCAATGTGAGCACACTGTGACCTCAGACATGTTGTTTATAGCTTCAAGCACACACATTTCATTGCACTTTGTACCATAATCTAATGTTCTTGCAGCAATTAGAGGCCAATTTATCAAGCAGCGGAAAAGTGATTTAAATGGGGATTTTAACCAGTTGAATACAATGCACTGAAGACCTCTAGAACTCAAGGGTTTGCGTAGCATACCCCCTGGCACTCAGAGGGTTACAAGCTCCAGTTAAAGGGATACTAATACTTAAAATGTACAAAAATATATGTTGTAGGGTTTATCCCCCTGAGTAAAACAAGGGTACTCTCACTGCTGAAAGGTATTTTATTTAAAATGTATTACAGCTCAAAATTGAAATTGTTAGGTGCAATATCACAGTGGCCTGAAATTATACAGTGCCACTGTTGCTACACCATCCTATGGACAGCTCTGGTCCAGGGACCATAAATCTCCATAGGCTGGTGTAGCAACAGCGCCACTGTACAACTTCAGGCCACTGTGATATTGCACCTAAAAAATTCAACTTTGAGCTGTAATAACTTTTGAATAAAACAGCTTTTAGCAGTAGGAGTACCCTTGTTTTACTCAGGGGGATAAACACTATAGTATATATTTTTTTACATTTTAAGTATTACTATCCCTTTAATTCAATGAAACGTTTGTTTGTTCCCCTGCGTTGCAGTTTGTTAGCGCCAAAATTGCACCTAGTTTTCTTAGTAAATCAGCCCTACAGTCATTCCATAAACATATTTTAACCCTTTGAGGTTGCAATCCATTAGATACTTCTCTGGCACTCAAAGGATCGACACATTTCTAAGCGTGAGTTAGAGAGCAACATTAGAATACACGGTCTGCCCAGTAAGCTTAGCTTGTTAGAAGAGCATGGCGCTAATTATGCTTGCCTTGTGTGTTTGATCCCCATCTGTGCAATGCCTTGTGACGTCAGCCTCTGCTGCAGGCATTAATGTGTTACATGTGATTATTTCCAAGGCTAGTCTATGTAAATAAGCAAACGTAGATTACCTTGCATATGTAACAGTTCTCACTTTGCTAAAAAGAGCTGTTTTTGATGTAAACCTCTGTTGCATACGTAAATGTATTATATTTGATTCTTTCCAAGGGTAGTATATGTAAATTAGAAAAAGCAGAATGCCTTGCATATTTAACAATGCTGACCTTGATATCTCATAGCATCCAGAATGAGATCCATACATTATATATATATATATATATATATATATATATATATATATATAGAGAGAGAGAGAGAGAGAGAGAGAGAGAGAGAGAGAGAGAGAGAGAGAGAGAGAGAGAGATAAAGATATATTATTTTTACATAACAGAGACATCAAAACTAGTAGTGGATTCAGCAAGCTGCTAGTCAGCAGAGATGGTAGTGGCTAATACAGAGCAAGAGTTAACCCTTTGCATACCTCCCAACATTTCAAATTGCCATAGAGGGACACTTGTGTTTTAGGGGGTGTTTCTGGGGGCGTGTCTGGTGAGCGGGGCATTACCAAGAATTTTTAGGCTATTTCTTGACCTACTGACGCCTCCTTGTGTAATCTAATAAATGACATAACAAGACCGATGTATTTTATTTACACACAGACTAATTTATAAACACACATACTGACCTTTAAACAAGCAATAATGTGAGTTTTATTGCTGTGGAGCAATGTGATACACTTATATACACACCGCACAGTCTGATCGCCTAAAAAGAGGGACATCAGGGTGGGAAAGAGGGACAGAGGGATTTGGGTCTTAAAGAGGGTCTGTCCCTCCTAAAAAGGGACACTTGGTAGGCATGCTTTGGGTGCCAGAGGGGTACGCAACGCATTGCTTTGCAATGTGCACCCCTTTGGCACTCAAAGGGTTACAATAAATGCGGGACAAAGGGACACACATAGCAATGTTTTATATTATTAGCCTTTGCCACTTCTGTCAGGACACTATCCAGAAAGGCCCAGGATTAAATACTAATATAAAAAATGGGGGCTCACCCACCTGAAATCAGTTCAGTACTTTCCAACACCAATTTATTGGTCTCTACTGCGCATGACTGCAGAACGCACAGCAGTCTCTACTGCTCATGACTTTGTCGTTACACACATTTTAGCAAATTATTATATAGGATTAGGAGTTCCTGTCCTTTTCAGAGGAACTAGGAATTCCTTAGCCCCTCCCAAAAATCAGAATGTGGGTGTGGCCAGCTCAGCTGTAGGCTAACATTGCCCTTAGTACTATGTACTATGTTTAACAACGTATGAAAAGCTACATGTAATGATAGACTGTACATTTTACATCTCCTCTGAGGTAAACCCGAAATAGCAGCCTCATTTGTTATAACCCACATGCATTGCTCTCTAATGAAGCTGGTACTATGGGAATTCCATGGCACTCTCTGGCTGGGGGAGGGGAGTGTGAAAATCTCCATGAAAAGCCAGCATTGGCTACAAATCCACAACAGGACCAGGCTCCCTAGAGAAGCAGATGTACTGTAGTCAGCACAAAAGCAGGAGCGCCCAATTAATACCTGGAAGTAACATCAGCTTAAACTGGAGCTGGAAATCTGTTTCCCCTCATCTGTTATTGGACTACAATCCTCCTCATGCTCAGCCAGCTGGATGATGGGAACTGTAGTCCAACAATAGCTAGAGAGCCATAGGTTTCCCGTTTCCCATATCTAGATTACAGTAGGCAGCTTACTGCAGAATCTTGCAAGAATATGAATAGAAATGTCTTTATTACATTCATTTTCTTTTCTTTCTACAAGGGATGTGAGAATCATTTTTACATGGGAATAAATAGGCTGAAAATGTCAGTTTGGCATCCTGAGGAAATTTTCATGGGAAGGTTGTTTTCACCTATATCTTCCTGCAGTTATGATACCATCATGAATGTGTGGAGAGTAGTGTTGAGCGAGCACCCCGATGCTCGGGTGCTCTGACCGAGCACCGCCGGAGGCTCGAGTGCTCGGCCGAGCACCCGAGCCCCATTGAATTGAATGGGGCGACACGAGCATTACACCAGGCACCCCCTGCTCTGATGAGGGGAGGGTGCCTGGTCAATGCCCCCCTTCATCTCCGCTATGCCCCCTTCATCTCTGCAATGCCCCCTTCATCTCTGCAATGTCCCCCTTCATCTCCGCTATGCCCCCTTCATCTCCGCTATGCCCCCTTCATCTCTGCAATGCCCCCTTCATCTCTGCAATGTCCCCCTTCATCTCCGCTATGCCCCCTTCATCTCCGCTATGCCCCCTTCATCTCTGCAATGCCCCCTTCATCTCTGCAATGTCCCCCTTCATCTCCGCTATGCCCCCTTCATCTCTGCAATGTCCCCCTTCATCTCCGCTATGCCCCCTTCATCTCTGCAATGCCCCCTTCATCTCTGCAATGTCCCCCTTCATCTCCGCTATGCCCCCTTCATCTCTGCAATGTCCCCCTTCATCTCCGCTATGCCCCCTTCATCTCCGCAATGCCCCCTACCTCCAGTCCCTGGTGGTCCAGCGGAGCGTCTTCAGATCTGTGCCTCCTTCGGCACAGATCCCCGCCACCCGAACATGCCGGGCGAGCACATGGCGGTACTCGTACGAGTACCGCCATGTGCAGAGCAGAGCGATGCTCGAGCCGATCCGAGCATCGGCCGAGCATGCTCGCTCAACACTAGTGGAGAGCGCATGCATGGCTGAGTGCATTTGTGCACGTGTGTGTGTGTGTAATGACATATGCATGTGCTAGATGACTTATGTGTGCAGCTGCCAATGTCAGAAATCGACAGGCTTCACTGTCTGGCATAGGAACCATTCCCTTAACACAAGACCTTCTGTGGAAAGGGGAACAATTCTATTCCACAAAAGTTTCAGTGTGTAACAAATGGTACTGTTAGAACTTGATCACATGTCTGGGGCACCGCTGCCATCTTGTATCACCAGTCTTCTGAATCATTGTGTGATATACACTCCTCCCTGAGAGCCAATGACAAGGGAAGAGTGCACTGCTGGGGAGTGAGACACAACAAGAGAGTAAATGAGAGAAAACAGAGAGAGAGTGAACTTGGGGTGCAATATGATTATTATGATTATATTATCGCCTCCCCCAGATGCCCAGGAAAGATAAATATAAGAGAACAAAACAGAATGAGAGAGACAGGAAAAGAGAGAGGGAGACAAATCAAGAGACAGGAAAGTGAAGAAAAGATGTATGAGTGAGAGAGCAAGAGACAGAGAGGAAAAGAGTGCATGGGGGAGAAATCAAGCAAGAAAGAGTGAGAGGAAAGAGAGCTTATGAATAAGAGAGACTAAGAGAAGAAGGAAAAAGTATGCATTTAATAAAGTCAGCAAAAAAGAATGAGAGAAAGTGAGAAAAAGTAAAGTAGTGATTGGATGAAAGAGCAAGGAAGATAAAGACATAAAAGAGGGACAAAGAGGACACAAGTATAAGAGACAGACAGGACAAGAAAAATAAAGTATTAACCCCTTAAGGACCGGGAAAATCTGAGGTCGTTTTCCCTTAAGGACCGGAGCAATTCTGACCTTTTTGACTATGTCTTTGTTCAACAGTGTTTTTCCTCTTAGTCTTTTATTCCACCCCCATAAAGTCTATACTGTTTTTTACACACAAATAGGGCTTTCTTTTGATACCCCACTTATATGGATAACCCACCATTTACTTTATGAAAATTAAAAAAAAAAAAGTAAAAAAAACACCATTTTTGATTTTTCTCTCGGGATCAATTGGCCACAAAGGGTTACATTTTTATGCATGAAAAGTATGACTGGTCAGTCATACCTACAAAATGCCAGTTTAAAATGGCCACTGGGTAAAAATCCCCATGTCCCTTTTTTCCACCCTATTTTGACACTTTTTTATCCCTGGCATTTGGTGGTGTATATAAGTGTATTACATGGCTCCACAACAATCACACTTGCAATATTGTTTAATTATATATATTTTTTTTAAATAAAAAAAAAATTTTGTAAAAAAAAAGTGTGTTGTGTGTTTTTTTTTTAAAAATAAAGTGTATAATTGCAGGTCAAAAATTGACCTGCATTTAGCCAGCCTCCTGCACCAGCAGTGAAGGGGTTAATACCCCCAGCTGCTGTATTTTTTTTTATCACTAGGTGTCTCCTGTCTACTTCTGTCTCCCTTACTTTGATAGCAAGGAAGACAGAGGCAGACGAGACAATCACAGACAGCATGCTTTCTCTGCTGCCTCTGTCTGTCACTATGCCGGTACATGTGATCGCTGCTACGGCGATCACATGAACTGGCACAAGCAGGAAGGGCTGAGACTGAACGCCCCGGTCTCGGAGCGCTCAGTCTCAGCCTGAAATTAATGATAGCTGCGTGCACGGAGGCACGCTGCTATCATTTAAGCCATGACGGTCCTGGACCGTCATGGGTCTTTAAGGGTATAACAACCCATGACGATGCAGGACCGTCATGGGTCCTTAAGGGGTTAAGGAAATGTGTAGTTCTGGGGCAAACCAAATGCATCTTAGGGCACATGTGTGTATGTGTGTGTTTATATATGTGTGTGTTTATATACATGTGTGTGTATGTCTGTTTTTATCTGTGTTTGTGTGTGTTTGTATCTGTGTGTGTATATGTGCATTTATACCTCTGTGTGTGTGTGTGTGTGTGCATATGTGTGTTTATATCTGTGTGTGTGTATATGTGCGTTTATACCTCTGTGTGTGTGTGTGTGTGTGTGTGCATGCGTGTGTTTATATCTGTGTGTGTGTGTTTGTATATGTGTGTGTATATGTGTGTGTTTGTATATGTGCGAGTATGTGTGTGTATATGTGTGTGTGTGCGTATATGTGTGTGTATGTTTGCGTGTCTATGTGTGTGTTTGTGTATATATGTGTGTGTTTATATTTGTGTGTGTGTATATGTGTTTGTGTGTATATATGCGTTATAGTGTGTGTGTGTGTGTATATGTGTATGTGTGTATGTTTGTGTATATATGTGTGTGTTTATAGGTGATTGTGTGTGAATGTGTATATTGTATGTGTGTGTGTTTGTGTGCGTATATAAGTGTATGGTGTATGTGTGTGTATATATGAGTATATGGTGTATGTGTTTGTGTATATGAGTGTATGGTGTATGTGTGTATATGAGCATATGGTGTATGTGTGTGTGTATGAGTGTATGGTGTATGTGTTTGTGTATATGAGTGTATGGTGTATGTGTATTTGTATATGAGTGTATAGTGTATGTGTGTGTATATGAGTGTATAGTGTGTGTGTGTATATGAGTGTATGGTGTATGTGTGTGTATATGAGTGTATAGTATATGTGTGTTTGTATATGAGTGTATGGTGTATGTATGTGTGTGTGTGTGTATGTGTGTACGAGTGTGTGTATGGTGTATATGTGTGTGTATGTGAGATAAACAGTCAGAGAATGCTTGTGGGAAGTGACTTAGACACACTTGCTGTTGTGCACTTAGCCATTTGAGTGCCAGTGGGGTATGGAATGTTTTGCTTTGCAATGCATGCTGAATCCCTCTGGCACTCAAAGGGTTACGCTAAACCCTTTTGTTGCCACTGCTCTTTAAAGTGATAGTAATACTTCCAAGAAAATGTCTTTTATATTGTAGCCATTTAAAAAACATTAAAAACGATATAAGTCTTATCTCTCAAACCTTTATGGTTTGAGATATATTCACAAGTAAAGTTTCCCCATCAGTGACCGAAACGGTCAAGTCTGCCATCTAGCGGTCAGATTTGGAATCCGGTCCGCAGACCAGCTGGCGGCTGTTTAGCAGAGCCGAGATCGCAAGATATAAAAATAACTAGTTCATTGCAACAATCTACAAAGTGTGCTTGCAAACCTAGCACACTTTGTAGACCATTCCAATGAAGTAGTTATTTTTATATCTCTCGATCTCGGCTCTGCTGAAGAGCCGCAGCCAGTCTGCGGACTGGATTCCAAATCTGACCGCTAGAACAAGGACGTCAATCAGGGGGAAAATTTGCTTGTGAATATCTCTCAAACCATATAGGTTTGAGAGATAAGACTTATTTCGTTTTTAATGTTTTTTAAATGGCTACAATATAAAAGAAAATTTTTTTGAAGTATTACTATCACTTTAATGCAATTATCTAGATCAGTTGCAGTAAACATTTTACCCTGAACAAATATACGCTATAGGGTTTTTCATAGAAGGGCGCTCTTATGGATGGGATATTTTCCGATCTACGGAAATAACAGCTCATATTTATTCTTTTAACCCTTTGAGAGCCAGAGGGGTATGCAACGCAATGCTTTGCAAATGCGTTGCGTACCCCTCTGGCACTCAAAGAGTAAATCAAATTGTTAGTAACAGTGTCAGAGATCCAAAAGGCATCATTTTGCATAATGCAGTGTTAAGAAGAGCTTGAGTAATAGACTACAGGTCTCTTTAGAATGTGACAGAACAGTGCCACCTGGAGACCAGAACAGAACATTTCAGTTTAATTAAACAATATTTTGAACTGTAACATTTTCATGAAAGAAAAACTTCCCGGAAATAGAAATACCTTTGTTTTACTCAACAGGATGATAATTACAGTAAACATCTGTAACTTTAGGCAATTGCCTATTTTATCTAATGAGAAATCTGCCCCTGCCTCCAGCTGTTGTTGGAATACAGCTCCCTTCATCATCAGCTGGTCAACGACCAGGTCCTTAAAGGGTTAAATAAATAATAAATCAATATGGCTTTCTGCTGAGTAGAACAAGTACACTGACACTGCTGTCATCCAAATGTATTAAATTAAGAATGCCCTCTGGTGTTCAGAGAATTTTTCTGTTGCATTCTATGAGAGAGATGAGTCACTGACTACAGTCGTCCACAGAATGTGATTATAACAGCTATGTTATTTTGTGACAGCAGCCCTTGTTTTACTCAGCAAGAAAAGTCCTATATGAAATAGTTTTTCATTAAAAGTCTACTGTTCTTTTGAATGCCACTTCTGCCTTGTTGCCATGTCAATAATTGCTGAAATCTATTCAATGCAACTCCTTGTTCTTCTTCATGGAACCCAAAGAAGGACAGATGATAATGGAGAACCAAAGGGACTGAGTTTAGAACCAATTAACACTCTAACAATTAGTTCTACATTAAAGCATAATAAACCTTTGCCAGAGAATTAAGGGGTTCATCTACAATATATCAGGGAGTTTATGCGCTAAGGTGTGATAAAGTGGAAATGACTTCTACAGTGACATCACATCTCCAAATCCTATGTTATTCTATGAAGCCAATGCAATATGATTTTTCCAGCTGTGGAGGGGCTAGATTCTATTACAGGTGCTAAATGTTAACACCCCTTTAATCAATCATTTTCCTATTGAAGTCTATGGGGAAAACTGGAGATAAATTGCAGTGATAAAATTAGCATCTGTAATAGAATCCAACCTGAGATCTTAGTGCATGGATTCCACAGAATAACATAGGAACTGGAGAAGTGATATCGCTAGAGAAGTTATCTCCACTTTATCACCTCTTTATCACGCCTTAATGCATAACCCTCATGAATTCTATGCACAGTTTTACCCAGAGTTGGATTGCGGGCTGTTGGTAGAAGATATAGGCTTCAACTGAAATCTAAAGACAAAGATCCAACATAATTCAGATTTATGTACACAATATGGGCGGGTGTATGGGGTTAATATGGTAATTAGTGCAAATTCCACACATGTATCCAATTTATTTTTTTTACATTTGAGAGATAGCAACTATTGTCAATCAGAAATCTTTAGCTGGAAGAACTCTGGTAAGAATTTTGCAGCGACTGACACATACATTATTTCATTGTTTGTTTTTGGAACCCTTTGAGTGCCAGAGGGGTGCGTTGCGTACTCCTCTGGCACTCAAAGGGTTAATTCCAGCCACAGTAAAGTGATATGTGCAAAATACATATAAATACTCAAAATGAAAAACAAAGTCCCAGGTGGTACATTTTTATTATGATCAGTAAAAAAACACTGAAGCAAATATCTGCTTACATATTACCTAGTGTAGAAACAAAACCCAAATTATTATTATTATTATTACAGATTATTGTTTTTATTTTAGATTCCGTATACATGTCTCTATTAGGGCCTCTAAACTTATGGAAGATGATGTACTAAGGAGAACCAGGTAAATACAGGGGAAAAGCCATTCGATTCATAAGGGACATAAAAAAGGTCAACTAATTCAGCTGGGGCTTTCGAACCCTTGAATGAATTGTGAACAAAGATCTGGAGACTCGTCAAGTTTTTAAAGAGGGGTGAGGCATATTTAACCCTTTGATTGCCAAAGGGGTATGCCACGCATTGCTTTGCATACCCCTCTGGCACTCACTGGGTTAAAGCAATTGGTTTTTGGGGAATTTTCATCTGTCACCTATGTCGCAGTTGGTTTGTCTCAGTTCTTAGTACATGCCTTGGTAATATTCCTCTGTATGTCCCGGGGAACCTGTATTTTCTTTTCAGAGACAGGATGTCAATGGAATGAAAACACATTTTAAATGACATGCCTGATATGCAATGGATCTTTATATAGATAAGTTCAGTCAATGGAGTATAGCCGATCTGCTGGCAACAAAGGTGTTAATTAGCTAAAGAAAATCCAGTATTTTCCAATAAGAGTAAAACTTGACAGAAAAAAAAACACATAATCATAAATGATAACCTTCTCAATTCCCCCCCCCTACACACACACCCACACTGTTGGGGTTGCACAAAGCAGCATCTTGCAGGCTGTCTCTTGTTTTAGAGGGGTTAATATACTGTATATGCTTCTATGATGGAGCAGAAGGCTGGGTGTCGCCTGTGTGATAATCAGCTCTCCTCATGCTGTAGATCTGCAGTGCAGCAATTCCACATGTGACCAACCAGAAGCAAAAACAAAGCATGTCTGCTCCGCCACACTCTGAGCCTTGTGCACACACAAAAAAGGGACAATTCTGGAACAAATTACATGCACCACAGGGGGGTTAATTCCAAATGATTTAGATGTGGCTTTAACCCCTTAAATGCTAGAGGGGTCTCCATCGCATAGACCTCTCTAGCATTCAAAGGGTTAAAAACATCTCTTAAATCAAGAGGACATTTTATTGCTTCCCTACATTGCATTGCTCCTTTTTTGTGAGCATTCAGTCCTCTAAGCATCTCCACAGCATATAAATGGTTAATTTGCCTGTCTGTCTGGGGAACAAAACCCCCTGTATATAACCACGCAAACTCATGGTCCCTGCCTATCACCAGACGATTTCCATCTGTACAGTGCGTGTTATTGAAGTAAACCAGCTTCTTCTGCAGCCACCAGAGAACTGACCTGCGCACTGCCCGGATTGGTGGTGACGTTAGTTGGTTACCTTAAGGTAACGGAAGTTGGTAACGGCGCAGGCGTGCAGAGCTTCTCTTGTAAACTCTGTGCAGTGGACGCCTACAGAAAAAGTTGATTTTCTTCAATACCCCGGACTTATTCAGCATAATAGAAGTATGGCTTTACCTATCTCTATATTAGTAATTAGTTAAAGAGCCCGTGTACACTGGCCACAGTGCCACCCAGCCGATAGACTGCCCGCACCGTGGCTGATACTGAGCGGGGAGCTCCGAATTCAGACCGTAGTCCTCTCTGTGCACCTTCCTGGGACTGTTTGGTCTGAATTCGAAGCGCCCTGCTCCGTATCAGCCGTGGTGCAGGCAGTCTCTACTGCGCATGACTGCAGCGCGCGCGGCTGTCCCTACTGCACATGACGGCTTCTGACAAACATCTTTAGCGAATTATTACATAGGATGGATTGGGGGGCAATGTTATGATGTTGATAGTTCCACTTTAATGCATCTCCCACAGGATATCCAAGGAATAAGTGTGCTTTAAAAATACTTAGGGCCCTACGTTGAAGAAGAAAAAATAGTCTTAAAACTGCATTTTTTTAACCCCTTAACGACGTATGACGTGTCATGCCTGTCAGAACGTTAAGGACCGGTGAAAGTCCTGACAGAAGTCTGTGATCGCAGTGAGACTGCATGCCACACTGTGATCACAGATCACATATTTGAAAAAAAATGTGTGCCCTGCTCCTCCAGAGCGCCTCACTCCCAGACCGCGTGGTCCTGTAAGGGTTAAAACAAAATTTCAAAGAGATAGGTGAATATCTGAATTCAGGATAACACTCCAGAATTTAAAATTACAGGAGTGTTATCCTATTGGCTAATGGTACAGGTCTGGAGTAGTGTGAGTTTTTTTATATTGTGGCTCTACAAAAGATATTTTGTTGCTATCTGAATATATGAATTCACCAACACAACTCTCCTCTGGCAATAGCCTCTAATGTGTGGCTGAGCCTCAAAGTGTACACTACAGTTCATGATTGAAATAAACATAGACATACCTCCCAAGCGTCCCTCTTTAGGAGGAACAGTCCCTCTTTGAGACCCAAATCCCTCTGTCCCTCTTTTCTACCCTGATGTCCCTCTTTTTAGGAGATCAGACTGTATGTATATAAGTGTATCAAATTGCTCCACAGCAATAAAGCTCACATTGTGTTCAGTATATGTGTTTATAAATTAGTCTGTGTAAATAAAACACTTTGGTCTTGCTCTAAATCAAAACCAATAGGTCAAGAAACAACCTAAAATTCTGGGTAATGCCCCACACCAGCCACACCACCAGAAACACCATCTAAAACAGAAGTGTCCCTCTTTGCCCATTTGAAATGTTGGTAGGTATGCATAGACTGCAACATTATCCTCTCTCTGAAGAAAGTGATGTTAACCCTTTGAATACCAGAGAAGCAAAGAGTTAAGGAGAGAAATGTTGGAGTAGGACATTGTTGGTGACACAAAATAATTCTCGTACATTCACCTCAAACGCATTTTTTATTAGTTAACCCTTTGAGTGCCAGAGTTGTACGCAACACATTGCAAAGCAATGCACTGTGTACCACTCTGACACTCAAAGGGTTAATACCATGAAAGACAATTTCCGTCAAATGGTTATACAAGTGAGCATCGCAAAGCCTAACACCAAAACAAATCATATGTTCAAAGGAATGAGGTTATTAATCCCATTTTTAATTTCCTATGTTATCTCAAAAAATGTATGATATTAACACCTTAATGACCGATGACGTGCCAGGATCATTACCGTTTTTTCCCTGAAGGACTGGTGACGGCTCTGGCATGTCACGTACTTTGTGCTTATAGCGTGGGAGGGCAGTAAGCACAAAAGGGTCTGAAATTGACCTCTCCAAGACCACAACGGCTTCTCTCAGGCCCACATTTGGCGCACCGGTACACATAATCAGCCATGTGTGCTGGCGCATCAAAAACGATTACAGCTGTCCTTAAAGGAAGGTAACTTCCCGGACCACTGGTCATTAATGGGTTAAAAGGCCCTACATCCAAAAGAAAAGTGTAGTATTGCTGGGCAAACTAACTGCGTAGGGGACAAATACAAATGTACCTTGATTTAAATGGGATCTATTACCCCTGTACAAGTGTGGCTTACATGATAGCTTATATAGCAGATATGACAATGTCTTTATTATTTCCAGATTTTAAATCTCTATTTCACCGAAAAATAATGTTTAAGGAGTGCCTTGCACCCTACTTACGGATAGACCGTGGGTACAGTTCTCTACCTGAGTCTATCATTCTGCCTCTTCTCCCATCCCTCTATCCAGCCTCCTCCGATGACAGAGGCTTCTGTCTGTAAACTGGAGAGCTCTCATTGGCAGAGATCGATATCTAGTCAATGAGATCGCTCCAGCGTACAGACAGAAGCCTCTGTCATCAGAGGAGGCTGGACAGAGGGACAGGAGCAGAGGCAGAGTAATAGACTATGGGTAGAGAGCTGTACCCACAGTCTATCCAGAAGTAGGGTGCAGGGAACTCGTTAAATGTTATTTTTCAGCGAAATAGAGATTTAAAAATCTGAAAGTAATAAAGACATTGTCATATTTACTATATAAGCTATAATTTAAGCCACATTTGTACAGGGGTGATAGATCCCCTTTAAAGGTTGGATACCTCTCTGGCGTTCAAAGGGTTAAATGAAGGGGACATTTCCATTTATCCCCTTTAGTGTAGTTGGTATGCTCCAGTGTTGCCGCTGTTTTACTTTCTAAATACGGTGCTAAGAATGCGTTATAGGGGCCATTTTCAGTTGCAAATTGTTACATAGACACAACCAATCAGCAGCAATGTAAAATGTCATCGGTGTCAAGGTGGAACATTGTGCTGTAATTGTGCACTTTACCCAATGTCTTTACAGAGCTCACACTGCCTCCTCATATATATTCACCCACATGATGTGGATGTTCATTACTTCTATGCCATAAAATAGGTATGAGAGGAAATGATGCAGTGGGAGTGCTTTATCTAGTGTAAAATAACTTTCATTTCCATAATTAGCTTATTGAAGCAGCTTAAACACTAATAAGTTGGGTAATGCTTCACTTTACAAATTAGCAAAGCATATGGGGATTTGCAAAGAATGCAAATAGTGTCTACAGTCCAAAAAACATTTCATTGTGGAATAGGGAATACTTCTGTACTAGGATGATGGGTGTCATTGTACCATGTTCACTCTGCTTATCTTAGCCCATTATCTGCTTATCCTGGTCCTGTCTTTGCTTATCCTATCCCTGCTTCTTCATATCCTGGCTGGCCCCACCCACCTATCCTGGTCCGGTCTTTGCTTATCCTCTTCCTGCACCTTAATATCCTGGCCCCACCCATGCTTATCCTTGCCACACCTATGTTTATCCTACCCCCAAGCTCTTCATACTCTTGTGCTGCCTCTGTTTATTCTGAAACTATTTCCTCTGTTTATTCCAGCCTGCTTCTGCTTATTGTGCCCTTACCCCTGTTTATCCTCTGTCTATGCTGATCATGTTTCTGATATCCTGGTCCAATCTATTCTGGCAATGCTTCTGCTTATTTTGTCCTGTCTATCGTATCCTTTCTCTGCCTCTGCTTATTCTGACACTTCTGCTTACCCTTGCCCTGTCTATCTTATCCTGGTCCTACCACTACTTATTCTGTAAGTTCATATGCTTATCCTTGTCCTGCCTATCTTATACTGGCCCTGACTCTGCTTATTCCGTAATTTCCTATGTTTATCCTGGACATGCCTATCTTATCCTGGTCCAGCCTATGCTTATTCTGTAATATTAATATTATTAATATTCTTAACCTAACACTATCGTCACCTGACCCTGCCTCTGCTTATTATGTAACTTCTTCTGCTTATCCAAACCCTGCCTCTTAACCTGACCCTGCTTCTGCTTATTATGTAACTTCATCTGCTTATTCAAACCCTGCCTCTTTCCCTGGCACTACATCTGCTTATTATGTAACTTCCTCTGCTTACCCAAACTCTGGCTCTTTCCCTGGCACTGCATTTGCTTATTCTGTAACTTCCTCTGCTTATCGTGGTCCGGTCTATTCTATAACTTTCTCTGCTTATCATGGCCCTGCCTATCTTATCCTGAACCTGCCACTGTTTATTTTATAACTTACTCTGCCTATCATGGCACCGTCTATCTTATACTGGCCCTGCCTCTGCTTATTCTCTAATTTCTTCTGCTTATCATGGCCCTGCCTATCTTATTCTGACCCTGTATCTACCTATTCTGTGCCCTACTCTGCTTATCCCAACCGTGTCTCTGCTTATGCTGTAACTTCCCTTGCTTATCCTTGTTCTGCCTATCTTATCCTGAACCTGACATTACTTATGCTGTAACTTCCTCTGCTTATCATGGCCCTGCCTCTGCTTATTCAGTAAATTCCTCTGTTTATTCTGGCCCTGCCTATCTTATCCTAAACCTGCCTCAGCATAGTCTCTAACTTCCTCTGCTTATCCTTGCCCTATCTTATCCTGACCCTGCCTCTGCTTATTCTGTACCCTGCTCTGCTTATCCAGGCCTGACTATCTTATCCAAGCCCTGCCTCTGCTTATCCTTTAACTTCCTCTACTTATCCTGGCCATGCCTCTGCTTATTCTGTAACCTCTTCTGCTTATCATGGCCCTGCTTATCTTATCCTGGTCCGGCCTCTGCTTATTCTGCAACTTCCTCTGTTTATCCTGGACTTCTCTTTGCTTATTCCATATCTTCTTCAGCTTATCATGGCCCTGCTTATCTTATACTAAACCTGCCTCAGCATGGTCTGTAACTACCTCTGCTTATTCTTGCCTTGCCTATCTTATCCTGACCCTGTCTCTACTTATTCTGTACCCTGCTCTGCTTATCCTTGCCCTGCCTATGTTATCCTGAACCTGGCACTGCTTATGCTGTAACTTCCTCTGATTACCATGGCCCTGCATCTGCTTATTCAGTAACTTATTCTGGCCCTATCTTATCCTAAACCTGCCTCAGCATAGTCTCTAACTTCCTCTGCTTATCCTTGCCCTATCTTATCCAAGCCCTTCCTCTGCTTATGCTGTAACTTCCTCTGCTTATTCTTGCCTTGCCTCTGTTTATTCTGTAACTTCATCTGTTTATCCTGGCCTTGCCTCTGCTTATTCTGTAACCTCTTCTGCCTATCATAGCCCTGCTTATCTTATCCTGGCACAGCCTCTGCTTATTCTGTAACTTCATCTGTTTATCCTGGCCTTTCCTCTGCTTATTCTGTAACTTTTTCTGCTTATCATGGCCCTGCTTATCTTATACTGGCTCAGCCTCTGTTTATTCTGTAACTTCCTCTGCTTATCCTGGCCATTCCCTGCTCCAACTGTAACTACCTATATTTACCTTACTTCTGTCTTTTCTTATCATGACCCTGCCTCTGCTAATGCTCCAAGTATCTCTGATGCTTTTTGATGCCTTTAAATATAATCTTTGTATAAAAAAGTAGACCTATTGCTACCTAAACAGCAGAATATTTCTCTGTGGCAATCAATAGACAAAACATTGTGCCAGATATATAATTTAAAATATGGTTTGTTTACTTGTGTTGATAAAACCTAAGCTTTTATTATTCCAGTTGTACCCTGGTTCCTCCAGCAGATCCTGACACAATACAAACCGCACTCATGGAATAAACAGGGTCAGAAAATATTGATAGAAAAGATAGCAGAAACGACTGTCCTTGTCCTCTGTCAAAGAAAAGGTAGTGAAAGGAGCTCAGCACTGAAGTGACACCAATTAGCAGCAAAAAGAAAGGATGCCTTTGTAGAATGCTAGAATTACCTTGAGATATATACATAAATAGATCCATCAGTTAATGCAGAGTGATGCATATATAGCAATGAATACATACAACAAATTCAGGGTTCTTCAATAAGTTAAGTCGTTTTTCACAAGATACAACATGTGTGACCTTCCAATACACAAAATTAACTATGCACTTTAAGTGTTACCCAATGCATGTCTCTAATCCTCCCGCTGTGTTATAAATAAAAGCACAAATTCATGCAAGACGCTCTGTCTCCCTTTATCATAATGCACACGTGTCTGTTCCTCTACCATCTGCCTAGTTCGCTCAGAAGCATCCGCTGCCAGTTCAAAATGTTAAATTTGGCTTATCGTCTTTAGATGAACTAACGACATCTCAGACATCTTCAATGCCAGGATAAAGAAGAAGTGGATAGGGTTGGGCAACTCAAAGGATTAACCCTGTGGATGCTAAAGGCATCTCCTTTATAGCATCCATACCTTTACAGCCAGCAATGCATCATTTGGATGGAATCATTTACATATATTGATCAAGATTTGGGATACATCACATGGGCAAAGTCAGCATTATACTTTGATATAGTCCAGGGGTGTTTTTTTGTTTTGCATTTTTTCTTCTTGCAAATTCAAATCACGTAATAGTTTAGTAAAAGAGCAAGAGTTTACAAAGCATGCAAAGCTTTCACAAAAATGAACTGTGGGGTACCATACCTGTAGTTGTGTCTATATGATGATGAATGCTGATTTGTGATTCAAAAAGTGTTTCCATACAGAGATCCAGATTATGGGCAAATCAGCATCTTCTCTTCAATATCCTCTTCCTAAAAGAAAAAGATAAAAAAAAGACATTTAGGCTCATTTTTCAACCTACAAGTTTTTCAATCCTGCAAACAGACTGACAAGATTTGCCGAATTCCTGTTGAGAAGATGGCACTTAAAGCGTTAGTAATGTCCACAAAAAAGTTTTTTGCATTCAGAAGAGCTTAAAAAGCTGAGCTAAATGCAAAAAAAATATCTCTCAAACTGATATGGTTTAAGAGATACAGGC
This sequence comes from Rhinophrynus dorsalis, assembly GCA_037306005.1. NCBI lineage: Eukaryota > Metazoa > Chordata > Amphibia > Anura > Rhinophrynidae > Rhinophrynus > Rhinophrynus dorsalis. Next base: position 24,051,447 of record CM074726.1, on the reverse strand, counting down.
ATTTAAAGTTTGATCTCTTCTACTGACAGCTGTAAAGCTGTCAGCAGGAGATCCGTGTCGGCCGACACAGAGGAGCTTGAGAAGTGCCGCAATCTCGTTATTTACCATGAATCCCTTCATTGGAGTGGTCTAAAATGTGTGCTCGGCCGACACGGAGGCGCTTGAGAAGTGCCACAATCTCGTTATTTACCACAAATCCCTTCATTGGAATGGTCTAAAACGGGTGCTTGAAAATCAGGCACACATTTTAGACCATTCCAATGAAGGGATTCATGGTAAATAACAAGATTGCGGCACTTCTCAAGAGCCTCCATGTCGGCCGACACAGATCTCCTGCTGACAGCTTTACAGCTGTCAGTAGGAGAGATGAAACTTTAAACACCTGTATCTCTTAAACCATAGCGGTTTGAGAGATGCTTTTTTTGCATTTAGCTCAGCTTTTTAAGTTCTTCTAAACGCAAAAAACTTTTTTGTGGACATTACTAACACTTTAAGGCCTTACCACCACACCAGCACTGGCTGTCACCAAAGATGTAAATCTATGACAGATTTCCTGAGTCTTTGAACCCAGCTACAAAGGGAGGCTGAGCTGTTTATTCTGTGTATCTGTGGGTTGGGCAGATATTTTCACATTTTCAAAGTGGCAATAGCAAGTAGTGTATGCTCCTAACAAAACCTGTTTACATTTGAATAATCATGTACATGTATAACTGAAACATAGAAAATTGATCAAGACCTTATACAGATAATGGAAACCAGAATGGGAAGGTATAATATCACAGATACACTAAAGCACTAGGTTTTAGACACAGGACCTCACTTGGACTGTTAGGGAAATTGTAAGTGGGTTGTGGGATCCCTCAGTCCTTATGAATATTACAAGGAACGCTGCCTGGTCACATGTCTTTATTCTATTCTCTTGGTAGGGCTGCATGGACAGCAAATGTTTTACTCCTAATTTCCTCTTTTTATGTTTTTTTTAAAGGGATAGAAAAGGTTAATTTTAAGTTGATTTAATATTGTAGACATTAAAAAAAGTTTAACATCAATGTAAGTCTTATCTCTCAAACCTTTATGGTTTGAGAGATATAACTTGCTAAAGTTACCTTTTCCTGTTTTACTCAATTCTGCCATCTAGCTGACAGCTGCAGATTCCAGTCATTTGACCAGACAGACACTCTTCAGCAGAGCTGGAATCACGCTATTTAGAAATAAATACTTCATTGGAATGTCCTACAAAGTGTGCTTGCAAGCCAGGAACACTTTGTAGTCAGTTCAAAATTAAGTATTTATGTTTAGATATCGTTATATCGGCGCTGCTGAAGAGCCACATCTGGTCAAGCGACCAGAATCTGCTTCTGACAGCTTTTCAGCTTGTCAAGCAGAAAGGGGAGGGACCTTAGAACTTTATTTTCCTATAGCTCTAAAACCATAACGGTTTGAGAGATCCGAATGAGTGCAAGTACTCTCTTTTAATTGTATATACCATATTGTTAATACTTTTTTTCTGACATTACTATCCCTTTAAGTTTCTTTGTTGTTATAGCATTATGGAATTGGTCCTATCAAGTAGAATATGGAACTGATAAGCTGCCCTGCTGGTCTTTAGGAAGTTAATTTCCCAATCTCAGGCCAATGACATGATTGAGGACAGAATCTCTCCTTGGTTGCTACAACACACATTTCTCTATATTCCTTTATTTCTGGTGCACCAAGCTTACATGTGTATGCATACTCCACTCTGAAATAGCTGGGCACACAGCATCGAATGTAAAACTTCACTTTTATTAAAACTTAATAAAAGTGAAGTTTTACATTTGATGCTGTGTGTCCGGCTATTTCAGCGATGAGTGAGGACAGAGCCTCTTGGCACAGGCTTGCATTACTGTTCACCTAGACATGTGCCTGAAGCTAACGTACCGTTACTGGATTGATGGCTTACCCAATAAGGTTTTTGGTCTCTGATTTATTTAGTGGGAGGTGGGCCTTCATAGCTATATGACGTTCTGAGCAGCCCAGATGAATTTTAAATCAAGAGGACATGATCTGAATTCATATGGTGAAAGACTATTTTGAGAAAGGGATGGTGGATGCATTAAATAGCTCAGAGGTAGGCAATGTGTGGCAATCAAGCTGCTGCCAGACTGCAACTCCCATCATTCCTGGCAGGTCTAGTCTGGCAGCTGCTAAAGTGCCTTACATTGCCCACAGGCCTGTCAAACTATAAAGGGAAAAAAATGTTCCCTTTAGAGTAATGGAAGGACTCACTGCAGGAAATATCAGACCTATCAGCATCCCTTCACTGCTTTAACCCATTGAAGGCTTGAGGGGTCTGTAAGACATTGATTAGCGTTCATTGAGTTAAGTGACGTGTATCTGCTTTAAGGTGCCTTGACACTATTCCTGTTCTGTAGCTCACATTATTTATCAGCAGAAAACACACTCAGGAACTAATCAGAGGACTGACAAAAGCCTCTGTTATCTTAAAGACCAACCAAAACAACAGTCAGAGAGTAATGATTTGATTTGGACTGACAAGAGCTTACCTTCCAGTACCAAGAAAGAGAGAGATTAACCACTTGGATGCTAGAGTTGGAGGCATCACCAGTCAAAGTTTTAAATCTTATTCATACTGGAGGATCCAAGGACTGATACACACCTCCCAACATTTCAAATGGCCAAAGAGGACAATTTTGTTTTAGGTGGCGGTGCAGGGGTGTGGCTGGCGGGCAGCACAAGTGTATATATAGGTTATTTCATGACCTACTGACAACTTTCTTGTAACTGAATAAATTAATTAAAACAAGACCAAAGTATTTTATTTACACAGACTAATGTATAAACACACATATACTGCAGTTTACACAAACATTAATGTGAGTTTTATTGCTATTGAGCGATGTGATACAATTATATACACAAACACCACACATTCTGATCTCCTAAACACAGGGACATCAGGGTGGAACAGTGGGGGACAGGGATTTGGGTCTCAAAGAGGGACTCCCCCTCTTACAGAGGGGCACTTGGAAGATATGGTGATATGTGTTTGGACTCCAGACAGGGTGCCATATTTATGCAGGAATTGATTAAAATCAGTGGTTTAGAGATCTATGTTCCAGATATTGAGTAAAGTATACATTCTGATATTATATACACCAAATACACATACGTTAAGTATTTATATAAACTCTGCCTATACCATGGGTAGGGAGCCTGTGACTCTGCAGCTGTTGGATGACTTCAGCTCTCATCATCCCCAAACTAGCCAGTGTTGGTCAACGGCTGCCACTGGAAAACTAAGTCCATTGATCAGGTGACCAGCCAGCCTCTTCCAAAGATAAGGGATGGAAGTCACTAAAAGGGGAGGGAGGGGGATAATAAACATGAAATAATTTGGCAAATACAAAGTTTTTCACATCATTCCCATTCTTAAACCGAACTAATGATTTAGCATGACTCTTTAAGGGCCTTGTGGATGGAGCTAAAGAGAGGCACTTTCTTAACCAACCAAATGCACTTGGTGGTGGTGTGTGTGTGTGTGTGTGGGGGGGGGGGTAATAAACGTCACTGATTTAAATTAAGCTCTTAATCTGTTAACTACTAGAGACGTGCAGTTCTAAAGCATGCAACTACCCCACTGGGGAATGGAGAATAAAATCTCATTGCCTTAAACTAGGCTTTTAATCTATTGACTATCAGAGATGTGCAATTCTAGAACAAACCATCTACACATGGGTGGGGGGAGATAAACATTCCCAATTGACGTAAATGGAGCCTTTAACCACCTTGGATTACTTTTTCTTTGTACAAACCTGGGAACTCTCCAGATCTGCCCCGGAGGCTCCTGTTAATTTCCAGATCTTGGGGGATAAAGGCTGATTGTCTGGCTTTTGCGAGTTTTCAGGACAACTCCACCCACATCTCATCTATTGTGCCTACTTCTCTCCCTGTTCCGCTCATGCTAATACTAAACCCCACCTTTCCTCCTCTCAATCCTGATTAAGCCCTGCCCACCTGATCAAGCCCCACCTACTTTGTGACACGATTCACATGAAGTAGACACGGCCATTCCCATCATCCCGCTCCAGGGGCTTCAGAGAGGAATGTGCTCAAAACCAAGGGCTGGAACAGATTTCTTAGCCCTACATCTGCTTAATGTCAATTTATTAAGCTAAGTATGCCTAAAATCTTCCCATTAATTCCACTTGTACCAACGAGGTGAGCAGTGGGGTAATGTATGGGCATTTCTTGACATTCCTTTCTGAGCCTTGATTAATACTCAGGGTTCTATGTTCCAAAGAAAAGTGGCCGAATTCTGGGGGAAACGGATTGTACTATAGGGGAGAAATCAAAATTCCCATTGATATAAAGGGAGATTTTAACCCCTTGAATGTTGGAGAGGTTTTCAATATACTGGCATAGATGAAAACTCTATAAGTGTCCCTGACTACTGTGTGAATGACTCTTACCCAGGTAAATCATTTTACTGACATTTTGCTTGCAAGAGGAGTATTCAACGCATTTTGTAGCAATGTGCTGGATACCCCTCTAGCACTCAAAAGGTTAAACTGAATGCCAGAAGGCATTCTACTTTATTGTGTTAACGCTTTCTGTGCCAGAGGGGTATACAACCCATTGCTTTGCAATGGGGTTGTGTACCCCTCTGGCACTAAAAGGGTTAAACTAAGAGCCACATAAACTTTTGAATGCCAGAAGGCTACGCAAAGAATTGTGCACCCCTCAGGCACTCAAAGGGTTAATCCAAGGGTATAATTCCTCTTTAAAGGGATAGTAATGTTTCATAATAAAAGCAGCTCTAATTAATCATCATAGTATTTGGACCTTGGAGAGTGTTATTTCAATTCTGTCAGAGTTGTAGTTCAAGAGTAATTCAATGACAAAGTATCCCCCCTCCTGCCCCTTTTACTGATGTAACAGTGTTCAGCCAGTGCAGAAGGGAGGTGCCCAGGTAGATTGCAGAGAGGGACAATCTTCAATTAAGATAAGGGAAAAACCTGAAAAACTCGTCAAGGGGGGCAGGGCTTTCACTGTTCTCATAGGAAGAAGATTGTCCCCTTCTGTTATCTGTCTGGTCTATCGACTGGATTCCACATCTGAGAAGAGATGGCTTACACTAGGTAAAAGGGGCGGGAGGGGAAACTTTGCTTGTGAATATCTCTCAAACCATAAAGGTTTGAGAGATAAGACTTATATTGTTCTTCATGTTTTTTTAATGCCTACAAAATAAAATAAAGCTAAAACAAAGTATTACTATCCCTCTAAGCTGGTATGGAGAAAAATCAACAGGGAGGACGATACCCAATTCCCCTACCCTGTCCCCGCCTTCCTCCCATCACTGCCATGAACCCTTTCAGTAGAATAATTTCCAAAACATGCACATCACTATAATCATATCTAACAGGTAAGCACAGTATTAAGAACACTGAATACTTTATTGAGAAATAGGCATAAAAAGTACCTTACAACTTCATAAGTCCATGAACCTGTGCAATGGGAGAGACTTTCCATATCGGGTTCAAGCCTGGGGGGGAGATTCACTATGCGGTGATAAACAGGTGATAAAGAGGTAATGAAGTGGAGATAACTTCTCCAGTTTATCACTTCTCCAATTCCTATGATATTCTATGGCGTCTGTTCATTAAGATTTCTTACATTTTGGAGATGTTAGTGGATAGGCTCCACAGAATAACATAGGAACTGGAGAAGTGATAAACTGGAGAAGTCATCTCCACTTCATCACTATTTATCACCGCTTAGTAAATCTCCCCCCTGATGTTTCAGGAAGCCATAGGATGACTGCTCAACGCGTTTCGCACTTACTGCACACTTATTATCTTGTTTAGCCCTATTTTGTTATCTGGAGGACTCACTGTACATATGTGAAGTTGGCTCGATTACATACTGTAGTGCAAACATTGGGATACGTGAAACTGGACACATGTCTGGTAGTAATATCAGCATCTTTTTTATATTATTATCTGTATTAACCCTTTCAGTTCTGGGTTGCATACCCCTCTGATACTGAAAGGGTTAACACAATAAATTCAAATTTGGTATTACAGAGTAAGAAGCCTATGGGCAACTTAAAATGAAATCGCCTTTAAAAGCGAAAAGGAATATTTGGCTGAATCTGTTTGTTGGAATGTAACCACCATTATTTAAACCTGGCGTATCATCTTCTAACATTTGCATGCTGTGCAACAGAATTCCCCCTTTAGAAAAAGGGAAGCGAATGCATTTGTGAGGAGGAGAACTAGCAGCGAAGGGAGGGGTAAAAATTACAAAAAAAAACAAAACACAATTATACTTTTCAGCCATGAGAAGTAAATCAGATGGTGCTGAAATCCCTGCAGAATACACAGATTAATTAAAGTCTGCTCTTTCCAAATCTGTTATTCGACTAAACACAGCTGCTGAAAAATGATACCTTTCCTATAATTTTCATGTACCATCATAGAGATAAAATACAGTATGGAAATAAATGAAAGGGACATGTGGTACTGAAGAAGATAAAAATGGTGTGTGTACATCAGGTCACAAAGGCAATTTGTATCCTTGTTTTTGTTCAAATATTTTATAAGAAAACAGACAGGGAAAGGGAGACGATGTACTGGTTAACACGATATGGACATGAAAGTACTCAGCGCTTTGAAAAGCAACACACTGCATATGAGAAATACGTCTGGATTCAGGGATGGTTTTACATTTCAGGTAGGCAATATACCCTTGGCACTCCTAGCTCCACCCTTGGCCACACTCCTGCTCATGACACAATTCTAGCTCACCCCCAGGTGTACCTACTTTTTCCTGGCACAGGAAATACCCTTTGCAGATACTATGCAAACACAAACTTTGGGAAATATAGTCAAGTTGATACCTTTATTGGCTAACTAAGCATATTTAGGATGCAAGCTTTCAAGACCTCTTAGGTCTCTTCCTGAGGCATACCTAAGAGACCTAAGAGATCTTGAAAGCTTGCATGCTAAATCTGCTTAGTTAGCCAATAAAGGTATCAACGTGACTATATTTGCCTCCTGTATTTCTGTAGCTAAAATGGTACCAGCTCTCATCTGTTAACACAAAGTTTATCTTCAATATACAGGCTAGAACAGGATTATTTAAACTGCTAAATATACAGGCCAAATTAGTATGTAAATTAGGTATTACAACCACTCATTTTTTTTTTCTACTTAGTACGGATGCCTTTTTTTCTAATGTCTTAAAAAATACATTATTCTATATCATTGGAATCCTGCATGTATATCATGTGTCAATTGTGGCCTTCCTCATGGTGCATTAACTATGTTACTATGTTAAAGGGATAGTAATGTTTCGTAATAAAAGCAGCTCTAATTAACCATCATAGTATTTGGGCCTTGGAGAGTGTTATTTCAATTCTGTCAGAGTTGTAGTTCAAGAGTAATTGAATGATAAAATATCCCCCTCCCACCACTTTTACTGATATAACACTGCTCACCTCAGAGTAGCAGGGAGTGTCCAGGTAGATTGCAGAGAGGGACAATCTTCAATTAAGAGAAGGGAAAAAGCTGAAAAACCTGTCAAGTGGGGCAGGGTTTTCATTGTTCTCACAGTAGAATATTGACCCTTGATGTGAGCTGTCTGGTCTATGGTTTGGACTCAACATCTGAGGTGAGCAGTGTTACACTAGGTAAAAGGGGCGGGAGGGGGAAACGTTATCGTTCAATTACTCTTGAACTACAACTCTGACAGTATTGAAATAACACTCTCTTTGGCTCAGTTGCTATGAAGATTAATTGGAGCTACTATTTTTGTGAAACATTCCTATCACTTTAACTGAGATTCTTACCAGAAAAGTTTTACCTAATTAGCTAGTACCTAGTTTTTAAACCTCTTGTGTATGAGACCTTGCCTGCCAATGAATTGAAATGAAAGCGTAAAAGCAAGCCTCAGGTTTTCTCATTGACTGTTTACGTTAGCAGTTTAGCAGATAGTCACTTGCATTCCTGAATCATAAGAGTTTGCTCCCATCTGGCTCCTCTGTGGCAATACTGCTAGGCAGTAAACGTCTTGCTCCTCTATGTCACTGCCTTGACCCTCTGCGCCCATCTTGCATACCTGTGCCACTGTCTTACTTCTTTGTACCCGCTTCTATTACGTGCCCTGTCTTGCACCCCTGTTTTGTCTCAGAGCAATTTGCCCCTCATGCAAAAGTTGATTATTATTTGACTGCTATTTTATCACTGTTAAAATTCCAGATTTTTGTCTAGCTAACAGGCTGTACTTCATCATTGTTACGAAAAAAAAAGAAATTAACCAGGCCTCCACACATATGGAATTATGATTACGTGACCCACTACTGAAAAAAATGTGGACATCCCTGTTGTATACCATACTTTTCTTACAAAAGGAAATAGTCCTGATTACATGTCCCAGGTATAGGGTATAAATAATACACCACACAATAGGTTAGAACGAAACAGGCCATATGTTTGTTTTGTTTAATAAACACATAAATATATATCTTGTATACTACACCAGTTATTTCTGACTAGTGAGAGCTTATTCAATTACATGAAAACCCCTCATGGCCAAACTGCCTGAGCATATGCTTCCATTAACAAACAATTAACAAATAATTATCTCCTTAGCCTGAGTTCACCTCAGTTACCCAATTTTCCTCAACCTGGGCCCAAATGGGTATTATAACTACCCGCAGTGTAAGTCCGGGGAATACTTTCACAGGCTTATATCCCTAAGGAATAAATATAATACCAGCCTTAGCTTTTTGCAAAATGCTACCATTCCTTAATACTGGCCAGGCCCTTGCCCCCCCCCACTATGACAATAAAACACCCCACTAGTGAAACAAAAGAGGAGGGAGTAATGTTGACTGAACGTGAATGAGTGCATCCTTCCTGCCTAAGCACACACACCCTGCCCCACAACTCTCCCAACCCTTGACCCGGACATGCTTCCCTTTTTTGGTCCAGTTCCCTACCCGCCCAGGGAATTCTGTACAAAAACTGGGAAATAAAACAAGCACCCATAGGAGCACTATGTGCACACTGGCCAAACCCACAATTAAGTATGGTGCATGTATCCAGCACAGCTGAGCGGTTCCTCAAAACATGCCATAAGCAGCTGCCTACCTGCCTACTGGGGAAAAAGTCCCTGTTAGCATTGCTGGAATATTCTGTGCATATTTGTATTTTCCTATTGCTTTTATTTTGTCTTTTGCTGCACTATAAAATCTTAGACCAAGAGTTGTCATATTGGGTTCTGTGGAACTCTAATGTTAGAAATGACAGTTAGGGGAATACAGTTGGGGTGATGTTTTGGTTATTTTAACAAACAGTGGAATTTTGATTTCTCATACATTTCACTTGGGGAAAAAAACACTATAATGTAGCTACCATCTAAGAAAAATAGTAGAATAAGGATTTATGAACCAGAGAGGTGTGAAACAATGTGTTCACACTTCTCTGGTCCTTAAAGGGATAGTAATGTTTCATAATACAAGCAGCTCTAATTAATCATCATAGTATTTGGACTTTGGAGAGTGTTATTTCAATTCTGTCACAGTTATAGTTCAAGAGTAATTCAATGACAAAGTATCCCCCTCCCGCCCCTTTTACTGATGTAACACTGCTCAGCCAGAGCAGAAGGGAGGTGCCCAAGTAGACTGCAGAGAGGGACAATCTTCAATTAAGATAAGGGAAAAAGCTGAAAAGCTTGTCAAGGGGGGCAGGGCTTTCATTGTTCTCATAGGAAGAAGACTGTCCCCTTCTGTTATCTGTCGGTCTTACAACCAGAGAAGAGATGGCTTACACTAGGTAAAAGTGGCGGGAGGGGGAAACTTTGCTTGTGAATATCTCTCAAACCATAAAGGTTTGAGCGATAAGGCTTATATCGTTCTTCATGTTTTTTTATTGCCTACAAAATAAAATAAAGATAAAACGAAGTATTACTATCCCTTTAAAGTACTTAATTGACCCATGTACTCAAATTATGTTTGCATATTTGAAAGCTTCACACAGAACTGCCTGTAGGTCATATTAGCTAAAAGACCAGCAGTCTGCAGATACATAGTTTAGGAGATAAGGATGCTTCACATCTTTTTCTTCATGTTAAACGTTACTGACAGTTTTATTTTACCAGATAAAGAGTCCTGGATACTTTTATTTCTCCGTGTGATTTCACATCCAGAAAGAAAAGTATCAATATCTGCTAAACTATACATTTGCTGACCTTTTGGCTAGCCTGATACATAGGCAGTTTTATTCAAGACGACAGGCCCACTTTAAAGGGCATTTTTCATATTTTACTAAGTCTGTTCCAGTGGGAATATATTTCATAAAAAAACCCAGGCATAACTGTGTAGCCCCAAAGCAGCAACATCAGCAGTTCGGGTGGAGGGGTCAGAAAACAGAACTCTCTCTTGGAAACCAAACCAGCAGTCTATGGCTCTAAGATCCAAACACCTGGGTTGCATCTGCCCAACATAGACATGCTGTTTTTGGCTTTCAAACCAGTTAGAGAAGGTGCCGATGCTGTGGCACCCCCCTCTGTAATCTCCACAGCAGAGCAATGTCGCACTTCCCTCCTCCCATTCGCCATCTTTCCTTCCCATTTTTCATGTCCATTGTACACCACAGTCATACACTGCATGTAACCATACCTCCCAAGTGTCCCTCTTTAGGAGGGACAGTCCCTCTTTGAGACCCAAATCCCCTGTTCCGCTTTTCTACACTGGTGTCCCTCTTTTTAGGACATCGGAGTGAGTGTTGTGTATATTAATCTATCACATTGCTCCACAGCAATGAAACTCACATAAATGTTTAGTTAATCTTCAGTATATGTGTATGCAAATTAATCTGTGTAAATAAAATACTTTGGTCTTGCTCTAAATCCTTTATTCAGTTACAAAAAGAGGTGTCAATAGGTCACACAGTAACCTAACAATTCTCAGTAATGCCCCGTGCACAAGTCAAACCCCCAGAAACACACCCTAAAACACAAGTGTCCCTCTTTGGCCATTTGAAATGTTGGGAGGTATGTGTAACTGAGTAACACTGTGGCACTGAAACGTGCTGTGAATGAAACAGACACAACTGCACTGAAGTACCTCAACACCCTATCACTGCCACACTATTACTCATTTACATGCACACTCTATATGTGAAGGAGGCAAAGATTCAAAGCCGCAAAACAGGAAATATGAGGCGAAGTACCTAAGGCAAAAAGGGGAAATGTGGAGGAGTGTGAAATAGTTATGTGTACACTATTTTCTTCCTCTGAGTGCCTGAGGTGGGCCAACACATACACTCTGTATCCCTCTGTCACTCAAAGGGTTAAGATGAAACTGTGCTGCTTACTTGAGTTCTGCTGCTGAAGACTTACCACGTAAGCCTTTGAAGCAGTCTTCTGGCACTGTGGAACAACACTTTGCTGTATATGAGGGTCTGTGGCAACCAGTGGAACAAGGCTGGAGTATCAGATACTGTAACTGTGTGGCTCTGTGGCTAATACTGGAACAAGCCCTTGTTCTACCCAAAAATCTGTAAATGTTGGGAATGATGATACACTGTCTGACACCCTATCCTTTGTCCACTGATCAAGCCAGAGCCAACCATGCACTGTCTGCTCTCTCCCTTACTGTGGCACACAGGTGGATCATTTAACGCTTAACACTCAAAGGGTTAAACTGTTTGGTGTACATTCTCAACTCTATAAACCATATAAAACGCGTTGCTGTCAAACTATTACCAAGCCAAGAGTTACTCATCTCTCTTTGGCAGTAATAAAGTGTATGAAGAGCAGGTGTGTGAAAGAGACAGAACGAGAACTACACTGTTTTCTACCTCTTAGAAGGCTTTTCATGTCTCACCCATGTAGGGTGCCACCTTTTCTTCAAAAAAATACCGGTCAAGGCATTCCCTCCATAGACAACATTGAAAAGAAGCCAATTTTTTACTGGCCTGCCAGTAAAATACCGGCTGGGTAGCAACCCTACACCCATGGTACTGATACAAGATGCAGCGGAGGAGTTAAGATGCCAAGTCTTATATTATCAGATAACAAAGTAATGATACATATAGTCATATTCATATTAACAGCTCCTTCTTTAGTGATTCTTAGATATTTGTTTTCATTAAACGTCAACAATTTTGTGTCATAGGGACAATGCGATTTAGGAGCTTGGTAATATAAATATATTGTACTTAATTATATTTGGCTTATTCCTTAGCAGAGTAGAAATGCCTCTAGGAAGTGTAGTTTGCTAAGACATCAACAGACATTTTGAAGAAATAGCAGTATTTTGTTATGCAGACAATGGGGAAGATGCACTAAAATGTGATAAAGTGGTGATAAAGAGGAGATGATTTCTGCAGTGATATCACTTCCCCAGTTTCAATTTTCCTATGCACTAAGATCTCTAAAGCTGGATAAATCTTAGAGCACTGGCTCCATAGAATAAGAGAAGTTATCTCCACATTATCACTTCTTTATCACCTCTTTATCACATCTTACTGCATCTCCCGAAGTGATTTTATATACATTACTAGCATGTGTGTATTGCTTTGCCAGAGCCTGAATATAGGTAAGGCACAAAAGACGCCTGACTAGGGCCCCGGCCATGTTGGAGGGCCCGCTGATCCGATTCCAGCCCTGCATGAAGCAAAACAGCTGGCTGGTGGGAAGATCAGACAGATCTTCCCACCAGCATACAACTCCCTCATGTCAGCGGTCCGTGGTAATGCAGAGCGCTGGGATATGACATCATCTCTCGGAGCGCTGCATTATTTCAAAGACAGAGGACCGTGAAGGAGTGGCTAACAAAGGACTGTGCAGAGGCACAAACCTCTATCATCACATTCCACTAGACTCTATAATAATTGCGCACTATCACTGGAATCGGACCGTACCAGGTACTAGCACCGGGGCCACAAATGGTTTCAGAGCAAGCTGCCCAGAGGTACTCTTCCTCCAGAAACTGGCTTGGTTTTATTTTACATTCATATGGAGAAGTGAATAGCTCTGTATACTTAGAATTAGAGCTTTATTCATTGCAGAGTCCATATAATATACATATTCACACATGTACATACATACAGCATGTATGTGAATATGCATATTATATAGACTCTGCAAGTGTGTATGTGAATATGCATATTATATAGACTCTGCAAGTATGTATGTGAATATGTATATTATATAGACTCTACAAGTATGTATGTGAATATGTATATTATATAGACTCTGCAAGTATGTATGTGAATATGTATATTATATAGGCTCTGCAAGTATGTATATGAATATGCATATTATATAGACTCTGCAAGTATGTATGTGATTATGTATATTATATAGACTCTGCAATGTGCATATTATATAGACTCTACAAGAATGTATGTTAATATGTATATTATATAGACTCTACAAGTATGTATGTGAATATGTATATTATATAGACTCTGCAATGAATAAAGCTCTAATTCTAAGTACACAGAGCTGGTCACTTGTTCATATGAATGTAAAATAAAAACCAAGCCAATTTCTGGAGGACAAATGTGCTGGCTCTTTGTACAGTAATCTCTACCAGTGTAGAGGAGCATCAAAAAAATTAAGAGTTTTGAACCTTTAAGTGCCAGTGTGGCAATGTGCTTAGCACCCATCTAGCACTCAAAGGGTTAAACAGAGCACTGGTGCACCAGAACATCCCAGAGATGGATTAAAGCTCCATAGGGCCCTAGGCAAGGTAGCATTTTGGGGCCCCATATCTTTTGATCTGGTGCTTCTGACACAGAGTGCTATTAGCAGGTACTGGTTTTTTTTTTTTGCCTATAACGGGATTGGGAGCAACAGGATGGTGCTGGTGTCTTTCAACTAAAAGGGCATCTGACACAATATGTTTGTGGCAGCAACAGCAGGGTCTTTGTGATTCATCTCTTGCAACCAGGGCCCCTCATATTGCCCTGGGCCCTAGGCAGTAGCCTAGGTTGTCCTAATGGATGATCCGGCTCTGGAACATCCATCCAACAGGCCCTATATTGGAGAGATATACTTCAGTCCCTCTCTCCTTCCTCATTCTCCGCCCCTTGCATTCCACTTTTCTCCCTTTATCCCACACACTCTCCCCCATGATGCTGTCTCTCTCCAAAATGCTCTCCCTGCCCTTCTCTCTCTCTCCATTGTACTATTTGTCTCACTCCCCTGTGATGGCACAGACTTAACAGTTGAAACAGAGCCACACAAGTGATACCACAGATCTTACAATTCTATGACTACCCATCGACAGTCATAGAATTGCAGTCTCTGTGGAATCACGTGTGTAGCTTCGTTTCAGTTGTTAGCTCTGTGGTATCTCTAGTGTAGCCCCATTTCAATTGTAAGCGATATGGTATCACGAATATAGCAGTATTTCAATTGTAATCTCCATGGTATCACTAATGTAGCTGTATTTCAATTGTTAGCTCTGTGGTGTCACTAGAGTAGCTAAGCCTCATTTCAATTTTAAGCTCTGTGGTGTCAATTAGTTTAGCCCCGTTTCAATTGTTAACTCTTTGGTGTCACTAATGTAGCCCACTTCAATTTTAAGCTATGTGGTATCACAAATGTAGTTCCATTTCAATTCTAAGCTCTGTTTTACTTATATATATATTTAACCCCTTGGGTGCCAGAGAGGTACCTAATGCATTGTTTTGCAAAGCCTTGGTGACCTCTGTGGCATTCAAGATACTGAAGCATCCGTTTTGTCTTTTATTAAGTTTTTAATAGTAGCTCTATCTACAAGAACAATGTGCAAATCAAGAAAGGTTTGTGGTAAAGAGGAAAAGGGCAATGGGAGGGGCCCAATCTGAGATCCTGCCTAGGGCCCTATGGAGTCTTAATCCGACTCTGTGCTTTGCCAGTGCAGTGTACCCATTTATTATGGGGGGATGTTGTTACTTTTTAATTACTTGTTGTATTTTTAAATCAGACCTTGTAGTGGGGCATCAGGACCCCTCAGGCAACCACTTAGAGTGGCAGGTTTTGAAGGAAGCCTCAGCTGTGCTGGCCACACCCACATTCTCAGTGAAGGGTGTGGCCAGAGTAATCCCTCTGCACCTTATACCCTTTATTAGTTTACAAGTTGAACAGCCCGTTACACGGGCCACAGTGCCTCTGGCAGCCAGTCGCGGGGCAGTCACGCGCAGCAGAGACTGCCCGCACCACTGCTGATACAGAGCTGGACGTTCCTTCGGAGCGCCCAGCTCTGTATCAGCCGCAGTGCGGGCAGTCTGTACTGCGCATGACTGCCGCACACACAGCAGTGTGTACTGCGCGTGTGGCGGTGTTACACACAACTTAGCGAATTATTATATAGGATGGAAACAGGTTAATATACCAGTTTACATACCACTTTTCTGCTTACTATTTATTGCAACAAACAAGGGGTTGAAAGTGTTTTGGGATGTTATAGGTCAAGGGTAGTTTCTTTAACAGGCAACAGTGGGGCTAGGGGCAGGGTCATGCCATGACTGGGGTTTTATCATGAGAGTGGCTGGGGCAGTGGTGGGAAACCTGAGGCCCTCCAGCTGTGCAGTACTACATCTCCATCAGCACTGGTTGGCTTGGAATGATGGAAGTTGTAGCCATCCACAGCTGAAGGGCTTCAGATTGCTCAATCCTGGACTAAGGGCAGCTAGGGTTCATTGCTTAGGGGTACTTGAGATCTAAATGTAACCCAGCGTGCTTTTGCATATCAGCAGCCAGCATCCTCTACATACACACAGCACAGACTGAGGAACAACTAAAATTGGCTCACCAGCCAACCGAAAACCGATACAAATACATGTAATATCTTAAACTTTACAGTAACATTTTCCACAGTATTACATTTTCTGGAAATTTGGCCACTACTACTATTTTTTTCCTGTGGAAACACACAAGAATTTGCAAGAGAAATTAAAATCAAAATTGATTTAACACTTTGAGTGCCAGAGGGATACACAGTGCATTGCTTTTTAATGCGTTGCGTACCCCTCTGGCACTCAAAGGGTTAAGATAGCTTGGCATCAGGATGATTATTCAGGAAAACTTGGCATTCTCAGTAGAAACTATTACAATATGTACATGTTGTTAAATTTACTGAAAAACGAACAACAGTAACCCTTTAATTGCCAGAGAGATGTCGGACACCTCTCTGGCATCCAAAGGGTTAAATGGCCTTATTTATGTTATTAACAGTTAAGTGTCTGTGGCAGATCAGTTGGGTTCATGGTTGGAGTATTAAGGCAAAGCCTGTGTATATGTTCCGCCTGTGTATATGTTCTGCTGGTGTGTATGCTCTGCCTGTGTGTATGCTCTGCCTGTGTGTATGTTCTGCCTGTGTGTATGTTCCGCCGGTGTGTATGTTCCGTTGGTGTGTATGCTCTGCCTGTGTGTATGTTCCGCCTGTGTGTATGTTCCGCCGGTGTGTATGTTCCGCCTGTGTGTATGTTCTGCCTGTGTGTATGTTCTGCCTGTGTGTATGTTCCACCTGTGTATATGTTCCACTGGTGAGTATGCTCTGCTTGTGTGTATGTTCCGCCTGTGTGTATGTTCCGCCAGTGTGTATGTTCCGTTGGTGTGTATGCTCTGCCTGTGTGTATGTTCCGCCTGTGTGTATGTTCCGCCTGTGTGTATGTTCCGCCTGTGTGTATGTTCCGCTGGTTTGTATGCTCTGCCTGTGTGTATGTTCCGGAGGTGTGTATGTTCCGCCGGTGTGTATGTTCCTCCGGTGTGTATGTTCTGCCTGTGTGTATGTTCCGCCGGTGTGTATGTTCCACCAGTGTGTATGTTCTGCCTGTGTGTATGTTCCGCCTGTGTATATGTTCCGCTGGTGTGTATGCTCTGCCTGTGTGTATGTTCCGCCTGTGTGTATGTTCCACCGATGTGTATGTTCCGCCTGTGTGTATGTTCCACTGGTGTGTATGTTCCGCTGGTATGTATGTTCTGCCTGTGTGTATGTTCTGCCTGTGTGTATGTTCCTCTATGTTTCACCGGTGTGTATGTTCCACCTGCGTGTATGTCAGTTGGTGTGTATGATCCGCCGGTGTGTGTGTATGTTCCGACTGTGTGTATGTTCCGCGGGTGTGTATGTTCTGCCTGTGTGTATGATCCAGCGGTGTGTGTATGTTCCGCCTGTGTGTATGTTCCGCCTGTGTGTATGTTCTGCCTGTGTGTACGTTCCTCCGGTGTCTATGTTCTGCCGGTGTGTCTATGCTCCTGTCAAGGTGGATGCAAATTGTTACCATGTTTGTGAGGAACTGATTTTGTGTCAGTGTCAATGAGACAGATGTACTGACTAGTAAGAATCTAAGCAATTCTCTGACAAACAAACTACAAAGTAGGGGACAAATAAACATTCCCCAAATTCCCACTGAACCCGGTGAATGTTAGAGAGACCTCTCAATCATTCAATGGGTTAAAAGCCAAATTTAAATCAATTGAACAGTTAGTTTGCCCCTAAATTACTCCAGGAGAGGGAAGGGTGTACTAAGCAGTGATAAAGGTGTGATAAAGTTGAGATGACGTCTCCAGTGATATCACCTCTCCAGTTCCTATATTATTCTCTGGAGTCAATGCACTAAGATTTCTTCAGCTTTGGAGATCTTAGTGCATAGGCTGTATAGAATAACATAGGAAGTGGAGGAGTTCTAAACTTTAGAAGTCATCTCTACTGTATCACCTCTTTATCATTCCTTAGTGCATAACCTGGGAACGTTCTCCTGTGGAGCTCCCAGAGTGGGCTCTTGGGCTGCGACCAGGCTTAGGTTAATAATGCGATTCACTTCATAAAGTGGGTGGCCTTAAACTGGATGGGAGGGGCTTAACGTGGATTGGCTGGGAAGTGGGTAAGAAGAGAGGGGAACAGGAAGAGAAGGAGAAGAAATGAGAAGAGTTTCTCAGGTAACTCACCATAGCCAGAGACTCAGCCTCTGTCCTAGGAGACCTGTTAAGTAACACTAAAAACTGGAGTCTCCTAGGAAGATTCACAGAATTCCTATGTATGTTCTTAGTATATGAGCCTTGGTGTGTGTGTACAGTCAGTGCCAGATTTATATCACAGGTGCTGCTAGGTTCTTCAATGGCCACATCCCAAACTCACATGACCCCACCCCCCCAGTGCTCTACACAGTTTCCTAAAAAGTAACATATGAACAAGCACAAAAGAAACATGAACCACATGTCTGCATAAGATATCTCCAAAGCATTGTGCTCTTTAGCATCCACAGGGTTAATTAATTATAGCTAGTAAAAGGGTACATAAACTGGTGAAAGGGCATTGAGATTTAACTTTTTTTTTTTTTTTTTTTATTATTATTATTTTATTTTCTTTTGTAGTAATGGTTAAGTCTATTATGACTAATATCATTTATGGTGTTAATGGAGGATTAGATTTATTATAATCCTTATGAGGAAGGTTCTTTTAGATATGCAGTTATATATACACCATTATTGTTATTGGATTTATTAATAATCATTTAAGGATTGGAATGTATCTTTATTTGTATGTATGGTTTGGTGCTGGTTGGCGTCAAACAGAGTTCTTGTTTCTACTTTCTGTTACATTGTAGCTCTAGTCACAAGAAGACACTGAATTGGAAGCACTTGGTTTTAATTTTAATCTTTCACCTTGTTGTATGTGTTATATTAATGAAGAGGTGGAGTATGGTTTTTCAGTCTATGAGTAAGCGCTAAGATTGCGCGAAACATGTTAGACATCTAGCGCTTCCGTTTTTTGTCTTGTTGCCTCCTCACCCTGCTCCTTATTCTACGGATTAGTGTGTGTATTTTATCGTGGATATCAATAAAGGACGTTTTAAACTACACGCTATCGTTTCACGTCTCGTGTGCAGCTGAGTCTTTGATGTTATTGAGATTGAACTTGACTACAGTCATTATTCAAACTGTGGGTGTGGCCAGCACAACTGAGGTTGCCTTCCAAACTTGGCACTTCAGGCTTTTTCCTATTCTGCCTAATGGGAAATCTGGACCATGTGTGCAATACCTCTCCTATCCACCCACTAATATACTTCCTGTTCCAGTATGAAATGGGTCTAAATTTAAGGCACAGCTCATATCTGTTTAACCATTTGGATGCTAGAGACGTCTCCACTGCACTGCTTAGCAATGTGCTGGAGACATGTCTTGTACAAAGAGAGCTAATTGATACTCATTTGACCCTCGTTTGCTTTTGCTTCTAATGAGAAATTAGCACAATGAAAGATTTCTATTCTCAGAGCAATTATGTGTTTTAGATTGTATCAGTCTTTTTAACAAGCTTAGTAATCAGCTGTGGTCAAATGGCCACTCATGGCTGTCTACACATTCACAGAAAAGTCCCATTTATGACAGATATGAGTTTATGCACTATAATTGCTATTAGTACATGACATTTAAATGGCTGTGAACCCTATTTGTTTAGGTGATTCTGTCCTTTTAAAAGAATAGTAACCCTTTATTTTGAGCTTACATACGGTTTAACCCTTTGAGTGCCAGAAAGGTATCCAAAGCATTGTGTTGCAATGCGTTGGAAACTCTCTGGCACTTAAAGTGATAGTAATACCTGTATTAAAGTTAATGTTCGACTCTCCTTTACTTTTTTTATAACTCATAGCGCCAGCGCTTAAAAGTTGAAGTCCTGTGCTACTAGCCAGACCTGAAAAGTTACTCGCCACTGCAAGTCATGGCATACCCACCAGGGCTGAATTTCTACTCGCCAGGGCTAAATTTTCACTCGCCATTGGCTAGTGGCGAGTGGAAATTTTGAGCCCTGCATAGCGCTATATTTCATTACTTACAGATTTGTAGTTGAAGCGATATTCAAGCTGAAAGGATCCTCCTCCTGCCCCTTCTGGCCACTTCCTCTTAGATCTGGAATCTGGTCTTGGGACTGGACGGATGCAGCGAGGGACAATCTTCATTCTGTAAGTATAAGGAAAATCCTGTCGTCCTTGATGAAGAAGGACAAGATTTTCCTTTTGCTTACTGAACATTGTCCCTCACCGCTCTCCATTCGGACCAGACTTAGAGGTAGCGTGATGTAGGCAAAGGGGCGGGAGGGGGATCCTCTTGGTTTCAATAGCGCTTCAACTATAAGTATATAAATAATGAAATATAGCGTTATGTGTTATAAAAAAAGTAAAGAAGACCTGAACATTAACTTTAATAGAGATCTTACTTATATAGTTCCTGCGTCTCTCCTGACCACACACACACACATGTAATTATTTGAACACAACTGCGAAAAGCTAATTCGAGCTTGCCAGGAATCTGTATTCCAAAGAAGGGTAGTGATACAATATAACACTATCTCTACAGCACTGAGTGATCTGTATTTTTCTTTTTTTTTTTTTTTTTTTTTTTACACTCTGCTTTCAAAGACCCTGATAGAAAGCTCTATGGAAACTGATCCAGGAAGTTCAATGTCTGGGAATTAAACATAAAAAATAGGAGAAATAAAAAATGTACAGGCAATTTGACTTAGAATATAATGTATTGCAGAATATGTACATAATAATGGCTTACTATCCCTTTAAGGTACAATTATCATACTTTACTAAGTCTGATCCTATGGGAATGGATTTAGTATAAAGCATGGAAATGCAATGTTCAATTCTGCAATGGTTCCTCTCAGTTGATTGAGGGGTCAGAACACTGTCTGGCAGTATGACTGGATACAACTTGGACACTTGTGGCCCACAGCCACAAAATGCTTTGAGCTGCACATACAGCCTTATAGATAGCTAGGTTATTCCCAGCCTTGTCATGTACCACACGACTCTGAACTGTCAGACTGGAAGTCACAAAGCTCTTTTGCAGGGGCACTGGGTAACTTTTCTGCCATTGTCTATCTCTGATCCATCAGTAATTGCAAAGCAACTCAAGCTTCCTTTGCAGTTCTGCTCTCAGCATCAGCTCTTGGATGCTACAGATTACTACAATGCATTGTTTCATTTCCCTCCTATGGAGAGGTTAGCTTCCTCTAGAAATGAATCTCTTTGGCTTGATGAAAAAAAAACCTAAAGAGATAAATATAGATTTAGATGGAAAACAAACTAGCTGTGCAAGCCTCACCAGTTTTCTCTGCCTCTCATAAGGCAGTGTGGTTGCTACCTACCCTGACTCTAACACTAGGCCTAAAGCAATGGGTCAATTCCTGTGTCAGTGGTTTATGACATTAAGCAAGTCACATTATGTCCAAGTGATGTAAGCGCCAAACATCTGATAGAATACGCCACAAGACAGGGCTATGTTATTCTCAGCAAGGGCCAACCAAGAACTGGTTATAGTTGACCATAAATCTCCAATATATTTTTTACCCCAATCAGACAGAAATACAGAAAAGATTTCACAACAGTGAAAATGTTTGCTACTGTTGTACACATGATTATGGCGGGGTGGGCAGTCTCCAGCTGGCCATCCAAGAATGATGGGAGTTGTAGTCCACCAATAATTGGATGCCTATAGGTAGCCCACCCTTGGCTTACAAAGAGAGATAAGCAAGACCAAGGCACCTAAGAGATACATGCGCAAACATTCAGCAGGGTGAAGATCCAGAAAGTTGCATGTTAACTTAATAGCCGTACAAATGAAAGAGTTGAATTGCTACTCATCCTTAGGACTCATCAATGGAGAAGACATACGAACGTCCTCTCTGCTGATGAGTCCTATGGATGAGCAGTAATTCAGTTAATTCATTTGTACCACTCTTGGCCTATACTAGGGGTGGACAAGCTGAAGTCCTCCAATTTTTATGGACTACAACTTAAGTCATGATGGGAACTCTAGGACACAACACCTGGAAAACCTCAGTTTGCCCACTCCTGGCCTGGTGTCATGCTCACTTCTTGGCATTACAGTTTTTACTGGACACTTTCCTGTCTCCCGTGTGCCTCTAGTTTCTTGTGCCAAGCAATCACATCATTTGAAGAGGTTTTTTTATCTTGTGTGCCTGAGCCAATTCTGGGGCACATCCACACATTTTCCAGTGTGCACACTGACATTCTTTCTAGAATGTGATTGGCCATTCATGCCTATTTTGTTACGCATCCTTCACTTAGTCTTTGTCTGTGCAGAGCCTATTTCTCTATTAATGGCTGTGATTATGTTTACAACCTGAGGTGTACCCATCCTTTGGCTTGACTCCTCAACTGAGAAACCGAAATGCCTGTTCCGACCCATGACTTGTCTTCCATTTAAGAACCTGTTCCACCTTCCCTGACTGACTGGCTTGATCTTTAGACTATGCTTTCTGATTTGGTGATTTGGATCCTCTCTTAACTGATTTCGCTATGTCTTGTATCTTGCAGCTAGCCCCATCCTATATAATAATTCACTAGGATGTTTGTCAGAAGCCATCATGCACAGTAGAAACTGCGAGCACTGCAGTCATGTGCAGTAGAGACTGCCCGCCCTGCAGTCATGCACAGTACAGACTGCCTGAATGCACCACAGCTGATACAGAGCGGGGCGCTTCAAATTCAGACTGGAGTCCTCTCTGTGCACCTTCCTGGGACCTCTTGGTGAGCAGAGAGGTTCTGGACACCAGCCAAGGCTGCTGGGTGGCACTATTGCCCGTGTACACAGTGTTCTAAATTAGTCAGCTAATAAATGTACCAATCCTAATCTGTTCCAGCTCATCCTGAACTGAATAATCAGGCTTGAGGTCCACACTATTCTCAGGCTTGTAGCCACAGCAAGGACACACAACTGACTCTGAACCCCAATGCCTCACTCTATGTCACTCTCTTGCACCTCTCGGTAATGAAAGCTTTAAGCACATACAGTTAGTCTGTCCTACTTCTGCCTGTGGGTCCAAATCATGATTACTGTATATAGTTGTAACTTTACACTTATGCACATTCAACTGCAATAGCTTTTAATGTGGGATTTCACCTAAGAACATGTAGGTGTTTTAATGGCATAATTATTTCTCTTGCCAGGCACTGCTTCCCATCTCAGAAGCTCAAGAACGTAAAAAGACTGTTTCGGAAGGTGTCTAACAGTTAACATTTGCTGAACATCAAAGCCACAAGGTACCTTTGGTAATCTTCTATTATTGGCTGAAGTTTTAATAAAAGGAAACAGAAACACCACTCCTGTACTGATCTTTTCTCAAAGGCAAAACCAATTTAATTAGTTTGCTCTCATTAAAAAAAAAAAACAGAGATCTTTTGTATTTGAACAACACTCTGTACTCTCCCAACTACTGTGATTTAACTCAGGCATGCAATGCAGATGACTGCAGTAGTGAAAGACGGTTAATTTTCAGCCAGGTTGAGCCAGGTCAATGACCCTGTATGCTTTTTAACTGATACAAAAACATTTTAGCAGGAAAATCTACCATTACATGCCACCAGCAGCAGAGAGTTACATAGTAGTGTCACAGAAAAACACATACAAAAAGACACAAAAATACACGTGTGTACAAAGATATATGAATGAGTGCACACAAGCACACACACTACATACATACATATAGAAATACATAAGTGAACTCACACACACACACACGCACATACTAACCCATACATACCGAAATGCTCAAGCACATACACACATTCACATATAGACACACACAAACACATAGAGACACAAACACAACTGACATACACTGACATGTGCTCCCATGGGTGATTTTCTAAAATGAAAGGTAACAGGTCACCTAATTCTGTAATGGTGTGATGCTCTGCGGGTGACATGTAATGGTTTATTGATCTGCGTGTGACATATAATGGCGTGTATTGCTCTGCTCATCTCATGTAACAGCAGGTAAAAGAGGTACAGGATCATTAACCTAGCATGAAAGTCCTAAAATTCTCACACATACTATGCATAATTTCACACAAAATGCATATGTAATAACTATGCTGAGATACTCTATTTACACAGTTCACAATAACACATCATACGTGCATATGTTATATCATATCTATATATAAGATATAACCACAAAATACACAGCTGTACCCAATGCAATGTTTATTACAGACCTTTAGCACTGAAGGGGTTATTAGGGAAATGGCATTGTCACACTTAAGCACCTGTATACTAACAACCTCAGATTATCCCAAGATTCCTAAGATTCACTATAATACACATGGTGCTTTGTATATAAGTCTGAGGTAGGGATATAAAGACAAATGCAATACATGTATATTTTATGTATACAGATTTACACAGAAAAAAAAGTCACTAAGCCAGCTAGCGTCCAGGCATCTTGGGCTAGTTTGGAGATGCCTCACCCATTTACCATACAATCAATAGGTAGAGAGAGGTACAAGGGGAAGAGAGAGACTCACCAGAGAGCAAGAGGTGTCAGTTTGCGGTGCAAAACTGACACTGGCACAGTCTCTACCAAGGTACAACCTCACTTTCTTCCAGATGTCCTCCTGGTTTCCAGCCTGTCTTGGTATGGGCAGATCAAGGGCTGCATAAAGAAGACAAACCACCAGAGGAGGGGGAGACACAGTGGCATACCACACAATGCTGGGGCCCCCTGCAAATCTGTTGACCCATGCCAGCCAGCCATTTTACACTCCACCCACCCTCACATTAACAATAATGATAATAATGAACCATTTCACAGCACAAAGAATAGCCCCATGATAAAAAATATTTATTAACAAACAACAGAAACATGCAGTTCTGTAATAAAATTCCTCAGCACCCCATAGTTTCCTGTATTAAAATATCTACTTGCAGGGAGAGATGGAGCCAGGAAGAGGAGGAGGAAGGTAGGAAGAAGTTGGAGGGCTTGAGAAAGAAATTAGATAGAGGGATGAAGATGAAAAGAAGGGAAGAAGATGGAAAGAGATGAAGAAGATGGAAGTATGGAGAGAGGAAGAAATGGAAGAAGGAGAATATGATGGAAAGTAGACAGAAGGAGCAAAAAATAGAGAGTGTCTTATGGCTGAATGAAGAAGGACTGGGGAAGAGAAGACAGAGACACTGGGGAGAATCCAGATTGTGGTGTAGACCGCAGAGAAGTCAGAGTGAGGCTGAAAGAATGAAGATTGAGCCTGTGAAGAGGAGTGTGAGATGCGCAGCAAATGTGAGGCTGTCCCGCTAACTTTATTTTCAGTATTAATGCTTGTTTATGCAGAGGTGCAGTCTTGGCCCACAAGTTTGTGTGTCTGTGAGGAAAGCTTGTACATTATTTCATTCTAAGAAATTGTGTCAAGAACTTGTAATCTAGAGAAATTGGACATCATTTGTAATCTAAAGAATAACAGATTGAAATAATGTGCAAGATGAATTGACAAACAGGGTTTGTAAGATATATAAAAACAAAACAATGCCTGCATTTTACTGAGACAAATAGTCCAGAAGGGCAATCTCCCATTACATGAGACCAGGTCAATAACATTACACAAAACGAGAAGGGCAATCCACCATTACATGAGACCAGGTCAATAACATTACACAAAACGAGAAGGGCAATCCACCATTACATGAGACCAAAAGGGCAAAAATATTACATGAAACCAAAAGGGCAATCCACAGTTCTGAGACATGAAGGGTAACTCGCCATTAAGTGAGACCAGAGGGGCAATCCAACATTACATGAGACCAGAAGGGCAACCCACCATTACTTGAGACCAGAAAGTTAACCCACCATTACATGAGACCAGAAGGGTAATCCACCATTACATGAGAACACAAGAATAAATCCACCATTACATGAGACCAGAAAGGCAATCAACCATTACATGAGCCCAGAAGGGCAACATACCATAACAAAACACCAGTAGGTCAATCCACCATTACATGAGACCAGAAGGGTAATCCACAATTACACAAGTTCAGAAAGGTAACTCCCCATTACACAAGTCCACATATTGCTCCTGACAAAGTGACATTATGATTTTTCTGGACTCACGAAACACGTTGAGCAGATCAATACTCTTGAGACTACTTATTGGTATCTATCACGGTGCCCTGTATTGCTGGCGACATTTTGCAGCATTGTGCCTGAGTCCTTCTTATTGGCTAGCGTGATATTACTCCACCCAGTGGTAGCCTTTAAGTACTGAGCCCTG
Source organism: Rhinophrynus dorsalis (assembly GCA_037306005.1). Classification (NCBI taxonomy): domain Eukaryota; kingdom Metazoa; phylum Chordata; class Amphibia; order Anura; family Rhinophrynidae; genus Rhinophrynus; species Rhinophrynus dorsalis. The sequence continues at coordinate 24,025,369 of CM074726.1, read as the reverse complement.
TCATTTCTACAGGGCCCTTTCTGATGTTCCCATTGCTAAGAGCTTGCTGTCGTTATCGTGTGATATCCTGTGTATGACCCGGACTGCCTGACTACTCTCTCTGATTCTTTTCCTGCTCTGTGTACCGACTTGGCCTGGCTGACTTTCCTGCTCCATGTACCGACTTGGATTGGCTGACGTTCCTGCTCCGTGTACAGACTTGGATTGGCTGACGTTCCTGCTCCGTATACCGACCCGGCCTGGCTGACGTTCCAGTTCTGTGCATCTACCCGGATTGGCTTCCATTCCTGCTCTTGTGCTTCCAGCCTGGTGCACTACCTCGTCCGGTAGAGAGTATCTCCTGTGCTCTGTCTTGAGCATGCTGGCCCAGTTGATTGCCTCGTGTACTGTATTACCGTTCTGTGACTGCGACCCATTTGTGCCTTGCTGCCTCCTTACCCAGGGCTGACGCAGATCTAATTTGCTCACTATAAGCTTGGCTTGTTATTGCATTACCACTGAGGTTGGTCTCCTGGGCACCTCAGTTAGTCTCCGCTCCTGTCAGTTGCCATCAAGCCTCAGCGTCTGTTACCAGGGCTGACCGTTACTCACCCGGGTAGGAGCTATTCTATTGGCACACTATACGCTGGCTTGTCACTACTCCTTAACTGAGGTTGGTCTCCTGGGCGCCTCAGTCGGCTCTGTCATCCGGCAGTTGCCATCAAGCCTAGCGTTGTTACATCTATTGTACAGTACCGTTACCTAGGGTCTCTGTCTGTGTTGATTCCTGGGCATTCTGTTGTTCCTCCGGTTGCAATACTACTGGTTCTGTGATCCATCCAGGGCCTCGCTCACTCTTCTTGGGCCTAGTCGCTATTGTGACACTCATCCACAGAGTGTGCTTCTTGGGCCTCGCTATTAGGGCCTCCCAGCCTCCTGGCCTAATAGCATCTACCATCAGTGTCTCACGGTTTCACACGAACTGTTCCTGACCTGTGTCAGTATATGTACTGCTCTAGATATATATATACTGGACCCGTGTGGGTTAATATTATTTTGTAACCTGTCCTGTGTCAGTATTGTTTGTTAACTATTGCTGGACCCACAAGGGTTACTTTATTCTGTCTGGTTTCAATAAAACTGTGTTTTACCAAATTGCCTGCCTCTGAGTGTACTGAAAACCATTACAGTATCATTGATTTTGTTTATTCAGTGATTTTAAATATATCTGTTCTCAATATGCTATATGATACATGCATATTATTCTTCATTTATGATGTTGAGGTACCCTTACCCACGTCGTATTTTACAAGTATAACTACATTCTTACATACACTTGTCATAAGTGTGAAGAACATCCAAGGATGTCATATCCTGGAGTGACTAACAATTTCCAGTGCATGCAGTATATATTGGGAGGTAGGAGAAGCCTCTAGTAAATGTGAGTAGTTTAAATGAGGAGTAGGATTTAATACACAGTATTATTCATGTAAACAATATTCTTTCCTGTCTCTAAACTCAATGGGCGAGATATCCAGAAAGTGGTGGTAACTGAAATTGTCTGTAATCAGAATAAAAAAGTTCTTACACCATCATCCGTCAATTCTCAGAAATGCTTCCGTCATTTTTTGCATCCAATTCCGCCATCTCCGTCAAAGGGAAAAAGCCATCTTAAAAGTGGGTGTTTGCATCTTCCGTCACAATGTAAGGTATTTTCAGAAAAAAATATTCATTTGAACGTCATGTTTTTGTCTGATTAACGTAATTTTTTCCCAACAAAATAAAAAGGTCTAAACTTGGAGAAGAAAAATTAAAGTACTGAGAAGCAATTTTTCATTTCAAAGACAAAAAAATTTGTTTCTTTGAAAATTTTTGTTTCAAAGACAAAAAAAAAATCTTTGTTTCTTTGAAAAGTTTCATTTCAAAGACAAAAAAGTCTTTGTTTCTTTGAAAATTTTCGTTTCAAAGACAAAATGAAAGACAATTTTTAAGATCAGAATTTTTAACGGCAACGTTCAATGAGATCCTCTTACCGTCATTTTTAATTCTTTAGATGAATTTTCAAACGTGACTGATTTATGTCTGAAAATATGGTCCTTCTTTTACCACCAACTCATGATCCGACACGTTTTTCATTATGATGACTTTTTGATCATCTCGCCCAATGTGTTTATGTTGGGATTTCTCAGTAGCAGTAATACTAAACTGTCTGTTTCCTCCCGATCATAAAACTGTACAGGAATTAATTGGCTTTGCAATTTTTTTATAATAAAAAAAGTATTAGGGACTTCTTTCACTTTATTCTTCTTATCCTACAAGAAAATCAAGGAACTCTCAGTGAACCAAATAGGCTTTGAGAGCTTTTGACGAACTAAAGCAACAACTTATTTCAGCCACTGTTCTAGTACTTCTTGATTTTGCTCAACTTTTTTTACTAGAGATTGATGCTTCTGAGTCAGACGTTGGAAAGATTCTTTCACAAAGGTTTCCTCTAAAATATGCCCTCCACCTGGTAACTTTCTTTTATTCCCAGCTGAAACAAGCTATTATGTTGGAGATAGAACTTTTGGCAGTTTAGACTGCACTTGGGGAATGAAGATACCTGTTGATGGAGCTTTGAATCCAATTACAATTTTCACAAAGTACCTACTTTCTGTTAAGAGACTCTGCTAAGACAAGCTTGTTTCTTGACAGCTCTTCTTTTCATACTACTTTTCGCCCCAGGATCAAGAAATAGCAAAGATAAAGCCCTTTCCCGACAGATCAGAATGGTACTCTGGATACTGTTCTCAGCTCAGGACAATTTCTGTTGGCTACCACTTCCTTATTGGATCAACTGAAACAAATACTCCAGTCCCAGCTTTTAGATTCCTGTCTTCCATCTATACGGAAGAAACATGGCCTACTCTTGGCATGGCTGTCTGTATGTTCTAGAAACCATTAGATTGGTAAGAGAGTTCTAAAATCTTTAAAGGTCAAATAATAACTCAATAAACAATTGTTCCAGTACATTTTTTCTAATGCATAGTATCTTTTTAACAACATTTAATTGCATATGCTTCTTGAAAATCCAGTTAAAGGGGAGCAATCGCCTCATAACATTTTTCTACCATAGGTTTAGTTAAAGGGACAGTGATGTCCCATATAAAAAAAATTGTGCTTGTAGTGTTTAAAAAAATAAATTATATAGAGCAAATATCTTTCAAACCTTTATGGTTTGAGAGATTTTTGCATGTAAAGTGTCCCTTCTCCTGATGTCAGCTGTAAAGCTGACAGCAAGAGATCCGTGTCGGCCGACAAGAGGAGGCTCTTCAGCAGAGCCGCAATAGAGATATTGGAAAAGAATGACTTCATTGGAACTGTCTACAAAGTGTGCTTGCAAACCAGGCACACTTTATAGACCTTTCCAATGAAGTAATTATTTTCCAATGTCGTGATTTCGGCTCTGCTGAAGAGCTGCTAGCTGGTCCCAGGACCGAGATCTCCTGTTGTCAGATAGACGCTGATGTCAGGAGAAGGGGAGGGAGGGGGGAACTTTACATGCGAATATCTCTCAAACCATAAAGGTCTGAGAGATAGGATTTGGGCCACATAATTTATTTTTTAAACACTACAAAACAAAACTGTTATTTTATGGGACATTACTGTCCCTTTAATAAAGTAGTAGTAGGAAAGCAATGCGTTGTGTACACCTCTGACATTCAAAGGTTGAAATATATTCTGGGGTTTTAAAACCTAAGAAATAATTTTACCAATGCTGGCTAGCAGAAAATGACATTTAAAAGGCTGTAAACACTATTCATTTTAGGTGATAATGTCCCTTAATGCTTTCCTTAACCATCTGAGTGCCAGAAAGGTATTCAATGCATTGCGCTCTATGGCACTCAGAGGGTTTTAAAGGGTTATGAATGCTCATGTAGTCCATCTGTCTGAGTTTGAAAATACTGCCAGTAACTGCTATGTCTGTCTCTATGCAATGCAATGTGTTGGATACTGCTCTGATACTCAGAGGGTTTTAACCCCTTACGGACCAGCTGTGCGCGCACATGGCTGGCACTTAAGGACCATAGACCATTTTTTGTTTTTGCAATCCTGTTCAGGACTCCCCTAGCGGCATGCAGCCACGCGGGGAGCCCTGAAATCCATGATGGTCCTGGCACGTCATGAGTTCTTATGGCTCGCCAACCCATGAGGTGCCAGGACCATCATGGGTCCTTAAGGGGTTAAAGGGTTATGAAGTCTCATAAAGTTCATCTGTTTTGAGATTAAAAATACTACCAGCAACTGTTATGTCTGACTCCATGTACAGGACTTCCAGCACTGATCACTGATGATACCTGTAGAACCATAGCTCTAGGACAAAATTCATAAGGCCATTAAAGTGGAACTACCATCCCTTGTAAAGTTTGCCCCAAATAATTACCCATCTGGCGACTAGCTGCTCAATAGTGCTAGCTGCCAGAATTATTACCTGGTTATAGAGAATTCTATACTGCTCCCAGACTGATAGGCAGGAAACAGCACAGACATCTTTCCATAGTGACGTTTGCGCGACTGCTCTCTCAGTCCCAGCCGGCTCTAGGAGGTGTTGCTAGGAGGCGTTCGGTACCAAAAGGGACTGACAGTGCAGGCACGCACATGTATTTATGGAAAGATGTCTGCGCTGTGTCCTGGCTGGCCATCCGGGAACAGTGTATAATTCTCAATAACGCACTGTTGAGCAGCTAGTCAACAGATGGGTAATTATTGGGGCAAAGTTTACAAGGGGTGGTAGTTCCTCTTTAAAATTTCCAGGTAATAGTAACATAAGGGAGAAATATTATTAGGCTGTGTCAGTTCTCCTTTAACAATTCTACTTTCAGATAACTACACACACAAAAAAATGCCTCCCCATTGCTATACCTCCCCTGGAATTTTCAGCGTATTCATGAGGCTGACGACAAGATAATGAAATTAAAAACCCGCATTTCCGGTGCCTTCAGCTCACAGCTCATAGCGCAACATAAAGACATTCCTTGCATAATTTAACGAGGACAGAATCTTGGCATCTTTGTAGCTAAAAAAGTCAATAATTAGTGATAATGCACACAGCTGAAAAACAAAGCGCGGATTGCAAACAGGGTACCCATAATTATAAACCAAGGGACCGTAGTGGTACTTTGTGTGTATAAATTCTGTTTCCTGCGTAATGAGAGCAAAATGGAAAAAGCAACCATGGTTTGATTTTTATTTATTTATTTTATTTTTTTACAGGAATACATCAGGGAGGGTCAGATTAGCGCACAACATTCCACTAATGCTCTTTTCATTATTTGCAGCGTACAATGAGAGTGAAATGGTTTTCTATCTCAGGTTCCCAGAACATTGTAAACTGTCATTATTAAACAGCTTTAACAAAACAAGAACATTTCTCCCAGTTTTTTTTTTCCCTTCTTTTTTATGTGTGTGAAATTCCGATTTGCTTTCAGATCTGCAAAACAGTTTAATTTTGCATTTGAGATGGCAATTTAGTACCTATCGGTGCTCTGGATGAGAAGACTGCATATAATAAGATATATTTATTAAATAAGGTATTCTGTCTTATTTCATAGAGCTCATTAGGGCAGAATTCAGGAAGCTAAATCTAGAACAAACCCATTATACAACGGGTGACAAATTAAAATTCTCATTAATTTAAATGGGTTTTTTAACCTCTTGAATGCTAGAGTCCTCTGCAATGTGAGACCTCTTTAGTATTCAAGGGGTTAAAAGACCCATTTATATCAATGGAAGATGTAGGAATTTTCTAATTGCCCATTTGATGCAGTTAATTTGCTTTGAACTCTCCTATTCTAGAATTGCTGTATTGTGGAGCAAATTAAAGCGGAACTACCACCCGACACAATCTTTAGCTTCACTAAGTCCCCATCTGGCGACTAGCTGCTTAGTAGCGCTAGTCGCCAGAATAATTACCTTATTTAATAGATTTCTGCTCTCTTTCCCGGCTGACAGGCAGGACGGAGCACAGACATCTTGCCATTGTGACGTCCGCGCGCCTGCGATGTCAGTCCCAGCCCGGTCTAGGAGGCGTTGCTAGGAGCCATTTGGCTCCAGCTGGGACTGACAGCGCAGGCACGCGGATGTCACAATGGCAAGATGTCCGCTCTTCATCCAGCCTGTCAACCATGGAAGAGAGCAGAAATCTATTAAATAAGGTAATTATTCTGGCAACTACCGCTACTAAGCAGCTAGTCACCAGATGGGGACTTAGTGAAGCTAAAGATTGTGTCGGGTGGTAGTTCTGCTTTAATTACATTGTAAGTGACATAAAAGTCTAAACGATTTATAAGGAGCATGTGAATCCTTAAACACTACAGAGATCTTCAGTGTTGGAGATCTCTGTAGCTTTTGAGGGGTTAAAAGGCCCCAATGAAATCAATATGAATTGGGGGATTTCTTTAGTCCCTTTTGTTCAGATTGTGTGCACCATAATTGTACTTGCAATGATTCCTGCATAAGGCCCTACATCACAAAATAGATATAAATGTATGTCTACAATAAAAAAATGTAGCACGTTAGGTATTGGAGGTGATTTTAATTAAAGAGTTTACCCCTTGGATGCTACAGTGCTGTGATGGGTTAATCTGTTCTTATGGTTACTGTGTTGTGTTTTTTGTTTTGCAAACAGTTTAATAGTTTTAGAAATTATTGGTTTAGTAGTTAGGGAATCTAATCTGAGCAGAACTTTGTTCTCTTACTTAGATGACGCTGCATAATTAACCCATTAATGACAAATGGCATGCCAGGACAGTCATTGCGATCCATGCTTTGAGGTCCAGTGATGGTCCTGGGATGTCATTAATTTTTTTGATCAAAGTGTGCCTGCAGACACGCTGTGATCATGATGGAGTCTAAAACTGACTGTTCCAAGACCGGAGCAGTCAGTTTCAACCTCTCCCATGGAGAGATGGTATGTGTGATCGCTCACATGTACCAGCTCTCCAAACATACACACACACACAAAAATGTCCTTGGTCCTCTGGGTTTAATTACATCCAGAAAATCCCATCCCTCAACCTTCTTATTCTGCAAGAACCTATTGATTTCCACCAGAGGTAGAATAAATAGCTAAGGAGTAATATTCATGTAAACTGTTTCAAGATGGAGGCTCCCACTGTGTGTGAGTGTGTGAGGGGGTGACTTGGAACTGTGATAGGTGCTCTTAAAAATAAAACACTGCATTGTACAAAAAGAATATAAATGACAGGTCCGCGTTAATAGAAATATAATTTTTTCTTGGTCCCTTATGGAAAATTTGGTTTGCCTCAAAACGAATCCAGTTTCTTTGTCTATATGGCCCTTGGAATTTTAAATTCTATACTGAAGAAGCTGTGGCATCAGCTCCTCAATTCAGCGGAAGATGAGGAGAGGCAGGTGAGGTAAATGAGCCTGGCAGCAGCATTTGGATGATTTAAACAGGTCACAATGAGGTTACGGAAATGCCAACCAAGGATATGTTATTATAGTTGAGGCTGGCCATTATCAGTAAGTAAACTGGCATACTAGAGGGGTCCTGGGGGAGAAAAGGAATATTCAAGAAATAAACAATTTAACTCTTTATTTGTGTGAGTAGATGAGCAAGGCAGTGGTGGGTCTAGACAATGAGGGCCCTGACACAAAATTATTTTTGGGCCCTAGTTCATTGCAAAATGCTGAAAAACCCTAATTATTTTCTATTTTCAGCACTCAAAGGGGCCCATAAAGTTGGCTGGACCCTGGTGCCTGCACCAACTGGGGCAATAAATTGCTCTACAATGTGTTGCATACCATTCCGGCACTCAAATGTGTTTGAGACTTAGTGAGGGATAAACATGGTATAATGGAGAAGGCCTAGTGGGAATAGTGATGTCACTATGCAGATCAGCGTAGGGAACTTGGTGACTAGAACTCCCATCAGCCTCAGCCTGTCAATGGTGGCTGAGGATGATGGGAGCTATAGCACAATAACAGCTGGAAGGCCACAAGTTGCCTACATCTGATGCAGCTTATAAAATCTGGGACTTCACAATAGTCAGAAAGTTTGATTACAGAGGAAATACTTTGTTGCTTTGCAATGAATTGGAGATGTTTCTAGCCTCTAAGGGTTAACCCTTTGAGTGTCAGAGTGGCACGGAACGCATTGCTTTGCAATGCGTTCCGTACCACTCCGGCACTCAATGGGTTAAAAAAAACCTGCTGGGAAAGCAAGAGTTTATACATTAGAAGAAGTAAAATCTCTCCGGCACAGTAAATATATGTGATACTAATATTACAGGTAGATGATTTTGAACACTGATAAACGTCCTTTATTATTATCTCATATAAATAAATTGTTTACCATAATGAGAACAGTGATGAATCTTAATTAAGCAGATCCCCATGGGGCAAGGTTTGGAAAATACACTTGTTCCCTTGGGAGTGCACAACATGTATGAAATAAATATAATACAGAGCTGAGGGGATACATGTGTAGTGCTTGGTGTACATTTTTAAACACCTGAGTGTCACAGGGTTGAACAATGCACATCCCTATGGCACTGAAAGGGATAAGAGAGTGATGCTGTCCATGGTGCTGAAATTGTTCTCTCCATTCTTCTAGTGACCAAGTGCTGCAGCAGAGAGATTGCTCTTTAACTTCAGAATTGTCCTAGTGTTGATGATGTGTGAAAGGAGAATATCCCTTCAACATCAACAGCACTTCGACAATCCCGTATGCTAATAGGGACCTTCTCCTCCCCTCTCCTTGCATACCTACATTTTAGTGAATATGTCTATGTGTGTATATGGAAATTTTGAAGTGTTTCAAACACATTGACAAAATCATATCGCCACCTTTAATGCAACTCCCCCCCCCCCCGGTGTCTCTTTTTCTTTAGATTGGAGAATGTAACTTAAATACCTACTTCCCTACCTCTCATTCTTCCACTTAGAGTGATGTGAGTGCCCTCTTTACCTGCAGTCTTTAACGAGCATTGGAGACTCACTAGCAATCAGGGAGTTGGAACCCCATTTAAATCAACAGGAAATTATATGTGTTCCCACTGGTGCAGCTGGTTTGGTTCAATACATGAGCCCAGAAGTACAAAGTCCCTAAACTTCTGTGGATTTAAATTGGATTGAGTTGGAGAGGAGACCTTTTCATTGTGTTGGTGACCTCGCTAGCATTCAAGAGATTAATATTTCCATGTAAATGCAGATGGTTTGCTCTAGTTGTTTCTAATTTTATCTTTAACCACTTAAGGAAAGCAGTGGTCACCCTCCATGAGGTTTTCAAGTGATTAAAAATATGGTCCATTGACTCTTCTTACAGACTGCCAGTAGAAGACAGAAAGACTGAAATAGCTGGTTCAAAGTAAGTACACAGAATTATATAAAATGATAGACACCAGGCAAAATAAAGTAATATATACTATAAAAATAAGAACATTTAAAATTGTGCAATCCTATTCTTTTAATCAATAGAATTCTACAATTTTGATTTATAAGTAACTTTGAATCCCAATAGCATGCATTTTGTGCAACACAGAATTTGATACCAGACAAGAACCAGGCGACCCATTTAATCTACCAGTCCTCTTACTGCTTAGACACCATGCATACTTGGCCTGATTTCATGCTCAGGATAACGGTACATCACGTTCTAATCGTGACCAGCTATAGACAATAACAAGAATCCAAGCAGAAAAAAAATGTACACTATATGACTGCTCGGTCATCTATCTATACATATCCTGTTAAAGAAATTAAGAGCCATGTATTCCTGAAATATAGGAGACTAGTAGAGTAAAAATGATACCTTTATTGGCTAACTGAATGTCTTTAGATGCAAGCTTTCAAGACAACCAGGTTTCGTCTTCAGATTGAATGCACAATACATGACTTTAAAGGGATAGTAATATTTCAAAATAAAGGCAGCTCCAGTTAATCTTCATAGTATTTGGGCCATGTAGAGTGTTAGTTCTATACTGTCAGAGTTCTAATTCAAAAGTAATTGAATGATAAAGTATCCCCCTCCCGCCCCTTTTACTGATGTAACACTGCTCACCTCAGAACAGAAAGGTGGTGTCCAGATGGCTTGCAGAGAGGGACAATCTTCAATTAGCATAAGGGAAAATCCTGAAAAACCTGTCAAGAGGGGAAGGGTTTTCATTGTTCTCACAGTAAGAAGATTGTCCCTAGCTGTGGGCTGTCTGGTCTCAAGACCAAATTCCACATCTGAGGGGAGGTGGCTTACATTAAGTAAAAGGGACGGGAGGGGGAAAGTTTATCATTCAATTACTCTTGAACTACAACTCAGACAGTATTGAAATAACACTCTCCATGGCCCAAATACTATGAAGATTAATTGGAGCTGCTTTTATTTTGAAACATTACTATTCCTTTAAAACTCATGCTCATAATTTTAACATCTCACCAACTTACTGCCAGAGAGGCATCCTCTACAATGCAACACAATGTATTGGATACCAATGTGGCATACAAAGGGTCAAATTCCACTATACGTATATTCTGTGGGCCATAAATTATACTCTAGGCTCTAGTAACGACTCTTTGAAGTGGACTACAAAATGCAAAAAAAGATTAATTGCTTTTTCATGCTCCAAAAATGTGTTGGCGAAGGGTGCACAACCCATCATTTACAATGAGATGTGTTGCCCTCTGGCATCCAAAAGGAACAAAATTTTTGGGGGGATAATGTGACAAATTACTTGTCACAGTTCAAACCATAGTCCAGAGTATTAAACTTGGTATCAGTTTATAATCCCAGATCTTTCTATCTCTCTCTGTGTCCCAAAATATCCCATCAGTATAGTCACCTTGAGATCTTTCAAGCTGTGATCCATTCTGCAAAAATGTTGGCTCTTGAGGTGTCACCTCCTTTGTTCACACTGAAACCCATCCCACTTCTCAGGCTCTGTCCTGTTACACCTAACACACATGATGAGGCAAACAACATCATACAAGCCACAGGAGAACCCGCCCCTGATACTGTGGTTTTTGCGTGAATGCGATATGGGCAGCCAGTCTGTGGTACATATGTTTGCACAGGCCCCACATGTCCTCTGTAGACAGGGAAAAGTAACATTCTATGCCGCATCCCCAAGTGAGCTCTTCACTACCATTTGCTTCAGGACGGGAGGCCGTCTACAGGAGAGGAGCGGAAGTCCTGGAAATACTATTTTTCAATCTGTCATATGCATGCAATATTGTCTGGAGCTCCTTTGAAAGCAAGTTGCGACTGCCATCGAAGATGAACTTTTGCCATGTCACAGAGATTGCGATCTTTCCATACTGACCTCAGACTCGGCCGTTCACCCACACAAATTGATTTTCTGGATACTAGTCAGTATCAGTAATGGCTCCATTAGGACGTCTCTGTGCCACAAACCACAGATGGACCTGGTTGTTTCAGGGATTACGGTTTCCATCCCATACACATGGAAACTCTGTTGTTTGCAGCCAGACCGTAGGTATGGCCGCACGTGCTCTGAGACTTCAGACAATACTGCATAGGCTCCACAGAATAACATATGATCTGGAGAACTGATATCACCGGAGAAGTCATCTCCACTTTATCACATCTTTATCATGTCTTAGTGCACAACCCCCAATGACACACACGCATACACAAGGGACACACTCACATGCACACAAAGCAACACATAAGGACAAAGACGCATGCACCCACATGCACACAAGTAGGAACACACACACACACAAAAGTACACGCACTCACAGTGACACACCCTCCCTCAGACATCTTTATATACCACAGATCTACAGTACACACGTGGTTAGAAAACCCATGCTGCTCTTAATCATAACAAACCATTGTATTCCTATGCTCTCTATTATTGAGAATGGCTAGGAGCGCTGAATCAAGTGATTTCATCCACATATGCTTCTGAGGATATAACAAGCTGTAGTGGAGTCAGAATGAGCTTGAGAAATGGCGTGGCAGCATCTGTATGACATTAACATTCATACTTCCATTTCTATGCAGAATAAATAACTTTTATGCAAAGGGACAGACAATTGCCGCTAAGCCAGTAATGTCAAACTGTAGTTGATTTGTATGCAATTTCCACCTCATCCTGGCTGCTCTGTAGTTTAGAATCTGCCTTTCTGCATTGTGTTGATCTTTATTCTGTGTTCCCTTAACCTCATGTCTCACTCTGCTTCTCCCAGCAGAATTTGTAGTGTTTCATTAACCATTTCAGTGAGCAACGGATGTCAGTTGCATGATGAATTTAATGTACTGGACAACAATCTGGCACTTAAAGATTATTATGGGTCTATACATACTGGATTCAGTGGCCTGAAATATTTACTTACCTGTACTATAGGTAGGTGTTCATTATACAGCATTCTCGCATATCGTATCTGTACACTTTAGCACTTGCAATGTCTCTCAGTCTATAGCTATCCGAAAATGCATACAGAGGCAAAGAAACCATACCTCCCAAGTGTCCCTCTTTAGGAGGGACAGTCCCTCTTTTAGACCCAAATCCCTCTGTCCCTCTTTCCCACCCTGATGTCCCTCTTTTTAGAAAATCACACTGTATTGTGTGTATATAAGTGTATCATATTGCTCTACAGCAATAAAACTCACATTAATGTTTGTTTAAACGTCAGTGATTATAAATTAGTATGTGTAATAAAATGCTTTGGTCTTCTTACAAGTCATTTATTTGGTTACACAATAGGTCATGAAATAGCCTAAAAATGTTCGGTAATGCCCTGCCCACCAGCCCCACCCCCAGTAACATCCCCTAAAAAACAAGTGTCCCTCTTTGGCAATTTTAAATGTTGGGAGGTATGAAGAAACATAGAATTTGATTACAGATAAGAAACAAATGACCCATCTAATCTGTCTGTTTCCCTATCTAGTCAGCTAGTACTTGTTGTAGCATGTTAACCCTTTAAGGAGCAGAGGGGTGTGCAATGCATTGCTTTGCAATGCGCTGACTCTCTGGTCCTTAAAGGCTTAAAGGTTCCATGAGGTCTGACTGGTGCACCTGTGGGTTACAGCAAATAGGAATATAGAATCTAAGTTATGGGGAATGTAACATAGCTGACAAGGCTGAAAAGAGACATGCATCCATCAAGTCCAGCCCATGCCTGAACACCTCTGTTGATCCAGAGGAAGGTAAAAAAACAAGCACTGAAGTCATTTCCAATTTAGCCCCAAGTCGGTAAAAAAATTACTTCCTGTCTCCAAATGGCAGTCAGATAGTTCATTGAATCAAAAACCTATCCGCATTGAAGCCATCTATCAAAATTATCAATATTCTTCTGTGCTAGATAGGTATCCATTGCTTTTCTGAAAGCTTTCACAGTATCTACAAGCACAACATCCCAAAGCAAAGAATTCCATAACTTTACCACCCCTACTGTAAAAAATACCTACCTTTCCTCTAGTCTTAATGGATGACCTCTCGTTCTTAGCTCAGCTCTTTGCGTAAATCTTAAGGGTTAATACTTCAACTCATTTTGAAAGTTCCCAGGTATAGATAGTATGCAAAGAATACATACAAGAATTCATGACTTCTATAGCATCCAAAGGCTACATCAATATGCTGGTTGGAACCATACTTGTTCCCATTTTGTCTTTAGACATTGCCATACATGGTAAACATTGTTGTCCTGACTTTGCTCCAGGTGACGATAGTCCATACCCACCTATGTCAGTTGTTGTAGTTCAACAATAGCCAAAACAACCCACGTGGCCCTCCCCTGTTCTACATCTTATCAGGTCTTGCTGTTCAGAGCCCTGAGAAGTGGGTCATCACCTTCAGGAACAATGCAATATTTCCTAGTAGACTCTTCTGGTCAAGTATAAGCTTGCTTGGGGCCCTCTGGCAATGAACAGGTTTGTAGAGTGTCCTGCCAGCCCTCTGAAAATCTAGTAGAAGGTATCATCAGAATGAGATTTCAAGACTTCAAGGGACTTCCATGTTCGATTTGTCTTCTACTTTCCTTACATTTCAGCTAATGGCTTTTAACAGACTCTCCTCATCATAGTCACACTACATTAATTACTCAGGATTATTCAGCCTTCAGATTTACTCTTGGCAAGATGGGGATAGCTTTGCACCAGTGATGTCATTAGTTTTGAATTTGTACCTGTTTCCAACTTAAATCAATGTGTTTAAATCAGAGTGACAAGAGCGCAGGGACAGTGAACACATAAAACGTCCAAGTGCATTAGAGACTGCTCTCTAGCATTCAGTGCATTTGTCACAATACTGTTCATCCTACTGGCATCCACCTTGATGGAGGTCGGCAAAATTGTGCCTGGCTCCCTCGTTTTTTTCAAGTCCTTCCTGTGTAGTATCTTCCTGTCAGTTCAGCACAATGGTACAACATTCTGCACAATCACATATTGCAGGAATTTCTACATAAACTCCTGTTAGAGCGGAAGACGTTTATAATGACAAGGACACATTGGAGGTGCAAAAGCATCAAGAGGTTGCACCGGACGTGCATAATTGCATGCAAATTAAGCTCCATTTGGATCCAATCTTCTCCTATAAAAAGCCCTAACCACAGGATAACCATATCTAAATCTGCTTAATAAAAAGGGAATACTCAGTGGATCAGTCATTGTGATTTAACTGCCTATGGTTAATTATGGATTTTGTGAAAATCTGACCTGGAGGTTAAGAATCACTGGTTTGGGTGCAGTAGACACTCATAAGGAAAATGTGGCAGATGGAATACAGTGTAATACATGTATATGGAGTGATACCATCCTCCATTTAAATCATTCACGTATCTCCATTCTTTACCAGGCCTTAGTGCTACATTTTGTCCTCTATGCTACATTATAGGGACATTAACACATTTTACTAAATCTGCTTTGAGAGCAAGCTTAAAGGCTTTGATCTGCATTGCACAGCTCAAAATTGCTCCTTTCAGTTTGTTTGTTTTTTTTTGGAGGGGGTGAGAAAACTGACCCCTATGTTGCCAGGAGGGTTGGACAGAACCAGGATATCTGTAGTTTATGGCTACAGGCTTTATTGACTGAACACATAGGGCAGAATGCAAGGGAGTGGAGCATACATTTATGTGCTGTTTGTGATTGCTCACGTTTTGATGCAAGAAACCTATTAACTCCTTGATACTGACTAGAACATGGTCCTAAATTAACAGCAAAGTTAGTGAATTCTCCTAAATTAATGGCAAAGTTAGTCAGACATATGAAAATGTGTCCCCAGTTCTTTTTTTCTGAATTAGGCGCAATTGCTAATCCTCTCACAAAACAGCAGACATTTTAGCCGCGCCCACTTTTTGAAAGGCATTCACTAAAAAATGAGAAAAAACGCATGCAATTCAGTAACATTTTGGTGCTGATCATGTTGCCATCAAAATTACACTGCAACAAGGGACAATATTGTGGGAGCATGAGGAAAATCCTTCCTTCCTTCATCAAGGGAGCAGGGTTTTCTTTATATTGCTAGCCACAATATTGTCCCTCTTTGTGATCTGTCTGGCGAAGCGACCAACTATCAGATCTGAAGAAGCCAGCGTGACGTAGGGAAAAGGGGGCGGGAGGAGTAGGAAACTAAAATAAAATAACATGAACAATACAATGTTATGGACACTGAGAAAGGTACACTTCGTTCTAAATATAATGAATAATCAACATTAACTTCATATGCACACATTACTATCTGTAAACAAGACTTGGACAGGGTTTCATAGAAGGGCACAGCAAACACATAAAATCAAACACATCTAGGAAGTGTGATTCTGTTGGTTTGTGAGTAAAACAAAGGTCATCGTAATGATTACTCTTGATCATGTTGCACTGAGAATCAGAGCTTTAATTATCTCTGTTTACAGCAGCAAGCGCTTTGGTGGAAAGTAGAATGAAAGATGAAATACTGCTATGAGGCTGTCTCTTTCCAGCAAGAATAAGCCAGAACATAATGCATTGTTAAAGGGTTAGAATGCAGTTGAGTAGAGGTTATAGCAAACTCCAGGAGAAAAAGAACTCCACTTACTTTGTGTGATTCGGCTACAAATGTGGTAAGTATATTATCCGTGCAAGGCCAGCATTTATCTGTCAAAGCTATCTTACAATGTTTTCCTATCAATAGAGTAAGGTGTGATCTACCGAATGAAACGTGTATTTGGTTGAAAACTATGGGACATACATTGGATAAATTCTATAGCAAGTCAACAACGCCATAGGGAAACAAATACACATTCCCATTTTCCAAAGTGGGATTTTAACCCTTTGAATGCTAGAGAGCAATCAAGAGGTTAATATGATAGTAACACCTGTTAAGACTAATATATATATATATATATATATATATATATATATATATATATATATATATATATATATATATATTGCAGAGTTTATCCTGCTGTGTAAAACAAGGGAACTCCCACTACTGAGAGACGTTTCATTCAAACATGTATTTTTGGGTGCAGAAATTCCATGGCCTGAAATAGTATGGTGGTGCTGTTGCTACAGCAATCTAAGGGGAGCTCTGGTCAGGTGACCATAACCCTCTATAGGTTGGTGTAGCAACAGCACCACTGAAAATTCAGGCCATGCAGGTATTGCGCCAAAAAAATGCAAGCTTGAGCTGCATAACATGTCTCAGCAGTGGGTGTACCCTTATTTTAGTCAGTTGGATAAGCACTGCAATATGTTTGTTTTTTCAAGATTTAGCTTCATTTAACGATATGGGAAGTTGTATTTGTTCCCAGCGGTGCTGTTGGGTTGTATCAGAATTTATCCACTTATATTTAAACATATGGCCCTGAAAGAGAAAAGCATCATGAGGATAGGGTGGCTAAGTTGGTCCTGATGCCATCTGACAGATTTCAAATGGTTTGTTACCATTACAGAGCAGTTACTATGTGTGATAACCTGTAGTCCTATTTTATGTGACACTACAGTAACATAGTAAATTAGGTTGAAAAAAGACACAAGTCCATCAAATTCAACCTTTGCCTCATAACCCAGATACATGAGAATTATATTGCTTTCCTGCTGCCAAATAAGTTAGTCTTTATCAGACATTCCTCTTTTGCCTACTAATACACAATATAACCCTGTATATTACATTTTGAAAGACATGTATCTAATCTCTTAAATGTACCCATTGTATCTGCCGTTACCACACCCTTAGGCAAGTACCATGACTTGATGTAGATTTATTTTGTACTATATTATGCCACATGGACAGAGCTAGGTGCTATTTACACTACATTTGTAGAACTAAGTACACAAAGAATGATAGGCGAAATTATGTTTATGGTGCAAAATTTAGGACTAATTCACACAAACAATATTAATGCAGTGTTTGCTCTTCTGGGGAAATTGCCCAAAAAACAGAAAGAATGGTCTTGTACTGGGTTGATCCAACTAGTGACTATTGCTTTATGTGATGCAGCCCAAACAGAGGTTGCTGTATCTTTACTATATATAGGCAATGCAGAACGTTATAATGATACAACAGACTAGATCTGCATGGAGAGTTATGGAGCAGATTATTCCCACTGAAAACTGAATCAGTGTAATGCTCACTGAAACATTACATTCAAGGGAGGCTGAAGTGAGTGTTAGTCAGTCATGTCTGGCTGGAGCAAGTATGGACCATCAGTCAAAACCCATAGTGAGGAGAACGCGCTAGGGGAGGGGGGCAGAGGCATAACTAGAAGCCACCGGGCCCTGGTGCAGAAACTGCCATGGCCCCCCCTGACCACATTGCCCTCAGTCTCCGCATTTCACCCCAATTTCCAAATTGCCCCCCCAATCACCACATTTCCCCCCATCTTCACATTGCCCCCCATTCTCCACATTGCCCCAGTCTCCACATTGCCACCACATCTCTACATTGCCCCCAATCTCCACATTGCCACCACTTTGCCCCCCAATCTCCACATTGCCACCATATCTCCACATTGCCCCCCCCAATTTCCACATTGCCCCAACTGACACCCCCCCTGTTGTCCATCTCCTACCTCCCTGGTGGTCTAGCGGCATGGCATGAGAGGGCAGAGCTGGAGTGCGGTTCTCAGTAATGCAGAGCGCTGGGAGATTATGTCATCTCCAAGCGCTCTATATTACTAGAGCACCGGAGATGGAGAATGTGCAAACCTACTTGCTGCGGGCAGCAGGTGCGGGGGTCGCCGGGCCCCTGGAATGATGGGCCCGGTCGCAGGTGAGAACCCTATTGTTACGCCAGTGGAGGGGGGAATATAGGGACAGCGCAAGAAAATAGCAAAATCTCTGCCATGTTCCAACTGCCCTAGTGATCTGAGGCTAACCATCTGAGTCAAGAGAGATATCCAATGCACAGCACTAGATAGCTCTGGCATTCTGAGTGTTAAGGCGGCAACATCTGGATGAATATGAAACACTCTGAAGCTGATGTGCTAAGTAAATGTGAGGTAACTCAAGCCACGCCGTAGGGAACAGTGGCTCAAACCAGCTGCACTTTAGGAACAGATAAACATTCCTACTGATTTAGGGGTTAAAAGACCAATTTAAATCAATGTGGGTTTTGAGAATTTTTATTCTTCCCATGTGGTGCATTTAATTAGCTACAGAATTGCACCATTTTTCTCACTACATCTTCCTCACCGAGTGCCAGCGTGGTGTTCAATGCATTAGCAATATGCTGGCCTCCTTGGCACTCAAAGGGTAATGGGCATTATTTTATCTGAGAAGCGAAGCCAACCTGATATGTCTACCTCCTGTTTCCTACCTTCTGGCAGCAGTGGGAATTACCAGCAGAAAACTGCCAGATCTGTTTTACTTCTCATGTAGAAAAAAGGCCCTAAGAGTACGTATCACAGTAAAGTAGTTCTACTGTGGGCCAGGACCAATCACAACTGATATAACCAGCAAACCTTCACATTGGATTTTAATGGACTTATTTTTTCCCATACAGCTGCTGCAGAGGGCATCAGTACATAGACCTACACTTACTGAAAGAATAACACTAAAATCCCAAACAGAAAAGACAAACCTGCATTACTTTATCATGAGTGCTTCCATGTGAACCTTTTGAACCTTACTGCTTACAACACTCAAATGTTAATTCATTTTTAGTTGCAGCTTAACCTTCATATGTTTCCAACTTTTATGTCTCCAGTGACCTGCAATTAGGGGAATACCTGCAGTCAGTGGGCAGGGCCTGTGATTAAGCCAACCTCCCAACATTTCCAGTGGCCAAACAGGGACACTTTTGTGTTAGGTGGTGTTGCTGGAGAAGGAGCTGGTGGCATTACTGAGAATTTTTAGGTTATTTCATAACTTACTGACACCTCTTTGTGTAACTGAATAAATGATTTAGAGCAAGTCCAAAATATTTTACTTGAGCAGAGTATTTTCTAAACAATATAATTAATTTTAAAGGGATAGTAATACTTCGTTTTAACTTTATTTTATTTTGTAGGCATTAAAAAAACATGAAGAATGATATAAGTCTTATCTCTCAAACCTTTATGGTTTATGAGATATTCACAAGCAAAGTTCCCCTCCCCGCCCCTTTTTCCTAGTGTAAGCCATCTCTTCTCAAATGTGAGTCTGGTTGTATGACAGGACAGATAACAGAAGGGGACAATTTTCTTTGTATGAAAACAATGAAAGCCCTTCCCCCCTTGACAAGTTTTTCAGCTTTTTCCATTATCTTAATTGAAGATTGTCCCTCTCTGCAGTCTACCTGGGCATCTCCCTTCTGATCTGGTTGAACAGGGAAGGGATACTTTATTTGTGAATATCTCTTAAACCATAAAGGTTTCAGAGATAAGACTTATATCATTCTTCATGTTTTTTTAATGCCTACAAAATAAAATAAAGTTAAAACGAAGTATTACTATCCCTTTAAACAAACATTAATGTGACTTTTATTGTTGTGGAGCAATGTTATACACTTATGTACACATCATACTGTCTGATCTTCTATACACAGGGACACCAGGTGGGGAAGAGGGACAGTGGGATTGAGGTCTGATAGAGGGGTTGTCCCTTCTACAAAGGGTCACTTGGGAGGTATGGATTAGGAAAACAACTGCAATGAGTGGTCAGGACCTATCATTACATGAACACCTGCAGTGAGTGGGCGGGGGCTGTCATTAGAAGAACACCTGTAGTGGGTGGGACAAGCCTGTCATTAAACGAACATCTGCAGTGATTGTGCAGAACCAGCTATTGGGAGAACATCTGCAATGAGTGTACAGGACGTGTCATTACTGGAACATCTGCAGTGAGTGGGAGGATCCTGCCATTAGAAGAACATCTGCAGTGAGTGGGAGGATCCTGCCATTAGGAGAACATCTGTAGAGAGTGGGAGGATCCTGCCATTAGAAGAATGGACAAGAGTGTGGCAGATGCAGTTTAACATTGATAAATGTAAAATAATGCACTTGGGACATAAAGATGCAAAGGAAAAATATACTATTAAGGGTACTGTGTTGTCAGGGACAACAGAGGAAAGGGATTTGGGAGTAATTATTTCTAATGACTTAAAGGTAGGCAGGCAATGTAATAAAGCAGTGGGGAATGCAAGCAGGGCTGGGTTGTATAGCTAGGGGCATTAGTAGCAGATAAAGGAAAGTGGTCATGCCACTCTACAGATCTCTAGTTAGACCTCACCTAGAGTATTGTGTACAGTACTAGAGACCCCATCTCCAGAAGGATATAGATACTCTAGAGAAAATTCATAGAAGGGCTACTAAAATAGTGACTGGTTTACAGGAAAAGAAATATCAGGATAGACTAAAGGATCTGAATATGTATAGGTTGGAGGAGAGAGGAGAGAGAGGGGATATGATAGAAACATTCAAATACATGAAGGGATTCAACAAAGTGCAGTATGGAAGCACATTTCAAAGGAGTAAAAATGTTAGGACAAGAAGCCATAGTCTAAAACTAGAGGGACACAGGTTTAGATTTAATGTAAGAAAATTTTACTTCACTGAGAGTGTAGGAGATAAGTGGAATAGCCTACCAGCAGAAGTGGCAGAAGTTAATACGTTAACGTAAGAAAAGACCAAGGACCAAAAAAGGTTTGAGGTTTTTACTGTAGGAAAATGGGCAGACTAGATGGGCCGAATGGTTCTTATCTGCCGTCAAATTCTATGTTTCTGTCTGCAGTGAGTGGGAGGATCCCGCCATTAGGAGAACACCTGCATTGAATGGGTGGGTAACCACAAAACCTGGGATGTGTCCATCTTCTTAGAGCACAATCATTACCTGTACAACCTGCATAAACCTGAAAAGTACAACCTTCTATTATGTATTGGACTTTTCATTTCCAGTTATAACAAAACTAGTTGAAAAGCCTGTGTACACAGGCCAAAGTGCCACCCAGCAACCTCGGCTGGTGGCCAGATCTTCTTTTGTCACTGGCTACGCTGCAGTCATGTGCAGTACTGACTGCCGGAGCGCGCTACAGCTGATACAAAGCGGGGAGAATTCAGACCGTAGTCCTCTTTGCGCACCTTCCTGGGACCAAGCGGTTCCAGGAAGGTGCGCAGAGAGGACTCTGTTCTGAATTCAGTGCGCTCCGCATTGTATCAGTCATGGCGCGTTTGGCCAGTCAGTACCGCACATTACTGCAGAGCAGCCAGTCTCTACTGCTCATGACGGCTTCTGACACACATCCTAGCGAATTATTATATAGGATGACTTGGATTGATTATAGGCTAATATGCCAAGAAAAATTAATTAAACCTAATGTGTTGCACACTCCTCTGGTCCTTAAAGAGTTAAATAATGCCAATTTCTGCACATTTAAAGGGGCATTTCCTCTGGAATGTATAAAAGAAAAATATGTTTCTTAATAAACGCAACATCGTGGAGCTTGCCCCTAATAATCCTGTTGCCTTACAATCTTCAAATATTGTCATCGTTGTTTGTATTTCTCAGGAGTTCCTATATTCAGTGGGTTTCCTATTCCTTCTCTTCTTTCTTCTCTTAAGTTTCCCACTGCTGATCCAACTCACTGAAGGAAATGTATAGGACCAGCATGAGCCAGCAGGGCTGTGTGGGCTCTGAACAACTGACACCATCAGTGCAGAAGAAATTGAGAGCAAAGACTTTTCCCTTTGCCGCAGCAACATAAGAAGCTTGTCATATATTTTTAATAATATAGGTTTGTGAATAAGAGGAGTGAGGACCAAAATAGTAACAGATCCAATTTATTTTCTCCCTTTAATTTGTTACCACACTTAACTCAAAGTTTGTCCTAGGAGGCACTGACCCTTGCATGCCCTATGGCACTCAGAGGGTTAAATCCTTTCTATTTTTGCCCAATCTGTGCAGCTAAACAATTGTTTTTTCTGACTGTTTTTAAAGTGGAACTATCACTCAAATTAAAATGCCCCCAAATCATTATGCTCACAGCGATAAGCGTATAAATACTAGTATTATCTTGATTATGTCCAGCTTTATTGAGAAATCCTACTTGTTCCAAGACTCAGAGGCAGGCATCTTGCTGTAGCGGTGTCTGCACACCAGCACCATCAGTCCCTTCCTGTACCTTAAGGTACAAAGCAATTCCCTCTCACCAATCCTAGAGGAGACCGGGATGGACAGCACAGGTGCACAGATACTCTTCAGAAAGATGTCTGAGCTGATGCCTGCCTGTGAGTCTCAATAATGCCTGGCTTATTTAGGATAATACTAGTATTGATACACGTCGCTATGAGCATAATGATTGGGGGAGGCACTTTAATCGGAGTCATAGTTCCGCTTTAATTCAGGAATTTGTGGAGAGTCCCTTCATTTCTGGCTGTCCTTCATACTTATGTACTAATGTCACTGTTTGTCACATATATATATACTACTAGTGTAAAAGCCCATGCACACGGGCCAAGGTCCAGGTGATGTTAACCCCCTGAGTGCCAGAGGGGTACACAACGCATTTCTCTGCAATGTGTTGCATACCCCTCTGGCACTCAAAGGGTTAAGAGGCCGGTCCTGCTCTGTGTCCTGCCTCCAATGCAGTCCTGCACTGTAGAGACTGGCCGAAAGCACAGAATGCTCCCAGCACAGAACTCCCAGCATTCTGTGCGTTCGGGCAGTCTCTACTGCGCATGACAGCTTCTGACAAACCTCCTAGCGAATTATTATATAGGATTATGGTGTTAAATCTAACACTCATTTCTAGCAGTCGTTAAGATGTGACACACAGAGCCATATTTATTATATAACATTAGATTTATGAGAAAAATGTAAACTGACAGAAAAAAACTTGTTAAAAAAAAAATGTTGCTTGCTTATTCCAGTGAAAAAGCCCCCAAAAAAACAATGGAATTGCATGGGTTAATGGGTTACTTTGCAAGGCAGATAGCCTATTGTTCATAGAATCACCATTAGTGTCAGAGGGGTGTCCAATGCATTGTAAAGCAATAATCCCATTTCATTTTAATGTTCCTTTATTCATGGGCCAAAGTGGGCAATATCCTTCTATTCAGCTGCTGGTTAACTATAACTCACATCATTCTCAGCCAAACATTGGCTGGCTTAAGATGAAAAGAGTTGTGGTCCAAAAACAGCTGGACAGACACAAATGCCCCAGCACAGGCCTACATATAGCTGTATGTGTAGGTAAAGTATCAGCATGGATCTCTTTCTATAAGCCTTGCTATTCATTATCATGCAGCAAGCATAGCCACCTCTATTGAAATATGGAAATCCAGTGTTAAAGTCAGTGTTAAAGTCAGCATGGAAAGCCGGGATTTTAGTATAGTCAAAGAAACCAAGCCTCCGTACAGTTTAATGTGCTTTTATAACACTGCATTGTTACCTTTGTTTGGCTGCTGTAGTTCTGCATAATGAGAAGAAATTTAATTATCATAGGTGAAGTATACCTTAGGAATACTTAGTTCCTAATGTGTTTACTAGAAGGACTTACACAGGTAGGTATTCTTCATACAGGAGTCAGATCTATCTGTCTGTCTGTCTCTCTGTATGTATATACTATATCTATATTTACATACATACTCAGCCTCGGTATCCCACGGAGAGACATCACTCGTCAGACATATGAAAATTGAAGAAGATGCTTTTATTCAATCATCAGCATGGAGTTACCAAATATTTGTGGTCCTACATTGGACCTTTCTCTCTGCTGCATACCCAGGCTGAATACATGTGTGCACCATTTTGTTTTTCCCTTACTAATACTAAAATAATATTGCGGTGTTACACTGTGTGCTCCACAAAACAAAGGGCTTTAATAGATCTGAATGACTTATAATGAGCACTAGTCTTCATGAGATTGTAAACTGAAACAACTAGCAGCTGAATATAATAAAGATTAAATGTAAAAGTATATAGATACACTCCTAAGAGCTCCAGTTTTCAGAGTTAATTACCAGGTCTCCAGGAATAGAGGCTGATTCTCTTGGTGAGTTCTCCAGTAAACATGCTCAAATTTCCTTGTGTTTTGCCCACTCCTACCCCATTCCACCCACTTCCTGCCCATTTCAGGGCCGACCTCACCTTCCCTCCTCACAATCCCGCCTACCCTGAATCATCCTCACCCATATTGTGCAGCAAATGATATCATTTGGACACTTCAACCTCCAGTCCTTTATGGTACTCCAGGGGCTGGGAACAAAAAGGTTCCCAGGTGTGTATAGATACTGTATAACATTGCTTTATGAAGGACACCTGCCTAGATAAGTCTCCTGTATGTTCTGCCCTACTTTTCTGAAGATGGACAATACATTTCCCAAACAAGGACAAAGGCAACGAAGTAGGGACCTTGCATTTAACAATAACCAGGCCAGAGTTGAAAGAAACATAAGTTAATGATTAGCTATTGTTTACCAGTAGTAGACTTTAGTGCAGGGGTACCTCAAAATGAAGGGTACAGTTGGTTGGGGATGATGGAAGTTGTGGTCCCTAAAAACTGGAGTACAACAACTGACTACCTCTGCTTTAGTGGATAACTGTATACGGAGATGAGATCACCCTCCTTGGATTCTAGAGACATCTCCAGCTCATTAGTACTCAACATGCTGGAGACACTTTTAGCATCCGAAGAGATGAGATCAACTGGCGTTCTAATCTGTATTCTAATAACTCTGAAAATGTAGCTCAGGATAAGGATTACAAGGTAACATGTGCCTGATGTAATAGGTGATAAAGTCACTTTGCTCTGAAACAGGAATCAAACCAGGCTTCAGTGAGACACTGCTGGTGGCTGACATTTACTAAGGAGAAAAGAAAATTGAGGTTTTCTTCTTTACATTTTTCTTTGCAATGGGTCGAAGCCCTCTCTATCAAATGAAGACGTTAAATGACCCATTTAAATTGGTGGGGTTTTAACCCATTGAGTACCAGAGGGGTGCTCCCCTGTGGTGCAGCTGGTTTGCTACAGAGTTGCAGCTTATAGAAGTGTATGCTTTGTGCCTAGTGAGATACATTTTTGCATATCTGGCATGTCCTATAATATCATTATGGTCTATAGGAAAATGTTTTACGTGAGAGTGGCACGAATAAGTGCTTTTTGAAGAACCCATTCATCTTAGGCTACCCATTGATTTTTTATGACTCACTGCGCAAGTAGTTTCTTATTCATATTTTTAGAAATAAAATAAATTTACATTTGTGTGTAGAGCTCCAAAGGGGCTAATTTCACTGGTTAGTAAATCCCAGCCATTGCCATAACAAGTCACACCTCCTCTCTTGGCCACTCCCTTCCCTCAGCCACTCTCTATGCCTCAGCCAGATCCACCTTCCTTACCCAATACCTCTCCCTCAGCCAATCCCCATATATCAGCCACTGGCTTTTCCTGGAAAAGTTTATGTGACCTTCTGACCAGAATTAAAAAAAAAGATGGAAAAAGAAACATTTGAGTTGGGTTGAGAATTGAGTGAAAACATACCTCCCAACATGTCTTATAGCCAAAGAGGGGGACACTTTTGTTTTAGGTGCGGTTGCAGGGGGGTGTGGCTGGTGGGCAGGACATTACCGATAATCTTTAGGTTATTTCATGATCTAGTGACACCTCTTTGTGTAAATGAATAAATGATTTAGAGTGAGACAAAATTATTTTATTTACACAGACTATTTTATAAACACCTATACAAAACTTTATACAAACAGTAATGTGAGTTTTGTTGCTGTGGAGCAATGTGATATACTTATATACACACCACACAGGCTGATCTCCTAAACACAGGGATACCAGGGTGGGAAAGAGGGACAGAGGAATTTGGGTCTCAAAGAGGGACTGTCCCTCCTAAAGAGGGACACTTGGGAGGTATGTGAAAAACAAGCCTATCTCTTTTCTCCCCAGCACTAGAGAGATTTCCAAACATAGATACCCATCTAATTAGAGAGGTATTCAATAATCCTTTACTCAGTGAAATTAGATGATGTTTCAAGGAGCAACGGGCTGTATGTATAAAAGTGGAGCGGTGCAATTTTGATGCAAACAACATTACCATGGGGCAGAAATAAACATTTCACTTGATTTAAACTTTTAACCCCTTGAATACTAGAGGTATCTCCAAAGCATTGCTACAATTTGTTGGAGAGCTCAGGAATATTTGTGTCCCCTTTGTGGGCTTGGTTTACCTCAAAATTCCACCATTCCGCTTCTAAACAAATGTCTTAAAGCGATAGTAATGTTTCATAATAAAAGCAGCTCTAATTAATCATCATAGTATTTGGGCCATGGAGAGTGTTCTTTAAATTCTGTCAGAGTTATAGTTCAAGAGTAATTGAATGACAAAGTATCCCCCTCCCGCCCTTCTGCCAGAGCAGAAGGGAGGTGCCCAGGTAGATTGCAGAGGGGGACAATCTTCAATTAAGATAAGGGAAAAAGCTGAAAAGCTTGTCAAGGGGGGCAAGGCTTTCATTGTTCTCATAGGAAGAAGATTGTCCCCTTCTGTTACCTGTCTGGTCTATGGACTGGATTCCACATCTGGGAAGAGATGGCTTACACTAGGTAAAAGGGGCGGGAGGGGGAAATGTTGCTTGTGAATATCTCTCAAACCATAAAGGTTTGAGAGATAAGACTTATATCGTTCTTCATGTTTTTTTAATGCCTACAAAATAAAATAAAGATAAAACGAAGTATTACTATCCCTTTAAAGCTCTGTACCAAAGGCTTTGTAAAATATCATCCATAGCAGTCTCAGCACTGTGCCAGTGCTTGTTTTTTAGTGTCTTTCATGTTGGATGGCACTGTGAATTTAGCATCTTTTTATCAGTAGACTGGGTTAGGCCTGAAAGAGGGTGCCTTCCAAAACCCTTGACTGACTGTTACAAGAGAGGCCTTTATCACTGGGATATTAGGCCTTGCCGTCATTCAAGAAGATATAAACAACTTCAACAACTATCTCTGACTCATAAAATTAGAGTGCGTGGAACTCAGGGGGAGATGTACAAAACTAGAGTTATGAGTTGTAAAATTGTCTCAAAGAGACACAAGTATATGTATAAACATCTAGCGACATTTTCGCTAATTTCTAACTCCAGTTAGTTGACTTTTTTGAAAAGTGGAGAAGAAGTGGTCTGGGCCAAAAAAGGATTGTGTCCCAAAGTATTTATAAAGAAATTTGCTAATTGCGCCAAAAATAGAAGCAGTTTTACTGATTAAATCTTAACGCCAGGTATAACCTGTTCTTATTGGAGGTATGTAATACCGCTATGTGTCCGAAAATATATTTGCAAGTATGAATGTTCTCAGAATATTCTCAGATAGACATATTTATAAACATGACTTTACATCTTTATAAATATTACCAAGCGTTGTAAATTTTAGCGACAATTCTTAAGAATACACTAAGAAGGCTTTTTATACACCCCACTCAGTTTGGGGGAGTCAAGCAATCCAAACAATCCCTACTTCTACAGCCTCTACCACTAATATCTTACTTTAAAGGGATAGTAATGTTTCATAATAAAAGCAGCTCTAATTAATCATCATAGTATTTGGACTTTGGAGAGTGTTATTTCAATTCTGTCAGAGTTGCAGTTCAAGAGTAATTCAAAGACAAAGTATCCCCCTCTCACCCCTTTTACTGATATAACACTGCTCACCTCAGAGAAGAAGGGAGGTGCCCAGGTAGATTGCGGAGAGGGACAATCTTCATTTAAGATAAGGGAAAAACCTGAAAAGCTTGTCAAGAGGGTCAGGGATTTCATTGTTCTCATAGGAAGACGATTGTCCCCTGCTGTTATCTGTCTGGTCTTACAACTAGATTCCACATCTGAGAAGAGATGGCTTACACTAGGTAAAAGGGGCAGGAGGGGAAACTTTGTTTGTGAATATCTCTCGACCTTTAAAGGTTTGAGAGATAAGACATATAATTCTTCATGTTTTTTTAATGCCTACAAAATAAAATAAAGATAAAACGATTACTATACCTTTAACTTTACTCTTAAAGGACAACTATCACCGAGACAGTGCCCTATAAGTATCCCTTGTCAGGAGACCTGCAGATGAAGTTTGGCCTTCTTTGTGAGCTCCGGCAGATCATCGGGGGAGCTGCAGTGGGATCTGACAAGATACACCTGTGGCCCCATTGCTGATCCTGCTAAGGACTCTGAATCAAAAAACATTAAACTTTGCATCTCAGTCAAGTGGGACCTGAACTGGCAGTCCCCATAGACATCTATGCAAAGGCTTGAAACCCTGACTGCAACCGCATATGGGGGTGCTTCCGCAGCACTCTGAAGCTTGTGGCTCCATAAAGGCAACTGTAGTGCAACAACAACAGCTGCAGGGCTTTAGGTTATCCTCCCTGGCTTGGAGAAACATTGGCTTTAAGCGGATCTGGCCCACTCCTTTCTGTGGCTCATGTATCACACAGCATTCTTTGAATAATAAATAACCCTAATACGTCATTCCATGGCACTGAATTTATACAGACTGACAGTTTGTTTTAATATGTGACTGGGACTTTTATTCACCAGGCTAATATCTTCTCTAAGATCTGAGGAGAAAAATGATCATTATGCTAATCTAGTCAGCACTCACTTACCAGGAGCTCAATTACCTGATTGCTTCAGTTAACTGGAGGCACGTAATACAGTGCAGGATCCATGACTATAAATCAGTGGTCTACTTAGTTCATTGCCCTTTAATGGTGGATGGGAAACAAGTGCATGCTTAATTGATGCTATTCAAATTCACACTTACATACAGTTATCATAGCAGTGGATGATGAATAAAGCTATGTAGGAAATCATAGGAATTTTTCACAAGTAGCTTGTCTTCCTTTCATTTATACTGTACGACCCACATTTAATCTCTTCTCTGTGTATCCTTGTGGTCAAGCAAAGATACCCTTGCAAAAACACATACACACACACATCTCATTTTTCATAGTATTAATGCATCTCGCCAACCCTTAAACTATATTGAAGCTGGTAAAACTACAAGTAAATGGACAGTCGCTCAGTAAAAGAACGGGTGAATGATGTCACTGAAAAGGTTCTCTGAAACAGCACAAGTGCAGGCATGGACGTTGAACCATCACTAGTGAATTTATAGATGGCTTTTGTTTTTGTTCCAGTTCCATGATGTTCCTACACACTGCATTCATATTTAATTAAATACCTGGAGCTCTTCAGAGAGGGGAGCAATAAAATATGTAATATATTTTTTAATCTTAAATAAAATTATACTGAGCCTTGAGTGTCCCTTTGGATCCTGACTTGTTTGTATCCTTGAGGACCAGTGTCTTCCTCTCCTGATCTCTAAATAGTCAGTCGTTATAGCTTGTGGGCCTTTAAAGTTTCAGATGGTTTATACACATTAAAAGCTAGACTTTTCTAAGGACAAGTTTTGCACAGATCACAAGTTCTGGTTCATTAATAAGGACTGCAACCTAAGCCGGCTAGTGCAATGCATCTAATACATCACATTTTATAGCTACCAGTATTACGTGGGGGGGGGGGATCAAAGACATTTTTTTCTCGTAATTCCTGCCCTGATTTTATCAGCATATGGAATCTCTAGTATAAGATAATGCATTCCCAGCAAGCTAAAATCAGCCAAATAACTCAAGGAGGATTGCAGAAAGCTGCAACATCGTTCAATGACATTACAGACTGAGATGACATCACAGTTAGCTGCTGATATGATTGACAATGAGGTGAATGTACGAATGCGCCAGTGAAGCCACATTTGCCTTAAGTTTTAAACCTTTGAGTGCCAGAGGTGTACGCAACACATGGCTTGCAATGTGTTGCATACCCCTCTGGCACTCAAAGGGTAAATGCCAGGTGCTGTACTTTAGCGTATTTGTACTACAGCATATGACCACTATAGAGCATAATGACAGACATACTCCCCAGTATTGGACTTTAATGCCAGAAAGCCACACACACACACCAGCCACATAGTATGTACAGGAAAATGGCGCACACTTCCACCATTTTCTCTTCACCTTACTTTATACACTGATCTAAGCAAGTCATAGAGGGAAGGACCACTCAGAAACACCTGCAGACTATCCCCCTGTCCTCCCTTTCGTGACAGCAGCATTAGGGAAGGATTTTGAGCAATGTAGCTTAGTAAATTGGTTATAGGCAGGGGAAGGGACAGAATGCCAATTCCAGTGCCTGTTATTACACGGAATCTAAGTGGTACATTTACCCCAAAGACATCACAGACCACAACCACATTATAGCTCCCTACTGGCTCGGCTGAGTAAAGATAAACAGAAGTCAAAATATCTTGCAACGTTTGATTACCCTTCTGGTCCTCAAAAGGGTTAAGCTGATACTGAGAAAAAAAAAATAAAGAGCACAATAGGATATAAGCTATTTCTGAACTCTTCCATACATCGCTTTTCATTTTTCTCATCCAAGGGGTTCAAATACACATCCTCTTATCTAATAATTCACTAAAATGTTTGTAACAACGCAGTCATGTGCAGTATAGACTGCGCGTGATGAGGCTGATACAGAGCTGGGCGCTCCGAAGTATCAGCCGCGGCGTGGGCAATCTCTACTGTGCATGACTGCCCCGTGACCGGCTGGCACTGTGGCCTGTGTACACCGGCTCTTCAACTAGTATATATATATATATATATATATATATATATATATATATATATATATATATATACACACACACACACACACACATATATATATATATATATATATATATATATATATATATGTGTGTGTGTGTGTGTGTATACAATAAATACAAATCTTATTCCCACCCGCATGCAGTCATGCTGTTCACAGGAGTTTGTCTGAGCTGTAAACTGCACTTCCACAATAAACATCAGAGGGACCTGCTAGGGGATGTACAGTATTCTCACAAGCATAAAGTACACAGCTTTAAACCTCAGATTTAAACGCACAGCTCATCCATAACTGCTCTCTGATGATTTCTGTTGTTCAGCAGCAACCCAGCATTAAAAGCCAAGTTAATGGTCTATACATCACCAGCTGCTCTTCTTATTCATCCTCCAAGTACCTCTGAGCCATCACCAGTTTGCTCTCTAATGCGGCAGATGAATGTATGCCAGATTCATATGTCTTCTGTTAACTGTCTAAATGCCAGGGGGCTGCACCTAATTGTAATTGGGAGTTTTCTTATTACTGCAAATTACCCTATTTTTGTTGCCTGGATTATATTCCAGATTCTTTTTCCTAGTTCCCAATTATATATTTTCTTCCCCAGGACCCCTCTCTCTCATGCATATCCTTGTGTAGCCCCACAAATTATCTGCCATTGTGAGACTATGATTGGTTCAGAAACACTTTGGAGGAGGGGAATGGCTGAAACATGAATACCCATTATCACTACCTTATTGCCCAATCAAGAGAAAGATGTTTGTATAAAGCTAAATGCATAATTTGGGGAGAAACACAAATTCCCAAACTTCCTATTGATTTAATTGGATCTTAGTTTCATGGTGGGTAACATGATGCCTTGGGGCCACACATGGTCTTACAAGGCATCTCATATGACCCTCATCCTATACCCTAGGTAGAAGTAGCTCTTAATCTGTTTTAACAGAAGAACTTGCCTATGTAGGTGTCATCCACTGAGCAGTGATATATATATATATATATATATATATATATATATACAGTGGTAGATACAATGTTAAACAAAAATTTTACACCAGCCAGACAACAGCCATAAGACTTGCTTTTCCCACAGAAATCTCACATTTGCAGTGTTGTTACTACTCCAAGGGATTCTGGGTAGGCATATGCAAATAAGTTTAACAAGTAATCACCTTTTTGCCGCAGATTCCACTTTATACATGGATTCCTTAGAGTATGTGTATGCTGCGCAACAGCTTTAAGACACAACTCGGGAAGAAATGCAAAGTGTTACAGCTTACCTTGACTTCAGCATCACCTGTAGGTGCGAGGCTTCAAGCATGCTGCAGGCCTCTGTTTTATCTGTTTGCTTACTGTAGTCTCCTCCTACCAACTTCCTCCCTCTGAGCTGCTCCTCCTACTTTCTGTGGAGAGGTTTAAAGGGCAGACTGAGGCCTGACTCAGATGCCCTTGCGTTGTTGTTCAAAGCAGATCTGTTGCATTGGGCTCTGTGTATGACCTGGCTAGTCTTCCATCCATTCTGGTGCTGACCTGTGGCTTTGTCTGACTATTCTTTTGCCTAACCCCTAATAGTGGACATCCAATCTGGTGCAGACTTGTGGCTCTGGATGACTACCTGATCTGTGTATGACCCGGCTTGTCTGACTACCCCCTCTGGTGCTGACTATTGGCTCTGTCTGACTATTCTTTCATCTTTTCCCTTGGTGATCAGACACCCAATATAGTGCGGGCCTGGGGCTCTGGTAGACTCGCATATCTGACTGTAGGCTGAGTCAGACCCTATTCCTCTTCGGATCAAGATCCTGGGTTCTTGTTCCAGTTCCTGGTTCCAGCCAAGACTTCCAGTGGCTAAGGCCTAGTCTCGAGCACAGTGGTTTAGCTTTGCAACCTATTATTTCTGATAGCAGGCTTGCTGGCTATTACCCTGTGTTTATTCTTATTGTATATATTGTATATATCCGCTGTATGTCATTTGTTAATAAACCGCGTTAACTAAACCGTACTGACTCCTGAACTTCTCTGGGTAACCGTGACACAAAGCCAGTGAACCACTCATGGACAGCTGTTTCGTTGTTAATACAACTAATCAGCATGAGGTTGGTTTTACTGGCTTGCTATTAAGGCTTGGTGTATTTGTGGTGAATTTGGTGGGTGGTAGATACAATGTTAAACAAAAATTTGACAAAGTTTAAATAGCACTTGAAGGATTTTCAAAAGACAAAAACAGAACATTTATTTATTCCAGGTCAACATTTCGGCCCATACTTAGGCCTTTATGAAAAGAGATTTTATATGAGTAGCACAATGAAAATTACCATAAATTGAGTTAAAGGCCACTACTAGGACTACCCACAGGGTGGAATGTACTATTGTAATGAACTTTTGACACAGAATTCTGGTTTCAAATGGACTTTGGATATGCAAGAGTGAATATGTAACTTATCGGGTTGTGCTGTATTACATAGCATTATATAAGGGTATGGCACAGTATATAAAGAGAATAGTACACTTCCTATCACAGAGACCTAGACAAAGAAGGTAACATCTTAAGAACTTATCATGAAATAAATATAACAGATATGTTATTCTATTTCAGTATATTTATATACTATGATAACTTGGGGACTGGAAAACAAAAGTCCTGGTCTTTCAGGTTTTAAAGGAAACCCCTGGGAAGAGGGGCTTCTAACATATCCAGCCTGATAGAATTTCTTGCTTGTAGTACAAACATGGGAGTAGTCAGAGCTGCAGTCTCTTTGCAGGATGAACATTTTGTAAAGCTGTGCTCCACTCAAGAATTTGAAGCACTTTATAGCAATTCATCAGCAGAGTGAAATGCATGTTGTCAGGACAGACATCACATGGTGTTTAGGATGAAGAGGAAATTATGAGTTGTACACATGGGCATGACATGAGTCGCGGTTGGAAGGGCTCCAGGCTTCTGCGCAGCACGCAGTGTAAAATGTGAGAGTATAGTGTGTATCCCAAGAAAATTTCTAATTAATGAGTAAAAGTTTGCTTACACTTTTTTTAGAATGGAACTAATTCACAGATACACTTATGGCTGATACCTGTACATTTGTTGTAAATAAGGTTGATTAAAGCAAA
Source organism: Rhinophrynus dorsalis (assembly GCA_037306005.1). NCBI lineage: Eukaryota > Metazoa > Chordata > Amphibia > Anura > Rhinophrynidae > Rhinophrynus > Rhinophrynus dorsalis. Next base: position 23,991,224 of record CM074726.1, on the reverse strand, counting down.
ACTTTCAGATTTATAATACTGCCCCCCAATACATTAGTAATATAGCGATAGGCAAAGTAATACTTGTATTATGGTGACTAAATACATGTTATTGAAGTAATCCACCTTTTTCTGTAGGCATCCAGGGCACAGAGCTTACAAGAGAAGCTCTGTGCGCCTGCAGCAACTTCCATTACCATAAGGTAACCAACGGACATCCCTACCAATCCAGGCAGTGCACGGGACAGACAGCACAGACTCAGAGGTACCTTTCCTCTAAGATGTCTGCACTGTTGTCCGCTGGATGCCTGCAGAAGAAGGTGGATTACTTCAATAACATAGATTTTTTCACCATAATACAACTATTACTTTGCCTATCACTATAGTACTAATGTATTGTGGGCAATATTATAAAACTGAAAGTCCTGCTTTAATTGGTTAATATATATGGTAGTTTATGGGTGCAATGTGAGGAGGCAAGTTGGAATGTAGATAAAGCAGTTCTGTTTTCAAGAAACAAGAGAAGGAATTTCATCCATAACATGAATACTAGTTTTAATTAAAGAAAATGCTGAGAAAAAGTACACAGGCTTATCAGCAAGTGTAAAGAAGCAGGATAATGACAAGAGTGTCTGTTCTGCTTGTAATATTGACAAAAAATATGTTCAGAATATTGAATACAGCATTGAAATGAGGCAATATATTGCATCTTTAAGAGGGGGGATATCTGATATAGGGAAATATCCAACTGCCATTTTGAATCAGGAAGGATTTTTTTTTACCCACTTGGGACTTAAAGAGTATTAGTTAGAGTATTTAGTGAAAACATTTAAAACGTTGTTCATTTAAAAAAAAAAAAAAACAAACAAAAAAAAAAAAAAACTTTATCTGCACAAAATTTAATGTTTAAAAAGTGCCCGGCAGCCTACTTCCGTCTTGCAGTAGTGCCTCTGCTCCCGTCCCACTACCCAGTATCCTCCGATGATGGATGCTTTCTTTCTCTAAGCTGGAGCGATCTCATTGGCATAGACTGATATCTAGCCAAAGAGATTGCTCCAGCTTAGAGACAGACAGCCTCCGTCATCGGAGGAGGGAGGAAAGCTTCGGCAAGCCGGAAGTAGGGTATCAGGCACTTTTTAAACATTAATTTTTGTGCAAATAAGGTTTTTTTTTTTTCAAAATTAACAACGTTTTAAATGTTTTCCCTAAATGCTCTAACTAATGAGCATTACTTATATCTATGTGAGAGATAAACTTTAATTTGAAATGTCTTGAATGCCTTTCTCTGGATCAGAGGTGATTTCGCATGGGCTGAACTTGATGGACACGTCTTTCCTCAGCCTCATCAAGTATGTTACAATGTTACTATGTATGTTGTTGTCAGAAATACCTGTCAGCTGTATCTGGAGGATGCCTTGGAGAAGTTGGAAGGAATACCATTCTGAATATTGTAAGGTTTGGAAGATGAACCTTTTTAAATTGTCCAAAAGAGTATTGATACGCGGAATCAAAATTCAAAGAAGAATTCTGTCTTTTTGTCATTCCTAAGTATCCTCTCTGCCCAGTCCATCTATAATAGGAAGAAAAGTCTGCCTGTCACCATGGTAATGAAATAGAGGAGTGTCATGTATCCATTTTTGAGTTGTTTTTAAAAGCTTACTAAGGAGATGTTTCACTTTCTTTTTTTTGAGCCGTTTAAATCCTTCAACCTTATTTCTTCATTTTTCTTTCTCTCTTCTGCACGCTTTTTGCATTGCTGGAATGGTATAAGTTTTAATGGTTCTCTAATTGAGGCCGATTGTAAGTCCTATTCAGTTTGTGCTATGATTTTACAGAAAAGATGTTTTAATTAAAAGTATTGAATGTCCTTTTTACAACTTGGTCGCCTATGCTCTTATGATTTATAACTCTCAACTGGTTATTGTGTAATTGTAATCCTTGTTGTCTTAGTCTTTGCCTTTGATAAAGAAGAGCAAAAAAAAACAAAAACAAATTAAAACAGCAAAAGTGTGTTATTTTTGATACTAAGAAAAGAAAGAAAGAAAAAAAAACTGTAAACGCCACGTTAATGGTATTGGAGAAGAAAGATGTTTCTGTGCTAAATTCAGTAAACAAGATGCGGTAGAAAAGCACTGTGAAACGCGTCAGTCACAGAATAGTCATTAACTCAATTCTGCCTTACTTAGTCTCTTTTCAATACATCTTTAACTGTTTCACTCCTGACTCCAAATGATAACAGGGAAAATAATAGCGTGTATTTGATTAGAATAAAAGTTAGTTTCATTTGGAGGCTGATTCGTATGGAGAAGTTGACTCTTCTTCTTCCTATCTGCGAATCTGATCCCCATGGTTTGACTCGGTGGCTCCCCTCGACTTTCATTGTGACATACTTCTACACTGATTTTGTGGGGGCCAGTTGTGAGATGTCATTCTCCTGTTGCTTTCTTTCCCCCTTGTTTTTTCCCTCCACCCCCCACTTTTTTTCTCTCTTTTCTTGGCACCTTCACAGCTCCGGGGCCAAATGAGGCTAACCGTTTCACTTATGTTGAAATGCTTCTTTTGTGCCTTCTGTTTTTGTGCTCTCTGTACCCCTTCCTTATTTTTGTGTTCTGTATCCCCATTTATTTCAAAATCAATAAAAGTTGAATTAAAAAAAAAATAAAATTAATAAAAGTTAGTTTTCCTCCATAATCCTATGCAAGATGCTTTCTCCAACATGTTTGTTTTTGAAACAATGGATGAACAGAATAATCTGGAGAAAAGAGAAGCTTGTTTAATGATGAAACTTTGGTTACCACCACATCTTGTAAGAGACTGCCAGAGGGCATTAAAGCAGAATTACCACCGGTTGCTAACATGGCCCCAAATAATTACCCATCTGGCGACTCACTGCTCAATAGCGCTAGTCTCCAGAATTATTACCGCATTAATGAGAATGCTACACCAATCCTGGACTGAGAGCCAGGAAACAGCGCAGACATCTTTCCATAGTGACGTCTGCGCATCTGCCCTGTCAGTCCCTTTTGGAGCCGAACTGCTCCTAGCAATGCCTCCTAGAGCCGGCTGGGACTGACAGTGCAGGCGCGCAGATGTCACTGTGGAAAGATGTCTGCGCTGTTTCCTGGCTCTCAGTCCGGGATCAGTATAGAATTCTCTATAACGCAGTAATAATTCTGGCTACTAGTGCTATTGAGCAGCTAGTCGCCAGATGGGCAATTATTTGAGGCCATGTGAGCAACGGGTGGTAGTTCCACTTTAGATGCCAAAAAGATTAGCATTGGGTTTTACACCTAAAGAAAAAAAAATAAAAATCCTTCTAAATTAAAAGCTGCTTGGATAAAAAAATTAAAACACTTATACCTGGATGAACATAAACATGCAAAAACAGAAGAGCCAATTGAAGGACTGAATGAAGTAACCAATGTCTTCCATAAAGGACATACTCGAAAATGAGTGAAATCTCTATGTATTCTTCCTGGTAAAACATTTTATAAAAGAATACAACAATTTAACCCCTTAAGGACCAGCGTGATCCTATGCGGCCGGCACTTGCGGACCACGGGGCATTTTTTTTTGTTACCGCTTCTGGTTCAGGACTTCCGGAGCGGCGTGCAGCCGCGACGGGAGCCCTGAACTCCATGCCATGCCAGGACCGTTATTGGTCCTTAAGTGCCGGACCACCGTGACGGTCCTGGCACAGCAATGGTCCTTAAGGGGTTAAGCAGCAAAAGTGCAACACTATGACATGTTAAAAGGATAGCAATGTTTCATAATAAAATCAGCTCTAATTAATCATCATAGTATTTGGACCTTGGAGAGTGTTATTTCATTTCTGTCAGAGTTGTAGTTCAACAGTAATTCAATGACAAAGTATCCCCCTCCCGCCCTTCTGCCAGAGCAGAAGGGAGGTGCCCAGGTAGATTGCAGAGAGGGACAATCTTCAATTAAGATAAGGGAAAAACCTGAAAAACTTGTCAAGGGAGGCAGGGCTTTCATTGTTCTCATAGGTAGAAGACTGTCCCCTTCTGTTATCTGTCTGGTCTTACAACCAGATTCCACAGCTGAGAAGAGATGGCTTACACTAGGAAAAAGGGGCGAGAGGGGAAACTTTATCCTTCAATTACTCTTGAACTACAAATCTGACACTAGGCTTACACTAGGAAAAAGGGGCGAGAGGGGAAACTTTATCCTTCAATTACTCTTGAACTACAAATCTGACAGTACTGATATAACATTCTCCATGGCTCAAATACTATGAAGATTAATTGGAGCTGCTGTTTTTCTGAAACATTACTATCCCTTTAATACTGTGCACAGTAAAGATGGTGGTAGGTAAACTTAATCATTCAAAATAAAATTATTTTTTTTCTATTGTGGAGAAAAAGGATACATAAGAACATGTCTGTCTGCCTCAAAAGTTCTATTTTTCACTAATGCCGCAATTGTTCTTGAAAACGCAAGTACATATGTGCATATCCCTATTGTAATTAGGGTTTGGGGCCCAATATAAGTGCGATGATAGTTCTGTTTTAATCTAAATCAGTTGGGATTTGCAGAATTGTCATTATAACCTTGTTGTTCAGTTAGTTTCTCCAGCATTGTCCCTCTTTAGTTTGATGAATATGTCCGTATGATTTTTGATGTACTGTTATACTGTTATTCCTCAATAAACACCTGGGGCTTCGTTATATTACTATCAATACTATCATTGCAGCTGCCTTGTGCACAAATCCCTCCATTAAATCAACAGTGAGCCTCCTCGCTCTAGGCTTGTCCTGTTTCAATCCATGTGCTTTGCAGACAAAAACCAGATGGATCACTAAGTGACATAATGAATAGCTTGCTATGTTATTGCTTCAGTGCAGGTTATAATGACTTTAAACCTCTTCTATTTTATTCTCCTTATTAGAAGAGATTGGCGATGCCCAGAAACGATCCTGCTGCTTCTCAGGCTTATCTGGTCAGTGGAGGGTGCAGAAAGTTGTGATACTGAGAGGAAAGAGACACTTTATCCTGCCCTGTTATTAACCCTTTGAGTGACAGAGGGGTACGAAACACATTGCTTTGCTTTCCATACCCCTCTGGCACTCGAAGGGTTAATACGGGGCCTGTTAACTCTCTTAACTTGAATGCAAGAGAGGTTGGACAAATCTCCGGCACCCAAAGGGTTAATCAAAGGTGAGGGCTTCCCAGGGTCCCCATGTCAAAAAGGGGTGTGACAGCTCTAGTTTTCAAGGTGTTAAAATCCCAATTTAAATAAATGGGAATGTTTTTTTCTCCCGTATAGCTGATTGGTCTAGAATTGCTCCTCATTATCTTCCTGACTACAGCCCAAATACCTCACTATTCTGTATTAGACTTAGATATATTTGTCATCCATACTGAAGACATGTACTTTTGTTTCTCCAATGTTAAAAGAAGAGAGGTAAAATATGTGGCTACAAAAAGCCAAGCACCCGTCTTATGCATTTTGTGGCAGCTTCATCACATTCAGATTAAACCCCATAATGGCAAAAAAGCATTCAACTGATGTCCTGTCTTTTTTGTATACATATGTTACCTTTAACCTTTTGCATGTCAGAGGGGTACCCAATGAACTGTCAAGCACCCCTAGGGTGCAACTGGTTTGCTCCAGAATTGCTTCTCTTTTTCTTATGTTGATTAAGGCCCTTAAAGGGATAGTAATACTTAAAAATTATTTCCCCCCATGTTGTAGCCAGTAAAAAACAGAGTTAAATGAGACCAGAAGCATCTCTCAAACCTTTATGTTTGAGAGATATCTGCTTTCAAAGTTCGCTTTTTTGGCTTTTCCCCTGATGTCATTATTCTAATTGAGAGCAGGGGAATCTTCTCCTGGGATCAGCCGGCGGCTCTGCAGCAGAGCCGAGATTGCGTTAATAAAAAAGAAATCCTTTACTAAAAAGGTCTTCTACGTGTGCTTGCTTTGCAAGTACATGTAGAATATCTTTTAAGTTAAGGTTTTATTTTTTATTAACGCAATCTCGGCTCTGCTGCAGAGCCTCCGCCGGTCCCGGGACTGGATTCCCCTGCTGTCAGCTAGAATGCTGACCTCATGGAAGGGGGAACTTTGGAAGCAGATATCTCTCAAACCATAAAGGTCTGGCAGATGCCAAGGGTCTCATTTAACTCAGTTTTTTACTGGCTACAACATGGGAGATAGTAATTTTTAAGTATTACCATCCCTTTAATTCAGAACTACCTGTACCATACTGTTGAAATGAAAGCTGAGATACTCTCCATCGATTTAAAGTGGATCTATCTCCTTGAATTATATTTACATACTTGAAAATGTAATTCAAAACTGCCTAAATGTTATGTTAACCAAAATTGCAGCGGATGTATAATTTTGGAGATATTCACATTTTATTTCTGGAAAAAGGGAGAGTGAAAATGTCCTGAATCTGCCTAGAGCTTACTTAGCATATGAAACATCACTGAAAGGCTTCATTGGCATATGACGAGGGAGATTCACTAAGCGGTGATAAAGAGGTGATAAAGTTGAGATAACTTCTCCACTGATATCACTTCTCTAGTTCCTATATTATTCTATAGAGCCTATTCACTAAGATCTCCAAAGCTGAAGAAATCTTATTGCATAGGCTCCATAGAATAACATAGGAATTTGAGAAGTCATCTCCACTTTATCTCTTCTTTATCACCGCTTAGTGAATCTCCCCCGACATGTCACTGAAAAGGTTTAATTAGCATAGGAAATGTCATTGAAAAGCTGAATTAGCATATAAAATGTCACTAGTACTGCATGGGCACTGCAATTATCATCCATTAGCATATGATAACAACTATGAATATCTCCTTAACTGTACATTAGTTGGTCTTTTGGCCAACAAGACATATAAGCAGTTTTTAATGCAGTTTTCAAATATGCAAACTTGAATTAAGGTGAAAGGGCCACTATAAATGGAATTTTAGTCTTGTGAATGCTACAGAGCTCTCCAACAAATTATGAAGCAATGCACTGTAGACTTATCTAGCATTCAAGGGGTTACAGACCCATGTAAATTAATGGGAAATTTCATATCTCCACTATGGTGCAGTTGGTGTGCTCCAAATTGCACCGCTTCAGCTTGATGAATAAGGCCCTATGTTTTTAGCATTTAATGCCTCTGAATCTCATAACTGGAAAGAAAAAACAACTCTCCTAATTTTAACAGACGCCCGTATAATCAGTTTGGAAGTGCCCAGAATCAGTCCTTGTATTGTCTCTTAGAATGATGGGCTGTCAGGCTCAGCTGACCGGAGAAGGCAATGGAATAAGTCAGTAGGTAATGCTGACATGGGCTGTCGATACTAGCGCATTGCATTGATATCCAGGCTTACTAGGCCCTTGGGATTTAAGAGACAGGTATGCTGGGGTCAGAACGTTGCCCAGAAATTAGCCCTGGGATTTATCTGCACATTTGCTTCTGTTTGGTGGAGACTGAAAGTCATTACTTTGTGACAGGCACCAAGCGGGCTAAGTGAAATAATGTGCTTTCTGTATCCTCCCTGGTGGGCAAGCGTCCGCATTACAAAACTACCAATAAAACTGACACTAATTGGCTGCTTGGATGATGGCTCCTGAAAATTCAGAGGGAAAATGTCTGCACATTAAGATCTCAGTGGCAGATTCACCCATCCTTGGAAAGTTTAAAGTCTGGAGCACATACAGTCATGCCCTAAAAATCTGAAGCAGAATGTTATGTGAAAATCCACTTTAACCCCTTCATTTACTAGGGGTTTATAGAATTTGTACTTCACTGAACATCTGGATAGCACAACACAGATACAAAGACACACACAGGGACATTTTAATACACAGACATATCCAGCATTCACCAGGGGGCGCACGTCTCATGGGGGCCTCACCTTGAACTCCCAACAGACTCAAGTTCGCAGGAAGAAGCCAGCTTAATCCTGTGGTCACATGGTCATTGAGGTGGATCTGGGTGCACAGCAAAAAAGGAAGGCTACCACTGAACTTAACCCTTTAAATATCAGATGGGTGTCCAAAGCATTGCGCCTCTGGCACTCAAAGAATTAGCGGATTCTGATTATTTCCCATATTTGGAGGCCTCCATTCAAGGTTTTGCCAGCTGCCTCAGGGATTCTGCACACAGAAGTAGAGTTCACTGATACATTACTGCATTCAAGAGAAACAGCTATGAAATAGCATCAGTATATCTATTGTATTCTGTCATGAAAAACTAGTGATTTTTGAATAGGGGACACCTGACACCAAAATCAGATGCTTAAAGGTGCAGTAAACTTTTTTTTTTAATGAAAACCTGCATGCTAAGACTTTTCCTGCTGAGTAAAACAAGGTCACTCCCACCACTGTCAGTTGTTTTTATTCAAACTATATAATAGCTCAAATAACCAGGAAATGAATTTACTATATTTATTTTGTGATTGTTCTGACAGGATAATGACTCAGCAGTTTCTATCACATTCTATGGAGAACTGTATGTCACTGACTTTCCTCTTCATTAGAATGTAACAGAATAACTAATTAGAATTGGACCACTAGAGGGCACTGCTAATGTGAAAAAACAACAACACGGGTTTAAATAGTAATAACTCTGGAAATATGCATCTCTAAGCAATGGAGCATCCTTATTTTACTCAACATGAAACGTCCTAAAATATTTTTTTTTCATAAAAAAAGTTTACTGCTCTTTTAATTTGCCTCATAACTAGCTGTTTATAACAAGGCCACTACAATGTCGGAAAAAAAAGAAACTGTTTAACCCTTTGAGTGCTATAGGGGTATGCAACGCATTGCGTTGTGTACCCCTATGGCATTCAAAGGGCTAACTTCCTAGATGCTTTCCAATACCTTGGCGGCTTCTTGATCCAAGTAAGGCTGAAAATGTCACAATTACTGGCCTTGTGCACTGAAGGAAACAGGAGCAATTCTGGGGCAGATCATCTGCACCTCAGTTGAGAATTAAACATCTCCACTGATTTAAATTACACTTTTAACACATTGATTATGGAAAGAGGTCCCCAACACATTGAGATACCTCACTAGCATTCAAGAGGTTAAAAGCCACATTTAAACCAATGTAAATGTTGTAAATTTGTATTTCTCCTCCCTGTGGTGCAGTTGGTTTGCTCCAGGACTGCTCCATTTTTATTTTGTGTATAAAGCCCTATATAAATAAGGCCTATCTGAAAATAATTAAAGCTGAACATAATTATTTGAGCTGTTTTTCAGTTTTACCTGTATTTCTTTCTTTCTGGTTTGTCTGGGACCAATGTTATACAGTGTGATTGTTACATTTGGTAACTCTTTAACAAGAAGGCATGCTCTCGTGTCCTATATAGGGTGTAAAGAAGGTTCAGCTGTGGGATGAGATTCCCCCTTCCGAGGGGAGACCCTTTCCACCAATCTATTCCATGCAGTGGAGAGAATGAGAGGTTGTGTATTGCACGCCTGCGCATGTGTCATGACATATCTACTTATCTTGAAGAAATCACAAGAACAATGTAAATGCAGAGGCAGATATGGCCCAGGAACATGTTATTTGAAGGTTTCACTTTGGGGCTCCCCTTCTGGAGGTAAGTTTCACCTGTATTTCCAGGCCATGGGAATTTCAGCAGAAAGGAGAAACATAGTTCCCTTTCACCGGAATTTCAAACATCTGTGCATCTCTAGTGCCAGAGACAGCAATATTTGTAATTTGTTTAGAAAAAAAAAATTAGAGATGCAGCGATACCATTTTTTTAAGACCGAGTACGAGAACCGATACTTTTTTCAAGTACTCACCGATACCAATTACCAATACTTTTTTTGCGGTCATTTGCTAGTTTTCCGAGTGCCTAAAGCATATATATATATATATATATATATATATACATATATATATATATATACACATATATATATATATATATACACTTTAGGTACTTGGAAGTATCGGTGAGTACTTGAAATATATATACACACACACATACATACACACACCACCTCTTGATTCTCTACTTTTGCCTCTTTCTCCTCCTCTTGATTCCCACCTTTTACTTCATTCTCCCCCTCTTGAGCTCCCTCCTTTTGCCTTGGCTTTTTCTCTCCCTTTTGATCCCCCTTTGTCCCCCTCCTTGACTCTTGATCCCACCCTTTTGACTCTCTCTCCCTCCTGATCCCCCCTCCTTTTGCCTCTTCTTGGCCCCCCTCCTTTTGTCTCCTGATCCTTCCTCCTTTTGCCTCTTTTTTTCCTCCCTTAGTCCCTTTTGCCTCTTTTTCTCCCTCTTGACCCCCCTCTCTGCCTCTTTCACCACCGCCCCATCTTGCCATCTCTTTGACTGCCTTACCCTCCTCTGCCGGGTGCTCGCTGTTCTCTCACGAGCCCCGGCAGAGGTCAGAGTCAGAGCGTTGCCATGGTAACCCGCGGCAAAGCTCCAACCCTGCAGGAGGGAGAGAGGCGACCAAGGAGCATTGTGAGCAGCTCCCTGGGCTCCAGACACAGGGTATCGGTGCTGGCATTGGCCAAATTTGCGCGAGTACAAGTACTCGCGCAAATGCTGGTATCGGCACCGATACCGATACCAGTATCGGTGCAACCCTAACAAAAAATCTATACACTTGAAGGATATGGAAACTCTTGTGTATGTATCTGTGATTATCACAGATTGTTTTCAACATTACTATCCTCTTAATAAGATTTTATATTTCATTAGCCCCTTAAAGGCATGCGGCCGGGCCTTAAGGACCACAGAGCATTTTTTTTTGTGTGTGTAACTGATTCAGGGCTTCCGCTTGGGGACCCCTGAAATCCATGACATGCCAGGATCGTCATGGGTCCTTATCGCACATTGGACCCATGACAGTCATAGCACGTCAAGGGTCCTTAAAGTGTCTTCCTTTTTCTTCACAAAGTGACATCATAGTGAGTTTATGGAAGAGTATGTTGCACGTCTTGACATCATCCTCCAAACATGTATGACACACGCTAGAGTTCATACGTTTCTCATTGACCAGACTTTGCGGACGATAAAAGGTTCCTTGAAGAAGCAGTAAACTTTTTTCTGAAAACATATATATATCGTAGGGCATTTCCTGATGAGTAAAATAAGGGTAATCCCACTACAAAGAGATGCATATTTCCAGTTATTACAGTATAAACACCTGTTTTTTACATTAAGAGTAACCCCTAGTGGTTACATTCCAATTAGTTATTCTGTTACATTGTAAAGAAGAGGAAAGTCATTGATATACAGTTCTCCATAGAATGTGATAGATACTGCTGAGTCACTTCCTGTCAGTTAGAACTATTAGGAAGTAAACACACAGAAAACTCACTTCCTGTTTATCTGTTATAACTTTTGAATAAAACAACTTACCGCAGTAAGCAGGAAAATATAACAAATAAGTTTTCATATGGAAGATTACTGTTCTTTTACGCAGAAAATGAAGAAAGAAAAAAGCAGTGCTATAGAAAACCAAAAGCACTTTATGGAGGAAATAAAACATGTAATTAATTTAAATGGGGCATTTAACTTATTGAATTCTAGAAAGTTCTCAAGTGCATTGCTATGAGATGTTCTGGAGTCCTTTCAGGCATTCAAGAGGATAATACATCCATTCAAATCAATGTAAATGTAAAAGCATTTTCATTTGTACACTATGGTGCAGCTAGTTTGCTCCAGCATTGTCTCTCTGGCACTCAAAGGGTTAAGGCGCAAGGTATATGAAATCTCATCGTCCGGGAGTGATTTTCTAAAAAGAAAGGTACCAGGTCATCTTATTCATGATGGATGAATTGCTAAAAATGTATAGTATCACTGATAAAAGGTACCAAGTCACCCACAAAAAGCTACTGGGCCAATGATATGGCTGGAAATCGGCTCTGTCATCATGTACATGCTCTCATACTTGGAGAATAGACCTGTTTTAGTAGACAACACAATTAGCTGGCACTGATTCATGATGATTTTACTGTGAAGGCAGTAAGAGCAAATGTTGAAAGAAAATAAAGCTAAGTGTTTACCCTGAATGCTAAAGTAATGTCCAATGTATCTCACCTGCAGTCTCAGGCCCCTTTGTTGGGGTGCATGCAGGTAGGCCATTGACTTCAGTGGACAGGAGTCTATAGTATAAGCGATGCAGCACAGAGACAAATGTGAAGACCAAAAACTGAGCTTAGTTTCAAATGACAGTTCTCCTTTAAGCTATAAAGTTTCTTAGTTCCAAAGTTTATGACTCTGGAAATGTCAGTCGGAGGAGTATAGTGACGCACATATTCTAAGAATGATCAAACTCTGCATCTCTGAGTCACAGTCTATCCTCAATAGTGTATAATAAAACACCTGCCAGTATAACGTGGAGTAAACTTTTTTAGATGCGCTTCCCGCATCAACTTAATATCTAATAATAAATACTCCAAAACCTAAATGAACGAGCTTCTACAGAGAATGAGATACAATACACACAACATTGTTTATGTCAAGAAAGTTGCAGTAAGGGATTTCATAGACAACAGAACTGCAGCAGCATATTGCTTCAATTCAACCATGTTCTATCACTCACCTCGTCCTGCATCCCCCCCACCAATCCAGATGCAGGAGATCTGTTCTCAATGGTCGGACATGTGAGTGTCAGTGAGTATTACACAAATCACAGGGATTCCTTCTCAGTTTTAATACTTCTCTCTGTCCTGGAAGGTTGGCAGGTCCCACTGCTACATTTTGCTAGTGTATTGCAAAATAATGAGTCTGAGTCTGCATGTCTAACTACAGCAGTGGAACATCTACAGGAACAAGTGGCTGTCAATGTATCTAGGCTCATTACATCATAGGTAGTAACTTTATATCTTGTTTTATCTACAGTTATCTACAATTTCCACATAGACCTTAATATCTGAAAGATAAATCCAGTGATACGATTTATCACCTGCAATGGAATCCAGTTCCTTGTTATGTGTCCATCACTCAGAAGTCAGGTATATATCTATACACAGTTTCCATTGGGATTAGAACTCTGTTGAAGGCTGTAGCTTGTTACTTTTGGTTAACAAATCGATCTTTAGAATCATGGGTGGGGGGTTTCTGTATAGAAATTCTGCAGTGGGGGATACATTTAGATCAAACTTCCTCCCAACATACAATAGGCTTCAACAGTCTAAAAGAAAATCTATCTATCAATATCTATCTATCTATCTATCTATTTATCTATCTATCTATCTATCTATCTATCTATCTATCTATCATTTATTTTGGGAAGCGTACTGTATAGGATAACATCAGATATCCTTGTACTGCTGATTTCCAGGAAGTGGACAGTGCAAAGAAAAACTGTTCCCCAGCCTGCTAACAAAAAATCACATGAAATATCTTACACTGGACGTCCTGTCAATGTATGAAAACATTCATATATCTGTGTATGTTCTATCATGCTGATTCAGATAACATCAGTTTGTATTTTACTAATAATGGAAAATCTTGCTTTTCTGAAATTTTATTTCAGTGCAGACAGAATGTAATAAATTGTAATAAATAAAGTTATCATTGTGAATCTTGCATTGTAATCCATGTAGTCATTTATACTGTATCTCATAAGCTACCTGTTTTATTTTGTATTCCCATCATATCCCAAACATGATATAGACCATAGCCCTTTACATAAGTAATTATACAATTAAGCATAATGTTTAACCCCTTGGATGCTAGAGATATCTACAATGCATTCAAGGGGTGAAAAAATTAGTTTAAGGATCATATGTTCTAAAGAAAAGTGGGGGAGTTCTGGGTCAAGCCATTCATACTACAGGGGGGAAATTAAATATTACTGGTGATTTAAATTAACCTTTTAACCCCCTGAATGCAAGAGAGGTCTCCAATGCATTGGAAAACAATGCACTGGAGACCTCTCTAGCATTCAATGGGTTACAATCTCCATTTAAATCAATGGGAATTTTTGGAATGTTTAGTTCTCCCCTATAGTGCGAATGGTTTGCCCCAGAACTCCTCCACTTTTCTTTTGAACGTAAGGCCCTAAGAGTTTACTTAACCCTTTAGTAGTAGTGCACTGCATTTCTCTCTGGTGCACAGGCCTCTGGTCCTTAACGGGTTAAATTAAATAAACCAATGACTTTTCCCACAAGCCCATCCATTGCTATGGATGTTGGGCAGAAATCTTCACTTTATAATAAATTCAGTCCCCCCATTTTGGAACTTTCGCAAAGTTTCTTGCACTCTATACAGCTGGGTTACTTAATTTGACTCTAAGGCTGACGTACTAAATAAAAAGTAGTGCAATTATGGGGCAAACTAACTGAACCACAGGGAACATACACAAATTTCCTTTGATTTACATGTGGCAAGGCGACAACACATGCGTTTAGATCAGAGAGAGGGGTGTCAACAACACACACATTGGAGGGATGAAGGATTCCTCTGCAGTCTAGCAGAATTATTTTTTTCATAAGCGTCTCAGAGAAATATGTGGTCATTTTGCCTTTAACCCCTTGAATATGAGAGAGAATTCCAATGCATTGATTCACAATATGTTGCAGACCTCGCTATGGTACCCTATGGTACTGTTGGTTTTTCCAGAATTGCACTACTCTTTTAGTACATCAGCCCCTCTGTGTTCAGACTGAGATACTTTTCCTGGTAACCCACGAAGCATAAAAAGGATGAATTTCAACAACTGTGTAGAGACAGAAATTTGACTCTATGTCCTTAGAAATTGCTTTATTAAAATAACACTAGAAGTTCTTTTAATTAAGGAAGTGCCTCAACATCCTTACCTAAGGTGCAGGGCTAGATTGACATCACAGACAACCCTAGCGTTCCTGTCCACACTTAGAAACACAGAATTTGATGGCAGAAAAGAACCATTCGACCCTTGTAGTCTGCCCATTTTCCTACTGTAAAAACCTCAAACCTTATTTGGTCTTGTCTTATGATCAGGACAGCCTTATGCCTATCCCATACGTGCTTATATTCCCTTACTGTATTAACCACTACCACTTCTGCAGGTAGTCTGTTCCACTTATCTACTGCTCTCTCAGTGAAGTAAAATTTTTCTTACATTATGTCTAAACCTGTGTCCCTCTAGTTTTAGACTATGGCCTCTTGTTCTAAAATTTTTACTCCTTTGAAATGTACTTCCCACCTGCACTTTGTTGAATCCCTTCGGGTACTTGACTGTTTCTATCATATCCTCTCTCTCTTTTCGCTCCTCCAAGTTATACATGTTCAGATCCTTTAGTCTACCGTGATATTTCTTATCCTGTAAACCAGTCACCATTTTAGTAGCCCTTCTCTGAATTCTCTCTACAGTACATATAGCCTTCTGGATATGAAGTCTTCAGTACTGTACACAATACTATAGGTGAGGTCTAACTAGAGATCTGTAGAGTGGCATGATCACTTTCCTTTTTCCCTGCTACTAATGCCCCTAACTATACAACCCAGCACCCTATTTGCATTCCCCATTTCTTTGTCATATTGCCTGCCTACCTTTAAGTCATCAGAAAGTTACTTATGATTACTTGTGATTATATCACTGTCCCTTACATGGCCACGCCTTCAGCTCCACCAATGGCAATTTTGAGATTTTTTTTTTCAGTACTGCAGCTGGAATTTTCTATAAATGTCCCTGAGGGCCAACAAGATATAGAGGTTCTAATCTGGAAACAAACAACTGCACCACATGTGACAATGCAAAGGAAAACTTTTTAGCATTCATGGGGTTAAAAGTCCCATTTAAATCAACAGGTATTTTGGGCATTAATTTGTCCCTTGCAGTCTAGCTGGTTTGCCCAGATTGGCTCATATTTAACTTTTTAAATATGGTCCCTTAACCCATTGATTACCAGAGAGGTATTCTCTGACACTCAAAGTGTTAACCCTTTTGAGAGCCAGAGGCGTACGCAACGCATTGCTCTGCAATGCGTTGCACACGCCTCTGGCATTCAAAGGGTTAATCACTTGATTGCAGTAGAGAGCTTCAAAACATTACTCCACAAAGCACCAGGGCCCTCTAGCAACCTAAAGGTTAATTCCTTGTTACTTAGTGGTATTTTAGTACAGGTTTGGAAATCACAGGGTAAGGAGCCACTTTGATGTAGCCAAAAAACAATGATTCACTTTTAAAAAGACATTATCAATTTCAGCAACATAAATCACTGGTAAATCAGTGCACCATTAAGCTGCTCTATGACCCTCCAGATGGTCTGTTTTATCAAGCTAAAGAGGTGCAATCTTGCAGTAAACCAACTGCCGTGTGTGTGTGTGTGTGTGTGTGTGTGTGAATATAAATTATTCCATTGATTTAAAAGAGGCTTTTAACCCCTTGAAATCTAGTGAGGTTTGCAATGAAGATCGTTCAGGCATTCAAGGGGTTACAAGGCCCATTTAAATCAATGTGAATTTTCAAACACCCCACCACCATGATGCAGTTGGCTTACTCCACCTTTTGAGCTTGATAAATATCGCTGTGAATGCTTATCCATTACCACAGCTGTGAAAAAGAACAAAATGTCAGGAAATACCTGCCTGATACCATATAATTGTGTGCTTGATACACAGTTATGCTTCCCTGCATTACATATTCATATATAAAATCCAGGGCTGTGGATATTTGTGCTTTATTGAATTGGATCATTTTATAAAGGGTTATTTGTTGGATAATTTTCCTATGCGCCCCATGAAATATATTTCATATTTAAAGCACAAAAAGCATTAAAATGGTGCACAGAGGAGAACTGTGAAATACAACTATACGCTCATTGTTACCTGTTGCCAAGAGGACCCATTTGTCTCAATGCAGTCTGTATAAGCTAAAAAAAGAATAGATGTTTTAGGAGTATTAGGCTGCACCTGTTTTATTGATTTCTCCGCAAAACACATAGGTGGGAGGGGGCAACAATTCCCGACTAAGTGCTCACACATTCTAATTACTGCAGGCAAACTTGACATGATAATTAGAGATCAGGAGCATCAGTGACGCTGTATTTATCATTCTGTCCTGATCTGCGGTCTGAATCAATGTCAAGTTATCAACAGCAAATTATTTTTTAATGTCAATCCACATTATTCCTGATTGGAAATATTGTGACCTGTCATGCCCTTGAACCTACTATGGACAGATAAATCTTCAGTAAGGGAGCAGACCTATCCTTTTTCTACATGCAACATAAAATCCAGTACAACCCTTCAATGTGTGTTTTCTATAAGATTTCTGTGTTAAAGTGATTGTATTGTTTCACAATAAAAGCAGCTCCAATTAATCTTCATACTATTTGGGCCATGAAGAGTGTTATTTCAATGCTGTCAGTTGTAGTTCAAGAGTTATTGAATGATAAAATATCCCCCTCCCTCCCCTTTTACTGATGTAACCATGGGCGGATTGTCCTATAGGGGGATCGGGCATCCCCCGGTGGGCCGCTAGATCATGGGCCGGTGGGGGACATCAGAGAATCTCACCTCACCGTCCCACGATATTTTGAAGGAGAATGTCACTCTCTGTGACAGCCTTCGCGTTCCTTGTTAACCTATTGAGTGCCAGAGGGGTACGCAACGCATTCCTTAGAAATGCGTTGTGTACCCCTCTGGCACACTAAGGGTTAATGCAGAGCGTCAGGATATGACATAATGCCCTGGCGCCTGCTCTCCCATGCCACACAGGGACCACAAGGGGGCGTTGATAGGGACGTTGGTGCAGCTAGTGGGCTGCTTTAAAAAAAAAAATGCCCGGGCTGGCATTCCCCAACAATCCGCCCCTGGATGTAACACTGCTCACCTCAGAGCAGCAAGACTGTCCAGATGGATAGCAGCAATCTTCAGTGATCATAAGGAAAAACCTGAAAAACCTGTCAAGGAGGGCAGGGTTTTCTTCATGATCACAGTAAGAAGAGTATCCCTTGCTGCAAGCTGTCCGGTCACGTGACAAGATTCCACATTTGAGGGGAGATGGCTTACAATAGGTAAAAGGGGCAGGAGGGGGATACTTTATCACTCAAATACTATTTAAGTATTGAAATAACACCTTGCATGGCCCAAACACTATGAAGATTTATTGGAGCTGCTGTTTTTGTGAAACATGACTATCCCTTTAAAGTAAGGCCTTTTTAGCAATAGGGCAAAATGGATAACTGCCCAGGATCTATTGATGGAAGGGGATCACCCCAGTCAAGGGGAAAGTCTTTTTATATGAAACATAGTGCGGAACCTTTCGGATCTCCCTCTCGCTAGTTTAACTAGGGTGAAAACTCAGTATAATGCCAATCAGTGGTCTCAAAACGCATTCCAAAATGGCTGACAAAGTACAGATTTTGGGAATAAACCTGATTTTGAAGAAGAGATTCACTCAAAATGCAACATCTGTGCAATAGGGATAGCCCCAAAACTGTAGTTTCTTTCCCCCTAAAAATGCAGTTTGACACTAATGCAACAGAGCTCCAGTAGAATTGTGTGAACTTAGGTGTAAGCACACAGTATTCTGTGAAGATCGTTTAATATTATTTAAAATTATGCAAGTCCTCACTTTTAAGAGGTGAAAAAAAATGTAATAATGATTTAACCCCTTGGATGCTACAAAGGCCTCTCTAGCAGCAGAGGTGTCAAGAGGCCCACTACGTCATCTGTTTTCCAGGGCCCAGAAATGGCTTAAAACTGCCCTATAACCTTTTGAGTGCCCGAGGGGTACGCAATGCGTTGTGGACCCCCTCTGGTACTCAAACTGTTAATCTGGGCACCTTAACCCTTTGAGAACCAGAAGTATGTGCCACGCATTGCACACCAATCTGGTCTTAAATGGTTAAGTAACCTTTAGCGCATTAGAAAGAAATATACTACCAGCCTCCTCGGTCAGAAAATGGGTTAGTCCTTTGTAGCAAATGGGTGTATAAAGCAATGCTGTGTGCTGCCCATCCCTTTGGAACTCAAATGCAATGTTTTGTTATCATTTCATATTTTAGTTTTGTATATGAATACATTGTATGCACTGGCTTGCTTTTTCTTTCATAGTCACTTTTTATTAGCTATTCTGGCTGTCCTTCGATTTTAAGTAAATGAGCACCCTCTACCTTCACTCTATAAAAACAGCCACTGATACAACTATAGCTGTAAGGCCATAAGAATTCTGTGTGTGTGTGCGTGTGTGTTCCCTCTCTACTCCTGTCAGCCATTCAGCTGAGCTTAGAACAGAGAGCAACAAACACACAGACAGAAGTTGTAATCTTTTGCAAGTACAGTTAAAGGGCAACTAACATGAAAATATTAAAAATTATATTAAAATTCGGTCTTTTCCAGGCTCTTCTCAAGGCAAATACTGCCTCGAGTGAACACAGCCTGTTACAGCAAGCTGCAAATGGTTTGCATTCAGTGCACAATGCATGCAATTTGCAGGATAGGAGATGTGCACTGGGGCCACCATGCAGATCATTCACATGAGCAACACTAGAGGTTGTTGATGCTCTTCGAGACTTCTTATAACCAGCTGACCCACATATGTATCACACAGTCGTATAGGTCTAATGCTAAAGTTAGCTGGCCACTGGTGATACCCCATCACCCCCCCCCCCCCAAATGATTTGATTGCCAGGAAAACATAGGGTATTGCAGGTAAGTAAACAGGTGATGTGAATGGAGTTATAGTGCAACTCCATGCAAGTTGCCCACATGAACATCACCTTACTAGATAATTGCTGTTTTGCCCACCTTTGGAAGGACCACCATAATAGACATCCAGCCCTCAGACTAGAGGTCACCCTGTGGGCTTCTAATCCCAAAGGATGGTGCTGTGTTCCTATTGCCTTCTGTGATGTTACATCCATCTGTATAAATAACTGTCATGCTTAAATAAGTCATGTTTTAATAAGTGGCCTCCAGTGGGAGGAGGCTTATAAATGGCCTAGTGTTGCTTTGTGCAGAAACAAAACAGATCTTCCGGGAGGGGTATAAAAATGATCCCCCCAGCTGACGGGAAGTCAAGCTTGGCACACTACAGACACAGCCCCAAAATATTTCTTGCATTGTGCTTGAGAGCCTTTCAATAGCAGCTATTGGAGCAGCACATGTAACCGAGTGAGACTAAACGACGAGACTTTAAAATCTTGCGGTTCAGTCTGTCTCGGGTGACCAGCAAGGAACCACAAGTGGTCTTTTTTTCTCATTAACCTTTCGACTGCCAGAGAAGTATCCAATGCCTTGGATGCCTCTCAGGCACTCAAAGGGTTAAACTACAACGCTGGTGAGTAAGGGATGACAATATATACCTGGTTTCATTGGAATTTCTGCTTTCTGGGGAAAAAAAAGCAGCCAAAGGGGCACTACCAAGGTTATAGCGGTCCTTTAACACTGGCAGCTTTTGCAGGATGTGGGCTGGGTCCCTTTTCAATGACAGCTTTACATTTATAATACTGCAACTAATTGCAGTGGGCATAATTGTAATTAACCAGTAGAATACTGAGCTTTAACATAAATATTTATCTATATATTTTTATTGTTCTCTCCTCTTTAGGTTGCAGACTGAAGAATGTAAGTAAAAGGTGTTTATATCATTGACCAGTAAAAGAAGAAATTCAATAACGTAGCATAAAGATTGTCATCGAATGATGTAAAAATGTATTCTAAATGTAAAATGTATTATATACAATGCTACAATAAGAAAAGTAAAAAAGAAAATGACTATTCCTGCGATGGTAGCAAAAAGGGTTAAAAAAAGTACATTCCTTGGAACATTGTCTTCCAGATCTGCCCTTAAGCATTGTAAGACTCCCTCCCTCTGCGAGGAACAGAATCCCCTACTGTGCCTGCCATTGTGCTATAAATGCAGATTTGCTTCTCTGCCAGGCACATTGTAGCTGTGCAACTGAAGGTAAGAAACGGACTAGAAGGGCCATGGCATTTTCTCTTTTCCAGCAAACTGTTGTCTTGCAGTTACCACTGATTTTAACCTTGATTTGCCCTATCTAAAATGAACACTAACATAGTAATGCATTGAGTATTATGGCTCATATTTATAAAAGCAAATTGGAGTTATTCTGAAGTAAACCAACTGCACCATAGGGGACATATAAAAATTCCTTTTAAAAATTCGGAGTGCCCCGCTCTGTTATCAGCCGCGGCGCAGGCAGTCTGTACTGCACATGACTGCAGTACACGCATCCGTCTGTACTGCACATGACAGCTTCTGACAAACATACATTAACAAATTATTATATAGGATGTGGGCCTATGGGCTGTTTCATCAAGAGATGCCGTTCTGGAGCAAACCAACTGTACCACAGAGTACAAATAAAGCCTGGACAAAACCCCTTTGGGTTCAATAGGGGTTTTAACCATTTGAGTGCCAGAGGTGTATGCATTGTTACCCCTCTGCATACGTGGGAACTCTCCAGATTGGCCCCAGAGACTCCAGTTTTAGACGCTGATTACCGGGTCACTGGGGACAGACACTTATTCTCCAGCGGTAGGGAACTCTACCCACTTCTGCTCCTTCACACTCTGTTCCTCCCACTCCCCAACCTCTTCTCCTCCTTCTCCACCCAGTTCCTCCCACTCCCCGCCCTCTTCTCCTCCTTCTCCATTCAGTTCCGCCCACTCCCCTCCCTCTTCTCCTCCTTCTCCACCCAGTTCCTCCCACTCCCCGCCCTCTTCTCCTCCTTCACCACCCAGTTCCTCCCACTTCCTGCACAGTTTTGTGATTTGTATATTAAGCCTTGCCCCCTTATGAGTAAGCCCCACCCATTTTTAACACAAATCATGTAATTTATATCCCCCCCAAAGGCACCACAGGAGTTCAAAAGACAACGTTCCCAGGTATGCCCCCCTGGCACTCAAAAGATTTATCCTGAATGCTACAGAGGGGTTACAGTGAAATTTGTATTAATGGAAACTGCTCTTTCCTACATATGAAATCTCATAGAAAAATCTAAGCAATGCGAATGCCATTACCAAGCCATTTTCTATGTGATTTGAACTGCACGAGTCTCTACTTTCCCACCCATAATGCTTTTCTTTAGATTCAACATTGCAGCTTCAACAAAGCACAGTAACCGCGATGTCATGATATTTTGTCTGATACCTTTGAAATTAATACATATAAATAGTGTGAACAACCCCAGCAGGGATAGTAATACTTAAAATGAAAAAAAATATATTGTAGTGTTTAACCCCTGACTAAAACAAGGTTACTCACACTGCAATTGTACAGTGGCACTATTGCTACTCCATCCTATGGAGATTCCATTCTATGGAGATTTATGGTGAACTGACCAGAGTTGTCCATAGGATGGTGTAGCAACAGCGCCACTGTACAATTTCAGGTCACTGAGATATTGCACCTAAAAAAGTCAAGATTGAGCTGTAATTACTTTTGAATAGAATACCTCTCAGCAGAGGGGACCCTTTATTTTACTTAGGAGAATAAACGTTACAATATACTTTTTTTTTACGTGTTAACCCTTTTAGCGCCAGAGGGGTACGAAACACATTGCTATCCCTCTGGCACTGAAAGGGTTACATATCACTATCCCTTTAAGTCACCAGATGAACTAGTCCTTAACCTGATGAAAAAGCCTTACATTTGGTATGGCAACCTGAGGTTTCTAAGCTGTGGACTACAGTTCTCATCAGACCCCTCTAGGCAGCCAAAGGCTAATGTGGATGGTAGAAGTTGAAGTTAACAACAGCTGGAGGGGCTCAGGTTGTCCTTCACAGCCATATACACTTAGCTGTTCACCTCCAGTAGAAGTGACAACTCTGCAAAGAAATCACCTGCTTTTTCAATAATTTATTAATTCACAACATTTGCTTTTGATTTAATTTTAAGGTCTCTGAGTTCAAGAAATGGTGCCGATTTGGAATTCTGGGCCAGATTTTCATTGAAACATTCCTTATCATGCATTTAATGTTGGTATTTAACAGGCATTTATCACAGCTGATAACATTATCCTGTTAAAAATGAACAGTCAATTCAGATAATGGATAATTATGCCCTTAATTGTTAGAGACATCTCCAAAGAATTGTTGTGCATTGGAGGAGATGTCCCTATCATCTAGGGGGTTCATGTGTGAAAACACTTAAAGCAGAACTTTTGCCAAAAATAAAAATTGTCCCATGGGTTTTAACCTTTAAAACAATATTAACGCTCTGTGTCTTTTTTTATAAATCCCCTAGTAGCGGAGATATTTACCCTTCAACATCGGGCACATCTGCGTTCTACGGGACCCTGTACCGTCTGAGGACTTTCCAGCTACCCCAGGAACCGTGTTCACACTCCGCTTCTAGGGGATTTATAAAAAAAGACACACAGCGATAATGTTGTTTAACAGATTAAAACCCATGGGACAATTTTTATTTTTGGGGATAGTTTCACTTTAAATTTATAAAAGCAAAAAGTAACTGTTAAAGGGATAAGATCACTTAATATATATATATATATATATATATATATATATATATATATATATTACAAAAATGTATAGAATAATGTGTACATATAGTGAAAGATTTATCTTTCTGAGTAAAATAAGGGTACTCTCACTGATGAGATGTATTATTCAGAATTGATTGCAGCTCAGACGTGCATTTTTGGGTGCAGTACCGATATGACCTGAAATGTTATAGTGGCGCTGTAGATATATCAGTCTACGGAGGGTAAGTGTCACTGACAAGAACTGTTAAGAGACTTCTGTAGCAACAGCGCCACCATAACATTTCAGGCCATATATGAACTGCACTCCCAAAAAATGTAAGTTTGAACTGCAATAACTTTTGAATAAGACATCTCTCAGCAGTGGGAGTACCTTGCTTTATTCAGCAGCATAAACCTTGCAATTTATATTTTTCATATTTAGCAATGCTATCCCTTTAAAAACACTCAGTTAACCCTTTGAATGCCAGAGGAGTGCCCAGCTCATTGCTCAGCAATGAGTTGGACACCTCTCTGGCACTCAAAGGATCAAACAGCACTGACTCCCTTCCTTTTCAACACCAGGTGAAACCAACTGCACCTCAGGGAACAAAGTCCTAATGCTCTGAACTGGAATGTTTAACCCATTAAATGCTAGAGAGATCTCCAATGTAGTGTGAAGAAATGTGATGAAAACCTCTCTAACATTCAAAGGTTTGCATACTCCATCTAAACAATGGGAATTTGGAGAATATTCATTTGCTCAGTATGCTCCACCTTCCACACTGGTAATTCCACCTTTCCTCATATACACCATCTAAGGAAAATGTCTACTTTACCCCACTGGTAATTCCACCTTTCCTCATATACACCGTCTAAAGAAAATGTCTACTTTACCCTACTGGTAATTCCACCTTTCCTCATATACACCGTCTAAAGAAAATGTCTACTTTACCCTACTGGTAATTCCACCTTTCCTCATATACACCGTCTAAGGAAAATGTCTGCTTTACCCCACTGGTAATTCCACCTTTCCCTATATACACCGTCTAAGGAAAATGTCTGTTTTACCTCACTGATAATTCCACCTTTCCTCATATACACCGTCTAAGGAAAATGTCTGCCTTACCCCACTGGTAATTCCACCTTTCCTCATATACACCATCTAAGGAAAATGCCTGCTTTACCTCACTGGTAATTCCACCTTTCCCCATATACACAATCTAAGGAAAATGTCTGCTTTACCCCATTGGTAATTCCACCTTTCCTCATATACACCATCTAAGGAAAATGTCTACCCCACTGGTAATTCCACCTTTCCCCATATACACCATCTAAGGAAAATGTCTGCTTTACCGCACTGGTAATTCCACCTTTCCCCATATACACCATCTAAGGAAAATGTCTGCTTTACCCCACTGGTAAATTAGACCCTGCCAACGCCTAGTTGTGCCTATGTCGCAGTCAATGGCTGCACATTCAGCTGTTGGGGACTACAACTCCCATTATACACCTGCCAGCTGTTGACTGCTTGGGGATGATTTAAGTTGTAGTTAGCCGGAGGTCTGACACGTGACTACCCCTTCACTAGGGATTGGTGTGTTCATGGAACTGGGATTGGAGTCACTAACACAGAATGAGAACAGACAGGAAAAGGGTACTCTGAATGGCTTTAATTGCACCCTTGTCTCCAATTAACAAATTTGATGTTGTTTTGAAATATGCTGGACACCTATTTATCACCAAAGCAGTGCACGGTATTCCTCAGAGAGAACAGCAGCTGCACTCATGGGAAGTTTTATATGTACAAATGGATCGTTTTTTGCAGTCAACATTTTGGTCCATGCCCCTGACCTTTCAGAAAGATCAGGGTCAATGACAGTAATACTGACTGCAATACATTAGACTTCTTCAAACTAGTCCCTGCTGTGTCTTTTTACATCTGTAACCTTGGACCTGGGACCATTATCTATTGTCACTTACTCACATTCATGTACAATCAATCACCCTGTTATGCACACACGCACACATACAGACACCTACACACACCCTACTAGGCACAGATACATACAGAAATACAAATTGACAAATACAGATACACAAACACACACATGTACAGACAAATACACACGTAAACACATACAGACACACACACACAGTCATATACACTACCGGTCTAAAGTTTTGGGAAACCTCAATTTTTTCTACTTTTATTTATTGCCATAAAACTTGACAAAAACATTAGAAAAACATGTCAACATTGGGTATTTGTAAAATCAAGACAAACATTGTAATCTATTTCCAGAAGGACCACGGCTGTTTTAACACTTCTGGACCATGGCTGTTTTAACACTTCTACTGTGTTTGAGTTTAGCTGTAATTTTCCTCTAACTCATTTAATGTACCCACATATATTATATACTGTTTTTCTTGCCATAAGATGGGCTTTCTAAAGATACCATTATTTTCATCAAATTTCCTGTAAAACAATTTATAAAATATGATGAAACAAATGTAACAAATGCACTTTTTTAACTTCTGCACTAAAAATCTTTTACACATCTACAAACGCTAAAAAAACCTGCTAAATAGATTATAATATTGTCTTGATTTTAGAAATACTCAATGTTTACATGTTTTTCTAATGTTTTTGTCAAGTTATATGGCAATAACTAAAATAATCAAAAATGTAGGTGTTCTCAAACTTTTGACCACTAGTGTACAGACACAGAGCCATACACACACATACACACACACACACAAACAGATATACAGAGATACGCACATAGCCATATACACAAACCATACACATACAGAAACACACACTTACACATATACACACACACACCACACACATACATACACACAGACACACACACACACAAACAGATATACAGAGATATGCACATAGCCATATACACAAACCATACACACATATACACATACAGAAACACACACTTACACATATATTCACACACACCACACACACCACATACACACACACACACTACACAGACACACATACACACACACACACACACACATACAGACATACAGACATACACACACACACACATACATACAGACATACACACACCAGCCATATATATACACATA
This sequence comes from Rhinophrynus dorsalis, assembly GCA_037306005.1. Classification (NCBI taxonomy): domain Eukaryota; kingdom Metazoa; phylum Chordata; class Amphibia; order Anura; family Rhinophrynidae; genus Rhinophrynus; species Rhinophrynus dorsalis. The sequence continues at coordinate 23,964,741 of CM074726.1, read as the reverse complement.
CAGAGGCATGCACACACACACACATACAGACATACAGACATACACACACACACACATACATACAGACATACACACACCAGCCATATATATACACATACAGAGGCATGCACACACACACACACACACACACACACACACACACACACACACACAATTACACATAGAGACACACACACATAAACTCACACAAGCATATACATGCACATATAAATATATACATAGATACACACATATACACACTAACACAAATGTTATGGAGGTGGATTTCCCAGCTGATTAACTGCTCCCTTGTCTGCTAGGAACAAACCCCTAAGCTGTAGCTTCTTGTTGCAATCTGTAGTTTCCCCTGAGATCTCTTTGTTAAGTTGTGAACACGTGTCTGCCTTTAAACACACTGCTGAAAACAGGGAGAGTTTTTACCTTGTAAATCCTCACTGCGGTATTGGTTTGTAGGTTTATAAAGGAACTCTCCCAGGTGCTGAAGGTAAAGAATAAGGTTTTGCTGTTCCTTCTCAGGGTGTTGAGCTTGAACCCTGCCACTACTAGAAAACAGGAGACAGCACTCAACAGCAGTAACTGATGTTATCCTAATTATCCACTGCTGTATTTATACACACCATAAGTGACAAAGAGAACCAGAACTGATCTGTAGGACAGAATGCAGTGTCATTGCAGTGGTCTTTTGAGAGTACAAAACACACAGTCAGTACAGTGCAACTGCAAACAGCTCAGAGGCTGATATACTAAGTAGAAGTGGGGTAATTCTAGAGTAAAGCAACTGCACCTTAAGGGGCAAATAAAATGATTCAAATTCCTATTGATTTAAATGGTTTTCAGCACATTCAAAGTACTGAGTAGGAGACCTCTCTAGCACTCAAGGGGTTAAAAGCAAAATTAACTTGTATTCTCCCCATGGTTCAGCTGACTTGCTCCAGAATGGTTCCACTTTTCCTTGATGAACAAAAACACTAAATAATGAATAATGCCCTTAATTGGGTGTATAACTAGATCAGTTATGGTTTCTTTATAGCAGAAGTAATCAGTTGGCGGACCCTCAGTTGTTAGGTACTAAAGCTTCCACATACAGCTTTTGGCTGGTTGAGGATTATGGGAATTAAGTCCGCCTATGTTATAGTGTTGTCTTTGGACACTGTAATAAATAAATGTGATATCATCCTCCTAACTATCTCATAGTTTACACTGTAAATCCTCACTTCCAAGTGGGGGAGTCTATACTGCACTCTCATAGCTGGGTTGACATCAGTGGAATCTGCAGTGTGAGGTGATGAGTAGTTAACTCTTTGAATTCCAGAGAGGTATCCAACTCATTGTTTTGAAATGAGTTGAATACCACTTTGGCACTCAATAGGTTAACAATTAAAGTGATAGCAATGTACCTATTAATTTGTAGCTCCAATTCTTCTTTACGCTTTTTATAACACATAGCGCTATGTTTAATTACAGTTCTGTAGTTCAAAAGATATTCAAGCTGAAAGGATCCTCCCCCTGCCCCTCCTGGCTGCCTCCCCTTAGAGCTGCAATCTGGATGCAGGAGCGGATGGATGCAGTGAGGGACAATCTTCAGTCAGTAAGTATAAGGGAAAACCCTGCCCTCATTTGCTTACTGAAGATTGTCCCTCACAGTGCACCATCCAGACCACGCTTACAGGCAGTGTGACGCAGGAAAAGGGGAGGGAGGAGGATCCTTTCAGCTTGAATAGCTTTTAAACTACAGAACTCTAAGTAATTAAACATATCGGTAGGTGTTATAAAAAACTTAAAGAAGAATTGGAATAGTGACATTACTATCCTTTTAAATAATGGCTTTGATATAAAGTGTGATTACCCAAAGGTGAGGGCAAATGTATTGAAAACAATGTACTGCAGCCTTACTTTTCATTTACATAGGCCTGTTGTTGAGTCAATGTGCAGTCAAGATGGTTCCCTGCTCACATCCACCCATGCTTATTATGAACATTACTCCCAAACTGAGGCTGATGTACTAAGAAAAGTGGTGGAATTCTAGGGCAAACCATCTGTTCCACTGATAACAAATAGACTGCTTATTGATTTAAATTGGGCTTTTCAACCCTTGAATGTTGGCGAGGTCTCCAACGCATTGCTTTTCAATGTGTTGGAGAACTCTCTAGCACTCAAGGGGGTTAAAAGTCCCATTCAAATCAATAGAATTTTTTGTTCCCTATGGAGTAAATCAGCCTCACCGTTGTGACCTTATTGTAATGTGAGACTTTCCAATAAGATCAGTTTAACCCTTTCAGTGCTAGAGAGTCAATGCTTTGAATATCATTCTAGCATTCAAGGGGGCATTCAAGGGGTTAAAGGACGAGCAACATTTTTTGATGAAAAACATAAATATTGTAATAGTTTTGCTGCTGAGTCAGATCAGTCAGTACAGAAGGGCAGAGAAGATGTGATATATTGCTTTTCTGCCATTCTCTCATTTTAGAAACCTTTCAGTGTCACAGAGGTGTGCCATACACATCGATATGGCACTGAAAGACTTAAAGGGGCAGTAATGTCCCAGAAAAAATCTTTATCGTTTTGTAGTGCTTAAAAAGTTCAACTATATGCAACAAATCCTATTTGAGAGATATTCCTATTCAAAGTTCCCCACTCCCTCCCCTTTCCCTGATGTCAGTGCTGTGCTGACTGCAGGGGAATCCTGTCCCGGGACCAATCGGCAGCTCTGCAGCAAAGCCGCAATCACGTCATTTAAAAAGAATGACTTCATTGAAAAGGTCTACAAAATGTGCCTGGTTTGCAAGCACACTTTGTAGACCATTCCAATTAAGTAATTTGTTTTAAATAATGTGATTGCGGCTCTGCTGCAGAGCCTCCTCATGTTGGATGGCAAACTTTGAAAGTGAATATCTCTCAAACCAAAGCAGTTTGAGAGATAGGATTTGTTGCATACAGTTGAACTTTTTAAGCACTACAAAACAATAAATATTTTTTCTGGGACATTACTAATACTTTAAGGGAGGGCAGTTGCTGTCTCTACTCTTTGGCAAAGATAGCAAACTGTCCTCTCCAGGGAGACCCCAATATAACCATCCTCATATAGGAGATGTTGGGACTGTGAGCTATGACAGCAGAGGCTGCTACTGGAGCTTAGTGCATGTGGTGAACAGTCACATTAACCTATAAACACACCCACATGAATATGACAATGGCTTATTAACCTACATTTCCATATGTAAATGAGTAATTGTTGAATTCGTTCGAACAAAAAGGCATTGTGGATTCATGGTGACGGTGGATTGTGGTAGATTCACAGGGATATGACGATGAAGACATCAGTGCATACCACTGACGCAAATTTGCCACCCTATCACCAACCTGACCCCATATCGCCCTTTAATGCACCCCTCCCCAGGCTTCCTTACTGGGCATGAAAAAACTCCACTCCTTCAATTCTTTATTTTACAGTTTCAAAAAGGACAAAATAATGAACATTTATATTTATGTCCAATACCTACAAAGCAGAAATCTGGTTGTGCTGTTTGCAGCAATGTAGTTAGAAGGAACAATGCCAGAATCCCATCAAAGAAATCCCAGTGTAAACCTACCAGTTAATGAAGTGTAAACAGATTGGTAGGTTGTGCTCTACCCCCAGTGCTCTCATCAATAGATGAGTCCACTGTGTGATCAGTAACAGGCACAATAGCACTGATATTAGGAGTGGAATTACCACTGGTACAGCAGGTGCAGAGCAATGGGGACCACATAAATTTGGAGGCCAACTGAATGCAGAAAACTGAAAACATTAAGGTGACGCTAACACCTCCTGATAATAAAACTAACTTATGTCAATCTGAGCAGAAAAATCTAATTGCCACTATGAATCAGTTGTATTGTGTATTTTGGTTCTCCAAAAGCCAAGGTTGGGTTTATTATTAGGAAGTGTCCTCGTTGTTTGAAGCAAATTCAGTAATTTACAATAAAATGGAGGCTGAAAAATATTTTTGCTCCAGGACCCCGTTCACTAGCTGAGACACTGTACTCTCTGACCTCCACAATACTATGTCGATGCCCTCTATCTGGTACGCTGAGGGTCAAGTCCACCAGGGGAGAGGCCCAATTAGCAGGCCCAGATTTCCTATTAGACAGAGCAGGCAACTCCTTAGACCTCCAAATTTTGAAAGGAGCCTCAGCTGTGCTTGGCCAAACCCATATTTCAAATTGTGGGTGTAGCCAGAGAAATCTCTGGGTTCCTACACCAGTTTTGTACCCCTTTATAGAATATGATTTAACACCTTGGATGCTAGAGAGACCACCAAAAGTGGATAAGACTTGAGGCGGGGTCATATGAGGAATAGAGGTGTGACCCTTTGAGTGCCCATAGCAATGGGCTGCATACCCCCGCTGGCACTCAAAAGGTTAAAGGTCCTTATTTAGATCAATGGTAATTCTTGTTTGCCCATATGCTGCTGTTGAAAAGAACCATTTTTTTTAAATGGGACTATGTATTTGTTTCTAGCATTCAAGGCTTTGACTCTTTACGCCTCTGACACTCAAAGGAATTTTAAGGACCAGATGGATGAACAATGCACTGCAAAACAATGTGTTGCCAACTTCTCTGGTCCTTAAAGGGTTAAAAGCCCAATTTAAATCTATACAAGTGTATATGTGTCCCCTAAGGGGCAGCCGGTTTGCCCAGAAGCATTCCACCTCTGTCTTTATACATAGGCTGCTAAAGATCATGATAAGAGTCACAAGGTCACCCAGAATATTATGTTGCAGGATCTTCTGGCAAGCAATGGGTTAATCAGTATTAACCCTTTGTGCCAGAGGAGTATGCAATGCATAGCAAAGCAATGCTTTGCATACCCCTCTGGCACTCAAAGGGTTAAATTTCAGGCCTACGCCCAACAGTTATCAAAAAAACTCTTAAAACTCTTGATTTTATTTTTATTTTTTTTAATGGAAGCAATTGCTGGTAAACAATAAAACTGAAGTAGTCAGCTGCTATTTTGTTCAGCTACAGCGACTCATTTAGATTTTTACATCACTACCTTTTTCGGCTCCGGCTGCAGCTGGGAGCTTATAAACTTACTCAACAACCCCATCTGCCTTCGTAAAAATCAAGCCCCGTCTGTGCTCGGCAGGGAGGCAAGAACCTAAAAAAGTGTTATTGCAATATGAGTTATGTTTTTTGTGTGGGTTTTTTTGCTTCCCCTTGTTTATTCAGTTCCCTGTAGCTCAAAATTTGTGAACATGGAAAGGTGAATCTGGAATCTTCTACTTTTTGGGTTTGTTTGTTTTCTTTTATTTTTCCCAACTAACCAATCTCTTTTTAACATAGTGAAGCTGATTTAAAGCGGAACTATCATCTCCATAATATTGTTCCCCAATATATTAGTAATATAGAAATAAGCAAATGCATACTTGTATTATGTTTAATAAGTACACGTTATTGAAGTAGTCCATCTTCTTTGGCAGACATCCAGGGCACAGAGCTTACAAGAGAAGCTCTGTACACCTGCGCAGGCAGCAACTTCCATTACCTTAAGGTAACCAATGGACATCACCACCAATCCGGGCAGTGCACGAGACAGACAGCACAGAATCAGAGGTACCTTTTCTCTAAGATGTCTGCGCTGTTGTCTTCTGGATGCCTGTAGAAGAAGGTGGATTACTTCAATAACGCTGACTTATTAAACATAATAAAAGTACGCCTATGCCTGTCGCTATATTAGTAATGTTTTTTGGGGGGCAATATTATGAAGATGATAGTTCTGCTTTAATAAGAAGGACTGGATCAATTCTGGAGCACACCAAATGCACTAAACAGACATACTTGCCTGGGAACTGTCAAAGTCAGGGTTTTGACCCAAATCAGAGAGAGAAGGGATGATTTCTCAGGGTGAGATAGTCAAGAGTTGCCTTCTACATTAGTGATTTCCAATACTCCCACACTGTACTATTGTTCCAAATGACATATACTGTTCATGTTACCACCCTTGTACCAATGTCTCATTAGTGGTGGTACCTACACTGTTCAATACCTCCTTGTACCACTTCCCCACTGGTAGTCATGAACCCACACTTACTCCTGCTATGTTTCAATGTCCCACTGGTTGCCACATACCAACACATGCCATAGGTAAAGAGTATGATCCTCCCAAATAAAAACACAGACTCATATCTTGGGCAAAACAGGCCACAGGTTTATTTAATACTTCCACTGCCAAAAAATTTTTAACCACCAACAATTTTATTGTTAAACCTGACAGCCCTTCCCAATGAGAAAATACTCGCAGCACGCATGGCCAAATTGCCAGGACTCATCCTAGAATCCCAAACTTCTTCAGCAGCTTTTACCTGTCTCCAAAGAAAATTAGGCCATTAGTCATACACCTTAGTTTCAATGAGTAATGTCATCCCCACGACCTAAATCTGGGGAATCATTTCCAAACGGCTTCGACCCAGGGAAAAACCCCCACATATCTTTAACACATAAGTTATCGATACCTGACAAGCAGGAAAGGACTAACCACCCTGCTGTGACAAATCAACTAAAAACTCCCAATAATAATAATAGGGAAGGAGGGATGGTCCTTGTTCCCTTATCAACCGAATGGCAGTCTACTTCCTCAGATTACCACAATTTGCACCTACTCCTCCCTTAATACAACCTACACATCCAGATCAATCCTTCCCATGACATGCTTCCCCTCCCTGTACACTTTGTTCCCTTCCAAGGAAGTCTTACGCTTTCCATACCCCTGAACACAGGGTATAAGACCAGCAGAGAACTACACCTTCGCATGAACCAGCAGTGCAATACACGATTAGAAAATGAGATAATCTGGTACTTTTCTTAAATAAATAAAACCCTGACCTATGTGTGTCACAGGGGTGTGCAATTGGTTACAAAGCAATGCACTGCATACTCTCTGCCATCCAAAACGTTCAACAAGCCAGGTGAAAGTAAACCAAGGATACTGGCATTTTTCAGTATGTAAACTGGAACTGGCAATCCCTTTTCAGTAAATCCCAATATACGTTCTCTGGGTTCTAGTCTTTGTTTACAAAGTAATTATGAAGCTATCATTACTCATATATCACTGTAAGCAGATGATCTGCCTTAACACAGAGCTACAGGCAAGAATTATACAAATGATTCATTAATGAGATACAAATAAAAAAGACAATAAAATATTTACTCCTGTTTCCACCCCAGAGCTAATGGTAAAGGCGCAGTAACCTTTCCGTATGTGAAAAAATATATATTATATGGCTTTCCCTAATGAGTAACAGAGGCATAAATCAAATGCTTGGAGATTCATGATTTAAAATGTAATGCACCTCAAAACTGTATGTACGTGTGTATGTGTGTGTGTGTGTATATATATATATATATATATATATAGTCCTTTTGAGGGCATATATATATATATATATATATATATATATATATATATATATATATATGCCCTCAAAAGGACTTCCTAAGATATTAAGCAGCAAAACAAGCTTTATTGTTGACGTGTCGGCCCCCTGTGTGGGCCTAGTTACTGTGAGTGTTCCCTGCAGAGCCGCACTTTCAAAGGTAGGAGCATCTGTAGGAGATCTATAACCTAAAATACTGGTTCTCAAAATGTCTTCATGGCCCACTAACTGGCCAGGATTTGAGAATTTCCCTGCTACAACACAGGTGACTCGATCAGAATGACTGAGGCTCTCATCAACTTCCTTTTTGCTCATGCAGAGAAATCCTTAAATTCTGACCTGCTAGTGACACTAAGGCAGACTTCAATAACCTGAGACCCTCCAGATGCTGTCAGGGGAGGAAGAATCAGGAGCACTCCCCCTTCAAGCAAATCATAAGTTTGGGCCGGCAGGTCCCTGTCTCAGACAATCCAGGGCATGGGAAAATAATGAAAGCCTGGAAGTTAAGCATCCTGAAATCTAATTGACCGATTCAGTAAATGGGAGGAACTATCAGAAAGAATGGGATCTGCAGAGTTAGAGGGGCCCACAGAGCCCACTTCACCTCTAAATGAAATAGCAGACTTGGTTGTGCAAAAGGCAGGAAGTGTGGGGGGGATCAAGATGGGGATCTTAAGGCTTGCATGGGGTTCTTGCACACAAGTAGCGTTGTCAGAGCAGCTCACCTGAGATCACTGCTGCACTTGTGGAGGGGAACTAGACACAAGGAGGCTGAGGTATTATAAATAACTGGAGTAATTCTGGAACAAACCATGTGCACAATAGGGCACCAATATAAACTGCAAATTATTTGACTCACTGAATGAGAGAGAGAGGTTCCCAGTGCAGTCCCAGTGCACTGCAATGCTTTGGAAGCCTCTCTAACATTAAACACCCACTTACATAAAATGGAAATTTGGGAATTTTTATTCCCAACACAGTGAAGTTGGTTTACTCCATAATTGCTCCAGACTGGATTTCAGTTCTAGTCTCTGTGGTATATCATGTATACCTATATTTCAACTGTAAGATCTGCAGTTGTGTAAGCTCTGTGTTATCACTAGTTTAGCACCATTTCAGTTTTAAACTCTCTGTATCAATTGTGTATAACCCATTTCAGTTGTAAGCTCTGTTGTATCACTGATGTAGCTCCATTTCAATTTTAATCACTGTTGTATCATTACTGTATCTCCATTTCCATTGTAAGCTATGTGGTATCACTAATATAGCTCCATTTCACTTGTAAGCTCAGAGGTATCTCAAAAGTAATTACTTTGAATATTAAAAATATTAACAATGAATAATCAGATTGACATAGTAACACATAGGTGCAGTTCACAGGCTGGGGATGTTGGGAGTTGTAGTCCTCAATAGCTGGAGGGCCTCAGGTTGGCCACCTTGGACCTAAGGCAAAGTTTGTTAACTATTACTGCCCTAACACTACCTATAATTTTAATAGTAGTTAACTGTCTAGTTAGAAGGCATTCTAGATCAGTGGTTCTCAAGCTTTATCTGCTCAAGGAACCCCTAACACTCAATCTGGCATTTCTGGGGCACCCATATCATTTTATGTGATTTGTCAAGGGTGTAATGAAGGTTACAAATACATGAATATACAGTTAATGTTAGACCTAATAACTGAAATAAACATATTGTGCATAGTAATATCCTTAAAGTGTTAGTAATGTCCAAGTATAAATATGTTGCATTGTGTAGAGCTTAAAAAGTTGACTTGAATGCAAAAAAAACATATCTCTCAAACAGCTATGGTTTGAGAGATATATGCATTCAAAGTTTGATGTTTCCTGGTGTCAGCTGTAAAGCCGTCAGCAGGAGATCCGTGTCTGCCGGCACAGAGGCTCTGCAACAGAGCCGTCATCCCGATATTTAAAACGAACAACTTCACTGGAATGGTCTAAAAAGTGAACCTGATTTACAAGCGCACTTTTTAGACCATTCCAATGAAGTCTTTCGTTTTAAATAATGCAATTGCGGCTCTGCTGCAAAGCCTCCGTGTCGGCAAACATGGATCTCCTGCTGACAACTTTACAGCTGACAGCAGGAAACATCAAACTTTGAATGCATGTATCTCTCAAACCATAGTGGTTTGAGAGACACATTTTTTTGCATTCAAGTCAACTTTTTAAGCTCTACACAATGCAATATATTTGTACTTGGACATTACTAAAACTTTACATATACAGTTGTAAGTCTGCATTCCCACTTTTGTCAAAGCTGTATAGATAAAATGGGGCATCCTTAGTGGATGTTCGTGGCACACCAAAGTTCCACGGCACCCTGCTTGAGAAACGACATGTAGAGAATGTTAACCATGAGATTCTGAATACGCTTGTGACAGCTTACAAAGCAGAGGGATTAGAGTGCACAGGAGAAAGAGAAAGTAATTGGTAGAATGACATGATTTGTCTTCAAGCTGCCTCTCAGTTTGGTTTGGGGTGCTGTAGGAGACATCCCAGTGTCATACTGACATGAATAGGTGAGTTTTCAGAGAGTGAAAGGCAAGGGAGTGTCTGATGCAATGAGGCTTAGAATACCAGAGGCAGAATAGAACTTTGCATTTGAACACAAGTTCTCCGAGGCTGAATGTTGCTCAGTGATATCCTAGAAAATCAGCAGCTGTCTGCAAGGAAGAATAATGTTGACTTCTACTGTGAAAAGAATTGCAGGCAGAATGTTTGACGATTTCAACCCTTTACATGCTCGAATGGTCTCTGGTGCAATCTACCTGGGTTTATTTTACCCACTGGACATTACAGATAGCTCTAATACATTGCAAATCTATACACTGGAGACTTATCTAGCAAACAATGGATCAGAAACATTTCCCTATTGATTGCTCTATTTGTTTTTTTTCCACAGACCAGTAGTTCTTGCAATATTCACATCATTTTTGGTTTGGTAAGAATAGCCTTTATCCTAATACTGGTACGGCATGTTAATTAGTTTCTGTGCTGGAAAAAAAGACTGCCCCCTGCATTGTCTCCCATATTGTCTGCATTGTCTCCCATATTAGTTCAGTTTTTCCAAATGTTGGTGACTCATATAGGGATGATCACAACAGTTGTGTCCTATACAGATCTGTAGCACAATGCACTGCAAAGCCAGTGTTGTGGTTACATTTTATATATGTAGCATTTTACAGATCTAAACAGAATAGATGCTGCAATGTCAATAGACATTGTGGCCTGAAGCTCTCTGGTACTATAACAGATCCAGCTGATGAAACTGCAGAGTTGCACTAAGGTTCAGTAAGTGCTTAGGATGGAGATGTTGTGTTGGGTCTGTGTCAAAGGCACATCGCCAATATGACTAACATATCTTCACCATCAGATCCTCCTCAATCCGACACCAATCTGCCATCATTGCCATTAATCTGCCATACCTTTGCCAGGTTTATGACTCTGCACTGAACACATTGACAATGGCCATTTCCATATGGAAATGCAGGATGATGAGCCTTTGTTGTATTCATGTTGGTGTGTTTATATGTTACTGTTCCTGTGCACCATATGCACTAAACTCTGATAGCAGCCATTGCTGTCAGACTTCACAGTCCCAACATCACCATCCTGAGGTTGGCAATGTTGGGATCTCTACCCTTATCTGCACTGACGGTGGAGAATGGAGATACGCAGGAATGTCACTTTTTAGAGTGAAAAAGTGTATTTAATATATTACATGCATTAAAATAAAATGTCACCATGCTTCAAGATTGCAAGCTTCACGTTCTGCCTCTTCTCCACTTTATCCTTCCTCTCTCCTTCCTCATTCTCCCTTTTTCACTCACCAGTGCACTTCCATCCCATCTTCCCCTTTCAGAAACCTAGACATCACTCTCTCACCTCATCACTGTCCCAACTCCTCTTTCGACGAGGGTTGCATCACCATCTTCTCCATGGCCCAAATCACTACATCACTCATTACCACAACCAGCAGCATGCACAAATGTACTCTGCTTTGAAGGAGTCAGCTCTGTCTGCAGGGAAAGGTGTGAGCGATTTACATGAAAGAGTGTATTTGCACACAAATTAAACAATCCCAAGCAGATGTATAATACCAGTGCCACCATAGCTAAAACCCATTCCCATCCTTATAATTGATGTGGCTAAGCAGCTGCTTGTTCCTGTATGTAGGATGGTGGCCTAGGATCTGTCTCCTCACCAGCAATGCTTTAGTGTTCAGTTCCTCTGTTAGTGGGAGAAAGAGGCACACAAAAGGCTGTCTATTGTACAAAAGAGGATTCTTGACACAACAGCTAATTTGCATATTGTGCTTAGCAGTAGTCTAAAGTACCAGGGACCACAGAGCTGATAAAGTCACAGAGGTAAATGGAGTACAATATAGAGCTCGCCTATACAGTACATAACATTCGGGAAAGTAAAGAAAGAATAAAAATACAATATAAACACAGCACCCTAATAGTAATGTGGGTTACACAGACATAAAATAGATATAATATATTTACAGGTAGAGCCAGGTTAAAGGAAAGATCAAAAATGAGAAGTTGATACAACAGACTACTACAGTGGCAATTACCTCATCACCCAAACAGGCCTCAGTATGTGTAGGTGATAGCCAGTGGTATTGTGACCTGCACGCTGATAAAGAAAGGTAAACTATTGACATCTGTGTCTGCAACAAAAAAATGGAAAAAAAAGATGTTTTAAATTTGACAAGCTGTTTTAATGAGGCAGGTCAATTTAAAGGGATAGTAATGTTTCACAAAAACAGCAGCTCCAATTAATCTTCAGAGTATTTGGGCCATAGAGAGTGTTATATCAATTCTGTCAGAGTTGTAGTTCAAGAGTAATTGAATGCTAAAGTATCCCCCTCCCCCCCTTTTACCTAGTGTAAGCCATCTCTTCCCAGATGTGGAATGCAGTCCATAGACCAGACAGGTAACAGAAGGGGACACTCTTCTTCCTATGAGAACAATGAAAGCCCTGCCCCCCCTTGACAAGTTTTTCAGGTTTTTCCCTTATCTTAATTGAATATTGTCCCTCTCTGCAGTCTACCTGGGCACCTCCCTTCTGATCTGGCTGAGCAGTGTTACATCAGTAAAAGGGGCGGGACGGGGATACTTTGTCATTGAATTACTCTTAAACTACAACTCTGACAGAATTGAAATAACACTCTCCAAGGTCCAAATACTATGATGATTAATTAGAGCTGCTTTTCTTATGAAACATTACTATCCCTTTAAGGAGAATCCCCCCAGATTTAGAAGAACAAACAACCATCTTATAATCCTAGTAATAAAATTGTTTGGCTGCTAGAGATGTCTCCTTGCATTATGAGGCTTTATTATCCAAAGTGATGAATAACTACAATGATAACAAGCTACACCTCAATCCAGTGTACTGAGGGAGTCACAGTACCTGAGAAAATATATAAAAGTACATGCTAGAAAGCTATATAATGTAACATATTAACACCTGTTGATGCCACTAACAAAAATGCTTCAAAACGTAACCTAAGTTTCAATACAAAACATAATCTAAATCATGTTAAACACTTAATGATAAGATTGAAAAGATAGCTGAATGTAAATTATTGACAAATTAAAACACAGACAGACAGTCGCTGTACCCGACTGATACCTGGAACCTCAGGCTCTCAAGCCCCCTAGATAATCTCAGCCTGTGTCCTTCAATGATGCTCCTCTTATTCCCAGCTGCTAAGCATCACAAGTCCACAGCAATGTGTCTCCCAGATGCCAGTTGTGTCCTCAGTATAACTGGAGTGATGTCTGGTGCTTTCTCGCCGGCAGCTTGGGATCAGACCTTGAAAGGATGGAACTTCTGGGAGGTATGGGGTGGAACCATCTCTCGTGTAAATGCAAAGTGTCTAAGCGCTTTGGTGGGAATCCTTTCACTTGATCAGGGGTGTCCATCTATATTACTATTCCACTGTTTCCCTTGAATGCTTATCTCCTTGTTTTAAAGATTTTTTGATAGCTTGCAAGGCCATAGGTTGGAAGCGGCACAAAGGGCAACGAGTAGTAGCAACTTGCAGAAGGCTCAAGATTCATTGTTGCCTTCCACTACCATATCACTGGTCTTCCTCATCATTTCATCTTTATCACCCCATCATCTCAATACTTCATCTCACTGCCATACTTCAGTGGGTTTTTTTTGTTATCATTTTTGTAATATTGATTGTTTTTTCTTTCACAATTTTTTTGAGCCTCGATATTAACGCTCAGCTGACAAGTGGAAAAGTGTGCAGAACATTTATTATTTTGGGATCCCTGAATGTGCCACTGTAATAAGTAATCTATTCATAGTTAAAGCCTTAGATGCTAAGCTTTAGACACCTTTCACCCTTGTGTCAGGCTGTGCACATAAAGCAATGCTGATATACAGAGAAAATTGCATATCTGGCTTTCTCAGTAGAGGAAAATTGATGCATTTTACCACAAAACACAAGTACAAGGTGTCATTCATTCGGTGCAGAGAAAAGACAGAATGTATACATTCCCTGTTCAGCAGCACATGTGTTAATGTAGTGTATTCTCAGAAGCACAAGGAAGAACAGCCAGACCTAACCACATCTTTGGCAGGTTACTAACAGGGCAGAGGTATGAGTCATGAGATGTACAACCAAAGCCCTCCCAAAAACTTGTTGAACAGATACGCGGCTCTCAGACCAAAATAGTCCACTACTCCTGTTATAATGAATTGTCACAGGGACTATCATCCTTCATTGTACACTAGATGACTGAACACATGTATATAGATAGACAAATAGATAGTAAGTCAGACACAGTGTACACAACCATATATGAGTAATCTTTACAACTGTGCTTAAAAAAACAGTGTGTGTGTGTGAGTGTGTATGCACAAAACTTTTTGTGTGTTTGTGCAAGTGCATGTGTGTTTGTGTGTGTCCGTACAGTTCTCTCCAGAACATGATAGTAACAGTTCATCACTTCCTGACAGTTTAAAAGTTTAAAAACTTGAAATAAAATAATTAGCTGCAGTTAGAGTTTACAGCTTGTGTAAATGAAAATACTATACATATTGGCTAGTATGATTTATAATGTATATACAGTATTTATATACACACATTAGTATTATTAATAAATATAATGCTATTTTTACTCCACAATACTAGTATAGTACTGCCATGCTGCCAATCTCCCAGAGAATTACCTTATGTATTTACTATTAAATATTAATTATAACATGTTCCTGGTATTTATTTCATTTGTTTTTTCTTTTATGCCAGCAGGAATTTATCCACACAGATTTCAATCAGGCAGATAGAGAAAAGGTACATGTAAATAGCCTGACTGCTCCTAATTATTCACCCGTACTAAGCAGCCATGTAGAATGGAGCCTTAAGATTGAAAATTCCCAGAAAGCACAATTACACAATACTTGTCAGAGGAATACACCTGTTACAGCCTGCAGTGTTCTCATAAAAACAAACATCTCTGTATGGAACTGCGCACTGACTGATGGGAGAAGTGAGGTTTCTGTCTTGTGGGAGAGCACTTGTAACACATGATAGAAGTGGATCAGACATCTTCAGAAGTGGGAGAGTTAACTGCAGGATGTACTGGGAGAGGGGGGTGTTTAACCCTTTGAGTGTCACAGGGGTGGAAATGCCACTCTGACACTCAAAAAGTTAACAGCAGTGGGGGGGGCACACCGTGATCTGCCTGCTGCAGCTTGTTTCCATAAGCTCTGCAGTTCCTTCCTTCTATCCTTTGTCCTTCTGCTTCTCACTTGTCTTGCAGCGCAAGATTGAAGTAGACAAGTGTGAAAGAATCCGAGGCAGTGGCAGCATTTTAGGTGCATCCAGAGAGCACATGGACTGACAGTTCTAGGGTAGAATCTTTCAGCTCAGTTTACTGGGGAAGCAGGTAAAGGAAAGATACAAGCAAAATGCAGTAATGATATATATATATCTATAAATATAAAAGAGGAAGGCTCATTACATAATTTATGTCTCCTAAGGAGACACACACACCCAGGGGTGGCAGTAAGGAGGAGTTACTGCTCCCATTGGCTGATTCAATAGGGATGTGATTTTCACAGGCCTTGCAGGGAATTGGATCTCTGAGGCATTGCGATGTCCCTCAGGGACAGGAGGACAAAGCCACACCAACAAGAGGGAAGAGCTTTCACACCCTGCACGCACCAACCCTATTTAATGACACAGTGTAAGGCTATAATTCTGACTTTCTGTGAACCCATTAACCTTTTGTGTGTCAGAGGGCTACGCAATGAATTGCAAACCAACATGCTGCTTATCCCTCTACCACTCAAACGGGTAAGAACTTTACATCTATCACCTTAATGTCTCTCCCCCCTGCCCTATCTTGCCTCTTCCTTAATGTCTCTCCCCCCGTCCCTCCCACCTTCCACGTTCCCTAAACCTTTGAGTGCCACAGTGGTATGCAACACATTGCAAAGCAATGTGTTGGATACCACTTTAGCAAATAAATGGTTTCATTAGCTTGCCCTCCCACCTTCCCTGTCCCTTAATGTCTCTCACGTTGGTAAATTACACATCTTTACCTATTCCCCAGCCACCCACAAGCAGCCTAATTAATAATGTGTGTATGGGGGGGGATGTATGTATATATATGTGTGGCTGTGTATGTATGGATGTGTATGGATTATGGGGGTGCACAGTATGTGTACATATGTATGGATGTGTGTGTCACTGTGCATGTATGTATGGGTGTGTGTATGTATCTGTGTGTGTGTGAGTATGCATATATGGGTGTGTGTCTCTGTATGTATGTACTGTATATATGTATGTGTGTGTGCGTCTCAAACTATGTAACACAGAAAGTGTATGTATCTCTCTGTCTCTCTTTTCCCATTGACACTTTAACTCCCACATTTCCCCCCCTGACTGTTTTTGCGCGGGCAACGCCGTGCCCCTTTTGCTAATATATATATATATATATATATATATATATATATATATATATATATATATATATATATATATGTTATATAGTATGTGCCTACTTGAGTTTTGCTGATATGTATAGCTTTCATAAAAACATATGCAGCTACTGCATGTTGAGAAGAAGCAGGCCTTATCCATCAAGCTGAGGAGATACAGTTCTGGGGCAAGACAACTGCACCATTAGGGGATATAAACAGTCCCACTAATTTAACCCTTTGAGTGCCAGTATGGATACAATGCATTGCAAAGCAATGCATTAGATACCCTTTTAGCACTCAAAGAGCTAATGTCTTTCAGTGCACCGGAAACCTATCTAGCATTCAAAGGGTTTTGAGCCCAGTTTACATTAATGGAAATATTCATATACTTCCTATGGTACATTTGGTGTGGCTCAGAAGTGCACCTCTTTAGCTTGATGAATAAAGCCCAGTGAGTACACATGCAAATTTAGAAATTATTGTACATCCTTGCAGACAAAAAAGAAACATACTTGATACCCTACTCAAGGTACCCTCCCCCAAAAACACGAAGTCTCCAAGCTCCCCCCATCCAACATGTAGAGAACCTATGTATACTAAGAGTGTCAAACTAATCTGTGTTAGTAATGTAGGAGCTTTACCTATGTGAATAGGTATCATGTAAGGTTTAATATAAGAACATGTAGCTGCATTACAGAAACAAAAATGGTACTTGTATACTAAACAGGGAATTACTTGTAGTCCTTGGTAGAGGATTTGGTAACATTTACAGGCCACACAAGTGTGCAGTGTCAGTAAGCTACCGCAAAAGGCAACTTGATACTATCGTGTAAAAAGACATTACATCTTTGGAATATGGAGTACAATTTTTTACATTTTTTTTATTGAACTGGAAACATGACATAAATATGCAACAAAATTGATGAAATAGGGGAGAGGCAGTTAAGCTAAGCAAAAAAACAGGGGCATTCATTAAAGTTAGAGAAAAGTCACTTTTATCCACAGTAAAGGCTTGTTTTTTGTTTTTGTTTGTTTTTTATAAAGAGAGTATTTGTTCATTTTGTTTGTAATGAGACACAGCAGCTAAGCCAGCATTTGCTGATAAAGTAGGAGATACTTAAGTATCCATCTCACTGTCAGGGGTATACCCCTATAAAGCATGTTCAGCTAATCAGAGAAAGTCAGGGAAGAGGAATTGGGTACAGCTGCCAATTTTCTGCACAACTTACACTATATTAATTTTTGCACTCATTACCCAAAAGAAAGAGCCCACAATGAGAACGTATAAGCATGGCAGGATCTGCTCCCTGCCAAACAATATCAGCGGCAGCACATTTCAGTTTCTAACCTTTTAGTCAAGGATCGTCATATTTTGGATATCCCACTCCTGCAGCCTCTCTCTCTTTATGATGATTTTGTTGTATGTAGTCACTGAATGGAACGGGTTACAGGGCAGATACAGCTGGAGAACCTATAGGGCACAGAGAATATGTCATTACACGAGAGTAATAGAAATGTCTCCCAACTGCACTGTTATGAAGGCTGACAGAGAATTGAACAGTCAATCATCATACCCACAGGAACAATTACAAAACAATCTATACAATTGACCAGACAAATACAAAGGAGGACCAGGCCTTACACATCTTAGATATAAGCTTATACAATGTATCAAGTCTGGTATTTCCCTAAAACAGTCAACGTACAGTTAATAATGAACTTATATCAGTGTTTCTCAATCAGGGTGTGAACGGACATCCACTTAGGGTACCACATTTAATCTATAAGGCTTTGACAAAACTGTGACTGCTGACTTCAAAATGTACATTTAAGGATATTATTATGCACATTTGGTTTATTTTAGTAGTGTGGTCTAATAATAACGCTATATTTATGTATTTGTAACTTTAATTGCACCCTTGAAAAGCGACATAAAATGATAGGGGTGCTTCGAGTAAAAAAAGCTTGAGAACCACTGACCTACACTAACCTTCTCTCCTCTGCAGGAGCACACATCCTGACAGGATTTGCATGAGTGTCAGTTTGTACAAATGCATACCTCCCAAGTGTCCCCCTTTAGGAGGGACAGTCCCTCTGCGAGACCAAAATCCTTCTGTGCCTCTTTCCCACTCTGTTGCCCCTCTTATTAGGAGATCAGACTGTGTGGTGAGTGTATATAAGTGATCATGTTGCTCCACAGCAATACAACTCACATTAGTGGCCGATTTAAACTTCAATATATGTATTTATAAATTAGCCTGTGTAAAAAAATATACTTTGGTCTTGTTCTAAATCATTTCTTCAGTTACACAAAGAGATGTCACTAGGTTATGAAATAAACTAGACATTTTTGGTAATGCCCTGCCCACAAGCCACGTCCCCAGTAACACCACAAATGTGTCCCTCTTTGTCCAGTTGAAATGTTGGGTGGAATGAAAATGAGTTAGTACAGGTTGTCAGGAAGTTGCAGCTGGGAGGAAGAGCTGTGTGGAATGTTACTATCTGGTTACTATCTGGTTGGCATGCTGGCCAGTATTGTCTGATTTGCATGAACTGAATAGTAATGATAAAAATATCAAATTATTGTGTTATATAAAGGACTCTAATATAAATATAGGAGATTTTGAAAGCTCTTTCAACATCATCTAAATTGATATAAAAAGTTAGTTCCACTTTGCAATGCATTGCATACCCCTCTGGCATCCAAAGGTTTAAAGCAGAACTACCACCCCTAAATAAATTTGGCCCAAATAAATACCCATCTGGTGACTAGCTGCTCAATAGCACTAGTCGCCAGAAATATTACCTGGTGTTTGAGAATGGTACACTGTTCTCGGACAGTGTACATTTCTCAAACACCAGGTAATATTCCTGGCGACTAGCGCTATTGAGCAGCTAGTCACCAGATGGGTATTTAATAGGGCCAAATTTATTCAGGGATGGTAGTTCCGCTTTAAGAGGGTTCTGAACAGTATGTCACCGATATAAAAATGATTCATCCATTTTCATGACTGACCAGGGCAGAAAATGACTGAGAATTAATGAACTAGGATAGACTAGATTATAATTCCCATCATCCTCAGTCAGGCACTGGCCAGCTGAGGATGATGGGAGCTGTAGTCCAAACATAACTGGAGAAAACCATGTTGCCAAACCTTGGACTAAACTGTCCAGGAGAGTCAGAAGGGACAACTGGAGTTTAGGCTAGGTAGACAATAAGGAGAGAACTTTTTAGAGAATGAATAAACTAGATAAGGGATGATGAAACTAAGTCAATACAGCTGTTGGGGAATACAATTACATTGGCCAGATGAGAATAATGGAAGCTGTAGTCCAAATGCAGCCGGAAACACACAGGTTGCCCCTTGCACTAGACTCAGGTTTTGCTTGAGAACTCCATCATTTTTATTACATCATTCCTTTAGACCAGGGCTGTCTAAGTTCAGTCCTCGAGGGCCACCAACAGGCCAGGATGTAAGGATTTCCCTGATTAAGCACAGGTGAGTTAATCAGTGGATCATTCATTGTGACTGGCTCACCTGTGTTTAATCAGGGAAATCCTTACATCCTGGCCTGTTAGTGGCCCTTGAGGATTGAACTTGGACAGTACTGCTTTAGACCAGAGATGGGTAAAACATGGTCCTTCTTAGTAGGTAGCTCCCTGTTCACAGGTGCTAGTTGCAATCAGGAAAGGTATAAATACCTCCTTTACTTCCCTCACAAGGTTTCTGCTATCACTTTATTTAATTGCATTATACTAAATGCGCGTTCACTTCACATTTGAGTCAGATAGGGACTTGCCTAAGGTGCCTTAACAAGACAGGCAAGCTTAAAGATATATTAACAGTAAATATATATTAAAATGTATATTCCAAGGTTTACCCTCCTGAGTAAAACAAGGGCACTCCCACTGCTGAAAGGTCTTTTATTCAAAAGTTATTGCGCCTCAAACTAGGATTTGTTAGGTGCAGTTTCTCATTAGCCTGAAATGTTACAGTGGTGCTGTTGCTACACTATCCTATGGAAGTTTATGGTCAATTGACCAGAACTCTCCATGGGATGATGTAGTAACAGCGCCACTGTAACATTTCAGACTAATGAGAAACTGCACGTAACACTGTAAGATTTTAGGCCATTGAGATACTGCATCTGAAAAATCCAAGTTTGAGCTGAAACAACTTTAGAATTAAAGCACTACTCATCAGAGGGAGTGCTGAGATAAACCAAACAATGTATATATTTTTTACATATTATAATATAAAAGCATTTTACCAGGAAGGAATCCTATCTCTCAAACCTTTATGGTTTGAGAGGTATTTGCATCTCAAGTTCCCCCTCTCCTGATGTCAGCTGTAAATCTGACAGAAGGAGATCCGTGTTGGCTGACTCGAGGAGGCTTTTCAGCAGAGCCGAAATTGTGTTATTTAAAAAGAACTACTTCATTGGTATGGTCTAAAAAGTGTGCTTGCAAACCAGCCACCAGCTGGTCCCTGGACCGGGATCACCTGCTGTCAGCACAGCACTGACGTCAGGAGAAGGGGAGGGTGGAGGGAACTTTACAGGTGAATAACTCTCAAACCGTAAAGGTTTGAGAGATAGTATTTGCGCCACAAAATTTATTTTTTAACCTCTATAAAATAGGAATATTTTTATGGGACATTAGTGTCCCTTTAATGGTACTCATTTTATCTACCTCGGAAGGATGAAAGGCTGGTTAAGTGTTAATATGCCTTATACTTGGTTTTAGCCAAAACGTGTAACAAAACCTCACTGTCTAAAAACTCCTGCCCTTTTAAAAAGGAACTTTCAGCCCAAGTAAAGTTGGGAACAGTAGGTCTGTCTACTGAAAGTAATTCCACATTATGTATTCATTTTTTTTATTGCAGTCGTTTTTTTATAAAAAAGACTAGTTGAAGAGCCCGTTACACGGGTCACAGTGCCACTGCCAACCGGTTGCGGGGCAGTCATGTGTAGTAGAGACTGCCCGCGCCGCGGCTGATACAGAGCAGGAGACTCCGAAGGAGCGCCCCGCTCTGCATCAGCTGCGGCACAGGCAGTCTCTACTGCGCATAACTTTGTCGTTACACATGTTTTAGCAAATTATTATATAGGATGATGAAGACTGACATAGAGATGCCTGTACCGCACCGCTCTATGGATCTGCCCTCTGTGCACTAATTCCCCAACCTCCAACTGCCCCAGGCTTTTCTATGGACATTCGCCTGCCTCCAAGCAAAGGTACAGGTTTTGTGACCAAGATTGGCATCTGATCGTGATGGAGAGCGCAGTCGACCATTAGAAATGCAACGAACATGGCGCTGCTCTCCCTCATACCATCGTGAAAGAAATAGGTAGTTGTTTTATTTTAATAAACAATTTTCAGCATTATTAATATGTTTATGCAATGCACTTCAAGGGGAACAATGCACTGAACTGTAGATCTAAAGCGTGACAGTTCCGCTTTAACCCTTTGAGTGCCAGAGGTGTACGATATGCATTGCTTTGCAAAACTGCACAATGACCTAAGACAACATTTTTCAGGCCATAGTATCCCACTGGTTTAAGTTATGTGCCTGCAGCGCCTAATCCCATCATCTGTACTGTGCTTTCCTCTTACTGTTGCTAACACTGATAGTGCTATATAAATAAATTTGCACATACATATTCATATTATACCTACACACATACAGAAATGGCAGGGTGCTTAGGCTTCTTTTTGTTCATTCAGTATTAACAGCCTTCTGCATTTGAAAGCCAAATCCTGCCAAAACGCTTCAATTCTCAAACCCACAGAGACTGACTCAAAGGGAAAGATAATTACACACCGGACCCAGTTGTGTTACCATCTCTATATTTCTGCAAATATTTCCACTGGCACCGAAAAAATGTTTAATCATAGATATTAGCAATCTTTTCAAGTACATCTTTGGCCATTTCCAGCTGGGTGTAAAGGGCTTCTGTTTACTTTTTTTAATTAATAAACACAAGTAACCCCCTTCTCCATTATTATAAACAGACACCTGGATATGGCCAATAAACTCACTCACTGTATTAAGAAGAACTGGTGCAATTCTGGAGCAGACCAACTGCACTATACAGGGACAAATGAAATCCCCATTGCAGAGCAATGCGCTGCACTCACCCGGCTGGACTTCAAGGTCTTAAAGCGGAACTTTCAGATAATAGCAAGTTGCCATTCATTCATTAAATGCATGGCGACTAGCTTGAAAATAGATGTCTTACCGTAAAAAAATACTTGTGTCTAAAGGAATCCGTCTCGACTGGAGACCGGAACTGAGGCTAGAGTGCAGCCATCTCATCTGTGCGCATGCACCGTCAGTCCCGGTCTCCATAGACTAGACTGCTTTGCACCATACGGTCACCGGAAGTGACTGACGGCGCAGGCTCACAGACCGTACTAACCTGCCCGTCAGTCCTGAAACGGGACGGATTCCTTTAGACACATGTTTTTTTTTTACGGTAAGACATCTATTTTCAAGCTAGTCACCAAGCATTTAATGAATGCATGGCGACTGGCTGTTATCTGAAAGTTCCGCTTTAATAAAATAATAATACTAAAATAATAATATCTCTGTTCCTTCATAGTGCTATCCATTTGTGCAGATCGCTTTACAGACAGTGAATCCCTGCCCCATGGAGCTTACAATTTAATATTTCGGTGCTTGAAGTAATGAAAAAAGTACATGTTTTACACCAAGTTTTTTTTAGTAAACAAGAAAAATTTCTATAGAGAGCTGAAAAACAAAGCAAATGGTATACTCCGATGGGAATGTGTGAAAGTTTGGGGTCCCTCATGACGTGCACCAGTCCTAATGTTCAGAACCCTTAGTAGTTTTCAGACAGCATCAAATGAAGGTGAAGGCAACCTTGGGTTCTCCAGCTGTTGGATAATATAATATATCATTATCATAATGGTAGTTGTAGTCACCACCAGCTGGAGAGCCAAATGGGAACTCAAGCAGCTGATTTTACAGCAGTACGCTCAGAAAATGACAACTTTTATTTCTATTATTTACCATGATATCCAAAAAAAATTCTGTGAGCACAGATAAAAGAATGTGACACTTGACATGAATTGGGCAATAAAGGCAGAAAACGACTTTATCTCCATGCATTGCAAGCTTGTATTAAAGCCAGCTATCATATGTAACTAAATCTGCTCCTTTGGTAATATATTCGGTAAAGATCCATGGGCTGTGCAGCCCCAAAACAGCTTGTGTTGGCCATTTGTGCTAAGTGAGTAGAAAATGGGCACCCCCTGCTGGCAGAAAAGCTGGGCACAAACAAGAAGTCAGTGGCTCATCATCACAGACTTCACAAAGTGGCACACACAGCCCTCAAGGATTGTATTACATAACCCATTATCAGCAGTATATGGAAACTGCTGTCATGTAAACTAAAGTGGAAACCTGAAGTCTTGCTGTTCGCTTCTCTATTGGGATCAGCTGGAAAGCACAAGAAACATTTATCAGACCCCCTGTTTTGCTTTCCAGCTGATCTTACAAGTCTTGAACTGCAGCACCAGCTTACTTTCTAATTCCCTCTGTCACCCCATGCAACAGCTGCTTGCTCCCTACAGCTTTGGGCCTCAGGCTACGGCAGCATTTATACATACTTCAGCCCACCACTTGGGGCAGCATCTTAACAGATTTAGTGCTGGATTCGAATGCAGGTGCTAATTTTATCATTGCTTTTCTCTCTAGTTTTCCCCACAGACTTCAATAGGAACATTTTTGATAAAACTGGAGGTAACATTTATCGCCTGCATTTGAATCCAGCTCTTTACAGTTTTATCTCAGAAGGGGTAGGATATTTCTAAAGTACTGTCCTTTAGGTATTATGTAAAGACCTAGATCAGCTATGCAGAACTACATTACTAAAGTCCAAAGCCTAGATTTTATACAGGTCTCAATCATTAGCTCAATCCTATGACTGCAATACCTGTCCGAAATCAGGGATGTCCCACAATCCCACAGTGTGACACCCCTTACCTAGATGAAACATTTGAGTGCCAGAGGGGTATGCAATGTATTGCAAAGCAATGCGTTGCGTACCCCTCTGGCACTCAAAAGGGTTAATCGGGAAGTGAAATAAAATCTTCAAATCCAATATGGAGCCATATGTACTAAGAAAAACACCAATAATTCCCACAGGGGACAACTGAAAAGTCTTAATATAAATGGGGATTTTAACCCCTTGATTTCTAGAGACGTCTGTAACATTCCATATGTCCCCGTAGTGAAGTTAGGTTGCACTGGAATTGTTCCACTTTATCTGTGCATATGGCCCACTGTATAAAATTGTGCAAAATCAGCAAACCATATAAAAAGTAGTATTTGAGAGATATCCTTGCCCAAAGGCATGACCTTGAT
This sequence comes from Rhinophrynus dorsalis, assembly GCA_037306005.1. NCBI lineage: Eukaryota > Metazoa > Chordata > Amphibia > Anura > Rhinophrynidae > Rhinophrynus > Rhinophrynus dorsalis. The sequence goes on along the minus strand of CM074726.1, from coordinate 23,939,963 downwards.
TTTGCACAGTTCTATACAATGTACTCGTTTTTGAACAGTTCATACGTGAATTGCACAGTCTACATGTGAATTTGCACTTCAAAGGAGCGCTTTGTTGTTTATTTCCGTTATTGTTTTTTTTTATTAGACATCACTGAACATTCATCACCACCAGCAAGTAATAACTTCAGAAAATGGAACAGAATGAGAAATGAGGCCAGTTTTCATGTTCTGCCACTTTTTTTTTTCCTACATACTGGTGCCCCATAGTCAGGGCCAGATTTCCCAGTAGGCTCAGTAGGTAAATGCCTAGAGCTCCACATTTTGAGAGTCGCCTTTGCTATGCTGGATACACCTACATTCTGAACTGTGGATTTGGCCAAACCAATCTCAATGTACCTGCAACAATTTAGATACCCCCTTATCGCAATTCCTTGGAGATCTCTCTAGTAACCAAGGGATTAAAGCTTTTTTTGTCCTTTCTTATTATAGAACAAGGGTATTTCATACCTGGGAACTCTCCAGATCTGCCCCGGAGGCTCCTGTTTTTGCAGCCGATTACTGGGTCTCTGAGGTCAGATATCGATTCTCTGGTGATGGGGAGTTTCATAAGAAAATTTGGCCACTTTTACTCCTTCCCATCCTGTTCCTCCCATTTCCCACCTTCTTCTCCTCCTTCCCCACCCAGTTCCTCCCACTTCTGTGATACATCAGTTAAGCCCCACCCACTCATGAGTAAGACACACCCCTTTTGAAACAAATTGTGTCATTTATATCCCACCACGGCAACACAGGAGTCCGAGGAACTCCAAAAGACAAATCTCCCAGGTATCAGGAATTTTCTGTGCCAGGACACAGAAAAGGGGACTGGTGGCATGTGAGGAGTGGGTATATGACCATGGGCAAATCTAAGGGAATCTACAGCGCCTTGCCTAGGGCACCTTTGAAATATTTCACTGTAAGTAGCTTAGCAAATTGATGTCAGGCAGGTATAGGCATAGACAATTAATTCCAGCACCTCTTTTTGAGCTGAATCATTAGTGCATTCCCCCCAGTATTATCTCTCTTGTACAGATGCAGTCAATAAGCCTTTGACTGCCACTGGGGTATGCAACACATTGGTATTCAAAGAGTAAATAAACTGTGACGATGTGATTTATTATTAAATATTCCAGAACATTATATAATTTCCATACATCAAAACTACATGTCTGTGTAATACAATGTATGAATTCATATCTTCTGATTTCTGAGGTTTTATTGTATAAATGTTGACCCTTAATAACTATAATTTGTGCACAAAACAGCGTCTTGTTTCCAGAGTCTTGTACTACTAGACACGTCACGGATCTTATTGAATTCCAGAGCAATATCACTGGAAATCAAATATTCTAATTCTCATATCCTCTGCATTAAAGAAACAGAAGCTAAGAGTGCAGCAGGTTGTGAAATGATTTTCTATTCTTTTTGATAGGCTCAAGCTCAGTGAAAAGAAAGGCTGATCATATTTTTTGTTAGCTGATTTATGTCAGGTATTTTAATATTTTGCAGGAAACGAGCTAATCTGTGATCACATACAACAGTTCTCAAACTTTTGGGGGTGGCAGGACCCTGTAATTCTACAAGCGATCACTGTGAAACCCTTATAGCCAAACCTTTTAACCCCTTGTATGGTTGAGACGTCATAAATGCACTGCTTCACAATGTTTAGCATTAAGTGGATTAAAATAGTGGAAATATCAATTAATCAGAATGCTACTTTGTACAGGTAACTTGAGACTAAATCATTTGACTAAAAGTGTCCAGGTAACCATTACCAGGAAAATGTTTAACCCTTTGCGTGCCAGAAAGGTAGCCAGGGCATTGCAAGATACCTCACTGGCACTCATAGGGTTAAATATGTCTCCTGTGCATTGGTATTCACAGACATACCTCCCAACATTTCAAACGGCCCAAGAGTGACACTTTTGTTTTAGGGGGTGCTACTGGGGGCGTGGCTGGTGGGCGGGGCATTACCAAGAATTTATAGGTGATTTCATGACCTGCTGACACCTCTTTGTGTAACAAAATGTAATAAATGATCTAGAGCAACACCAATGTATTTTATTTACACATTCTAAGTTATAAACACATATAATGACGTTTAAACAGTCATTAATGAGAGTTTTATGGCTGTGAAGCAATATGATACACTTATACACACACACTACACAGTCTGAGCTCCTAAAAAGGGGAACACTAGGGTGGGAAAGAGGGGCAGAGGGATTTGGGTCTCAAAGAGGGACTGTCCCTCCTAAAGAAAGACACTTGAGAAGTATGCACAGAACTGCACATACACTGATGGTCACCCCAGCCTTGTGCCACTGTCCTCCTTCATTGACCTTGGATCTGTGGAACCCCTGTTACCACAGATTCCAGGGTGAGAACCCCATATAACAAAAAGCCATGGATGAATATACTGTCATAGTACTTTGTGGCGGCTGTCCGAGCCGTCCGCATTGCGCATCTAGCAGCTCCAGCCGCATCCTTCATTGGCACTCTGCCTCATGCTCTGAGCCACAGCTTGGTCGCGTCTATTGCCCTGTTGGCTCAGCCGTTTCCTGGTCCCATGTGCGTCTCCTGCCGCTTCTGCTGTCGGCGGTCCGGCATGGCCGGTGACATCATCTATGGGTGCACGTCCAAAGGCATGGACGTGTGCTCCATTTAAAGGGACAGCTACCTGAATGCTGCTACTCCTCTTCCTGTGACCAACTACTTAAACTGCCTGGACACAGGGCTCAGTCGCCCTTTCGTTGGTGTCCAGTGCAGTTCTAATTTTTGGTGTTCTGTGCATTATCTGGCTTGTCTGGCTACCTGACCTGGTGCTGACCTGTGGCTCTGTCCGACTGTCCGCTCCATGTATGACCCTTGGCTTAGTTTGACAACCATTCTGGTGCAGACATGCGGCTCTGGCTGACTACCCATTCCGTGTTTGACTCCTGTCTTGTCTAACTACCTGTTCTGGTGTTGACCTGGGTCTCTGTCCACTGCGTATCCAGAATACCAGCGCTTCAGTTGATATCCTATCTGGTGTGAACCCGTGGCTCTGGCTGACTACCTGCTCCGTGCATGACCGCTGGCTTGTCTGACCACCCATTCTGGCACTGACCTGTGGCTCTATCTGACTATCCTCTTGTGGGGCCTTCCGTGAAGTTAGATATCCTTTCTGGTGCTGGCCTGTGGCCCTGGCAGACTTACTCCTGGTTGCCTTCCTCTTGTCTGGCTTCTCCCAGGTGGGAACCTGTGGCATTGCAGACTACTCCTTGTCCCATCACTGGGACCGATCTCAAGAGAATCATATGGAAGCAGTCTTCTATTTCTGGTAGTTGTTGCTTGCTCCGTTGTGCACTTCTCTTCTATACCAATTGTTGTGGTATTTCTGTTTCATTGTTGCTGCCTAATAAAGTTGGTGTTACCTAGTAGTACTTGTCCTGAGTTTTCTTACCGAACCTTGCCATATACTCATGGAAGAGTGCTTGCAATCAATATGAGTGTAACTCTCTAGCACACCTGTGTTATTACACATTTGGGCCTGGAACCACAACAAGTATCCCAGTTTTCACCAGAAATGGCCACTTCGGTAGTTTTTACGAAGTTTGAGAAGAATCGCAAGTCATACACAGAGCAGAAATGTTATAGTTTCAGAGAGTGAATTCGAATGAACAATAAATAATCGCCCATTTCGAATGTGCGTTCACAGAGGCAGCTGGGAGTGAGCACATATCATCATAACTAGATGTATCGGGTGGATGGGAAACCTCTACAAGTCATATCACCAGCTTCATAAAATAAGAATGGATCTGAAACATTTTTCTAACTAGAAAAATAGTATCAACTGCTTGATACCTCTAGGTAACTAAATAATACATGAAGCACGGTCCTTTAGAAAACTGTTACCCCCTCTGAGATAAACCTGTAAATCTGTTATGATACTGCCCCTGTTGGTGGGACAACGGAAAGGCAGATGTGATATTAGTGTAAGGTCGGGAGCTGTAGGAGGCCAGCAGCTGTCACAAGGGGGTTAGAGGGTATAAGGAGGAAGAGGGACCTTGGATAGGGAACTGTTAAGATACCAAAGTAGCTTTTATCTATCAATGGCTGCTCCATATTACATCTAATCCAGAAGTAGGCAACCTGTGACTCTCTAGGTGCTCGAGACTGCAAGTCCCATCATGCTAGGAGTTGATGGTAGTAGTAGTAGACCCCAACAGATGAAGTGCCACAGGCTTCATATCCATAACCTAAAGCTTTTATGTAACTCTCTGGATGCTAGAGAAATCTCCAACTAACTGTTGCAAAAAAGGAGTTAAATAGACTCCCATTCTACTTTACCAGTGACCTCTTATTATTAGTGATGAGCGAGCACCCCAATGCTCGGGTGTTCGGGTGCTCTGACCGAGCACCCCCTGAGGCTCGAGTGCTCGGCCGAGCACCCGAGCCCCATTGAAGTCAATGGGAGGACTCGAGCATTACACCAGGCACCCCCTGCTCTGATGAGGGGAGGGTGCCTGGTCCATAGGAAAAGGGCAGAAAAAGATGGAAACACTACAGAAATGGTTCAGGGACAGCATAGGGAGGATGTCTGGATGCACCTTGGACTCCAACATCGCTGCTGGGAACGATCTTTCGCCCGTAGTACGCCATTTTTACAGACTGACCATAAAACACACAAAAAGGAAAATAAAAACGACTTTAGGCGAAAAATTGTTACCAAACAATATTTGCTGTATATTTACTTGTATATCATCTGCAAATTCTCCCAAAAATTTCCTTGATTTTCAGAACTGAGGCCATGATTAAGAGGGAAACGTGCGCAGAGGCAAATTCTCCCAAAAATTTCCTTGATTTTCAGAACTGAGGCCATGATTAAGAGGGAAACGTGCGCAGAGGCAAATTCTCCCAAAAATTTCCTTGATTTTCAGAACTGAGGCCATGATTAAGAGGGAAACGTGCGCAGAGGCAAATTCTCCCAAAAATTTCCTTGATTTTCAGAACTGAGGCCATGATTAAGATGGAAACGTGCGCTGAGCTGACCATCTAAAACATTATGGGTGAGGGTCTGCTGCAGAGCTGACCATCCTAAACATTATATGCGAAGGCCCGCTAGTGAGCTGACGCTATAAAACATTATATGAGAGGGCCCGCTAGAGAGCTGACCCAATAAAACATTATATGAGAAGGCCCGCTGGTGAGCTGACCTATATAAAAATTGTCAAACAGGGCCCGCTGGTGAGCTGACCCTATATAAAAATTATATCACAGGGCCCGCTGGTGAGCTGGCCCTATATAAAAATTATATCCCAGGGCATATGGAAGAGGAGGAGGAGGATGAGAAGATTAAGAGTCAACCATATACCCGTTTTTTGGGTGGAAGGGGTGAATGGGAATACAGAGTATTCCCATCATTGTAAATAACATATATAAAGTGAGTTTATGTTCCCCCGGGGCTTTCCTCCAGTGGAGTGGAGAAGTCAGGGGAAATCCAGGCCTTGTTCATTTTTATAAGTGTCAACCTATCAGCATTGTCGGTGGAAAGGCGGATACGCTTATCTGTTATGATGCCACCAGCAGCACTAAATACCCGCTCAGACAGAACGCTGGCGGCAGGGCAGGCCAGCACCTCCAAGGCGTAGAGTGCCAGTTCATACCACGTGTCCAGCTTGGACACCCAGTAGTTGTAAGGCACAGAGGGATCATTGAGGACGCTGACACGGTCTGCTACGTACTCCTTCACCATCTTCCAAAACTTTTCCCTCCTTGTGACACTAGGCTGCGCATCAGGGTGAGGGTGCTGGCGGGGTGTCATGAAGGTGTCCCACGCCTTGGAGAGTGTTGCCCTGCCTTTCTCGGAACTGCTGTGTGCTCCCCTTTTCTCCCCTTCTCGGTTGGCCAAGGTAGCACGTACTCTGCCGCCAGCGTTGTCAGATGGAAAATTTTGGAGCAATTTTTCGACAAGAACTTTCTGGTATTGCAACATTTTGCTTGTCCTCTCCACCGGAGGAATGAGAGATGAGAAATTCTCTTTGTAGCGGGGGTCCAGAAGGGTGAACACCCAGTAATCCGTGTTGTCTAAAATGCGTACAACGCGTGGGTCACGGGAAAGGCAGCCTAACATAAAGTCAGCCATGTGTGCCAGAGTACCAACAGTCAAGATTTCGCTGTCCTCACCAGGAGGATGACTCTCAATATCCTCATCCTCTTCCTCCTCTTCTGCCCACCCACGCTGAAGAGATGGAACTAAAGTTCCATGGCTACCCTCTGTAGCGGAGGCAACCGTGTCTTCCTCCTCCTCCTCCTCCTCCTCCTCCGCCTCCTCCAATTGTCGCTGAGAAGACGAAGTGAGGGTGCTCTGGCTATCACCTTGTGTAAGCTCTTCCTCCCCCATTTCCACCTCTTCCACATGCAAAGCGTCGGTTTTAATTGTGAGCAGCGAGCGTTTCAGTAGACACAGAAGTGGGATGGTTACACTGATAATAGCGTTATCGCCGCTCACCATCTGTGTCGATTCCTCAAAATTGCGTAAAACCTCGCAGAGGTCTGACATCCATTCCCACTCCTCACTTCTGATTACAGGAAGTTGAACGGAGAGGCGACGACCGTGTAACAGCTGGTACTCCACTACTGCCCTCTGCTGCTCACAAAGCCGGGCCAACATGTGGAAGGTGGAGTTCCAGCGCGTGCTCACGTCACACAGCAGCCGGTGAGCTGGCAATTGTAAGCGCTGCTGCAGCTTCAACAGGCCGGCTGAAGCTGTTGATGACTTACGGAAATGTGCACACACGCGGCGCACCTTGGTCAAGAGATCATGCACATTGGGGTAGGTTTTTAGAAATCGCTGCACCACTAAATTAAATACATGCGCTAGGCATGGTACGTGTGTGAGCTTGCCGAGCTCCAAAGCCGCCACCAAGTTACGCCCATTATCACACACAACCATGCCTGCTTGCAGGTTGAGTGGCGAGAGCCACTGCTCGGTCTGGTGACTAATCCCCTGCAACAGCTCTGAGGCCGTGTGCTGTTTGTCCCCAAGGCAGATCAGCTTCAGCACGGCCTGTTGACGCTTCCCCACTGTAGTGCTACACTGCTTCCAGCTACTGGCTGATGGGGGAGTGGCGCTGTGTGTAGAGAATTCGGAGGTGGAAACGGAGGAGGAGGAGCCAATAACGTAGGTGCTGGTGGAAACCCTGATGGAGGTAGGGCCCGCAATCCTCGGCGTGGGTAGCACCCGTGCCATCCCAGGGTCCGAGTCGCTCCCAGCCTCCACGACATTCACCCAGTGTGCCGTCAGGGAAATGTAGCGTCCCTGGCCACAAGCACTTGTCCATGTGTCAGTCGTTAAGTGGACCTTCCCAGTAACTGCGTTGGTCAGGGCACGGGTGATGTTACGGGACACATGGTGGTGTAATGCGGGGATGGCACACCGGGAAAAGTAGTGGCGGCTGGGGACCGCGTACCGAGGGACAGCTGCTGCCATCAGGCTGCGGAAGGACTCAGTGTCCACAAGCCTAAATGGCAGCATTTCGATGGCCAGTAATTTTGAAAGGTGTGAGGTTAGTGCTATGGCCTGTGGGTGGGTGGCTGGGTACTTTCTCTTGCGCTCAAATGCCTGGGGTAACGACATTTGGACGCTGTGCTGGGACAGGGAAGTGGATGTGGTCGCTGATGGTGCTTCAGATGCTACAGGTGCAGGGCGGGAGGTATGCGGGCCTGCGCCTTCGACAGGCGATTGGCCGGCACCGAAAACAGGGGAAGAGGAGGCAGTGGTGTGGCCTGCAGACACAGATGGGCGATCCAGGCGTTCCTCCCACTTACTACGGTGCTTGGATGCCATGTGTCGGATCATGCTGGTGGTGGTGAGGTTTCTAGTGTTCATGCCTCGGCTCATTCTGGTGTGGCACAGGTTGCAAACTACAATTCTTTTGTCGTCCGCACTTTCCTTAAAAAAACGCCATACCGCGGAACACCTACCCCTTGGCAAGGTAGATTTACGCAAGGGGGTGCTCCGTGGAACATTTGCGGGCCGGTTTGGTGCGGTCCGCCTTCTTTCTGTAGCCACACCACTGCCTCTTCCAGCCTGTTGCGGTGCTGCAGATGGCTCACCCTCAGGACTGCTGTCATCGCTCGGCTCTACACCTTCCCAGGTGGGGTCAGTCACCTCATCGTCCACCAAGTCCTCCTCCACTTCCTCACTCTGATCATCCTCCTCAAGTCTTGATCCCACCACATACTCAGTCATTGACAACTGTATAACATTCTCCTCAACAAGGTCTTGAGACGGAAATAGTGGTTGATTTAATGGCAACTGTGTCTCATCATCATCATCATCATCCACTACTTCCTTTGACCTTAAATGCCGTTCACATCTGTCATCTTCTTGTGATTGGGTAGCCTCTAGAGGTTGTGAATCAGGGCACAAAATGTCATGTTCCTCTGCAAGCGTGCTTGGAGAGAGGGTCAAATGAAGGATTGGTGATGAGACGAGCTCCTCACTATATCCCAGTGTGGGATCACTTCTTTGACCAGACCGTGTATGGTGGGAGGAAGGATGATCAGAGTGAGGATTATGTTGACCAGACTCTTGGCTACTGAGAGTGGACTTGGTGGAAGACAGGGTGGTGCTTAACCGACTGGAAGCAGTATCAGCTGTCATCCAACCGACCACCTGTTCGCAGTGGTCGGACCTCGAGAGTGATGTCCTGCGACGCCCTGTAAAATTACACATGAAGCTAGGTATGGTGGATGTCTTTCTTTCTTGTGCTCTGGCACCAGGCACAGTTTCTCCGCGTCCTGACCCGCGCCCTGAACTTTCAGGATCACGTCCACTTCCCCGTCCCTTTTTACCCGCCTTCTTCATCTTACACAGAATATGTGACTTTAATATTTGAGTTTGAAAACTTAACAGTATTTCTTATTATTCTGCAACTCTGCAGAGTACACAGAATAGGCTGCTAAACGGCGGTGAAACACACTGAATGGAATATGTGACTTTAATATTTGAGTTTGAAAACTTAACAGTATTTCTTATTATTCTGCAACTGTACAGAGTACACAGAATAGGCTGCTAAACGGCGGTGATACACACTGAATGGAATATGTGACTTTAATATTTGAGTTTGAAAACTTAACAGTATTTCTTATTATTCTGCAACTGTACAGAGTACACAGAATAGGCTGCTAAACGGCGGTGAAACACACTGAATGGAATATGTGACTTTAATATTTGAGTTTGAAAACTTAACAGTATTTCTTATTATTCTGCAACTGTACAGAGTAAACAGAATAGGCTGCTAAACGGCGGTGAAACACACTGAATGGAATATGTGACTTTAATATTTGAGTTTGAAAACTTAACAGTATTTCTTATTATTCTGCAACTCTGCACAGTACACAGAATAGGCTGCTAAACGGCGGTGAAACACACTGAATGGAATATGTGACTTTGATATTTTAGTTTGAAAACTTAACAGTATTTCTTATTATTCTGCAACTCTGCACAGTACACAGAATAGGCTGCTAAACGGCGGTGAAACACACTGAATGGAATATGTGACTTTAATATTTGAGTTTGAAAACTTAACAGTATTTCTTATTATTCTGCAACTGTACAGAGTACACAGAATAGGCTGCTAAACGGCGGTGAAACACACTGAATGGAATATGTGACTTTAATATTTGAGTTTGAAAACTTAACAGTATTTCTTATTATTCTGCAACTGTACAGAGTACACAGAATAGGCTGCTAAACGGCGGTGAAACACACTGAATGGAATATGTGACTTTAATATTTGAGTTTGAAAACTTAACAGTATTTCTTATTATTCTGCAACTCTGCACAGTACACAGAATAGGCTGCTAAACGGCGGTGAAACACACTGAATGGAATATGTGACTTTGATATTTTAGTTTGAAAACTTAACAGTATTTCTTCCTATTCTGCAACTGTGCACAGTACACAGAATAGGCTGCTAAACTGCGGCGAAGCACACTGAATGGAATATGTGACTTTGATATTTTAGTTTGAAGACTTAACAGTATTTCTTCCTATTCTGCAACTCTGCACAGTACACAGAATGTGCTGCTAAACTGCGGCGACGCACACTGAATGGAATATGTGACTTTGATATTTTAGTTTGAAGACTTAACAGTATTTCTTCCTATTCTGCAACTCTGCACAGTACACAGAATGTGCTGCTAAACTGCGGCGACGCACACTGAATGGAATATGTGACTTTGATATTTTAGTTTGAAGACTTAACAGAATGTGCTCTAATCTGCAACTTTGCACACTAAACAGAATGTGCTCTAATCTGCAACTTTGCACACTAAACAGAATGTGCTCTAATCTGCAACTTTGCACACTAAACAGAATGTGCTCTAATCTGCAACTGTGCACACTAAACAGAATGTGCTCTAATCTGCAACTTTTCACACTAAACAGAATATTTTTTTTTTTTTTTTTTGTTTTTTTCCCCCCACACAAAATAACCTGCTGCCCCCACACACAGTAGTCCTAAAAAGGACTTTTGGTTCTTTTTTTTCACAATTTTTTTTTTCCTCCCTACACTGCCTTTCCCTTCCTATCCTCAGCTCTCCCTGGCTCAGACTGAGCCGAACTCGATGGTCAGGTGCTATACAGCACCCGACCACGGGTTCTGGCCAGCCAATCAGTGTAATGCCAGCAGCCAACATGGCTGCTGGCATTACACCGATGTCAGAGCCTCCCTGCACGTTTATTGGCTGCGCAGCAGCCGCAAAACGTGCGGGGAGGAGACCCGAACATGGCGGGCGAGCACATGCGGTACTCGTACGAGTACCGCCATGTGCCGAGCAGAGCGATGCTCGAGCCGATCCGAGCATCGGCCGAGCATGCTCGCTCAACACTACTTATTATCTCATATCCGTAGAAATTATATTCTGCATTCTACCTCTAGATGGAGCTAATTTCCCCATTCATATTTCCCATCCTTCATAGGTTCACTGTTGGGTATTCACCCATGTTACATCTGTATCCCTAAAACACACAGCACACTTAATCCAGCCTGTAGTGATCTTCATACAGTCATCATGCACTGCCTCTAATGCATCCCATTTACTTGTAGAGAAATAATGCATTGTAGGACTAGAATTCCCTCTTCCTCAGCCAGCCCCTATCCTGCAAATATGATGGGAGTCCTAGTCAGCATCAGCTGGAGCACCACTGCCTGCTCTAGAGAGAGCAAAACAGTCAGTAGCCAACAAATAGTTTCCTGCGTTTGTTCTTATCTATTTATAACCACTGTATTAGATAGTATAAAGAAATGCTACATAAAATGCATCCAGAGATCTTCTCAGACCTCACAGCAGTAGAAGGCGACTCTGATACAATGACTTAAAGGGAAAGTGTCACCTGGAGACAAATGACCTTAAAAACACATAGGGCCAAGTCCAGGCAGCTAAATAGGAGAAATTCTGGAGCAAAACAACTACACTTAATGGGGAAATAAAATAAAAATATCCATGGATTTAAATTAGGCTTTTAATTCCTTCATTGCTAGGGAAGTCTCGATTCAAGGAGTTAAAGTGATAGTAAACCTTTATTTTGATTTTACATATTCTGCAAGCGCATATATGTAAAGTCAAATTGTCTACGCTTATTAATTATTATTTATCTTTCCCTATTCATAATATTTTTATATTCCTGACAGTGAACTCTGTGGATATCCATTTCCAGAAAGCTTTCTGTCAAGGACAGTGAAAGCAGGCATAGTGATAGTGTGACAAACCCTACAGCACTGAGGCTCTGTATGCTGTATTCAGTAAAATGCAGTCTTTTCTACATTGTGTCACTTTCATTTTTATATTGTATCTCTTTACCTTTGTCTTCCATAGCAACGTACTAACATAGTTGACAAGGCTGAAAAAAGACACGTGTCCATTAATTCCAGCCCATGCCAAAACACCCCTGTTGATCCAGAGGAAGGAAAAAAAAAAACAACACTTAAAAAAACCCAATTAAGCCCCAAGTGGGTAAACAAAATTCCTGACTCTAAATGTCAGTCAAAAAGTTCCCTTCCTTTGTATTCCCTGACAGAAAGCTCTCTGGAAACAGATAGGGAACTGGGCAGACTGGATGGGCCAGATGGTTCTTTTCTGCCATCAAAACCTAAGTTTCCACGTAAAAAAAAACATATAGCCAGTTTAGTGTTTACATATTGTGTACTATGTAAAGTGAAACTAAAAGTTTATCTCTTTAAAATCTTCATTTAAAATGATGGAAATTCCAGGATTTTTTCTGCTTTCTATATAAAGGCCTATGTTGGGTTCCAAAGTGCACTGAACCCGCAGTGCGGTATATCACAGTAACAACTGCACTCCTCCAGAAGCTACAGAGCAGCAATCCTGGAGCAAACCAACCCCAGAATGAGGCCCCAAATTCCAACTGATTTAAATGGGGCTTTTAACTTTATTGAAAGTTAGAGATATACTGTGGAGCATTCAAGGGGTTAAACGCCCAAATTAGGGCATTGGAAATGTAACTTTGGCTAGCTAGGAATTGTCCAGCTTCTTAAATATGACGCTTGTGGCCTTATGCAGAAAATAAAATATTAACAATTCTGGAGCAAACTACACCATAGGGGAAGACTGAAAATATCAAATGATATAAATTGGGTGTTTAACTCCTTGAATGCTACAGAGGTATCAAAAGCATTGCAACTGGGCTAAAAGCCCATTTAAATCAGTCAATAAACCCCCCCTTACTGACGTATATGTCACTATTTCTACAGACCACACTGAAACAGAGCAAAAGTTTAAAAATAAAAAAGACAAAGGCGATATTTCCTCTTTAAGGATCAGAGCAGTGCACAACACATTATCTCGCAACGTGTTCTGCACCAAAGTTAGCATGAGCTGTCATGTATTATTTTCTTGTGTGTGGGGACGAGAAAGGAAGGACTGACGGAGACTGATGTAATTCCTTCTGTTACCAGAACCCAGACAGGTCATGCGAGCCGGCCTGATGATAGACTGTACCCAGCCACGCCGTCAGTATTTTATAAGAAGCAGCATACTGCAATCATTCTGCAGTACACTCACTCATGCGGATCTGCTGTCCTGGCTGCCCTGCTTCTAAATCTAGCTTGGTGCACAATTAGAATCTGCAGTACAGGGTTCCTCATATGAATGTCGGGAAGAATAAAATTATCTACATTGTTTTGTAAATTAACCCCTTGGATGCTAAAAGGACTCCAACACATTGCATCACATGCGCTGGAGACTTCTCTGTTACCCAAGGGGTTAAATCTGCACATGTATCTTATAATCTCACTCAGAATTAAAGGGCAGAAAAGTGTTATTATAAAAAAAAATCTATGAATACATTATAGGGTTTTCGTACTGAGAAAAACAAGGTTTCAGTCATTGCTGGGAGATGTGTGATTCAAAGTTAATGCACCTAAATCTGATACAATGTGCATCTGATACTATCACATTTCATGAGGCCTAAGGCTGGTGTGATAAACTGTCCAATTCCTTTGTTATACTGTACAGGTAAAGCACTGGAGAGATCTTCATTCATAGGAACCATAGGATAGTATATGAAATTGAGTGTTTATCTGAATGGAGAGTTTATCTTACTTTAGTATTTAAACTTGAAGGTGATGCTGTCGATCAATTTTAAAAAAAATGTAATACATTTTGAGTAAAGCATCTCATCAGTGTGAATACCCTGCTTTTGCTTTGCAATTCTGCTTATTACTTCATGTAGATTTTTTCAATTCTGTCCCACAGACCTTGTTATCTAAAACAGGGCCTGGGGTAAAGGAGTTCAATCACAATCAGCTGGAAAGCCAACATATGAATGTGAACCCACAATACTGCCTACACCCCATTCATTTGATACAAACCTTTCACTCTTCAAGAAGGATACAGACTTGCTCACCCATATGGTCCTTAAGGGAGTTAAAGCAAATGTTGGGCCCCCTACAACTGAGATTGATAAGGTATTTAGGGTGTATAAATACATTATTTCCTTTGAGATATATTGTGTGTGTGTGTGTGTGTGTGTGTGTATATATGATGTATGCCGAAATAACATGTATCAGGCAAACTGATAATCAGATATTTACGTCATTAGCTCCATGATGTACTTGTCTTACAAAGAACAGGGCCCTACAGAGGCTGGGAAATGTTAAGAAGAAGATAACACCTGGACCTGATGGCATACACCAATACACCCAAGAGTACTTGAGAAGCTAAATTCAGTAACTACTGGTGCACTATTTTGCAATCTTTAGGGAGTTACACTCCTCAGGCACAGCATCACAGGCCTGAAGAGAAGCAGATGTTTTACCATTCTTCAAAAGGCATTGAAGTCTAAGCCTGGAAATTATGGACCAGTAAGGTAGACTTTCATAATCGAAAATATGATTGAAGGTTTAATAAGTGTCAGTATTTAGATGCTGTAGCATCACTGCAACCAACAAAAATCATCACCCCTTGAGATTAGAGGAAAGGAGGTTTAGACTTCAGCAGAGGAATGTTTTGTTTTTTTTACAGTGAGGTCTATGAAATTGTGGAATTCATTGCCCAAGGAGGTGGTTATGGCAGATACAATGGATACATTTAAGAGAAGATTAGATACATTTTTTCAAAAGGGAACATACAGAATGATAGTGTTTATCAGTAGGCAGATCAGGAAGGTCTGAAAAAGACTAACTTCTTTGGTAGCAGGAAAGCTATAAAATTCTCAGTCACTGGGGTATGAGGCAAAGGTTGAACTTGATGGACTTGTGTCTTTATTTAGCCTAATTTACTATGTTACTATCAGCTGCCTCTCAAGAAGTCAGTTGCAGTATGAGCTCTGAGAAGAAAAGCCCGGTGGGTGGGAAGGAAGACCTAAAAGCTACAAGTTATAATGTTGCTCCTGGCAGAAGTGATGGTGTTAGAATATAGTAAAAAAATAGCTTAACATCCAACCCTGTTCATTATGAGAAGAGATATTTAAGACCCTAATCTGAAGGTACTGTACTCCCTGTAAAATGTATGAAATGGGGTTTTTTCTTCTAATATCTGATGGAAGGGGAGTTATGGGGATCATTCATTTGTAGTGGTCCTGTCCCAAGTTACAGATTTTCTGGTTAAAAGTTGATGATATAATATCCCATTGTTTGGAATTGATTAATCCTAATCCCTGGTCCTCTCTACTCTGTAAACCAAGAGACTGTCTCACTAGAGCACAGAACTGATTAGTGGCTTTTATTAACCTGGCTGCTGGATGTTCTCTGGTGTCCTGTTGGAACTGAGATGAGATTTCCCCCATTAGTTCGGTCCAACAGAAAATGTGGGATTATTATTAAATGCAACTAGTTACTGCTAATCTTCACAACTCTTATAGACACTTTTGGAAATTGTGATCACCTAGGGTAGTTTATAATTCCCTCTCTTCTAAAATTGTCTTTTATCCTTTACTACTTTTAAACCCCGTGTACACGAGTCAACACTGGCGGCACTGCAGTCATGCGCATTACAGACTGCCCTCGCAGAGGCTGATATGGAGCGGGGTGCTCCGAATTCAGACCTTAGTCCTCTCTGCGCACCTGGTGCTCAGAGAGGACTACAGTCTGAATTCGGAGCGCCCTGCTCCGTATCAGCCGCGGCGTGGGCAGTCTGTGCTGCGCATGACTGCAGCACTCGCAGTTGTCTCTGTTGCGCATGATGGCTTCTGACAAACATCCTTTTCGAATTATAATATAGGATGTAGCCTACATTATCTGCATAATAAGACACTGATTGTATTTACAACATGAACAGCTTTTCATACCACACTTCTCATCCCATGCCTTTTTTTTTTCTTCTGATAAATTATCTTTTATCAAATAAAATGTAACTTTAAAAACGTTTATATATTTTTTTATTTCATCATGTTAGTTTCATTTAAGGGGCAGTTTATGAAATGAAAATACCATGATGATACCAATGCTAAGATATAAATAAGCAAATGTAGCACCTTAGATAAGACCAAAGTTGATACATTCTCTTGGGTGTAAATTTCAGCTCTGGGGATGTATCAGGTCTCTAAACACAAAGAGCTGATCTAATGAGAGTTCCAGCAGGGAATCATCATAGTCAACTAACAGAAAACCTCAACAGATAACACTGCAGCTTGCTGTTACCATAAATTAGCAACAATTCACAGGATTACTGTTTTGAAGGACACAGTGCAAACAGAAGCCAATAGATGAAAATAATGATGTGTAGTTTCATTATATGTAGTTACTTGTACCAGCACTGCTTAAAATGGTGGAAATGTAACGTTGAGGTTGATATACTATGAAGAACAGGAGTCATTCTGGAGTAAACCAACTGAAGCATATGGAATAATTATATATTTACATTGACTGAAATTAGTTTAAAGCGATAGTAATGTCCCCGAAAAATATTTTGCATAAAAAAATTGACTTGAATGCAAACTAACGCTATGGTTCGAGAGATATCTGCATTCAAAGTTTGATGTTTCCTGCTGTCAGTTGTAAAGCTGTCAGCAGGAGATCCGTGTCGGCCGACATGGAGGCTCTGCTGCAGAGCCGAAATCGCGGGTTTTTTTTAAAGAATTACTTAATTGGAATGGTCTACAGTGTGTGCTTGCAAATCAGGCACACTTTTTAGAGCATTCCAGTGAAGTTGTTCATTTTAAATAACGGGATTACGGCTCTGCTGCAGAGCCTCCATGTCAGCTCACACAGATCTCCTGTTGACAGCTTTACAACTGATATAGCCGTTTGAGAGATACGTTTTTTGAATTCAAGTCAACTTTTTAATACCTACAAAACGCAAAATATTTTTGGGGGGACATTACTATCCCTTTGAAACCCTAGGATGCTAGTGATATCTCCGAGCGTTGAGAAGCAATGTGACCTGTATAACATTCAAAAGTGTTTAACCATTTCAGTTCCAGAGTGGTATATAATGCATTGAATACCCCCATCTGGCACGCTGACTGCAGGGGAAGCTGTCGTATGACAGTCTTATGTGCATCAGGCGGCTCTGCAGCTGAGCCAAGATAACGTTTATAAAAAAGAATTCTTTCACTGAAACAGTCTTCTACGTGTGCTTGGTTTGCAATGCTGCAGAGCCGTTTGATGCAAGTAATACCGGATATCCCTACAGTCAGCGTTCAGTCAGGGAAGGGGGAGGGAGGGGGAACTTTGAGCGCTATCATCTCTCAAACCATAAGGGTTTGAGAGATGACACTGGGGCCAATAAGTTTCTTTTTAACAAAGCTACAATATGGGGATTAGTCATTTGCAAGTATTACTATTCCTTTAAGGCCAGAGACTTGCTTGGCGTAGTCTAGCGGAATTAGTGGTGTGTATTAATCCTTTACGTATTATGCAAACTGGTAGCAGGCAACTTCAGTAAACATCTGGAGAGAAATGATTTTCATTAAATTTGCCCTTTCTGAAAATGCAAAAAACTAAAAATGCAGAAAAAGGTTTGTTAATAGCCACAGAACATTTCTTTTAACTGTCAGCATAAAATACCATAGCACTTTGGCTTTTTTCTTCATCATAGGTTAAAGGAACATTATCTGAACTATTTTATATACCTTAAAATCTCAGGTATAATACGCACGATTTTGCCCCTCTTCACCTTATGTGAAGTGGGATGTGTGTATTATACACAAGAAAAACAATCCCATATATTTATTTCTGCCCCCCATCCCTCCAACCACTTCAATCTACCCCTTCAGAGTCATCACTGATAGCTGAACAGTGGGCGGCATGCTTGTATTTGCCTCCCGCTTCCTGCAGTGCTGTGAGGACCATTTTATTATGCCAAAGCCCTCTGAAGACTTTAAGGTCCTCACAGGACACTACTGTAGATCCAATGCATAGATCTCTGCATATTGGATCTACGGTAGTGCCTTGCAAAGACCTTGAGGTCCTCAAAGGGAATAACCATTAGCTTAAATTAAAAGGTCCTCACATGGCATTGCAGGAAGAGGGTGGCAAATTTAAAGGAGCAGTAAACTTTTATTTATGAAAACACATTTTATAGAGCATTTCCTGCTTAATAAAACAAGGTCACTCCCGCCACTGTCAGATGTTTTATTCAAAATTTATAACAGTTTAAATAATCAGGTAGTGAATTTACTGTGTTTACTTCCTGATAGGTCTAACTGACAGGAAGTGACAGGCAGTTTCTATCACATTCTATGGAGAACTGTACATCACTGACTTTCCTCTACATTAGAATGTAACAGGAAAACTAATTAGAATTTGACCACTAGAGGGCACTGCTAATGTAAAAAACATGGGTTTAAAGGGATAGTAATACTTCATTTTAACTTTATTTTATTTTGTAGGCATTAAAAAAACATGAAGAATGATATAAGTCTCATCTCTGAAACCTTTATGGTTTAAGAGATATTCACAAACAAAGTATCCCCCCCCTGTTCAACCAGATCAAAAGGGAGATGCCCAGGTAGACTGCAGAGAGGGACAATCTTCAATTAAGATAATGGAAAAAGCTGAAAAACTTGTCAAGGGGGGAAGGGCTTTCATTGTTTTCATACAAAGAAAATTGTCCCCTTCTGTTATCTGTACTGTCATACAACCAGACTCACATCTGAGAAGAGATGGCTTATACTAGGAAAAAGGGGCGGGGAGGGGAACTTTGCTTGTGAATATCTCATAAACCATAAAGGTTTGAGAGATAAGACTTATATCATTCTTCATGTTTTTTTAATGCCTACAAAATAAAATAAAGTTAAAACGAAGTATTACTATCCCTTTAAACTGTAATAACTCTGGAAATATAAATCTCTCAGCAGTGGGAGCACCCTTATCTTACTCAATAGGAAAATCCCTATATATTTTTTCATAAAAAATGTTACTGCTCCTTTAAACAAGTTGCCCACTGTGCAGTTATCCCAGATGACTCCAGAGAGGGTGAGTTACAGGAGGGGAAGCTGGGATCACCCAGAACACCTGTGAGTAGAGGGGGGGAAACAAGAGTGTATATTATACATAGGTACTCTTGTTTTCCTCTAAAGCCTTGGGTATAATTTACAGCTGCGTGTTATATACAGGTGCGTATTATATCTGAGATTTTATGGTATGCAGTCCTTCCCCAAAGCCTCCCCCCCCTGCAGAATATAAGCTTTTTTTTAAAATTGAATACATATATCTACTATACAAAGAAACACTGACTGCCAAGCTGTTAGCTCCTGTCTTTTATTAGATGTGCACTCTGGCATTCAAAGGGTTAATGTTTAATCTCTAATTGCTGATTTGCCACCTGTCAACTAGTGGTTCTCAACCGGAGGGCAGTGACACTTTGAAATGAGAATCTTGATTTAAAAATGTATATTTATAGCTATTGTTATGCACAATATGCTTGTTTTTATCAATCTGGTTGTGAGACCTTAGAACATGGGAGTTCAACGTGTGGCTGGTGAGATTTAAAAAAAAAAACATTTTTATACCTAATTATCTGGCATGAACTAGTAGGTCAGTATGATCAATTCGCTGCCTGCTAGTAGATGTCTGTTATATATCATTGTTATTGATATGATGAATAAATAAATCCATATATTTTATATAGTTGACATGCTATAATTCACCATTGTTATCAATAAAAAAAAATAATTTGGCCCTCACACTTATGGCTTTCTGATTATGTGCATAGCTGGGAACTCTCAGGATTTGTCCCAGAGACCCCGGATTTGACACTGCATTACCTGCTCTCCGGGGACAGAGGTTGATTCTCCAGATGTGGGGAGTTTCTACTGAAGCTCTGCCCACTTCTCCTCCTTCTCACTGTTTGTATCATTTCCCTCCCACGTCTTCTCCTTCCCCACCCTGTTCCTCGCATTTCACTCCTACTTTTGTGATGTGTACGCTAGGCTCCTCCCCCACTCATGGGTATGCCCCACTCCTTTTTGGACGAGATTCTTCACTCATATTTTCCCCATTTTGGGGTAAAGAGCATCGTGGTCCCAGCCCCCCTACTAGCCATGAAAGCTGCATCCTTGAGTATCCTAGGTACTTGATAGCCAGCTGCTTAAAGATGTTTTGATGTGTCCTTTAAAGTGATAGTAATGTTTCATAATAAAAGCAGCTCTAATTAATCATCATAGTATTTAGGCCATGGAGAGTGTTATTTCAATTCTGTCAGAGTTGTAATTCAAGAGTAATTTAATGACAAAGTATCCCCCTCCCGCCCCTTTACTGATGTAACACTGTTCAGCCAGAGCAGAAGGGAGCTGCCCAGGTAGATTGCAGAGAGGGACAATCTTCAATTAAGATAAGGGAAAAACCTGAAAAACTTGTCAAGGGGGGCAGGGCTTTCATTGTTCTCATAGGAAGAAGATTGTCCCCTGCTGTTATCTGTCTGGTCTATGGACTGCATTCCACATCTGAGAAGAGATGGCTTACACTAGGTAAAAGGGGAGGGAGGGGAAACTTTGCTTGTGAATATCTCTTAAACCATAAAGGTTTGAGAGATAAGACTTATATCGATCTTAATGTTTTTTTAATGCTTACAAAATAAAATAAAGATAAAACAAAGTAAGAATGATGGTAAATCAATATCCGTAACACACTAGCCAGATATATTCATTATGACGACAATAAATGGCCGTGTCATTGTTGTGGCCTGACACATGGTCCGTGCAGTGTATCAACTAGTTAGCTAAACTGTACCGGTATCAAGGAAACCATCGGGGGAGTGGGGCGGAATGAATGACACCCAAGGCATCTTTGTGAGCCTCGCTGCTCACTTAATTCTGGAACAAACCAGCTGCACACCATAGAGAACAAATCCAAATTCTAAAATTTCCCACTGATTTATATGGGATTTTTACCCCTCGCTAGCACATTGCTTTATAATATACTGGAAACCTCTCTAGCATTCAAAGAGGTAAATACGCTATCAAAAAAAATGGAATTATCTATTATTCCCTATAGCACAGCTAGCTAGCACTGGAAGTACTGGAATTCATCTTAGTACATCAGTCTATCTGCCTTCACTTCTCCTTTTCAGGAGTTGTATTACATCACAGTATGAAGCCCCACCCCCACATGATGACCCAACAAGGCTGTTGCATCTTAAAGGGATAGTAATACTTCATTTTAACTTTATTTTATTTTGTAGGCATTAAAAAAACATGAAGAATGATATAAGTCTTATCTCTGAAACCTTTATGGTTTAAGAGATATTCACAAACAAAGTATCCCCCCCTGTTCAACCAGATCAGAAGGGAGATGCCCAGGTAGACTGCAGAGAGGGACAATCTTCAATTAAGATAAGGGAAAAAGCTGAAAAACTTGTCAAGGGGGGAAGGGCTTTCATTGTTTTCATACAAAGAAAATTGTCCCCTGCTGTTATCTGTCTGGTCATACAACCAGACTCACATCTGAGAAGAGATGGCTTACACTAGGTAAAAGGGGCAGGGAGGGGAACTTTGCTTGTGAATATCTCATAAACCATAAAGGTTTGAGAGATAAGACTTATATCATTCTTCATGTTTTTTTAATGCCTACAAAATAAAATAAAGTTAAAACGAAGTATTACTATCCCTTTAAAGGACTGAGAAATTTGTAGAGCAAACCAACTGCACCACAGGGGGAAAATAAACATCCCCACTGATTTAAATGGGACTTTTACCCCCTTCAGTACTAGAGAGGTCTCTAACACATAGAGTAGCAATGCCCTGAAATGGAATAAAATCCTCATTTAAAGCAATAGGAATCCGGCAAATGTTTATTTGTCCCCTATGGTACAGTTGGTTTGCCTCAGAATTTCTATGAATTCAGTTCATTTTAGTTCATCAACCTCATTTTATGCTATTAGACCTTGCCAGTGCTGGGTTATGATGAAAAGTGCTCTGTTCTTCCTCTTACTCACTCACTGATTGTATTCTGGTGGGTTGTGCTTAACCCTTTGAGTGCCACAGAGGTATCCAACAAATAGCAACACAATCAAAAGGTTGATGACACTTTTCACACCAACAGCATATCTCAGAGGGCTCCATCGCAAGACTTGGTTTATTACGTTTATTCCCAGCCCACACAAAAATCATGTTTTTCTTTAATTCTTTCTGTTTTCACTGTCACATACTGGTGGCATCTTCTGTAATATAAGGCAGGAGCTCTCAACTCCATTTGTATGTATACCCCCACCCCTGACTGTGAAGGTTTTAAGGATATCTAACATGCGTCAAAGTGCTGAGCAGATGGAAGCATTCACCACAGTGTGAATTGTCATTTACTGAAAGGATGTAGGTTGAAAGCAAGTTCAAAACAGCCT
Source organism: Rhinophrynus dorsalis (assembly GCA_037306005.1). NCBI lineage: Eukaryota > Metazoa > Chordata > Amphibia > Anura > Rhinophrynidae > Rhinophrynus > Rhinophrynus dorsalis. The sequence continues at coordinate 23,917,655 of CM074726.1, read as the reverse complement.
CTTTGGCTCACATGAAAATTACCTACAATGGGAGATTCTTTTCATAGAACTTTGATGTGGACCTGCAAAAATACCACTTATTGATATCAGGACTCCTTCTGAAATGTAAGGTGTGAAATGACATTAGGATGCAGTCTTCAGTAATCAAAAGTTAAAATGTATAAAATGTTTTGATTAATTGCTTTATTTCAGATATTTGTAGTTTTTGGATGGTATGGAGCCACGTGACATTAAGATGTAACATCATCTCAAAGAATATTCTTGAGAGACAGGAATCCAATTGCTAGAACACCATATCTTCACTAGGGTTGCCACCTTTTCTTAAAAAAAATACCGGCCATGGCATTCCCTCCATAGACTTAACATTGGACAGAAGCAAATTTTTTACCGGCCTGCCGGTAAAATACCGGCTGGGTGACAACCCTAATCTTCACCCACACGACAAGTCTTCCCAAGGTCTTGAACAACACAGGAATTAATAGGGAAGCAGAAAACACGTAAAATCAAACAGAGTGTTGCCATTTGTATTATTAGGATATAGGGTTGCCACCTTTTTGTAAAGAAAATACCGGCCATGGCATTCTCTCCATAGACTTAACATTGGACAGAAGCCAATTTTTTACCGGTCTGCCGGTAAAATACCGGCTGGTTGGCAACCCTATTAGGATAGGATAACCGGGTATATAAACAAGTTATATAAATATGGAGGCAAAAACACACACAGGTACTTCTAGCTCCTGTGTCTTTATTTGAGAGGAAAAAAAAATGCTCACTGATTCTCTTCCTGTTTCAGCAGGAAGGGGAAGTTGACAACAAACAAAACTTTACTTACACTTCTAGCAACCATACAATGTATAACATAGGCTACAACACTGTGAGAGCACCTTAAGTGATATCTCAACACAGAGAAAGAGGTCTTATTACCATGTAATGGAGATTAGACATAGTCAGGGCCACGCCAGGCTTGTTACACAGAAGTCAGAGGTAAAAATCAAGAACCGCTGTATTCTTGGAGGAAGCCTCAATTATCTGGTACACAGGAAATGCACAGTTTGGCCTATACAGGGAATCAGGGTGGAGGCAGAAAATTAGGAACTGCTAGACTGCAGGATATCCAAGGATGGCTCAGGAGAAAATCACACTGATAGCACAAGCTATCACTTATCCACAATAGCAATGAGCAGAGCTACTCTCTCCTGTGCTAGCAATTCTAGGTTTGAATCCTAACATCACTTCCAGTTACACACAGCCTTATCACGAAACTATACAAGCAAAAACGTAAACGTGAAACTATAGGCAATGATGCTGATGTACTAAATAGAACTGGTGTAGTTCTGGAGCAACAAAACCACACCTTAGGGGACAAATACCCTATTCCCGACAATTTCAATTGTGTTTTAACTGTTTGGGTGCCAGTGGGGTATGCAATGCATTTTACAAGTTTTTCCTTGTATAATTTAAGGATAAGGCTGTGTGGCCAGAGAGGTCTGCAATACATTGCTAACTTTTGACTATTCCCCTATGGTGCAGATGGATTGACCCAGAATTACCCCAGTTTTTCTGATACGTCAACCTTAATGTTTTCATACAAAGTAAAGAACAATGTGACAGGAGAAACCTGTCAATCACCAGAGAAAGGTCCTCCTTCCTGACCCATTCTGTGACACCACTGGTCTGTTCATCAGATGAGGCGAAAGCACGCACGCTCCATTATTTCCTACCTTGATGCAAGCCAAGTTTTAGTTATTAAGCAAAATTATATTTGAAGATTTGCACAGCATTATAAAGGAAAAATAGGAAAAGGCACAAACATGGTCACCTAGGGAATTAAATAAAATGAATTGCTTGTGAAAGTCAGTTCCGTTTGAAAAACAATACTACTGTTAGTTTATTACTGAATCAGTTACAGCAGCCATAGGACTTGAATTATCTCAGCCTTTTGAGGTGTAGCATTGCCTTTGGATTCATTTTAGAAAAAGGAATGTATACACAAAGAAAAGAGGGTCAATTTTGTACAAAACAAACTGAAGAAAAGTGGACGAATAAAAATCCCACAATTTCCCACTGATTTAAATTGGGCTTTCAACCCCACAAATACTAGAGAGGTTTCCAATGCACTCATGTACTAAAGGGGTTAAAGGTCCAATTTAAATCAAAGGGGACTTTCATTTATCCCCTAAAATGCAGTTGGTTTGCTACATAATTTCTCCTTTTTTATATATTTGTGCTTATAGCCCAAAAAGTGCAAATATGAAGCACCCTTTGCCTTGGGCTCCCCTTAGCAGCCATTTTAAAAGGTGCACATAAAAAATACATAGTGTAGGTCTGCTATGTTTAAAATGTAGTACTGTGTATTTTTTATGTGTCCCATTTTCAGCCTTTGAGTGCCAGAGGCTGAGATATCCATTGCATTATAACACAAAAAGCTGAATACCTCTCTGGCACTAAAAGGGTTAAATAGCTGATTATGGGAGCCCTGCCCTTGCTATATTTAGGCCTTCAATTTTTTTAATAAAACCTAAAGAAAGAGTAGTAACCATTTATCTCATGTTTAGCTAAGGTAGCAAACACTGGCAAAGAAACAGCAAATGGGAAACATAGTCGGACAGTACCTAAAGAATCTCTTTTATCACCTATTTTTATTTGGGGACATCTTCACTTTTTATTGAGGCACATATAACCTTCAGTTCTTGAAATATTTACATATTTGTGTGATGTCAATAACCCTTTCAGTGCCAAAAGTGTGGCCAACACGTTGCTTCTCAATTCATTGGGCATCTGTCTGGCACTCAAAGCGTTACATGGAAAAAAAATCAGCCATTTTGACATGGCAACTTCCTATTGGTTTGTTGGAGTGATCACTTGACAGCAGCCATTTTAAGTAAAGCAAAAACACAAGCATAAAAAGACATCCTGAAATATTTATATCTTGGGAACCAAGGGTCCCCAGGTTTCCAAATACTCAGCTAAACTGCAGAAAACACATTCTGTAAAGAATTAAAACCAAATGACTGTCGTGCATAAAGCTCTACACAGCTAGATGGTGCCTGAACAAGCTGATGGAACGAGGCTCTGTGTAGAAAATGCACACACTGCTCCCATTACTAATATTAATTACAGCTGTGAAACGGAAAAACGAGCATCAGTATGTGACTACCAATAAAGGAGCTCTGACATTATTCCTCTCAATGTGTCACTCTGAAGGCTCTTATTTGATGTCAGACAAGATGGATGTGTTTTGCATTTCTTCCTGACATCACAGTGCTTTCTTTGGCCCATTTGGCTTTCTCTTGTCACATTTCACTCTGGGATTTTATCATTTGGATGGTTCCACAAACATCAATGTTGCTCTTTCTTTTTTCTGGGACTCCTAGCTCTGGAGGTCCCACTGGTGCAGCCCTGTCAAGCAGAGGAATATTATCAATTTGTTAGCCCCAGGCCAGGCCCTCACAGAGCTGAGTTGAAAAGGAAGAAGGCAGCTGCACTGCAATTACTATCAGTAGCGGTGAAGAACGCCTGCCCCGCTGCCTGCATATTACCCAAGATAAACCCTTCTTCCGAATTGCTACTTACAGATCTCACTGCTGCATTTCCTAAATCACGTTACTAAACAGCTGCACATTTTTATCTACCAACGTCTAATTACAACTCGGGTTTTGTTGATCTTGTGGACAACAAGTGCAATGAAAGGCTATTTATTCTTACATATCTACTGATCTGTTTCACAATACAATATGGTTTCTGGTTGCTGATTTTGTGTGTGTATCTGTATGTACGTTTGTGTGTATGCGCACGTGTCAAAGAAAGGCAGAGAGGAAGAGTATGTGTGTGTCACAGAGAGGCAGAGATAAAATGTGTGTGCATCTGTGTGTGTGTGTGTGTCACAGGGAGAGATAAAATGTGTATGTGTGTGTGTGTGTGTGTGTGTGTGTGTGTGTGTGTGTGTGTGTGTGTCACAGAGAGGCAGAGATAAAATATGTGTGAATGACTGTGTACATGTGTCAGAGAAAAACAGACATTATGGGGGGAGATTCACTAAGCGGTGATAAAAAGGTGATAAAGGGCTGATAAAATGGAGACATATACTGTACAAAAAAGAAGGGGAGAAAAAAACACCAGGGGCGCCCCTGTGTATATCAGTCGGCACAAATGACCACCACCTTTCACCCTAAGGTGCACACACACACAATAAAACCTGTGTCAGAAATAACTTATACAGAAACCAACAATATAGGCAGCTGGAGAATTTGAACTGTCCCCAGAAACAGTATAGCTTCTATCATATGGATGATATCGTTGGTAGCTCTCAATATAACATGCTCTCCCTTAGCAGCACAGCATCAACAGAAGCCCAAAACATAAGAAAGCATAGTGTAGTATGTACAGAATAATTCAACCTGGATTAGTGAAATGGTACTCACATAGCAAATGGTCAGGGTTCCGTTATCGGAGTCCACTGACAGGCAAACTTGCGGAGAGAATAAACCTATCTCCATTCAGGTTACTCACGATATCCTTGAGATGAATCCAAACTCTTCAATATAAAACAGGCAGAGGATTTTAAACGTAGAAAATGTATTAAAGGGATAGTAATACTTCGTTTTAACTTTATTTTATTTTGTAGGCATTAAAAAAACATGAAGAATGATATAAGTCTTATCTCTCAAACCTTTATGGTTTATGAGATATTCACAAGTAAAGTTTCCCCCTCCCGCCCCTTTTACCTAGTGTAAGCCATCTCTTCTCAGATGTGGAATGCAGTCCATAGACTGGACAGATAACAGAAGGGGACACTCTTATTCCTATGAAAACAATGAAATCCCTGCCCCCCCCTTGACAAGCTTTTCAGGTTTTTCCCTTATCTTAATTGAAGATTGTCCCTCTCTGCAGTCTACCTGGGCAGCTCCCTTCTGCCCTGGCTGAGAAGGGGCGGGAGGGGGAAATTTTGCTTGTGAATATCTCTTAAACCATAAAGGTTTGAGAGATAAGACTTATATCATTCTTCATGTTTTTTTAATGCCTACAAAATAAAATAAAGTTAAAACGAAGTATTACTATCCCTTTAAGAATTAGTAAAATAATGGCTTTTAAATGCTTATGCATTTCACGCCTCAAGAGCAGCTTTTTCAAAGCATAACAAGCCAAAATTTAATATTTCTAATTGGCTTGTTATGCTTTGAAAAAGTGGCGCTTGAGCCGTGAAATGCATAAGCGGTTAAAAGCCATTAAAAGGGATAAATTGCATCCACAGAGAAAGGAGATCACTCTATCAGTATCTGAGGTGGCTTCAGTCTCTGAGAGGGGGTGATCATATTCTCTTTACTACATTTCAAAATATATATATATTGGGGAAAGGGGTCTTGTATGTCCTCCCTCTCCAGTTATTAAAATGTTATTAACATAGTAGGAACAGGAGCAGTTGAGAAATGGAGCAACAGAGGGACTAATGAATATAAATAAAACGTTTTGTAATAATATTTTCTGTCACAACCTATAGGTGTTTTTGGAAGCACTTTCAAAATCCACTATTTATTACAAAGTAGCAGTTCAACATGAATCAATTATGAATACAAATTAATGTAGATATAGTTCTCGTAAAACAACTAATAGATTAAACAAAACCAGCCATAGATATTAATAAAAAGAAATGTGACCTTCTAAAGATGTGTGTATGACCTCTAAGTATCACCTTGCAGAGCCATATAGTGTGAGGAATAGAAGGAATACTAAACATTATAAAACAGATCAATCTCGCTAATGAGCAAGTGGGCTACAAGCCAAATAAATGTATAAAACATCTATAAATGGAAAAGATGTATAAGTCACTGTAAAAACTGAGAAATATACAAATGATCAATAATTAGAACAGGAAATAAATATAATGTCATGAATGGAAAATAAATAACTTTAAATCAGAAGTGGATGAGATGATGAGAATCAGTCAAGGAATGAATACAGTCTTACATTTGATAATTCAGAACATAAAGATGCAGAGAACTTCTATAACGTTGACATTAGAATGAAACAACATGTGATGAGCTGATCGATGGATGGATGGATGGATGGATGAATGAATGAATGAATGAATGAATAAAAAGATGATACTAGGTTTTATGGTATAACTTAAGACATGCAGGTAACAATGTCACTTCTTTAGTAGTCCACTGTTCTGTAAATCAGACTTCATTCTCTGTGCTGCTGTGAAATCAGGGGATTCTTGGGTGTAAATAACAAAAAAAAAATACAGGGCAACAAGAAAAGTAGAATAAAATATATATATGTATTCACAATAATCTTAAAAAAAGACATAAAACAAAAAGGACTTCAAAATACAAACTGAATAAAAACAAACCAAAAAACAATACCATATTAGAATCATATCCTTCAATTAAAAAAAATGAATATCAAAAACTGTATTTGATCTGTCAATCGATGAGGAAAGTGTAAAGAATAGTCAGGGCCGGATTTACATTCCAGGCTCCTCTAGGAAAGGCACTATGGGCACCCTTAGCTCCGCCCATGGCCACACCCCACTCCTCACACGACCATGCCACCAGTCTCTTCCACTGTTTCCTGGCACAGAATAATATACGATCAGAGAAAAGGGAGGGGTGGACAGCGCAAAAAATATCCTCTAAGTGTAGTAGGTTAGAATGACAAAATAGTTTTATAAATGCAAATAGAAATGTAAAGAATATTTATTAAACTTCCAAAATGGAACAGACAAAGCTATAAAAATAAAGATAAAATTAAAGTGAATAATCCAAGATGGAGCTGGATAAATAAAATAATATATATACAAATCAAGAACAGCAATAAAAAGCCCAAATATATAAATACTATGCAGAAAATAAGTACAACTGCAAGTATTAAAAGTATGATCCCTGAGTAAATAAAAAAATATATATAATACAAGGGATAATATCTGTAAATGGCTGGTGATAGAGGGGGGTATTGTAACGGTTTGTTTTGACACTCAGACCAGTAGGTAAAATAAAACAATCTTTTATTGAAAGAGAATAAATACAAATGATCGCCCTCTACAGTTGACAGCAACAATTGCAAGCTATTATACAGTACACATAGCTTTAATATAAAGGATAGAAGGCACCCAACATAGCAACAGAGATTAGGGAACTGGCCCCTAAAGGGTGAATGAGAACAAATTGTCAGTCTCAGCTGTGGGGTTTGGCACGCCCGTGTGGTGTAGTGATAAACTGAGCAAATGTGCACAGCACAGAGTTCATATAATGATGGGTAGTAGATGTTCAGTGACCAATGTGAGTTATAGCAGCACAGTAACCCAAAATAGCCCCCACGGGCGTTCGTCAATAGACCACTGAGCCTGCAAGTGCAAGAGTATGTAGCCCCCACGGACGTGATCGAGACTAGCCTGAGATGCGAAGCTGGAGTTTTAGCCCCCACGGGCATATAACCGGAGACCAATGTGAGCACAACACGAGCCAATAGCCCCCACGGGCGTTTACCTACGGATCTAGCAAGAGCTTGGAGCCTAACCTTGCCACCAATAGCCGCACCGGACACCTCTGTTGTTAACCGTGAGACCAAGAACCAAAGACGCCCAACCGGCCTAACAGGATAGACTACTCTGCAAACATAACAGGGAGTCGCCGTCCAAGTAGCGGCCAACTCAGCAGCAGTAGACTTACAAGGTAACGGTTCTGTACTTAGAAAGGAGGTCCGGTCAGAGAGAAGCGGCAGTGCAAGGGTTAATAGGTACGTTTAAATCTCCCAGGCTCGGTATGGTAGCTTAGCTCTGCAACGTAAAAAGGCTCGGTACAAGAGGCACAGCTTATGCAAGTCAGCAAGGAACTCTGCACTGATGGATGGGTTACCCAGGAGGGTAATGGTCACACTCGGTCGGCACAGCAATGCAGGATTCAGAATGTCGCGGCGGCGACAACAAGCCAAGCAGGCCGCGATGATCTTGAAGCAGGAAGTCAGCCAGCCGGGTCGTAGCACGTAGAGGGTTCTCAGACAAGCCGGGTCGTAGCACGTAGAGGATTCTCAGACAAGCCGGGTCGTAGCACGTAGAAGATTCTCAGACAGGCCGGGTCGTAGCACGTAGAGGATTCTCAGACAAGCCGGGTCATACACGATCAGGAACACTGGAGAGTAGTCAGGACAGGCCAAAGTCGGTACACAGGAATCTGGATACAGGAACACAGCAACAGCAAGTCTGGCTCAGAAACACCACGAAAGGGCATCTGACAGATGTAAGAGTCAGGTATAAAAAGGTCACCAAGGGGCGGGCCAAACCAAGTGAACAAATCACAGTCTGCCACAGATGAGAGTGACAGAATAATCACAGGCACTGTGATAGGTATATACAAATATATTGGGGATATAGAACTAATAGAGTGGCTGCTTACAAGAGAGGACGTTGCATTAGACACTCGACAAGATACAATGTAAACGGAAACAAACAGTATGTAGTCAACCAATGTAACAGGTGTCCGCTTACTAGAAGTATTCTTGATGTCAAAGCCAGTAAATGAGCCTCCGGATAGATCACTCCGTCATCCAGTCCTCCTCTCGTTCTCCCGAAGCCTCCTCCACTCCTTCCCCTGTTCTGCGATGCGATGTTCTCCCCCGAGGAATCGCAAATGACTGCCAACAACCGGCGTCTCTCTCCACACATGTGGAGTAACTCAATACGTGGAACTTGCTCGGAACTTGCTCAACGTGTTTCTGCGCTATACAGCGCCTTCATCTATTCGCTCCAGTTACATTGGTTGACTACATACTGTTTGTTTACGTTTACATTGTATCTTGTCGAGTGCCTAATGCAACATCCTCTCTTGTAAGCAGCCACTCTATTAGTTCTATATCCCCAATATATTTGTATATACCCCCCTCTATGACCAGCCATTTACAGATATTATCCCTTGTATTATATATATTTTTTTATTTACTCAGGGATCATACTTTTAATACTTGCAGTTGTACTTATTTTCTGCATAGTATTTATATATTTGGGCTTTTTATTGCTGTTCTTGATTTGTATATATATTATTTTATTTATCCAGCTCCATCTTGGATTATTCTTTATTTTTATAGCTTTGTCTGTTCCATTTTGGAAATTTAATAAATATTCTTTACATTTCTATTTGCATTTATAAAACTATTTTGTCATTCTAACCTACTACACTTAGAGGATATTTTTTGCGCTGTCCACCCCTCCCTTTTCTCTGATCTTATGTTACATGTTCAACGGTGGACCTGAGAGTACCCCTGTTTTACATGAACTGATTTTGGACAAGCAGCAAAGGAGAGAGAACTAATCGCCCATTATTGACATTAGATATAGGGAAAGATTGTATATTTCCTGTATGCTATTTGTTTGGGGACTTAGTATTTATTAATAATTTCAATATTGTTGAACCTTCTCTATTACTAGTCACCCTCTCCTATCCATACAGTGTGTACTTTACCTTGTGCGCTGTGTTCTACCTTTCCTTTTTTACAGAATAATATACCTTTGGCCTACAACAAGCAAGGACATAAAAGCTTTAAAGGGGAACTTTGAGCTCAGATATTTTTTTTACCAACTCATTAAACAGTTAAGCAGTGCTGGGAAAGGTGCTTCTTTTTTTTTAATTCTACATACTTAGTAAGATATTTTATGTTCTAGCCGCACACTTCCGCATTGCACAGCTCCCAGCACTAGTTCATTCTCCTCCCACCTCCCTCCCAGCTGCCCCGGCGAGCGCGTTCACACTTCACTTCGGTGTGCTGTGAACGGCTCCTAACGTTACAACAAGAAGCAATTCGCATTATACTGAGGCTGCAACCTCAGTATAATGCAAATCGCTTCAGAATGTAGGTGTGGCCAGCACAACTGGCCAAAATTTAGAGTTCTAGTCAGGTGCCTAGTCTGCATATTGAAAATAGGTCTAGTGAGCACAATGTATGGACCATACTTTAAGCGCATGACTCAAGAAATTCTCTTGTAAGAGCCAAATCTCAAGGGAAGGGGGAATAAATTACTAGTCACTATCTACCCCTCTGATGTTAAAACTAACCATTTTGCTCTTAACTAGTCTGAGGGACGTACTATTAGTACAGGATGCTTTGATCCTCACAATTAGTGATTGTCAGCAGTATGACCCATTCTAGAAGAAATGCTTTTCTCACCAATTTTTTAGACAAATTATTTTATTGTTTTATCATTCTCCACCCCAGTTTTTGATATTCCTTTTTTATTTTTCATTTAAAATATGGTACTAACATAGTATTGTTTCTTTGAAACCACATTCTTCCCATCTTAATGATTTAATTTTCAGTTTGTTTTTATCCAGTTTGTATTTTGAAGTCCTTCTTTTTGTCTTTTTCTTAGGTATTGTGAATTAATATATATATATATATATATATATATATATATATATATTAATTCTACTTTACTTAGATCTCTTTTTGCTCTGTATTCCTTTTTATGTGTTTTTTATATTAATACATTCTGAGCCAGGTTTTCCATTAGTTATTGCTTCCCTTTAATGCCAATGATTATATGGGTCAACGATTCACAAATACAAGCTGATTTTCAAGTGTGGCCATCTCTTGAATCGTCATTCAAAAAGACATGTTCCAGTCAGACAATCACTATTTTATTAAACTTTTTTTAAAATGAGCAGGATAAGTCAATAATAAACCCCTTCAAACCCCCTCAGAACTATGGGAACAGAGTTCTTATAAGTCAAAGCTAACCGGTTCTCTCCAGGTATGCTGTTCGGACCACAGAGATCTATCTGCACAGTTGGGTCATGACAGTGTCTTAATTAGCTTTCTGCCCTCCCCATAAAAGCCACATAGAAGCCCAGTGTTGGCAAATCCACCATCAATAGGCTTCTATGATAAGAGGAGAAGATCCATTGAGTGCAAAGAAAGGAGTGACCTCAGCCAACTGTGCAGATCTCCATGACCTACACAGCACACCAGGTGAGAATTGGATTGGTGAATTATAAGCTGTGGGAACTCTGTTCTCATAGTTCTAAGGGCACCACAAGGGGATCTTTAAGTCTGGGCATATAATATACTTGTACTGCACTAAAATAAAATACCTGTCCTATTGAATCTCATTACATTTATCATGTGGATTGTTCAGCATTTAATCAAGTATGAATAAGAAACAAACAGGTGAAATTCACCAAGCTAAGGAGGTGTAATTCTGGAGCAAACCAAATGCGACATAGAAGAGAAAGGAAAATACCTTCTGATTGAGCAATTCCTTGAATACGAGACAGCGCTCCAAAGCATTGTGAAGAAATATGTTGGTAAATCTCTCCAGCACTTATGAGTTTAAACATTCCATTTACATAATTAGGAACTTGGCTTTATTTGGCCTCTATGGTGCAGTTGGATTGCTCCAGAATTGCTCCTTGCAAATGATACAAGTGAACCAAAAGTAATTTAATGGTTTAATAGATGTGTACTACAAAGCCAACCACTGCTGATTTGCTCATCCCTCCCTTCCTACACAAACATGCACAGACTTTAAAATTGTATTGATTTTTTGCAGTAGCAAAGGGGGTATAACATAAGGGAAAAGGGAAGGGGTACATCAATCATGCATCAATTTAACAAAGAAGTACACATGACCTGGGATGACACAAAACATAATGTAGCATAGCATAGGTGGGAAGCAATGGTGTGGGCCCCCAAACCTGTCGCTGTCTACAGGCAGCAGTACGTAATATGCAATTTCCTTCTGCAACGCAATGAGGTTGCGAGTTGCCAATAGGATGTGGGCTATCAACCTGGTGACAGGTCCGGGGAGACCCCCAGAGAGCAACCCCAGGATCAGCACCCAGGAGTCCGGGAGAATATCAGTGTGAGTGAAATCGCAAATAAATTGGATCACCATTGACCAAAAGGCCTGCACCACCCGGCATCCCCACCAAACATGGGCCAAGTCCCCAACCTCTGAACAACCCCTAAAGCACACTGGAGGAACAGCAATATTGATCTTATGCAGTCTCTGTGGAGTCAGGTACCACCTATGCAGTAATTTGTATGTCTTCCCTTATGGGTAGTGCAGATGGAGCTCCTAGTGGATACTTCTGTAGTCTTACTACATGGGTTCTCAAGATTTTTTTTACAGTGGTGGTTCCCTTTATTTTCACACAAAACTTCAGTGGAACCCTAACAACCAAACCCTGTAACGCAATGGATGTAGAAAGGTCTCCAGTGCATACTAGCTTGTAATTTAGACTAAATTATTCTCCTAAATTTTTCAGGCATCCATTAGCATGAAGACACACATACACCGTCTACTCTTGTTGCACTGAATGCCAATACAGCATTATTTTGACAGAACCCCTTTTACTACTTCAGGAAACACAGAGGTTCCGTGGAACACAGTTTGAGATCCACTGTCATAGGAGAATGTTTGATCTGTAACTAAAGACGGGCTGTAGTTCTCCATAGAAACAAATAAATATAGCACTACCTTGTGGTGAATATTCAGAGATGTAATTTATAATTTACTTAAATCAAACACGTTTCTGAATAGATCAACCTCTAGAAGTATAAGTATTATTTTACTTAGCAGGAAAATAACTACAATATGTTTTTTTCTTAAGGATTCATTACTAGTCCATTTATAATTTGGATACGAGTAATTGACACAATTTTTAAACAAATCTGACAAGAACACATATTTTGTAAATTTTTTTTTTAATTATTGCCTCCATAGTAACCAAAAGCTTTGAAATTTCATTTATGGCCTTTGCCTTGGATAATGATGACAGACTAATTAGTTTGAAGAGATACTGGAGTAGGACACTAGTTAACAGCTGAGGTGAGAATTTAATCAAGCAAAAAACAAAAAAATGCCACAATACTAATTTTACATAAATAAGTAAAACATGTCTTTTAAGTGAAATTGAATTGTTCTGAGGAAACCAATTATTCAGACATGGTTCTGTTAGATCAGATCATTTTAGAGACCATGGCCAATATTTATAAAATCAAGTTATTGTGGAGTAAAGCAATAGCATTATAGGGGACAAATTAATTCCTTTTCAATTAAATTGGACTTTTAACCCCTCGAATGCTAGCATTCAAGGAGTTAAAAAGATGTAATTTAGGAATTATATTTGTCACCTGTGGTACAGTTGGTTTACTCCAGAATATGGGCCTATTTTCTATGCCCTTTTCAGTGAGTTAACAAAAATATGCATCTTAACCCCTTAAGGACCGGCCGTGCACGCACATGGCGGTCACTTAAGGGCCCCGGAGCATTTTTTATTTTTTTAAATCCGATTCCGGACTCCCCGAACGGCGTGTAGCTGTGTGGGGAGACCGGAATTCCATGATGGTCCTGGTAAATCATCGGTCCTTCAAGCAAATCCAGCCATGACGTACCAGGACCATCAAGGGCCCTTAAGGGGTTAACAGCATTTATTTATTTTAATTTCCTGGTAACTACAAGTAGTGGAGTTGCACCAAGGCCCAAAACCAAAGGGAGCCCCATCTGCCTCAAGGTCAAATAGGATCTATCTAAGTCTCTCTAAAAATATTTTCGTGATAGGGAGCCAAAAAAAATGCTTGCACTGAGGCCCTGTAATGGCTAGTTACACCACTGAAACACAGCTAATAAGCATTTCTTGATAATTCACTGAGTGTGCAATGAAAGTTTAAAATGCATTGAACTCCCTTCTCCATAGAATTCAATGGGATATAACACAGAACAATCCTGGCAGCAATTCATCAATCTTGTTGGCAGATAAGTCTGACTTTCTCATTAGGCAGAGTAGACATCTTCCTAGTGGACCAGACAGACACTTCAGCCATGCTTGCCACACCCATTATGTAACATAGTAAATTAGGTTGAAAAAAGACACAAGTCCATCAAGTTCAACCTTTGCCTCATAACCTAGCGACATGAGGATTATATAGCTTTCCCGCTACCAAATAAGTTAGTCTTTATCAGAATGTAGAATTGTATGTGTGGATGCTGCAATCCTAATACCCATCCACCTATCAGTTTATGGTGTCCAGTTTCTATAGTGTTGTATGCTATCAGTTTATATACTTATTTAACCAATTTTCCAGTTTATATACACTTGCACTTGGCAGTTTATTTAAATATATCTGTGTGTGTTTCCATAAAATATGTTGCATATTAAACTTTACCCCTTCAGTGCCAGAGGGGTACACAACACATCGCAGAGCAATGCATTGGGCATTCCTCTGGCACTGAAGAAGTTAAGAAGGTCCTCTGTCAGGCATGAGGACTTTAAATGATCAAACACCAACCATGAAAGTAAAGTTAACGATACCCAACAAGGATCAAGTCCCAGATAAGAGTGGAAGCCCTGTATTTTGCATCTGATGCACCAAAGTCCTTTTATGTCCTCACAGAAGATATATTTGCATATAATGTAACTGCTTTCAAAAAAAGCAATGGATGCCTATCTAGCACACAACAATATTGAAAGTTATGACAGATGGCTTCAATGCAGATAGGATGTTGATCCAGGGAAATATCTGACTGCCATTTTGAGTCAGGAAGGGATTTTTTTACCCACTTGGGGCTAAATTGGAAATGACTTCAGGGTGTTTTTTTGCCTTCCTCTGGATCAACAGAGGTGTATTTATCATGAGCTGGACTTGATGGATTTATGTCTTTTTTCAGCCTTGTCAACTATGTTACTATGTTACATTTTACCTGTTATTTTGTAAACCGCATGGATTGCCTGTTAAACTAGATTACACTATGTCTGCTTACCATTTCTCTTCCATTTTGTGTATTAGATTTCTATGGTCTCTCTTTATTCTAAGCGTCACAGTCACCCAGTGTTTGTGAACTATTGCAAAGCTTAGTCGTTCCAGCTGATTAGCCGACACCCACATGGAATTGAAAGTCACTGAAGGTTACAAATAACCTTGGCTTGAGAAATATCATTGAGAAATACTGGGTTGAAGTGAAGATCAGCGTAGGCTCTAAACGATTTCTTTCTTTTTTAACCCTTTGAGGGCCAGAGATGTATCCAACGCATTGCAGCGTACCTCTCTGGCCCTCAACGAGTTAAAGGAACTCTAATGATGACATTCAACACTTCTCTTTTACAAAACAGCACGGTGGAACATCCAAAGATATAGAGTATTTGCATACCTTAATAAAACATGAGATCACGATATTGCATGTATAGTTTTCCAGCTGGCTGGGGATTGCACTTTTGTTGCACTCAGTTCGTGTTGAGTCTTTCACAAACACATTGATAAGGAAGCGCAATAGAATAACATAGGACCTGGGATAACATTATCACACTTGGGATTCCATTTACATCTTATTGCATCTCACTGACTATTATGCTATAATATAAAAGGCCAGTTGTATGTTTGTCCGATGCCGTCATGCTCAGCAGAGACTGACTTGCTCTCGGGCTCCCCATAGAGGTGCTGCAGTGATGCATCTTCCACTAAACGGGAAAATGTGACCAGCGCCCGCATCCAGAACTACACCTTGCTCATGTTTTGTCTATCACAAAGTGATGCGACTGACAAGCGGGGAAATCCTCCCAGGCTGTGCTTTCATGGAGGTCTCCATGCTCCCCCCCGCCGCCAGCCCCCATGATAAAAAAGGAGAATGCTTACCGTTTACGCACTTTGGCCTGTGTACATGGGCTTTTACACTAGTCTATAATAATAAACAGGGGATTAAGCAGAGAGTGAGTGTTATCTCTCACAGTAAGAGCAGATAATGAAATGAATTATGGTTCAGGTCCTTCTGGCTACAGAAGAGTTAATGGTAAGGTGAAAAATAAAAAAACAGCATTTTATATGCAGCTGTGCTGTCTATTCCACAAAGAATAAATGTGTTTAAAAGTCTGATTAACAGCCCCTTCCATGCAATTATCCCTTCATTAGGAATAAAAACACATGCTTTTTCAGTGCATGATGATTAACAGGCAGAGCTAATTCATATAAAATACACTTAGAGGGAAATCAGCACTCTTTTTGTGAATATTCATTTGTTTTCCCAGTGTTTAGATTGTATTAAAGTTATTAAAACACAATGATGTCCATCTAGATTTTGAAGGGCCTTTCAAAGTGGTAAAGACAGAAATGGACCTCCTGTTACACATAACAGGAACCACCTGGGGTATGCCTAAATATGAGTGGTACCTCAGCTTGCTGGTAACTCCCACTCCATGTCAAGTTGTTGGTGTCGCCAATTTAAATTTCACTGCCCCTGCAAAAACACACTCTAGTGCAGGGGGACTCAATTATTGGACTTCCTGTTAGACCTCCTATAGTTCCTGTTGGACCAATGGGACTCAACACTCTGTATGCTGTGTGTCCATGTCTAGTTTTCCTGTGCATTATGTCTAACATCTAGGAACTCTCCTGTTTCTGCTGGTAGCTGAGCATAACTGGGAACTTTCAAAATGTGTCAGCCCTGAGATCTTTGAAATATTAAGCCTTAAACTTCCCCAGAATGTAGATTTCAGGTGATATACCCCTGATACCTCTAACCAGGAGGTGTTCTTTCAATCCTCAAGGAAACCTTAACATGCTGTAACTTAAGAGTTTTCACTGCTTGAACATACAAAAGTGAAGCATGACGTCTCCATCTTCCTTTTTGATAGAAATGGCAGGCACGTAAGGACTAAATAAGCAGTTAATTGGCGCAGGTCTGATAAAGACTAATTTAATTGGTAGCAGGAAAGCTATAAAATTCTCAGTTACTGATGTATGAAGCGAAGGTTGAACTTGATGGACTTGTGTCTTTTTTCAACCTAATTTACTATGTTACTATGTTAGATGAGATAGTAGTTAACACTGGACTCTCTCACCCTGCAAATCTGGCCCTTCAACCAGAGATTTGGGTAAAAACCTGAGAGTTCCCATGTATGATGTTGAGTCACCGATCTATGCATGTCTCTTTCAAAGGAGAGGTATTCCCTGGAGCTCTGTAGCATTCAAAGGGTGAAGAGGGACCATAATGCATCACTCATTAGTGAAGTATCTATAACACAGATGGATCTGCACAGTTCATAACAAATTTAAACATAAGGATTCTGACAAAAAAAACACATAACCATGCACATTAACCCTATGGATACTAGAGATGAGCTAGAATCCAAGGGTCTGTCCAGATTAGCCATTAAACAGAAAAGGCCACCGCCTAAAGGAAAGGCACTCTAGGCTCCCTTAGCTGCACCCTTGGCCACACCCCTACTCCTCACATGCCCCACCTCCAGTCCTATTTACTGTTTCCTGGCACAGAAAATACCCATGGCATATAATAAGCAAAAATTAAAAAAAAGCTTTAACCACTTGGTTTCAAGAGAGAATCGCCTGTACAGGGGCACTGATATTTCTCTGGCCACACCACAATTCAGAATGTGGGTGTGGCCAGCACCGCTGAGACGCCCCTCAGATTTGGAGCTTTAAGCAGTTGCCTACTCTGGAGACCTCTGTAGCAGCCAAGGGGTTAAGAGATTTTATGTGCTTGTATGATAGGTTAAGCATATTGTCTGTGCCAAATAATAGTAGAAGAGGCTGGGGTTAAAATCATATGCTTATTGGGGTGTGGTCATGGGTGGAGCTTAGGAAGCATAGATTTTAATTGCTTTGGGGCAGCATAAGGGTAATACAGAGGTGAGCAGGCTCCTGATTCTGTAGAGGATTTTGATTTCTCACCTCTCCATTATAGGTGAACACTAGACACTTCCCTCCCAATGGAGAAACCAATCACATCTGAAGGCTTATGGTGTGCATAACAGATACATTACACTTAGTGAGGCCCTATTAGTGTCTTGTTAATACAATGCTAGGTAAAGTAGAAAAAGGAAAAAAAAATAATTTTTTCAATTACGGTGGCTTGATAAATAAACTCAAGCTGTGAGGTTTCCATGGTTCTGTCTCAGTGGGTAGCAGATCAAATTTAGAGTATATTAAAACAATAAAAAAAATAGAGCCAGAGTTTCTTATCTCAGTTACTTCAGAGTCTTAATCCTTTGAGTGCCAGAGGGGTACAGAAAGCATTGCAAGGCAATGCGTTCCGTACCCTTCGGGCACTCAAAGGGTTAAAACGATGTTAAAGCTAAAGAACCGCTTGCAATTTTAAGGAAGTGTTTGTTAATATTCAAAGATATATGAGTAAATACAATATTTCACATTCTGATTTACTGATGTTGTATGCAGTGTGGTTAGTGATTATAATCAAGGTTGTTTAATTGCACATATGTATTTTCATCAGCCTTGGGGAAACAATTTTCTGTTGCACTCTTTACTTCCTGCTGTGTCTCACACTGTACATCAGGGGTGTCCAGTCTTCAAGAGCTACCAGCAATCGAGCATGTAAGGATTTCCCTGTTTGTGTACAGGTGGGCCAATCAATGAATGAGCCACTGATTAACTCACCTGTGCTTAATCAGGGAAATCCTTACATCCTGGCCTGTTGGTGGCCCTTGAGGACTGAATTTGGCTAATCCTCCTCTACAGTTTTGTATTCAGGAACTTAGGTTTGCAAAGGAAAATTGCACCCCCTCTCTGCTGATCATCTGCACATGCAATATTAACCGCTTAAGGACCAGGGGGATGCGCAACCATGTCTGTGTTCAGGGCAAAGCCAAAATATGGCCCCCTGGTAAGATAATCTAGGAGAGGGAAGCAAGTGAATGGTGGGGCAAGTGCACCCTCTTGCCCTCCTCTGTGTATGCTCATGGCTGCATGCCCCATTGGTCCTTAAGGGGTTAAATACCCTATACTCTATTAAATAACTGCATGTGTTAAATGGGGACATGTATTGAAAGATAAAAGTGAGGAATTTCTGGGACAAATTAACTGCATTATAGGGAATTAAAAATCCCTCAAATTCCCACTGATACTTCTTTTAAAGGGATAGTAATACTTCATTTTATCTTTATTTTATTTTGTAGGCATTAAAAAAACATGAAGAACGATATAAGTCTTATCTCTCAAACCTTTATGGTTTGAGAGATATTCACAAGAAAAGTTTCCCCTCCCGCCCCTTTTACCTAGTGTAAGCCATCTCATCTCAGATGTGGAATACAGTCCATAGACCAGACAGATAACAGCAGGGGACAATCTTCTTCCTATGAGAACAATGAAAGCCCTGCCCCCCTTGACAAGTTTTTCAGGTTTTTCCCTTATCTTAATTGAAGATTGTCCCTCTCTGCAGTCTACCTGGGCACCTCCCTTCTGATCTGGCTGAGCAGTGTTACATCAGTAAAAGGGGCGGAAGGGGGATACTTTGTCACTGAATTACTCTTGAACTACAACTCTGACAGAATTGAAATAACACTCTCCAAAGTCCAAATACTATAATGATTAATTAGAGCTGCTTTTATTATGGAACATTACTATCCCTTTAAAAAGGAACGTTCTTCAAAATTAAAGTGCCCCCCAAATCTTTATTAACATAGCCATACACATATAAATATTTCTATTATGCTGAATAAGTCCGGCGTAATTGAGAAATACAAGGCATATGGGAGTCCAGGATTGGTGAGGGGAGTTCCATTGCACCTTACCGGAAGACATCTACAGCAAGATACCTGCCACTGAAGCCTGGAGAACAAGTTGTATTTCACAAAATGCCAGACTTATTCAGCATAATTAACCCCTTATTGTCCGGTGACGTACCCGGACCATCACGCTGGTCCGGCACTTAAGGACCAGTGACGGTCCTGGTACGTCACGTACTATTACTCACCGCACTCCTGCAGGTGAGTAATACCGGGGACTGAATTTGATCAGCAGTGTCCCATTCGTCTCCTCAGCATGTTAAGGTAGTCACCGCTGGTGGCATGGTATGTGTTTCACGGCAGTTGTGCCTGAAAGTTCCTTAAACCCCCATCCTCACAGTGACAGGAAGCAGAGCACTGGTGAGGCCCAGGTTACGGCTACAGTTCTGGGGAGCCACACTGGAGGATATGGGGAGGGTCTCCCAGAGGCCCCTAAATATGTCAAATCCAATAAAAGCTGGGACCTCTTTGTGTCTGTGTCTTTATTATGTGGGTTGTGTGATTTTATTTACAGTGTTACTGGGGGGTGGAGGTTGGTTAATAAAAGAAGACTCAAGGGCATTGGGTCCTTATGGGTACAGCTAACTAGTAGGGACACTCTCCTCTCTGCTGCCCTGTGCTTGCTGCTTCCTGCTGCACACTGCAAGCCACTACCCACTGAGGCTTCTGACTACTATTTTCCTACACTGGTAAGCAAAACGACAACTAGAAAATGTTTAAGGTTTATCAGTCAGGCAAAACTTATGCAAGCCACTGTCACAGCTTGCATATTGCCAAGGTAAAGCCTGGCACAACTGTAAAGTGTGCAGGTTCTACCTGTTACAGATACCCCACTAGAACTAATCACAGGTTGAGAAACAGTGCTGTACAGTGTAGGGCACAGCAGGAAGTGAGGAGTGCTAGTAAAATGACTTCCCCCAGTCTGATAAAAAAAATGGAACATTTACAACTAGCTATGTGAATGTTACACAAAAATACATTTTATTTTAACATTATTGTTCCTTTAAGAATTTGTCAATGAAATTCTGACTGCAATTGCATGAGTAAAAAAAAGACATTATTACATAACATGTAATATTCTTTGCTGAGCCATTTGCTATGTGGAAGAAAGGGGGTTAACATGCCAGAAGCTGTGAGGCATTTTGGCTTCTATGACACTTAATCAATAAAATCTATCATACTTCTCCTGCTCTTTTACTCTCACCCACAAAGATTTATTTGCTGGTAAGAACAATCTATTCATATCATCTGGTACTGCTGTGTGCGTGACAATGGACCTTGAGTCAATAAACCTTCAGTAGAGTTTATCAATCCCCATCATCCATACAGGCGCTTTAGTGACAGAATTGGCTCATAAGGGAAAATTTAACGCCTTGGGTGCTAGAAACATCTTGCAGTTTGCAAAGCATTGAGATGGAAATGTCTAGCTTCCAAGGGGTTAATAAAGTATTTTAAAATTCAGTGCAAAAAACATTTTGGTTTTGATTTTGGTTGTGCTTCAAATATTTAATAAAGATTTAAACATTTGAATTTTGTCCAAATAAAGTTGCGTTATTTGAATGATGTATTCCTAAAGTGGATCTATAACCAAAAGACGTTTAGTTTGTTTAATAGTGGATTAAAATCTACCACATATTTTACTAACAATTTTTCTGTAAAAAAAAGATATTTTTGAAATATTAACATTTGTGTTTTGGTGGCAAAGTGTGGCACTTTATACTAATTAATTATACTTGAAGCCAAACGTATTCCTCACTGTCCTAAAAGAAATGTCTCAAGTGTGTGTGTGTTAATATTGACCCATCAAAAAAAATAAAAATTAGCATAAAGTGCCAGATTGTGATACCAACAACTAAAGGTTAAATACTCAAAACTATGAAAACTATTCATATTATAAGTAAAATTGTGAAGTATACCCCTCTAGCACTCAAACGGTTAAGCACATTATACTACAACTTTACTGTGCTTCCTCAAGAATGAAGTAAAGTTGCAGCAAGCAAGATCTGTAAACAGGCTTAAGGGGCCATGGGTAGACCTGACACACAAGATAATTTGGAGGTTCTGATGCTCCTCCATTGGTGCTCATGTGAGCCGGTCATCAGACACACCCCTCCTAATATCCAATCTGTGGTGGAACACAGGAGAGGTGATTAAGATAAACAGGTGACAGAACTGTCGCAGTGGGCTGCAACAGTTTTCTTGCCTGTGTGAAAGAGGCCTAATAAATCACAGAGACAAAGAATAGGGTCCCGTTTCATTAAAACAGGTGTAAGCAGCCTTTGGCACTGCTGTAGTTATGCACTAAGATGTGGTAAAGAAATGACAAAGAGATAATGCATCCAATGTGATACATTCTCCAACTGCTATGTTATTCTATTGATCAGGAGTGGCCAACAATGGTTCTCAACATTGTGCGTTTTCAGGATATTCCTGAATTAGCAGAGGTAATAGACCTACTAAAGTGACTGAGCCACTAATAAGTCCTGCTGAGCTGAAACCATGCACTGCTGGGATCTCTATAGGACAAGGGTTGGCTACCTCTGCTATGCAGCCTATGCATTAAGAACTGTCCAATAAGATAGATTGGTGCATAGGGTCTATAGCATAACACAGGAATTTGAGAGTTCATCACAATGTAGAGGTTATAGGTTATTTATTCCATTTTACTACATAACCCACCCCCTACTTTGGATCTACAACTGCAATCGTTCCCATCCGGATGATGGAAGTTACAGTCTCCAGCAGCTGCAGTGCCAAAATGTGCCTACCCCTGCATTACCAGCTGGGAACCAGTGAGGTGTAATTGCTTTGAAATGTGTTGCACACCTCTTTGGCACTCAAAGGGTTAAGGTGTCAACTATTTGCTACTAGAAATGCTCAACCCGTTACATACAGAGTAGGCCTTATTCATCACACTAAACAGGTGCAATTCTGGAATAAACCAAACGCACCACAGAGGAAAATAAAAAAGTATGTTGATTTAAATAGGGTTTTTAACCCTCTCTCCAATTCCATGTAAAGCAATGTGGTGAAGACTTCTCTTGCATACAGTGAGCATGAGCTTAAATCAATGGCAATTTGCTGAATTTATATGGTACCGTTGGTTCCTCCAGAATGGCCTGTTTAGGGTGAGGAGTAGTGCCCAGTAGGAATCCAAGTCATCACTAAGACAGCAATTGCCAAACAGGATACTTCAGATGGATTCCAGCATCTGACATCAATACATATTGTATTTTGTGTAGAATTATGTTACAGAGTAAAAGATTGGAAGGAAAGTGAGACAAGGGGGGAAAGGGGCTTTGGTTTTCAGGAACGATTTCTCACTAGAGAGAAAATGAGAAACAAGTAGAGAAAATAGGAGCAACCTGTTCTGTTAAACTTGTCGCCTGTGTAACAGTAATAGAGGCAATGTAACCTAATGTTCCCTTTGAATTTTGACACTTGCAGCTTGAATAAGAAGTTTAACTGTGGACTTGAATTGTGCAGTCACGGCTGGATTTACATCCCAGGTGCCCCCAGGCAAGGCAGTCTAGGCTTCCTTAGCTTTGTCTATGGCCACAGCCCCACTCCTCACATGTCCCCACCCCTAGTCCCATCCACTGTTTCCTGGCATAGAATATACCCCTGGCATAGCTGGGAACTCTCTGGAATTTGCCCTGGAGACCCCGGTTTTCACTGTGCATTACTGGGTCTCCAGGGCAGGGGCTGATTCCTCCGGATGTTGGGAGTTTCTGTTGAAACTATTCCCACTTCTGCTCTTGCCCTGTATGTTCCTTTCGGTTCCCTCCCACTTCTCCATCCCCAGTGCATTTTAGCTAATTTTTACTGTTTCTTAAGCCCCACCCCCAACTCGTGATTATGCCCTGTCCAGTTTTGACTTGAATTGTGTCATTTACCACCCCCCAACAGCACCACAGGACTCACCTCCGAGGAGTCCAGAAGAAAAAGTTCCCAGGTATGACCCTTGGCCTACAAGCAAATACAAATAAAGCTTTATGAGACCTTGGTTGCTAGAGAGATCTCCAACACATTCAATTTCTGACCAATGAGAGTGCTCCAGCTTACAGACAGACAGCCTCTGTCATCAGAGGAGGCTGGATAGAGAGAGGCAGAGCGGCAGGCTGCGACAAGGATCAGGTAACCGCAGCATGCCCGGAAGTAGGCACGGGGCTGTATTTATTCTTCTAATTTCTGCAAACAAGCGGTTTAGAAAAAAAATGAATAAACTTTAAAGCATATTCGCTATATAAGAAAACTATTTACACAAAGTTGTAAAGGGGTGATAGATCCCCTTTAAATGTGTTCTAGTATTCAAGCAGTTAAAAGTCTCATTTAAAGTAACTGGAGTTTTTATTTTTACCCTACAGATCTGTTGGTTTCCCCCAAAATTACACCACTTTTCTTCTGAACATAAGCCCACAGTATGGAGTCACCCTCACTAGCTCATAATCAAAAGGTTCTAGTAGAAAAATATACAGATCCAGTGAGTAACAGGAGCCAACGGGTCGGGCACTCCATCCTAGGAAGTGTAAGTGTGATTGTTCAGAGCAAGATGGAATTATAGCTTATTTTATTCATGCCATTGAAATGCTTTTTTGAAATATTCCCTTTATTCACAAAATGACCCTTTCAAATGAAACAGTACCTTCTGGGAATGAGACGGATAGGATACATTTTCCAGCTGTGATGATAGATCGGAGGGAAAAAAAAAAAGAAAATTCAACTACACAAGAAACTGTAGATCTTAGAAATAAAAGATCAGTGTTAGGCTGTGCTTGGTGTGCTGATTATTACCTGCAACTCAATATTTGGCATATCAGCATATAGTGGCTAGGAAACTGCAGATTTCACAATAAATATATCAAGACGACAAAGTGACACCCCCCCCCCCCAAAAACAAAAAAAAAAGTTTGGGTATATTTATTGGGGGATTCAAATACCGATTATACTACACACTAGCATATGGGCACATCTACAGGGGGTGGTTGGTTCTGCACTATAATACAACTCCTTACAATCACACCAGTTTCCTGTCATAGATGATGAACACTGACATCATCACACACTGCGGCTGCCAGCCATTAACCCCAGAGAGGTATCCATCACATTGGGGGAGATGAACTAAGGCATGAAGCAGAGATGACTTCTCCAGTGATATCACTTCTCCACGTTTTTCTATGGAAACAATGCACTAAAATTTCTCCAACTTCGGATATCTTAGTGTATTGCTACCATAGAATAAACAAGAACTGGAGAAGTGATATTACTGGTGAAGACATCGCTGCTTTATCACATTTTTATTACACCTTAGTGCACAACCCCAGTTGTTTTGCAGTACAATGGCTTCCTCTAATGTGCTTGATTCCTCTCTGGCCACTCAAAGCATACCGCCCAAGTGCCCCTCTTTAGGAGGGACAGTCCCTCTTTCAGGCCCAGTTCCCTCTGTCCCTCTTTCCCACCCTGATGTCCCTCTTTTTAGCAGATCTGACTGTATGGTGTATAAATAAGCATATCCAATTGCTCCACAGCAATAAAACTCACATTATTTTTTGTGTAAACTTCACCATATGTATTTACAAATTAGTCTGTGTAAATAAAATACTTTGGCCTTGTTATAAGTCCTTTATTGGTCTACACAAGGTGGTGTCAATAGGTCATGAAATAGCCTAAAAATTCTCAGTAACGGCCCACCCACCAGCCACTCCCCCAGCAATACCCCCTAAAACATAAGTGTCCCTCTTCGGCAATTTGAAATGTTGGGAGGTATGCTCAAAGAGTTCAGAGAGTACCTCTCTGGCACTCAAAGGGTTAATCCCTTCTACATACACAGCAAAGTAATTTGTTGCAGACCCCTTTAGCATGAAAGGGGTTAGAAAACGGTAAATAAAGTGGTAAGTAAATATGTAAATAAACTGGCCGAAGCAGTAAACCAGCCACCATACAAGTCTAGCAGATGTGTGGTAAGAGCACTGGGAATATGATGGTCACACCCAAAATTGAGGATGTGGGAATGACCAGCACTGCTAAGACACCTCTCAAACCCTGGCTCACTAAGCAGTTGTCCTGTTTTGCCTAATAAGAAATCCAGTCAGATTGGATATGCACTTACTGCCTGATGAGGTCTTATGACTATTAATGTCTCTTTCATGTCTAACTTGCATAGGTTAATGTCAGTTGGTGGCAATATGCTCTCTCATGCACAGCCTGGTCATCTCCCACGTTACAAAGGTTTATTACATACCTCCCAAGTGTCCCTCTTTAGGAGGGACAGACCCCTCTTTTAGTCCCAAATCCCCCTGTCCCTCTTTCCCACCCTGATGTTCCTCTTTTTAGGAGATTAGACTGCATGGTGTGCATATAAGTGTATCAGAAATAAAACTCACATTATTGTTTGTTTAAATGTCAGTATATGTGTTTATAAATTAACCCATGTAAATAAAATACTTTGGTCTTGTTATAAGTCATTTATTACGTTACTCAAGGAGGTATCAGTAGGTCATGAAATAGCCTAAAAATTCTTGGTAATGCTCTGCCCACCAGCCACGCCCCCTAAAACACAAGTGTCCCTCTTTGGCAATCTGAAATGTTGGGAGGTATGTTATTAGTATAGTGTTACCTGACACAAAGATGTGTGCCTGAAAAGCCCATTTCTAATGAGCTATACACGTTTCTAATAATATAGGTAGGGCAATAAGGCTGCAGTAATGATGAAATTATGGGATACGTCAATCACACCCTAGGGAAAAATAAATCTTCCCACTGATAAAATTGGGACTTTTAAAATCTTGAATGCTAAGCGTGCTCTCCAACATATTGCTTCACAATGCACTGTGACCTCTCTAGCCCTCAAGCGGTTAAAGGCCGCATTTAAGTAAATGTGAATTTGGGGAATGTTTATTTGTCCCCTATCGGGAAACTGGTTTGCCCCAGAACTGTTTCCATTAATTTTAATATGTCAACTTCACGGTGTCTAGTGTAGGGTAGTGGACCAATGGCACTTCAGCTGTTGCTGGTCTACAACTACGGTTGGCTGTAGATTATGGCAGCTGGAGAGCAACATGTTGGCTTAAGGCATTAAACCTCAATGCTAAAACTGTATGCCACCATTCAGGCCTCAATAGAAATGCATAGAAGACTATAGGGCAATCAAGGAGTTTAAAGCTCCATTTAAATGAATCAGAGGTTTGAATATTTGTATTAGCCCTGAGTGGTACAATTGGCCTGATCCCAAATTGCACTACTTTTACTTAGAACAAAAGCCCCAGCGTGTAGACTTTTTTTGTTTTCATTTATTTATAAAAAAAATAATTGTGTGCCCCAAAATGTACATTTTTGGGAGTGTGTCAGGGGCTGGATACAGTTACACGGAGGTGCCAAGTATCTGCCTGCACATAACATATTCACTGCGAGTTGAAAATAATAAAACGCCAGTGTCGGAAGAGCTGATATCAGGTCTGTATTTCTCATTTAATTAGGTATGCGTTCTGAGTTTTAACATTTCCCGCCCCTTGTTAAACTGCTCTGGGAATAAGATGAATTGTGGAAATATACCAGGTGCGCTGGAATAATGATCTCGCCTCATCTCCCGTGAGGATTAGCATTCAGACCTTCCTATTTTTTGATGGTCACACAGAGAACACGACTTTAAAGGTTCTTGAAATTGTTCCTGGTGAATTCTTGCCTAGGAACAAATATGACTGGCAAGGAGAGCCCTCCTTTTAACCATTGCTTTTTTAACAGGCAATTGGAGGTAAAATTCAACAAGTACATTTTAGGGGGCAAATCATCACAGATTTAAATGGACATTTAACCCCTTGAATGGTAGTATTCTCCAACACATTGTGAAGCAATGAATGCAGAGCAGTCTTGCATTCAAAGATAAATAATAAATAAATTAATCTTTGGGGAATGTTTATATGCATACCTTGGAAGTTTCCAGATTTGCCTCAGAGACTCTGGTTTTGACACTGCATTATGGGGTCTCCAGGGCAGAAGCTAATTTTCCAGATGCGGGGAGTTTCTACTGAAGTTCTGCCCACTTCTGCTCCTTGCCACCCTGTTCCTCCCACTTCCCACCCACTTGTATGATCTGTGTTAGGCCCTGCTTCCACTCAAGGGTAAGCCCCACCCCTTTTTGAAACAATTTGCATCAAATACATTCACCAGTGTCACCAGAGGAATGCCCTCTGGGGACTCTATAACAGAGAGTTTTCAGGAATGTTTATTTGTGTGGTACAGTTGGTTTATTCCAGTACTGCACCTTAAAGGGATAGTAATGTTTCATAATAAAAGCAGCTCTAATTAATCATCATAGTATTTGGAATTTGGAGAGTGTTATTTCAATTCTGTCAGAGTTGTAGTTCAAGAGTAATTCAATGACAAAGTCTCCCTCTCCCACCCATTTTACTGATGTAACACTGTTCAGCCAGAGCAGAAGGGAGGTGCCCAGGTAGATTGCAGAGAGGGACAATCTTCAAATAAGATAAGGAAAAAAACTGAAAATCTTGTCAAGGGGGGCAGGGCTTTCATAGTTCTCAAAGGAAGAAGACTGTCCCCTTCTGTTATCTGTCTGGTCTATGGACTGTATTCCACATCTGAGAAGAGATGGCTTACACTAGGTAAAAGGGGCGGGAGGGGAAACTTTGCTTGTGAATATTTCTCAAACCATAAAGGTTTGAGAGATAAGACTTATATCGTTCTTCATGTTTTTTTTAATGCGTACAAAATAAAATAAAGATAAAACAAATTATTACTATCCCTTTAAAGGAGAAGTAATACTTTATACTAACAACCCATCCTGCTTACCTTACTATGACAAGAAAATCATATTCGTCCCAATGAATGATGTCCTTGTGCCTTTGGTCAAGATATGCCATCTTCACTAATGCAATGTCCATGTGGTCACTGCTACCCAAATGTTCCCTTACCTGTTTATTGTTTACTATTTCAGAATAGTTAGAGACTACTAGGTCAAACAAGGCTTCTTTTCTAGTTCTACTCTCTACTAAAGAACTGTCATTGAACCAACTTTTATAATTATTTTCCTTTGTTGTGCTGGAAGACTCGTTTCTCCAGTCAATTTCAGGGTAGTTAAAATATCCCATTATGATTACATTTTCTACTGAGAAGCCTTTCCATTTGCAGTAGCAGTTGGCCTTCTTCAAACTCTCCAATACCGGGTGACTTGTAGCAAAGGAACATCATCTTTTTATTATGCATGTCAGTGTTTGTGTCAATTCATAGGATCTCTATATTGTCAGTGAACCCTTCATTAATATTGCTCCTTATACTAACTTATAAGCCTTGCTTTACATACAGGCATACTTCCACCTCTTTGTATTAAACCTACCCCTCATAAAAACTGTTTTTCCTCCAGATTAACTGTCCAGTAATGTCATCCAACCTATTAACTCCCTTGCCTATTTTAACACTTTTTTGCACAAAATAATAGTCATTGTGCAGCTCTCACATCAAGAGTCAGCAGTACAAATGTATATGGGCATGCTAAAGCGAGCTGTTCCTCTGAGCTTTGTGTTGTGCCATGTACTAACTGGGCAGAGAAGAAATCAGAACAAAAAGTCTTCCTTTACCTTGTGGTGCAGTGGTAAACTGTACCAGCTTTACATCCCATGCACCCCTTGGAAAGAATCCTTCCTACCACTTGTTTGACCTATGGCCATGCCTTCACTTCTCCCATAACTCTGGATACCATATATCCAGAAGGACATTAATAACTTAGAGACAGTTTAAAGAAGGGTCACTAAAATGGCTCAAGGCATTCGTTGAGAAAACTACCAGGATAAACTCAAAAACCTTGTTATGTATCACTTGGAGGAAAGAAGAGAAAGGGGGATATAATAGAAACCTTTAATATATTAAAGGATTTCATAAAGTTCTTGAGGGAAGCATTTTTCAGAAACAGAGGAATACTGGAACAAGAGGGCAATACCTAAAGCTAGAGGGTGGTACATTTAGAAGTAAACTGTGTAAATACTACTTAATGGAATGGAAAGGGGGCTAGAATCTTGACGCAGTCTCCAAATGAAAGAATTAAAAAATGCCTGGGATAGACATTATTTTGTATCGAGTGGAATCCATTCCAAAATTAATTTGGTTCATCTATCGTCCAGTCTTCTTGTTATGTGGCCTGCACATTTCCATTTCAGGGGCATTACCATACCTGGGAACTTTTAGTAATAGGTCACCCGGAGGTTCCACTCAAAGGGTTAAATTTAGCTTCACTCCCATCTATCACACCACAGTGAAAGAATGAAGTAAAAAGAATTTCCTAACAACTCTGGTGACCAGGCCAGTACAGGTTCTCCACTCCTGCTGCTTCTCGCTCTCCTCTTGCCCTGACACCAGGCACTCAGCGTCATGATCACGTGATACAGGCCACAAGTTGTCCATGGACCGCGATGCCAAAGCAGGGCTCTGATGAAACTGATGTAAATTATGAAATGTGCGCAGGCAGGAGCAGCAAATGCGCACATACTGTATATGCCCGGACAATTTAAGGTTTCACCCAGAGGCCCGGAGACACTGAGATAAATCCGGAGGCTTCAGGTGAAATCCGGCAGGTTCCCAGCTATGTGCATTACTCTCTCAATGATGTCATAAACCTTTGTTTGCTGACGAACTCATGCACATGTTTTTTGGTCTTTTTTTTGTTATGTTTAGAATTCGATGTTCCACACTTCTCTGAAAGGTTTACATTTTTGTATGGCTTTGGCATTTCATGTCCTTATTTCACAGCCATACGTATGAACTGTAAGAACCCATTGGTCAAAGACTTTTTGTTTGATGCAAAATGTCAAATTTGTCTTAAAGAAAATACTACTAAATTTTCCAAATGCTTGTCACCCCAATTTTATTCGGTGCCCAGTTTCCATCATGGAGACATTTCCTGTCCAATATAAACATACTTTTCCTCCTCTTGTCCTTCTACTCTGATTTTCCTTGGTATGGTACATTTGTTATAAATGTTGCTAATATTCATCTTCAGATCAAAATTTTTGCTTTCTTCTAGTTCTTCAAAGCTTTCTTACAGTTCTTTTGGGATTACTGGAAAAGAGTATATTGTCTGCAAAACATACTCTATGTAGGCAATCTCCATTGATTTTACATCCTTTTTTTTTTTTGTCCCAGTTTAGTTTACAGAAAATTTCTTTTAGCAGAAAATAGTTTTGGGAGGACTGTGTCTCACACCTTTCTCTTGACTGTAAGCTCTCACGAGCAGAGTCCTCTGATCCTTCTGTTCTCCATATTTGATTGTACTATTTAATACCTCTGTATGTCTACTCCCTACTGTAAAATGCTGCAGAATTTGTTGTCGCTATACAGCAGCGTATCTATAGGAGTCACAGGGGTCACACCTGCGACCAGGCCCGGCCTCCCCCTGTGACCCCTCCGCCTGGCGCCCGCAATCTCCCACCCTCGCTCTAGTAATGCAGACCGCTGGATGATGACTTAATCTCCCAGCGCTTTGCATTACTAAGAGGACCGCGCGGGAGCTCCAGGTAGGAGATGGGGGCATTGTGGAGGGGGTCAATGTGGTCAGAGGGGCCAATGTGGTGGATGGGGCGCCTGTGGCACTTCTTGTACCAGGGCCTGGAGGCTTCAAGTTACGCCTCTGGCACTATGTAAGTAAAGATTAGTAATAATACTAATAATTGTTGGATGTCTTTTTCTATGTTAATCTTAACTTGATGTAAACTCTCTCAATTCCTTGGTTGATCAAGGCATAGATTATTGCCTGCTTTTTTACTACATCAAAGGCATTTTTCTCTATAACTAGTTACACTGTCTGGATATGCTCTATTGTACTGAAACTGCTTCTGAAGTCTGCTTGTTCCTTGGATTGTGCCATGTTAAGTACTGTGTCCATTTTTCTTGAAACTACCTTTGTGAAAAACTTGCAGGCTAATGCAACAGACTTACTGGTCAGTAGTTTTTAGATCCGCCTTATCAATATTTTTGTGCAGTAAGATGACTTTTGCATTTTAACATGTTACAAGTACTTTGCTGAGTAGCAGGCATTTTTAAAATATTTAGCTAGGGCTTTAAATAAAGGTTGACCTCCAGATTTCCACCTTTTAATAGTGACTTTAACAGGCCCAGCTGTTTTGCCATATTTCATTGAAGCTTCTACTTTCTCTACAAAAACGTCTGGTAGAGCTGCAGCCTCTGGTACTGCTTTCAGATGCTTTCCTTCATCCTTGCAAATATTTTAATAAAATTCTTCCACTCCTTTTAGTATGTTGGTTTTTGTTGTTACAACACCTTCAAACTTTAATGCAATATTTATATATCTGTCTGGCTGTTGAGGGTCTGTGCATTGAAAGTCAGGTCCTGGCAAAACCAGGGAAATATCTGACTGTCATTCGGAGTAAGAAATTAATTTTTTTACCCACTTGGGGCTAAATTGGAAACTGCTCCAGAGGGCTTTTCTTGCCTTCCTCTGGATCAACAGGGGTGTTTTTGGCATGTGCTGGACTTGATGGATACATGACTTTTTTCAGCCTCATCAACTATGTTACTATGTTAACCTGAATGGACCTGGTGAAGTAAGCTTGGAAGTGGGTGGCCAATTTAAACATGCTGCCTGTAGGACAGATTTACCAGAAGAATCCATAATATTAAAGGGATAGTAATACTTAAAATGTAAAAAAAAATATGTTGTAGGGTTTATCCCCCTGAGTAAAACAAGAGTACTCCCATTGCTGAAAGGTGGCGCTGTTGCTACACAATACTATGGACAGCTTTGGTCCCGAGACCATAAATCTCCATAGGATGGTGTAGTAACAGCGCCACTGTACAATTTCAGGCCACTGTGATATTGCACCTAAAAAATTCAACTTTGAAAATGAATAATTTTTGAATGAAACACCTTTCAGCAGTGGGAGTACTCTTGTTTTACTCAGGGGATAAACCCTACAATATATTTTTTTTTACATTTTAAGTATTACTATCCATTTAAAGCGGAACATTCATATAGTAATAAGTCGCCCTCCAATCATTAAACATATGGCGACTAGCTTGATAATACGTGTATTACGTATCAAAGGTACCAGATTCTAAAGAGATCTTTAATCTTCGGAGACTGGAAGCCAGGCATGGGAGCAGACATGTTGTCTGCGTGCCTGTGCCGTCAGTCCCGCTCTCCTGTAAGAAGTATTGCAGTGTGCCACAAGGTAGCCTGAAAGGCAGGCGCGCAGACAGCACTAACCTGGCCGACGGTCTCCAAAGATTAAAGATTTCTTTAGACTCTGGCACTTTGATACGTAATACACGTATGCTAGTCACCATATAATTAATGATTGAAGGGCAAGTTATTCCTATATGAAAGTTCCTTAATGTAGAGAAAGGGAGGGAGACAGAGACATTGGATGAGGAATAGAGAGAGGAGGATTGAGTTAGAAAGAGTGTGGGAGAGAGGAGTCTCTGGGTGGAGTACCAAATTCTGGGGTGAGCGGGTCCAGTATTTCCTACTGCATTATCTAAAGTTAAATGTGTGTGTTGATTTTACTAAATGTAATATTGTGAATGTTATCAATATATAAAAAATGGGTGAACTGGATGGGCTGATTGGGCCTTACCTTCCAACAAAATCTATGTTTCTATGACTCTGGCCCTTCTAACGTTTTCCTGACATAGAGAGTACACCTATAATATGCAAAGAGAAAAGCTCTGTCCTGTATAAAAGAACAATATATATATAGTGGTTAATAAGAGTATGAACTGTTTTTACAGCAATATACATATACGAGTAAATTAGTTACTTGGTGCACTAAAGTGCGTGTGACCAGCAAGACTAAAACACTCCTTATAATTCAGAACTTTTAACCTGGAAAGGACAATGTGAGGGCAACCAGCTGTGGCTGGCAGAGAATGATGGAAACTGTAGTCCAACAACAACTGGAGGGCCTCATGTTGCCTACCACTGCCCCAGATGGTGGCATACCCTGTTTAAAGGGATAGTAATACTTCTTTTTATCTTTATTTTATTTTGTAGGCATTAAAAAAACATGAAGAACAATATAAGTCATATCTCTCAAACCTTTATGGTTTGAGGGATATTCACAAGCAAAGTTTCCCCTCCCGCTCCTTTTACCTAGTGTAAGCCATCTCTTCTCAGATGTGGAATGCAGTCCATAGACCAGACAGATAACAGAATGGGACAATCTTCTTCCTATGAGAACAATGAAATCCCTGCCCTCCTTGACAAGTTTTATAGGTTTTTCCCTTATCTTAATTGAAGATTGTCCCTCTCTGAAATCTACCTGGGCACCATCCTTCTGATCTGGCTGAGCAGTGTTACATCAGTAAAAGGGGTGGGAGGGGGATACTTTGTCATTGAACTACTCTTGAACTATAACTCTGACAGAATTGAAATAACACTCTCCAAAGTCCAAATGCTATGATGATTAATTAGAGTTGCTTTTATTATGAAATATTACTATCCCTTTAATGGGGAATCCGGCCTTGTTGGCAGAGTCATACGTCGGTATGTACTAATGAGTCTGTACAGAAGCATAGCAGTGGGATTAGCAAACCTGTGTAAGTGCAATGTATTTAGATTACTATATGTTCCCTTCAGCACTGTGACACATGGAGGTAACAATCCTTTCTCTGTCATCCAATACAGGTTACTGGTAACTTTGGGTAGTCGATCCGCCCCTTTAAGTAGGCAGGAACAATTCTAGAATTGATTCCAGGGGGTGGAGTCTACATTCCCTCCTTGGCTGCAGCTAGCCAACCAACTTCAGAAAGATTTGTTCCTTGGTGAAGATAACACAGGCAAGAGAACAGTTC
Organism: Rhinophrynus dorsalis; assembly: GCA_037306005.1. NCBI lineage: Eukaryota > Metazoa > Chordata > Amphibia > Anura > Rhinophrynidae > Rhinophrynus > Rhinophrynus dorsalis. The sequence goes on along the minus strand of CM074726.1, from coordinate 23,883,318 downwards.
TGTTATTGTTTTCAAATTTTTTTATTTTTCTGTTAGAAATGGAATACCACCATTAGGTGGATTACCATAACTGTCAATGCCCTTAGATGTGGCTAGCTCAGTATCCAGGTGCTTTTTGTGGACCTTAAGCCCTGGGGGGAAAATCTTGGGTACAATTTCTTTCCTCAGGAGTTGCCCACCAAGGCTTCTTCTTGATACATGGTAATCTGAAGACAGAATATCTGCAGGAAAGGTGAGCAACCCTTTGAGTGCTGCAGGTCCACATGTCCCACAGTGCCCCTCTGCACAGTGGTTTTTCCTTGGGAGTTCCTATTGCACACTCCTGCACTCACTGGGTCTATCTGTATGTCTGTTGGGTGTTTTGGAGCAGGTTTATGTGGTAACGTAACCCTTTAGCTGCTGGTTTGCATCTTTTGGGGGGGGGTTACTGTCACTTTCCCTACTGGGTTCAGTGTTTTATGGGTCTTCTAACTTGTTCTAGTGATGTCTCATGTAATTTTATTTCACAGTTTTAACCTTGTCAAAATTTGAGTAAAGGTGCACTTTACCGCATAGACGACATTGCTCCATTCACTCCTATGGGACTGTACAGTTTGGAACATATCTCTGCAACCGCTCAATGTAGCGACTTCAGAGAGGGCTTATTTTAATTGTCTGACCTTGCTCTATCATCCGGTTACCATTGCAAGTGTGTTGGGAGGCTCAGGGGGCTTCGGGCACTGTTGAGGTACTTATTCTGGGAAAACTACATATCCCATGAGCGCTTGCTTCTCATGCTCGTTTCTTATTGGCTCCTGCCGCGGCAGCTATTTTTGCTTTTTCTAGAACGAGTATCCTACGCAGGGCTTGGACTCTCCTTCTCTCCTCTGCAGATTAACCCTTTTCCTGCCAGATAAGTATATTTTAGTGATTTCTGGGGTGAAATTTTAATCTTTCACACTGTAATTGGGTGATTCGTTATACTAAACGATTTTGATACTGTGGGAATGTTTAAACCATTGGAGCTTGGGGCCAGGCCTAAGACTAAGGACGCTGGGGTCTCTGTGTCCCCTATTGTGCACTGTGCCTCATGTCATTCAGGGTTACCTAGAAAATTCGCAGGTCATTTATGCCCAGCGTGTTCTGATGTACCTGAGTCTCTCCCAGGGACCTCTAGCCATGCAATAGAGCCAGTTTAGGTGCAAAAGGTCAAGGCTGCTACTGGGGACCTTTGGTCTACATTGAAACTCTTTCCATCCCAGTTACAGGGGGTCTTCCATTCATGGCAGACCCCATCTTCAGTCAAATCTTCCCTGCATAAACCGTTGGGAGTACCTAACGTATCAGATTCCTCTGAGGAGGAACTGTTAGTAGATTCAGATGTTGAGGAATGTTCTGCTGTGGGTTCCTCTTAGTTTTTTGGGGATCCCTTTGAGGCTGATCCTGAGCCCTCGGCTGAGGGCCTGATCAGGGCTGTCTTGACTACCCTAAACATTCCCTTAGTTCAGGAGGTTTCTTCAGATCCTTCTGATGTGTTTCAGGAGCCTAAAAAGCCCCTTACTTGTTTTCCACCTAACCCCACTCTTGACTGCCTTGTGTCTGATGAGTGGAAATATCCAGACAGAAAACCTGTTTCCAAGAAATTTGCCAAACTTTACCCCTTTTCTGAGGCGGCGCTTGCTCCTATCTCCAGGCTATCTAAGTCTACTGCCTTGCCAGTTTCTGATGCGTCCGCTCTGAAAGACTGGACTGACAAGAAACTTAAGGTTTCCCTCAAGTCAATTTTTGCCACTGCTGGGACCGCCATGCGTCCGGCATTCGCTGCGGTAAGGGTTAACCGGGCCATTGTGGTCTGGACTGAACAGCTCACTCTAGTTGTTCGTCAGGATGCTCCTACTTCGGATATGTTGTGCCTTCTTGCCAACATTTCTGAGGCCCTGCACTATGTTTCTGCTGCCTTATTTGATGCCATCCGTTTGGTGGATAGGGTTTCCACCATGTCTGTGGTTGCCAGAAGGGCTCTATGGCTCAAGATCTGGTCTGCTGACACTGCTTCCAAGAAAGCCTTGCTCTCCTTACCTTTTCAAGGGCCGGATCGTAAGGATTTGATTAGAGAGGCCACAGAGGGTAAAAGTACCCTTCTGCTTTTGGTTCCCAGGAAGAAAACCCCTCTCAAGCGCAATTGTTTTTTTCGTCCCTCAGCTCCGCATGCCTCCTCCAAGCCCAAACAGCAATGGAAGGCATTCTGTTTTTGTCTACTGTGTGACAAGATGGCTGCTTCCTGTGCATAAGAGAAGATGAAACAAACTTACAGTTAGTAGACTCTGACAGTAGCTGAACTCAAACAACACCACACAGGGGGGAAAGGATCCTCTATGAAGTCCTTTATTGTCAGGTACAGGCATAAACAGATCTGGATGTCCTGAATGATCTTGTTAGGTCAAAGAATATATCCTTGCACAGCTATTTGAAGCTCAGTAAAGTGCCAAAAAATTAGCTCTCTAAAATGGAGTCTGGTCATGTGACCAGAACAATGGGAGGAACCAGGAAGCATGAAATAGCAACTAGCCTTATAAGACACTAAGAGAAATACATATAACTATGCAACAGCAGCAAGAAAATAATGAGAAAGGGATGAACATGACAGAAGCCCAAGGTCTCTTCCAAGCCCAAGGCTTCCAAGCCTTCTTCGGCATGACTCATTGAACCCAGGGCCCCACTCTGCTGTGGGTGGCCGTTTGTGTCACTACCACAGAGTCTGGGAGGATTCAGTGCAGATCCGTGTTCAATGGTGCTATTCAGGCTCTTCTGGACAAGGATGTTCTAGAGCCAGTTCCAGTTCAGGACAGAGTTATGGGTTTTTACTCAAACCTCTTTGTGGTCTCCAAGAAGGACGGTGGTTTTCGTCCCATTTTGGATTTGAAAGATCTCAGTTCCTTTGTGATCAGGACTCATTATCACCAGGGGTCCCTAAGGACAGTGATTGCTGTCCTGGATCTTCAGGAAGTGTATTTATACATCGCCTGCATCTGCCTGCGACCGAGGGCATTTTCAGTTTTCTGCTCTTCCCTTTGGTCTGACTACAGCTCCTCAAGTCTTCAACCAGGTCCTGGGAGCTTTAGTATCCATCCTCCACTGGGACGGCATCAGAGTTACTCTATACATGGATGACCTGCTTCTGAAAGCCCCTTCTACGGACCTTCTTCATCAGTAGGTTCAGGACTGATGCTCTTATCCATCACGGGTGGATCATCAACATGGACAAGTCGGATCTTGTCCTATCCCAGCTTCTGGTCTTCCTGGGCCTTCTCTTCGACACTCAGCAGAGTATGGTGTTTCTCACGGACGAGGTAGCTCACTAGATCGCCCACAGGGTTTCTGCTGTTCTGGCTCACGATCCAGTTCCAGCCAAGAAGCTGTCCTCTCTAGTAGGGAAGTTCATCTCCACCAGAGAAGTGGTCCCATTTGCCATGGCTCACACCAGGGAACTCCAGAGGTTCGTGATCCAGGTGTGCAGGGATCAGCCAGACCTTCTGAAGACGTCGGTGTCACTTCCTATTCATGTGGAACTGAGTTTGTCCTGGTGGCTCGACCTCTCCAATCTGTTGAAGGGCAAGTCCTTCCTAGTTTCCTTCGGGACCACAGTGACGACGGATTCCAGCCTCTCAGGATGGGGAGCGGTCCTGGGTTGCCTGAGTGCACAAGGTTGGTGGCTTTCTCCTGGCAATCGTGTCTGTTCACTGTGTAGCAGAGTTACATGCTCTGTCTTGTAAACCACCCTTTTTGGTGTTTCACAAAGACAAGGCGGTGCTTCGCACTTCTCAGGAGTTTCTCCCGAAGGTGGTCTCTGAGTTCCACATTAATCAGGAGATTGTGGTGCCTTCTTTCTGCCTGACCCTACCTCTGACAAGGAGAGGGATCTCCACTTGTTAGATGTGGTGTGTTGTCTTAAGTTGTATGTACATTGCACCGAGTCCATTAGACAATCTGATGCACTGTACGTCATTCCTGAGGGCCCCAGGGCAGGAAGACCTGCATCTAAAGTGACTATCGCGTCTTGGATCAAGTCCACTATTTGTAAGGCTTACGAGCTAAGGAAGAAGCACGTTCCATTTTGGGTTACGGCTCATTCTACAAGATCTATAGGGGCTTCTTGGGCTTACAGGAATCAGGCCTCCACTAATCAGTTGTGCAAAGCTGCCACTTGGTCATCTGTGCACACCTTTTCGAAGCACTACCGTGTTGATGTGCTGGCATCGGCTGACACCAGCTTTGGGAGGAAGATTCTGGAGGCAGTCTTGCCTGTCTAGGATCTTCTTTGGTTCTTGGTGCTTCCTTCCTTCCTAGTTCCGTGTGCTGTGTAACAGTTCTTGGGATGTTGTTACCCCTGTTCAGTGTCCATTGACACTTCAGTGGTTTTGTTGGACTATCTCTGATCTGATGGTTCATATCTGCTCTGGTGACTTTGGGGGCCTTGCGCCTGGTCCTTGCCTTACTTCCCGCCTCTGGGAAACTCAATGGTCGGACATCCCAAAGTTACAAGTAACCTGTATTGGACGACAGAGAAAAGAGGATTTTAGTCTTACCTGTTAAAACCTTATCTCTTAGTCCATACAGGTTACTGGTCTTCCACCCTGTCAAGGGACCATCCTTGGCTCTCCTGTGGCAGATTGTGGGGGTCCTTCAGGGTCATGCTCACAAGAGTCTTCTTTCCCTTCCACTATCTAGTCAATAATTAGTGTCTGAAATCTCTCTGGAGCTGGTTGGCTAGCTGCAGCCAAGGAGGGAAGGTAGACTCCACCCCCCTGCAATCAATTCTAGAATTGCTCCTGCATACTTAAAGGGGGGGTTGCCTACCCAAAGTTACCAGTAACCTGTATGGACTAAGAGAAAAGGATTTAACAGGTAAGACTAAAATCTAAAGACTAAAAACTTATATGCTGCTGCAAGCAAAGCTAATGTTTAAACAGATTTCAGTAAATACACTGAAGTTTCTTGATCCTCCTTGCCTATTTCTTTCTAGTTGGGGAAAAAAGGACCCATGCGGTTTTACTGCTTCTGCACAAAACAGCTCCCTGTTTAATTTTCATATTGGTCCAATAAAGGCTCTAACAGGCTCTACTTTCCTGTAATTGTTTTTTGCTCTACTGGAGGAAAAAAAAAAATAAAAGCAAATGCATCTCTCTCTCACAACCAACTATTAATCTGCATAATTATTTGAGCCAAGGGCACAGATGGAGTGCAGAGTGTGAATGGGGAGCTGTTTTATGAATATTTGTCACGTTCATGGGTTATTGTTATTCTGCATATGCAGTTTTATACCAAACAGTGAAATGATTTTATGGAAAATAAGGTGGCATAGCTTAGTTTGTGGTAGCCAATGGGAAGCAGTGTTTATTATGGTGCATTGTGAAGGAGAGATCAATAGGGGGAAATATAGATGTATTATGCATTTGTCCAGAGATGCCTGAATATACAAGTCCTCTAAATGTTTACAATAATAACAATACATTGACAGTGTACACAGTTAACACAGGGTGACATGTGCAACAAAAACACAATGTTGAATAAATTGTTTAAATTTTTTTTTTTTATGCCTGAGTCTATGTTACGAGAGGCTACATCACATAGGTACCTGATGCCCTCTAGATCTTAACTGACTGGGGATGATGAGAATTGTAGTCCTGAACAGCTAGAGAGCTTTAGGTTGGCCAACCATGATCTAGGTGCCACAGTGGCTGATGTACTAAGAAGAACTTGAGAAAGCCTGGGGGACAAATTAACATTTTAATTGATTGGGGCTTTTAGCCCCTTAGAGAGGTGTCCTGTGCACTGGAGACTTCTAGAATTCAAGGGGTTAAAGCGGAACTACCACCTTTAAGAAAGATGTCCCCAAATAATTCCTCATCTGGCGACTAGCTGCTTAGTATCGCTAGTCGCCAGAATTATTACCTCCTTAATGCGAATTATACCCTGCTCCTGGACTGACAGGCAGGACGGAGGGCAGACATCTTTCCATAGTGACAAATCCGCGCCTGCGTTCTCAGTCCCTTTTGGAGCCGCACAGCTCCTAGCAACGCCTCCAAGAGCCGGCTGGAACTGACAGCACAGGTGCACAGATGTCACTATGGAAAGATGTTTGCACTCCATCCTGCCTGTCAATCCAGGAACAGTGGATCATTCGCATTAACGAGGTAACACTTCTGGTGACTAGCGCTAATGAGCAGCTAGTCACCAGATGAGGAATTATTTGGGGCCATCTTTCTTAAAGGTGGTAGTTCTGCTTTAAAAGCCTCCTTTATATTGATGAGGATTTTTGGAAATATTACGTGTCCCCTAGGATGCAACTGTTTTGCTCTAAAATTGCTCCCCTTTTTACATAAGGCCCAATGGGGGGATGAATAAACATGGCTGTAGGACAGATAGCACATCAAATGGGGCCAATGCAAATTGGGCAATGTACGAGGGGGTGCTGATAAATATTGAGCCTTACCCAGAAACAATTGAGCTAGGAAGCTGTAAATTGCAGGATGTACTGGCCAATCTGTCTATATTCAATGGTGCACAAATCAACTAACTATGATTTTAACTTATCTTTATTTTTAAGGTTCAAAGTGAACATGGCAGCACCTCCAGAAAAGTTCAGTGTGGAAGAGCATAGGCCCATAATCAAGTTCCTGTTTCTCCAGGGGAAAGGTGCGAAGCAGATCCATGAATAAATGTCACAAACTTTGGGTGACAGTGGCCCTTCATATGCAACAGTTAAACATTGGGTTGTCAATTTCAAAACTGGCCATTTCTGTGTTGAAAGTGAGAAACCCAGTGGAAGGCCTGTTTCTGTCTCTGTGCCTGCAAATGTGAAAGCCATCCATGACACTCATACCTAGGCAACTTTTTCCCATTTCTTTAGATCTCTTTTATACATCACCCCCAATGTGTCTAGAGTAGAAGTGTGCCACCAATGGGAAGCTTGTTGGGAGCCATAGTTCAGCAGCTGCTGGGCAACATGAAGTTGCCAACCCTGATTTAATATGTCAAACTGAAGTGAAACGTAATTTGATGGCAGATAAGAAGCATTTTGCCCACCTAGTCTGCACATTTTCCTACTATAAAAACCTTAAAGGGATAGTAATACTTTAATTTTATTAATCCCCACCTTGTAGAACTTAAAAAAATATTTTTAATGCCCCCAATCACAGGTCTCAAAGATTTATGGTTTAAGAGAAAATCGACTTCAAAGTCCCCCCTCCCTCCCCTTTCTCTGAGATCAGCGTTCTAGCTGACTCCAGGAGCATTCTGTCGTACGACCATCTGGGGCTCTGCAGCAGAGCTGAGACTGCGTTGATGAAGAAAAAAGTTGCCGGATGTCCCCAGGATCGGATTCCCCGGCATGCAGCTAGACACTGATTTCAGGGAAAGGGGAGGGAGGGGGGAATTTGAAATCGATTTTCTCTCAAACCATGTGATTGGGGGCATTAACCCTTTGAGTGCCAGAGGGGTACGCAACGCATTGCTTTACGTTTACGGGTTGCGTACCCCTCTGGCACTCAAAGGGTTAAAAAAAAAATTTTTTAAGTTCTACAAGATGAGGATTAGTAAAATTAAAGTATTACTATCCCTTTAAACCTTATTTGGTCCTTTGTCTTGTCTTATGCCTATCCCATGCATGCTTACATTCCGTCAGGTGTGCCACTTTTATGCCACCATTAAGGAGTCAACAGAAATAGCACTGAATCTCACTGGAATGCCAAGATACAAGTCTACCATCCATGTCCTTTGCATATGGATGCCCATTCATTACTCCCTCATGTATGCAATCCAAATGGCACAAATGAGATGTAATGCCATGAAACAACATCCTTGCCACATTTAGACAGTGTCTTGCCCTGGTTAATCGTGACTATACTGCTGAAATAACCATTTTTCAGGTATAATCCCATGTTTCCAGGATCCTCCATTCTAATTCTGGAGACTCTAGATCCTTTGTAAAATAAAGGGGGTGGGGGGTACTGACAAAGGGTTAATGGGGTTAAAAGTGACATGTAGCTCTGTCCCTCGTGTAGTAGCTGGTTTGCCCCAGAATTGCTATAGATTGCTTTTATACATAAGGTCCATTGAAACTGGCACACGGAAACTGATTCCAATTCCCGTGTTAGCTCCTTGTAACCTTAGGCTGGTAACTTTACCTCTCTGTGCCTCAGGCACCAAAATCAGACTGTAGGCTCTAGGGGTAAACGGATCACTGTACATGAGAAATTCTGCACAAAAATGCATGGCTCTATACACCGATGTTATAATTATTATATTGCCTTGGTCTCATTCTATAAATGATTCCTTCTTCCTTTTTATTGCTTCCACCAACTTGCTTACAAAAGGCAATGTTAGAAAAGAATTTAGAAGCAGGTGCTTCAAATACAACATTATGAGGTATGGACACAATTAGATTATACACAGATGAAGAGAAATGTATGTCCTTCCCAACACACACACACACACACACATACACACACACACACATACTGGCTGCACGTTGGGAGCTGTGACGTGCAGTCATTTACAATGTAACACCACATAGGGGTGCGAGATTCTGAGCCTATTGGAGGAGTAGCTGCAGAAATAGAGGACATTAACAGTGACATAGTTGCTTGATTGAGCCCCCAGAGGCCTGATGCCAACAAGATTAAATCAAGAATGTATCTGTTCGCTGTCCGGAGGGAGTTTTGATTAGGCAGCTTTAGAGAAATGAGCAGCCACAGGGCTCCGAGGGTAATTGTTCCTAAATAAAAAAACAGAAGCAGCAAACACTTTCTGGAAACATTTTACATATATATATATATCTATACCTATCTATCTATAAGATATATATATATATATATATATATATATAGAGAGAGAGAGAGAGAGAGAGAGAGAGAGAAAAAGAGAAGAAAGCTCGCAGCGCTAACTCATCATGAAATATCCATATAATATATATAAATAACTTATTAATATAAAGATGAAAGATATAGATAGCAGCAAGAAATGAGAGGGTTCTCCAGTCCCCCTAACATTGGGCCTAAACCCAAAAGTGAAAACACATACAAACAACCAAATCTGCGCTCCTCTATATGCTGTGAATAGTGTGTGCCCTGTAATGGGCATATATAATAATCCTTAGTAAATCTAAGTAAAATAAGTGAGAATTTCGTCCCACGAATTGGCCAATCCATGTGTAAGCTTACCAACCACGCCAAGGTATCTCACTATATGGTAAGTCCTACTCTAATACACCTACAAATACTATCTAAATTAAAAATCCCTGAAGAAAGATGTTATTTAACAGATTTGGTTGTTTGTATATATATATATATATATATATATATATATATATTCAAAAAGAAGGATTGCACTCACGGTACTTGAGAAACAAATATATGATCATATAATTGTGTCCTTGTTTATTTCTCATGTCCCGTGAGTGCAATACTTCTTTTTTATTATTGCTATGATACTTCACATGTGAGGCGCCCATCAAGTTACATAGATAGATAGATAGATAGATAGATAGATAGATAGATAGATAGATAGATAGATAGTATAAGTAGATAGATAGATATATAGATAGATAGATAGATAGATAGATAGATAGATAGATAGATAGACATACAGACAGATAGATATTTAAAATGTTTATGGAAAGTGAAGAGAGAGTATTTATGTGTGTGTTTGTGTATATGTATTTGTGGGTGTATGTATGTGTGTAAATGTGTGTATGTACGTGTTTGAGTATGTGTGCAGGTATGTGTATATGTGTAAATACGGTGTGCATATGCATATCTGGGAACTCTGTCCTCGTGAGCATGCGGAGAGGGCTTGTGTGGCACGTTTGGGGGATGTAAATGACGCAATGTTCTACACAAAGAGGTTTGACTTAATTTGCGTGGGTCAGGGCTTAACAGCCTTGTGTCATAAAGTGGACGGGGAGTTGGCAGAACAGGGTGGGAAGGAGAAGTGGGCGGGGAGCGGGAAGAACAGGGGGAGAAGGAGGACAGAAGTGGGCAGGAAGTGGAAGGAATGGAGGAGAAGTGGGACAGAAGTGGGCAGGAAGTGGAAGGAATAGAGGGGAAGGAGGAGAAGTGGGAGGGAAGTGGGAGGAACATGGTGAAAAAGAGGAGAAGTGGGCAGAGTTTCATAAGAAACTCACCACCATGAGAGAATCAGCCTCTGTCCCTGGAAACCCAGTAATTCGCTGCAAAACCTCTAGTCTCCAATGCAGATCCAGGGAATTCCCAGGTATGCGTATATGTGTGTGTATGTCTGGGTGTATTATATGTGTATATATCTGTGTGTATTATATGTGTATATGTGTGTGTTTTACAGAATGTTTTTGCAGATTATACACATGCAACGTTCTGCTGAGGGACTGAGGCAAACCAGCTGCACCATGGAGGACAAATATAACTTCCCATTGATTTAAGTTGGCTTTAACCCCTTGAAATTTAGAGAGATCTCACTTCCTTGCAGTATGTTGGAGACCTCTCTACCATCCAAGGTCCAATTTAGAATAATTTGGTGATGTTTTGCTTGCTATGGTGCAGTTGTTTTGTCCCAGAATTGCTCCAAATCATCTTTGCACAATCAGTCTCACAAAGTCTGTGTTGTGATAAGAAAAGACAGTGTGGTGTTCTAGATTTGATATATAATTAGCTAATACAAAGTGAAAATGCAAACAAGGAAATGCTGCAGTACTATTTCTGGAAGACAATGTTATACATTAGGTGCTACTTGTTAGAGGTCTGAATTCTTCAACACAGGGGGCTCTAGCTTGCTGGAAGCAGGGCCAGATTTCTAAATAGGTAGAGTAGGCAACTTCCTAGAGCTCCACATTTTGAGGTGTGCTAGCCACACCCACATTCTGAATTGTGGGTGTGGTCAGAGCAATCTTAACATCTTTGCACTATTTTTACACCCCTTTACAGGCTTAATTTCTTGGATACAAGCAAGACCTCCAACGCATTGGGGAGCTTTTTTTCGTTCTTGCTTGTTACATGCCAAATGTATTTTCTGTGCCAGGAAACAGTGGATGGAACTGGGGGTGGGGTCAAGTGAGGAACTGGGGGTGGAGTCATGTGAGGAGTGGGGCTGTGGTCATGAGCGCAACTAAGGGTGCCTTGAGTGCTTTGCCTAAGGGTGCCTGGGATGAAATTCCAGACCTGGTTGGAAGGCTGACATCAACAATGTATAAAGCTAGGTGTAAAGCTAGGGTGGACAACATGAGGTCTTCCAGTTGCTACCAAACTTCAACTCCCATCATTCAGGGGACAGTGGGAGTCGTAGTCTGGCAGTAACTGGAGGTCTGCACATTGCCAAGCACTAAGGAAGGGGTGTCCAACTATAATTACCATCAACGAATCCCAACTGGAGAGTGAGGTATACAGGGTTGGGTGTATTGTAGGGTGAACACTCACAAGAAATAGGAACCATGCCTTATAAATAAATACTGCAGTTTGTTTAACTGAAGTCTGTACATAGGTATGTAAAGATGGCCATTTTAACAATAACAGTAAGGGGAAGGGGCAGTAGAATTTCTGATTATCCTTCAACACAGTGTAGATCCCTCTGGATCTTTCCCATCATGATGATCTGGGGCACCCAATACAGTGTGATCATAGTGTGAAGCCCAGTAATGCATGAACACAGGTGTGAATTTTGTATTGTGTCAAGCTACTGTAGGTGTAAGTGCTTAGCAATGTCTAATCCAAGCTGTGAGCACAGAAATTCCATGAATTCCATAGTGTATAAGCTTAAACCATATGAAGCTTTTAAGTTAAAGGCATAGTAATGTTTCACATAAACAGCCGCTCCAATTAATCTTCATAATATTTGAGCCATATAGAGTGTTATTTCTAAACTGTCAGAGTTGTAGTTCAAGATTAATTGAATGATAAAGTATCCCCCTCCCTCCCCTTTTTCCTAGTGTAAACCACCACACCTCAGGTGTGGAATCTGGTCCACAGATCAGACAGATCACAGCAAGGGACACTCTTCTTACTGTGAGAACAATGAAAACCCTGCCCCCTTGACAGGTTTTTCAGGTTTTTCCATATGCTAATTGGAAAATTGTCCCATTCTAAGATCCACCTGGACACCACCTTGCTGCTCTGAGGTGAGCAGTGTTGCATCAGTAAAAGGGGTGGGAGGGGGATACTTTATCATTCAATTACTCTTGAACTACAACTCTTACAGTATTGAAATAGCACTCTCCATGGCCCAAATACTATCAAGATTAATTGGAGCTGCTTTTATTGTGAAACATTACTATCCCTTTAAGTATTATCTTTTAACAGGATGGCAAAACAGGTATATTTATTATTTAACCCAGTGGGATCTAAAAACATCCCCTACACACAAAAAAAACAAGACATCCAAAGGGTTAAGACAGCACACTACATTATACTTTGCCCAGGGCCCAAAAGCATAATCCTTTGAATGTGAGAGGGGAAGGCAACACATTGCTTTGCAGTGGATTGTAGTGCCAGAAAAGCAATCTCACACAATGGAATGCAGTGCCTCTCATTAGAACACAATGTCACTCATCATAGTATAGGCAACTTGATTGGGTGGACAAGCAGAGTCAACTGAAAATGGATTAACTGAATGGAAGCTAATGTTTTTTTGTTTTCAGTCTCACTCTTTGTAAAGCTGTCTCAGTGAAAGGCAGCCCTGTTTATAAGAGCACGGGGTCATTTGTAGATGGGAGCAATACAGAGTTAAAGGGATAGTAATGTTTCATAATAAAAGCGGCTCTAATTAATCATCATAGTATTTGGACTTTGGAGAGTGTTATTTCAATTCTGTCAGAGTTGTAGTTCAAGAGTAATTCAATGACAAAGTATCCCCCTCCTGCCCCTTTTACTGATGTAACACTGCACAGCCAGAGAAGAGGGGGGTGCCCAGGTAGATTGCAGAGAGGTTCAATCTTCAATCAAGATAAGGGAAAAACCTGATAAATTTGTCAAGGGGGTTAGGGCTTTCATTGTTCTCATAGGAAGAAGATTGTCCCCTTCTGTTATCTGTCTGGTCTTACAACCAGATTCCACATCTCAGAAGAGATGGCTTACACTAGGAAAAAGGGGAGGGAGGGGAAACTTTGCTTGTGAATATCTCTCAAACCATAAATGTTTGAGAGGTAAGACATATCGTTTTTCATGTTTTTTTAATGCCTACAAAATAAAATAAAGATAAAACAAAGTATTACTATCCCTTTAAGCCTACTACACAATAAAGGAACAAATACAAGTCTCCAAGCTTTACCGAATGCTCTGTAATGTATATTCAGTGAAAAGAAGCCATATTCAATGTAATACAGACATGTCCAATGAAAGGTAGCCATACTCACTGGAACGCAGCCATTCTCAATGAAAGGCAAACATACTCTATGGAAATCAGCCACACTTACTGGGAGATAGTCATACTCTGTGGAAGACAGCCATATGTAGTGGAAGACAGACATATTCAATGGAAGGCAGCCATAATCAGTGGAAGGCAGTCACACTCAGTGGAAGGCAGCTATACTCAGTGGAAGGCAGCCATACTCAGTGGAAGGCATACTCAGTGGAAGGCAGCTATAATCAATGGAAGGCGGTCACACTCAGTGGATGATAGCCATATGTAGTGGAATACAGACATATTCAATGAAAGGTAGCCATACTCAGTGGAAGGCAGTCGCACTCAGTGGAAAACTGCTATACCTAGTGGAAGGCAGCCATACTCAGGGGAAGGCTGTCACACTCAGGGTAAGGCAACCATACTCAGTGGAAGGCAGCCATACTCACTGGAAGGCCATCACACTCAGGGGAAGGGAATCATACTCAGTGGTAGAATTCATACTCAGTGGAAGGCAATCATATTTAATGAAAATATGTCATACTCAACGAAAGACAGTCATAAGCAATGAAATGCAGAGATAACTAATGACAGGCAGCCATACTTAGTGGAAGATCAGAATACTCAAAGAAAGGCAGCCAGTGGAAATAAACACCTCCTCTACATGCACCACTGTCAGTTTATGAAAATGAACAGAACACAGTGAGGCTGATGTACTAAGTAGAACTAGAACAATGGATTGTGTATACAATAAAAATTTCTGAAGCAGAGAACATGCTTTTGTCTATTCTTTTGTGATAGCGCTTCATATTATCAAGGTCTTTGTATAAACTCTAACACAGAATGTGCCAAGTAGACTATGCACAGGGAGCCACACACATTACATCTGGGTGAGAAGCAAATCCCCTGCACATTTTCAGGATTCTAGGCTTACTGGGCACGTTCCCCAAGAACAAATGTGGACGAAGAGGGTTCTGATTATATCTGCCAGACTCTCTGTGGGCTTGTGTTTTTTTTCATTCTTCTGTAAGTCTCATTTCAAGGTGACTAAAATGAAGTGGAAACAATAACCAGAGCCAAGGTGAAAGCAGTGTATGCTTGTTCCTAGCAATTGAACAGAGTGGGCAGGTCACAGGCCAGCAGGACTTCACTGAAATAATCAACCGCATACACAAGAGTGCCAGAAATTAACCCCTTCCAGGCACAACACCTATATAAAGGCACATTACTGAAGTAGTCAACTGCATAGACAAGAGTGCCAGAAATTAACCCCTTCCAGGTATAAGAACTGTATAAAGGCACATTACCGAAATAGTCAACTGCATAGACAAGAGTGGCAGAAATTAACCCTTTACAGGTACAAGCCCTGAATAATGGCACATTCAAACTAATGTATTAAAGGGAAAGTAATGTCCCATAAAAAATGATTCTTGTTTGGTAGTCGTTTTAAAAAATAAATTATTTGGCACCAATCCTATCTCTCAAAACTTTATGGTTTGAGAGATATTCACTTCTAAAGTTCCCCCCTCTCTCCCCTTCTCCTGACATCAGGTTCTAGCTAACAGCAGGAGATCGCGGTCCGGGGACCAGCCTGTGGTTCTGCAGCAGAGACGAAATTGCGTTATTTAAAAAGAACTATTTCATGGGAACGGTCTACAAAGTGTGCTTGCAAACCTATAGACCTTTCCAATTAAGTAATTATTTTTAAATAATGCGATTTTGGCTCTGCTACAGAGCCGCCGGCTGATCCCCGGACCGCGATCTTCTGCTGTTAGCTAGATGCTGACGTCAGGAGAAGGGGAGGGAGTGGAAAACTTTAGAAGTGAATATCTCTCGAATCATAAAGGTTTGAGAGATAGGATTGGTGCCAAATAAGGTATTTTTTAAATGTCTACAAAACAAGCATATTTTTAAGGGGCATTAGTGTCCCTTTAATAAGAACAATATGGGTTCTGGGGCAAACCAACTGGACCATAGGGGACAAATAAAAATCCCCAGTACTCTAAATATTGGGTTTTCAACTCTTTCAATGCTAGAGCCAACAAATTCATTTATTTCAAAATCCCATTTAAATATGTGCGATTTTTTTTGCTCCCTATAATGCCGTTGGTTTGCCCCAGAATCGCTCCACTTTGTCTTACAACATATGACCCCATGAATCAATGAGATGGAACTCTCTCTACCACTGAAGGGATTAACCCTTTGATTGCCAGAGGGGCACACACCACATTGCTTTGCAGTTGGTTAGCGCCAGAATTACTCCATTCTTTCTTAGTAATCAACCACATTAACCCCCTGATAGCCAGAAGGTTGGGCAGTGCATTGTTTTTCGTGATGCTCTGCTCACCCATCTGGTCCTCAAGGGGTTAAAGGATAAGTACAGTTTTACTCTAATAAATCGGTTTGTTTGTGAAAGTATTTTTCCAGGAAGAATACATTGAGATTATCTCTTGTTTTTAAGTATGTCCTGGACTCATTTATCTACCTCAGAAGGGTGAAAGGCTAAGTGGACCTTGCCGGGAATAGAACCTGCGACCTTGTGGCTTGAACAGATTCTGCAGCCGGTGCATTAACCAGCTGAGCCAATGATATATTTTAAGACTTTTCCTGGAAAGTAAAACAGTGTGCTGGAAGTTGTTTTATTTCAATCTATTACGGTTCAAATTGTCACAACATGGTGGAGCTGTTACCATCACTTCCATTAAGAACTGCAGCCAGTGGCTCACCTCTCCCATATAATGCAACAGAATCAGTGTCTGAACATTAGGGGAAGTAGCCAGACCCAGGTGGAACATCTTAACAGTAATAACTTTTGAATGTAGCATCTCATAGTGATAGAAGTATGACTGCTTTAATCAGTAAGAAAACCCTGTGAAGATAACTTCTCCAGTAATATCACTTCTCCAGTTCCTATGTTATTCTGTGGAGCCTATTAACTAAGATCTCCAAAGCTGGATAAATCTTAGTCCATTGGCTCCACAGAATAACATAGGAACTGGAGAAGTGATATCACTGGAGATGTCCACTTTATCGCCTCTTTATCACACCTTAAAGCATCTCCCACCATGTGCTCTTCATAAAAAAGTACTACTGATTTATCTTATATGTTTCTCAAAATTGTTGACATTAGTTCTAAACTAAACCCAGACTGGGCACACTGGCAGCGTTCACCTTATATATCAGTCTGTTTTAAATCACTGTACAGCCGGATAGTGTGTGTTCATAATAATGCTTATGGAGGTACCAGTACAGATGAGGCCCTCAAGGTGTTTTTGGAAAGTGGTGGAGTGTATGTAAAATACATGATTTTTTATAACATCTCATTATTACATTATCCCTCTTGAATGCCCATGAAGTGTCCAACAGCATCTAAGGGATTCATAATGTTTAACCCACCTATATGTGGGTCTAAAACAGGGGTGGACGTGCCAGGTCAATGGTGAACAACAGTGGTGACTTTCAGCCAGGTTGTGCCAGGTCAATGATCATACCTGGGAACTTTTCAGTTTGATCTCCACAGAGAGGGACTCCTTTGGTGCGATTTGTGTCAAAAAGGGGTGGGACTTAATTGTGAGCGGGGGCGTGGCTTCACAGACCTGCAAGGAATATGCTGGGGAAGGAGAAGAAATGCGAGAGGAGGAGAAATGGAAGAAACAGGGGCAGATGTGGGTAGAGTTTCAGAAGAAACTCCCCACATCCGAAGAGTTCCCAGCTATGTCAATGTTCTGGTACCATTTTTACCTGGCGTTACATAAGACGTTAAGAACAGCACACCATTACATGCTAGCAGGATAGCAATATACCATTAAATGCCATCAGCAGAGTAATGAAACATTTATGTCACTGTCAGACAGTACACTATTACATGCCACAAACAGACCAATACAAAATTACATCACCAACAGAACAATACACCAATACATATCTCCAGCAGAGCAATACACCATTACATGTCACCAGCAGAACAGTACACTGTTTCATGCTACACGCAGAACAATATACCATTACATGTCTCTAGCAGAGGTACATCATTACATGTCACTAGCAGAGCACTACATCATTACATGTAGCCAGCATAGCAGAATGATGTGACCTGGGGGGTTATGCACGAGGTGTGATAAAGAGGTGTTAAAGAGGAGATCATTTTTCTAGTGGTATAAACACACCAAGTCCTATGTTATTCTGTGAGACCTTTGCACTAAGATCTCTGAAGGCAGAGAAATCTTAGTGCATTGGTTTCATAGAATAACATAAAAATTGGAGGTTCAAAGGGATAGTAATGTTTTGAAATAAAAGCAGCTCCAAATCATCTTCATAGTATTTGGGCTATGGATAGTGTTATTTCAATACTGTCAGAGTTGTTGTTCAAGAGTAATTGAATAATAAAGTAACCCCTTCCCTCCTCTTTTACTTACTGTATGTAACACTGCTCACCTCAGAGCAGCAAGACTGTCCAGATGGATCATAGAGAGGGACAATCTTCAGTGAGCATAAGGAAAAAACATAAATACCTGTCTAGTGGGCAGGGTTTTCCTTATGATTACACATCTGAGGAGAGGGGGCTTACACTAGGTAAAAGGGGTGGGAGGGGGATACTTTATCATTCAATTACTCTTGAAATACAACTCTGACAGTACTGAAATAACACTCCCCAAGGCCCAAATACCATGAAGATTAATTGGAGTTTCTTTTTATTTAAACATTTCTATCTCTTTAACTCACTGAAGAAGTCATGTCTACTTAAAGCAGAGCTACCATCTATTTTAAGCTTCATGTCAAATAATTCCCCATCTGGTGACTAGCTTCTCAGTAGTGCTTGTTGCTAGAATAATTACCTGGTTAAATAGAATGATACTGTGCTCCGGGGCTGACAGGCAGTAGAGATAGGGTGACCACGGGTCCCGGAACGTCCGGGACTGTCCCTTATTTCAGGGCTATGTCCCGCGTCCCGGGTCCCCTTCAACCGGGACAATGAAGTGTCCCGGAATGAAGCCAAGCTGCCCTGGATGTCAGCCTGCAAGTGGTGTGTCACATCATGGACGCCGCTCGCGGTGTCCATGATATGACACACCGCTTGCAGGCTGACATCCAGGGCGGCAATGCAGCTTACCTGGAGGCAAGCGCTCTAGTAATACAGAGCGCTGGGAGATGACATCATCTCCCAGCGCTCTGCATTACTGAGCACAGCGCGCGGGAGCTTCAGCTCTGTGCCGGAGGAGGCACAGAGCACTTTCCACGCCGCTAGACCACCAGGGACTTAAGGTATGACGGGGCAACTAGGGTGACCACGTCCCGGAATGGCAGAAGGGAAATGTGGTCACCCTAAGTAGAGAGCGCAGGCATCTTTCCATAGTGACGTCTGTGCGCCTGCGCTGTCAGTCCCAGCCTGCTCTAGGAGGCGTTGCTGGGAGCTGTTTGGCTCCAAAAGGGACTGACAGCGCAAGCGCTCAGACGTCACTATGGAAAGATGTCTGCTCTCTCTAATGCCTGTCAGCCTTGGAGCAGAGTATTATTCTATTTAACCAGGTAATTATTCTGGCAACTAGCACTACTAAGCAGCTAGTCACCAGATGGAGAATTATTTGATGTAAAGTTTACAATAGGTGGTAGTTCTGCTTTAATGGTTCTCCCCCAGTTCTTTCCTTTTTAAAAAAACAACAAAAACCCCAATTCACCACTGGTGGGCAACCTACAACATGTTTTTTGACTACAATATCTATTATCTTCAACTGACCAAAAATATGGTTCTGGATGATGGGAATTGTAGTCCAACAGCTGAATGCTGCCATTAATAAATCCAGACTGCTGTTTGGAAAAGATAGACAGCACTGGATGAAATTTACAGCATAACCAGTAATATGAATAAAAAAAAATGAACAAATATGGTTGGAAAGATACAGAATGAAAATTAGGGATTTGGCACAGTCTAAAGATGTACTTTTGGAAAACAGACATTCAATTATCTTAAAGGTTTAAAGCGGAACTATCACCCCACATAAAGTCACCCCCCCCAGAAATAATTAGTCATATGGCGCTAAGCATGGAAATAGTACTATTATCCATCATAAGTACTGCGTTATTCAGAAATCCTACTCCATCTGAGACTGACGGCCAGGCATCAGCAGTCATCTTGGCTTAGAGACATCTGCGTGCCTGCGGCGTCAGTCCCGGTCTCCTCTATTGTACCTTAACCCGTTAACATCCACTGACATGCCAGGACCGTCATGGCTGTACGGCACTTAAGGACCAGTGACGGTTACGGTTGCCACCTTTTCTTCAAAAAAATACTGGCCATGGCATTCCCTCCATAGACTTAACATTGGAAAGAAGCCAATTTTTTACCGGCCTGCCGGTAAAATACCGGCTGGGTGGCAACCCTAGTGACGGTCCTGGCATGTCATGGAATTCAGGGATCCCCACACGGTTGCAAGCCGCATGGGGAGCCCTGAATCTTTTCCCAAAAAAAAAAAAAAAAGCCCCATGGTCCCCAAGTGCCGGCCTCACGTGCACGCGCCGGTCGTTAAGGGGTTAAGTTAACAGGAAGGGACTGACAGCGCAGACGCGCAGATATCTCTAAAGCAAGAAGCCTGGTTGTCAGTCTCAGATGAAGTAGGATTTCTTAAAGGGATAGTAATGTTTCACAAAAACAGCAGTCCAATTAATCTTCATAGTATTTGAGCCATAGAGAATGTTATTTCAATACTATCAGAGTTGTGGTTCAAGAGTAATTGAAGGATAAAGTTTCCCCTCCCACCCCTTTTACCTAGTGTACGCCATATCTTCTCAGATGTGGAATGCAGTCCATAGACCAGACAGATAACAGAAGGGGACAATCTTCCTTCTATGAGAACAATGAAAGCCCTGCCCCCCTTGACAAGTTTTTCAGGTTTTTCCCTTATCTTAACTGAAGATTGTTCCTCTCTGCAATCTATCTGGGCACCTCCCTTCTGCTCTGAGGTGAACAGTGTTATATCAGTAAAAGGGGTGGGAGGGGGAGACTTTATCATTGAATTACTCTTGGACTACAACTCTGACAGAATTGAAATAACACTCTCCAAAGTCCAAATACTATGATTATTAATTAGAGCTGTTTTTATTATGAAACATTACTATCCCTTTAATAACCCAGTACTTATGATGGCTAATAGCACTATTTCTAAGCTTATCGTTACATGACTAACTGTTGGGGGGGGGACTTTATTTTGGGGTGATAATTCCACTTTAACCAAAGAATGGCTGAGCAATGCACACTCCACTGGCACTTAAAGGGTTAAAATAACCTAAACCGATATGCAGATAAAAAGTGTCTTGAGCAGAAATCAAAAGATGAGCAATTGTGGTGAAAACTAAATGCAGGGGGGGGGGGTAAATATAATTGATTTAAATAGGGATTTTAACCCCTTGAATGCTAAAGAGGTCTTCAATGCATGAATTAGATACCTCTATCATTCAAGGGGTTAAAAGCGCCATTCAAACCAATTACAGTCTATTAACCCTTAGCGTTCCGGATGGGTATGGAAAGATCCTTTTGTCATGTAAAAGGTTAAATCCTGACAGAGGGTGAAATCAGTCACCATACCAAGGCACCAATCTAATAAAAGATAAGCAAAGGCTGCGCACATCACTGTGCTCTGCGGATCAGTCAGTAGGTCTTCTTTATTTTTGTCTTCTACAATGTCCATGATTCGCTTAGAACTATATCACTTTTGTCTTCATTCCAGGGGGGTTATATCTTAACGTCGCCCAAATACAAAATATAAATTGCCGCTATACACTGGGTTCAATAGAAAAGGAACATTCCATTTCTTTATGTAACAATCTTTTTGTGGCTTCTAATGAATAAATAAAGTTCAGCTTTGAATCTGTGTTTAAAGCTGCCACCCCTCCTTGTTTGTGCCGAGTGGTACAGTCTGGCTGCTGTGCGCCAGAGAACGCTAAGAGAATGGGGGTGTGTCAGTCAGTTCTGCAATATGAATGGCTGACACGCTCTAGCTGCCTTTTAATGGTTTAAATTCAGCCTGCATGGAGCTCTGAGTCATTCCATTTTATAGCTGCCAGCAGATTATCTGTTCATAGGTCTCACTTCATATCCTCTGAAATGTACCTTCATTGAACTAAGTGGGAACATTACAGAAGGAATGCTCCATCTCTGGCTTGCAGAGCTGATTCCCCTTGAACTACACTTTCGTCACATTGTTACCTGTGGTTGGAGTTTGCTTCTGTACAGTGTACAAAATGTTGTGATGTAATACAGGCGTAACACATCAATACCCTGAATACTCTGAATAGTGTACCAATTGTTATGCTCTAAAAGATACAGAGACGGCGTCCACAAGGGCATTTTGTTTCTGACTAATGTTTTCCCAAGGTTCCTCTTGGCAATCAGCCTTAGTTTGACATTGGAACCTATTCATACCTCTCCCTACATCCTGTCTCCATCCATTCTGACATTTAAAGCAGGTTTTTCTTTTGTCTTTATGGCTAGCTTCTGATGTAGGGTGGGTAGTTTTTCGTTGTTAACCCTCTGAGTGCCAGAGAAGAAGCCAACACATTACAGCATGATGCATTAGATAGCTATCTGGCACTCAAAGGGTTAATCACTTTGCTAAAGGGGAGCTATTAACCCCTCGGATGCCAGATATGTCTCCAATGCACAGGCGAAATCTATAGAAAAGACAAAAGAGCACAAACGATCTAAGAGCAGGAGTATGTTTAAGAGAATCCTATATAATAATTAGCTAAAATGTGTATAACGACAAAGTCATGCGCAGTAGGGACTGCTGAGCGTGCTGCAGTCATGTGCAGTAGAGACTGCCCGCACCACGGCTGATGCAGAGTTGGACGTTCCGAAGGAGCGTCCAGCTCTGTATTAGCTGCGGTTTGGGCAGTCTCTACTGTGCATGACTGCCCCGCGACCGACTGGCAGTGGCACTATGGCCCGTGTAACGGGCTCTTCAACTAGAATCATATAATAAATGCACTTAATAGATGCCAACTTGAATAAGAGCCTGTAGTAAGGATAAGAGGAGATGAACTGCTTCCACATATGTGTCTGGGCGCTTCTCACAGAGAGCTGGATTAAAATGCAGGAGATAAATGTTACCTCCCGTTTTATCAAAAATGTTCCTATTGAAGTCTATGGGGATACCTGGAGAGAAATGCAGAGATAAAATTAGCACCTGCATTTGAATCCAGCCCGGAGAGAGCTGAGACGTGCCAATTAACCCTTCGTGTGCTGATGCAATCAATGGTCATTTCACAGGAGAAATCTATAGCATCCAAAAGGGTAAAAATGTTGGAATAAACTGAAAACTTAATCTTGTTGGTACTGGTGTGTCCTAAGCTATATGTCCCACCGCCTGCAAGAGCTGAAGCTGCCACTGGTAGCCTCATTCCTGTTGGCTGCACATGGGGGCATGATGTTGTAATAGCCAATAGCAATGGCTCCCCAGAGCTCACAGCACTAGCTACAGAGAGGAGAAGCATGGGGAGACCAGGACATGTTTATAATGCTGCTACTGCCAGAGGAGCTGTCACTGAATATTACACTGTGACCTGTAACACTCTGTAACACCTGTAGTTGTTCTTTAACTTCCCAGAGGGGTGTGCAATGCATTGCTTTGAAATGTATTGCACACTCCTCTGAACATCAAGGGGTAAACTCTTTGATTGCCTTTTCAATGCCTTGTTACTCTCTGGCACTAAAAGGCTGATAATAAAGTCTCCCTTTTTCTCCCTAATTCCTTTCAATTTTACCTCTTTCTCTTTCCCCTCTTTCTCTTTCAGTGGTTCTCAAATAAATATATTTTCTCAGTCCTCCAATTAGAATGAGAATAAAGAGCTTGCAGAGCATATCAATTTCCATAAATATACTTCATTGAAAATAAATGGCATCCTAAGTGGACGTTCGTAGCACACTGCTCCCTGGTTAAAGGGTTAGTAATGTCTAAAATTGAAGGTATTCAAAAGATAATCTTACTGTGCCAAGTTGGATATCTCAAACCTTAATGGTTTGAGAGATATAAGCGCTTAAAGTTCCCCCTCCTGCTGATGAGCTGTTAAGCTGTCAGCAGTGGATCTGAATCGTGCGACTCGGCAGCTCTTCAGCAGAGCTGAATGAGTGCTATCCAAAAACAGATACTTCACTGGAACGGTCTACAAAGTGTGCTTGGTTTGCAAGCTACTTGGTTTGCCAGCTACATGCTGACGTCTGGAAAAGGTGAGGGAGGGGGAACTTTAAGCGCTTATATCTCTCAAACCGTAAAGGTTTCAGAGATCCAACTTGACACAGTAAGATTATCTTTTGAATACCTTCAATATTAGGGTTAGTTAATGTTAGACATTACTAACCCTTTAAGAATTCCTGCTCTAGTTCATCTCACCTATCTTGCCTTCCCCACTTATATCGCCAATGCCAGATTCACCAATAGGCGGAGCAGGCAACTGCCTAGAGCTCCACATTTTAGGGATGCCTCAGCTGTGTTGGACACACCCACATTCTGAATTGTGGGTGTGGCCAGATCATTCTCAGTGTCTATGTACAGACTATTATATAACCCCTTGGTTGCTAGGGAGATCTCCAATGCATTTTCATGCTTGCTTGTTATAGGCCAAGGATATTTCCGGTGCCAGGAAACAGTAAATAGGATTGGGGCGGAGTCATGTGAGGAATGAGGGTGTGACCATGGGCAGAGTCTAGAGTGTGTTGGCTAGGTATGTCTGGGATGTACATCCGACCCTGTCTACCTGTTATTTTCCCCTGCTTTCTTCAACACCTCCTTCTACTTATTCTCTTTTTCATGATTAGGCACAGCTGTTGGAGACTATAGCTTCCATTATTCCCAATTAACCATAGGCTGTTGTCCCCAAAGTATCCCTACCTAAGTTCTAATTTATCTGACATTCTCTTCTTCCCCACATCCATCCCTTGTCTTTCCAGCAACCTCATTTCCCACTCTCCATCATTTCTCTGTCTCCCACACTGCTCACAAAAAGTCAATAAACATCATGAATTCATGGAAGCAGCTGATTGGCTATGAGCCATTAACTCACAAATCTCCCTCTGTTTCCACAGCCTGTGGCTTGGTCATCCTTTACTGCAGGATAGGAAAGTACTGGTTGTCTGGATTCTGAACACTATAGCTGGTTGGGGATGATGGGAGTTGAAGTCCCCAGCAGCTGGAGAGCCAGAGTGCCACCCCCTGCTTTATTCCAAACAAATTGTCTGGTTTCTAAACATCATGCATGAATACAGAAATGAAAAACAAGGTTAGGCAGTAACGAACAGCCCGCTATGGTATAAACATGAATCAATAAGACACACTACAGTCAAAACAGTGTATATAGGTGCAAATTTCTTCTCCCTATTTTCTCTCTCTACTCTTTGCCCCCCTTTTTCTCCTTTCCTTCTCTCCTTAATCTGACTGTTACTACCCTTTCTCGTCTCTTTTCTAGCATTACTACATTTTATTTCTTTCTGTTTCACTACTAATGATTTGCATTATTTAACTATGTAACAGATCTTTAAAATCATATTTACCTACAAACCTTGGCCAATACCTTAGTTTCCAGGCACAGTGTAAAGATCCATTGGTCTATTAGGTAATTAAAAGTACCTATCACAGAGTATATTGGGGTTCTCCCTCATTATTTAATTTTATTCCATGGCTAAATCTGCCAGTCTTGTATTATGTCCTGAGACCATTCAAGAAGACCCAGCCATCTTGCACTGTAGATTCAAATCATCAGTGTGTGTGTGTGTGTGTGTGTGTGTGTGTGTAAAATGGAGTAATTATGGGCAAGCAGGGTTGGAGGAAATGTGCTTTCAACTAAAACAAAGGCAGGGACATTTCTACCAGTGAGGGCAGTAAGGATATGGAATTATTTGTCTTGTGAAGCTGCGTTGGCCTTCTGCTGATACTTTCAAAAATGGATAGATCACTTTTTCAGCTAATTTTGATAACTGATTTCAACATTAGTAGATCCAGGGAGAAATTCAGCTGCTGTTTGAAGTCAGGAAGGACATTTTTAAACCATATGGAGCACAATTTGAAATGGTGTCAATTTTTTTTTTGCCTTACTCTGGGATAATAAGCCATGACCTTAATGGGTGAATATACTGTTTCAACCTTATCAACTATGTAACAGCACCATGGGGAGAAACAAACATCCATACATTTCCCAGTGATTTAAACAGACATTTTAACCAGTTGAATGATAAAGAGGTTTCCAATGCATTGCTTAGTAATGCGCTAGATACTTCTCTGGCATTCAATGAGTCAACAACCACATTTATTTCAATTGAAAGATTACTTTTTCCGTCTACAGTGCAGTTGGCTTGCCCTAGAATAAATCTACTATTGTTTTAAGCATAAGGTCACAAACCTTGGTATCCAAGATTGACAGCCAGGGAAGTTTGGTTCTTCATCTGGCCCTAAATATGTTCATTATCTAAGATCTATAATTCTAATACTTATATTCAGTAACACACCTTCATTCTGTCTCTGTAGAGTCATTGTAACCCACTAGTAAGAGGTACCCTTACATCAAAGCTGCACATCTGGAAACAATCAGAATGTCTGCAATGAAAGCAGAACTAGATTACATTTTCCAAGAAATATCACAGCTCATCTCTTCATTAAATGCCTCTGCTCACTTCCTAGAATTTTTTTCCACCCAATGAAAGGCTTGTCAATCTGTTCTACACAGTAGGAGTCCATTTTTATCAGATCTACCCATTCCACTTAACATCTTCTGTTCATTCTCATCTGAACACCTTGAGTGTTAGGGACATTTCCGTCTGGCATTCACTGTGCTAGACCTCTTCCCCATTGCCCCAACTCTAGTGTGAAATCCTTACACATCATATACATCATATTAAGCACATTCAGCACATATAGTTCTCGACTCACTTTTGTTCACTACTCTCACAAATTCTGCTGCTAGCAAATGGCCTTGTGCAGGCATTAATGTAAGTACAATTCTAGATCATAAAAAAATCTGGAAAAAAAATCTCATAACACCCACTCGCTGCAATGCACTGGAGATATCTCCAGCATTGATTTGTTAAAAATTCCATTAAAATCAATGGGCATTTCTATTTCTCCACTAGGGTGCAGGTGGTTCACACCAGGTGCACTGCAGTGCACAATACTCTGCATAAGGCCTGATGTCACTGAAGCTCCTATGTTAGTATACTGATGTAAAACCAGTGGTTCGCTATTCCAGGATCTGGACACACCAATGGTGCAGGCTTTTAGGATCGCCTCACCGGCGCACAGGTTAATTTATTAACAAAGGTAGTACTGTCACTACTGATTGACCCACCTGTTCCCATATGAAGAGATCCTAAAAACATGCACTGGAGTTTAGAACCACTTGGTGCACGGCACCATACATACTTTAACATTTTGGGTGCCAGAGAGACATATCCAACAGTCTCTGGCACTTAATATGCTTGTATGTGTGAAATGCAGATACAAGTGCAGTATTTGAAAACTGAATGCATATTCTGTAAAAGATAACAAAAGCAAGTGATCTCTGCCCTGAAAAGCTGACAGTCATAAATAAGGTCTAATGTTTCATGTGGCCAAGGAGCGGCACTGTTTCAGGTGACCAAGAGAATAAAGGTAATATCGATGGTGATTGTCTGCCCAATACAGATTTGTTAACTGGTATATCAATTGTCTAAATCAGTATATAACCTAGACACTATAGCAATATATTAACTGGTAAATAAACTGGCCAACATAAACAATGACCTTGTGTCTTCTACAGAGGTATTGGGAATGTGGTGATTGTTACCTGATCTGCTCAATAGGAAATCTCCTCCCGAACACCTTTCCCAGCCTCCATCTGGCAATGTCTTGACCACTCATTCTCTCTCAACAGGCCTTTCTTTTTTCTTTTCTAGCCTCTCAGGGAGAAAAATAAATTTGGATGGTACATAGCTAGCATGGGATGCCTGGATTTACTTTTAAAATAGGCACAGTTGGAAGCTGTACCCTGGATTCATGTATCTTACTCAGGGAAGAAGTCTATAAGCCACATGCCAAGTTTGTCTTGCTACGTTAGACTACTGAGGTCTTTTTCTCAAAAGTTGTTGCAGCTCAAACTTGCAATATTTGGGTGCAATACTTCCATGGCCTGAAATGTTATGGTGGCACCTTTGAAACACCAGTTTATAGCCAACAGCTGTCAGTGACAATAGTGCATAATAGGATGCTGCAGCAACAGCGCCACTGAAAATGCTCAGGCCATGAAGGTACTGCACCCACAGAAAAATACACATTTGAGCTACATTAAACTCTGAATAAAACATTTCTCAGCAGTTGGACTACCCTTGTTTCCATAGGCAGGAAAAACTGCAAAACATTTCCCCACAGTAATATTGATTACTTATTTAATATGTATTATAAGTTATTTATTGGATATAGAGCAGTAATGGGCAACCTGAGAATCTCCAGCTGTTCAGGAATAAAATTACCATCATCCTCGGTCAACAGCTGGCTGGGAATGATGGGAATTATAGTCCTATATACCTAGAAGTCTAGAGTGTCCCCACGGCAGGTCTGCAATATGAGTCTTCTCTGTTGTATTTATATGAAAGCAGCAACTGACAGCATCAGTCAGTTCTCCCTCTTCCTCCAGTAGCTGCACAGAACACATTCCAATAACGCTGAAAAGAAGATGAATAGCAGAGAAAATTGCTTTTCTTCAAAGACACAAGTTTACAGTGACCTAAGAAAAGATATGCTCTCGCTCACAAATATGGCGTTCTAGCAACAAAACCTCTACTTCAATTCAAGGTGAAGCAAATACTATAGGTAGATAATACAATCAATAGTCCACAGCAATAATGCAGAAACATGTACAGTGAGAAGATAATTATGTTAATGAGACAGACGCTTTTCTATGGAGACAAGGTATCTTATTGTCCGAGCTCCCCTCTGCTCGTAAGGCATTTCTAAAACATTTACAGTACTATGCGACTCTAGACATTATTAGAGCAGAGAAATACACTAACAAGGCAGCACATTATAGAAACAAAGACATCTATATTGTCTTCTCTGACCTTGGCTAATAGGAGTAGAAAAATAGAGCAAATGAGTGTTTACCCAAAGGGAGAAGTGTCATCACATGGTTCATACAATAGCACCCAGAAATCTGGATAATCAACACAGGAAGCAGAGATGGACTGAACTAGCTTGGTTATGTTAGGCTTGGCTCAACACTGACCATTATTACTTGCATATCTGGCCTTAAAGGCGCCCCACCAACAAAAAACAGCACTGGCGATTTTGCAGGAGAATTCAAAATCTCCTATATGTTGTCTTAGCCATTGTTTATTTAGAAATCTTGGATGCTAGAAAGGTCTCCAAAGTATTATGGAGCAACAACGTGGAAATATTAACCCTTAAGGTATCAGATCACAACAACGTGGAAATATTAACCCTTAAAGTATAGGATCACACATAAATAATTCATGATAAGTAATCGGTTGTTCTTACACCATGGTAGAATCAGTCCTGATGGCATGATAGGATAGATTCATGAGAGAGGCAGACCTGCCAAGGAATATGGGGATGCGCTGAATTGGCGCATCAGTAGGAGAACTGAATGGGGTCAGAACAGTGAACCCAGGTCTCTCCCGCGGATCCAATGAAGAAGACTGAACTATAGGACTTTGGTCCATATTTATATAAGAAAACTGGATTTATTCTGGATTAAACCAGCAGCACCACAGGGGACAACTAAAAATTCCTGTTAAATACCTGCACCATAATTGCACCACTTTAGCTAGACATGTAAGCTAGACACTTAAGGCCCTGACTGTGAACCACGGACCTCTGTGTTCTGTCCAGTCCCCTGCCAGCCCAACGGGTGGTTTTATTACCTCCCCCTCCCAAAAAGGCAGAAATCCAGTGGTTAGAGGCTGCCCAGCCCAGCTCTGGGCTTTTTGTTAAACCTCCTCTGATAGGTGTAGAATTAGTAAACGTGATAAGTATCTTTTAACTGATTGGAGTATTTGTGACTGGACTGTATGACCTAAAGATTCTGGCCAAGTGTTCTAGGACCCTGGATGTGTAGTATAATCGTAAGAAAGGGGTCACATCTTGAAAACATAAGAATTAGCATAGGCCAATTTCTAGTCACTTGACACACACACACTGAGGGGTGTTTATTAAGGGGGAAAATTGCCCCTTTAGAAAATGGAGGAAGAAGGAAATAATTTTGGTTCATTCAGTATTTTGCACTGTTTATTAATATAGACCTACAATACAGTGTTGCTATCTTGCAGTCTGTCTCTTGTGCTCTCTCGCTCTCTATCTCTCTTGCACTGTAGTATTTTTCATTTATTGCATTCTCTGTCTCCATCACTGTCTGTTTCTCCAGGGAGCTCCTGAACCACATGTTCCCTTGATTTTGCACACTCACTCTCTTACTCTAGCCTTCTCATTTATGCTCTCTCTAGAGCATGCTATCGACACTCACTTGCTCATACTATCTATTGCATTCTCTCACTTGTGCTCCCTCACTCTTGTGCTCTCTTTTGCACTCACTCCTGTGCTCCCTCACTCTTTCTTGCATTCAATCTTCCTTACAGGTTGTCTCCCTTGCGAGAGCACTCTTATACTCTCTCATACTCTATATTATGTATGTTCTTTCTTTTGCACTCCTTTTGTGCTCTCGTACTCTCTTGTACTATCTAGCTCAGTGTAACACATCCCTTATTGAGGCTCTCATAAACCATCTCTGCACTGCCCCCAAATTTGAGTTTCTCTTTATCTCTCTCTCTCTCTGAGTGTTTATTTCTCTCGTTCTCTGCCATTATCTCTTTCAGTCTGTCTCTTTGTAAGTGTATCTCTAACAATAATATAACAAATCATATATATATATATATATATATATATATATATATATATATATATACACACACACACACACATGCATACATATCCTGTCTGATGGAGGATGGTATAAAAGCTCTCCTTGATAATGCAAAAATAAATGATTAGTAACCATGCTTGGCTGAATATCTCACAATAGTGGATGTTCTAGTAATTGTTAATGATGGTTGCCTGCATGATAAATAAAAGCTTTAATAATAGGCGCCTGAATGACTATTAGAGATGGGTCAGTGAATAATTGTCACAGGATTAGCTGGGTCCTGTAGATCTCTTACCAAGACAGGTTTACACCCCTCGAAATGACATTAAAATATGATCTGTCACCTAGTGAAAATAACAGAGATGTTAATTCATCTGCTGTCTCCTGATTTTTAATGACTAAGTAAAAAAGGCTCATCTATTCAGATGTCAGATATCAGAAACAAGAACATAATTCCACGGATATTATGGAGCAAATTCCTAGAGAATAAGAATGCCTTCCAGAAACAATATTCCCAACGGAAAAGCGTATTCGTCAATTATTAGCATTTAGAAAATAGTAGCAAATGCTAAGTCCAGAAAAAGAACAGAGCAAAGAATATGGAATATTATGCAAACTGTAAGAGCTGGATCACACTGATGACATTACCGTAGTATTTTCAGCATTGTGCTAATTGACAGTAACCTACAACACACTGCTGCCTTGTAGGCTGTTCACGTTGGCTATTTTGCTATGTATGAACACAGTGTAAAGCAGCAAGCTGCAACGCCACACTGTTCGGATCATCCATTATGGCAATCTAGGCTACCTCCTAGGGCCCATGGCAATATATGGGGCCCTGGCTGCTGTGTCAGATGCCCTTTTTGTTGAGAGAAACCATAATCATCCGGTTTCTCCCACTTACATCAGAGCCACAATTCCATCATCTGCTGGCAGCACTCTGTGTCAATAGCCATGAATCAAGACATGAGGGGCCCCATGTTGATACCTTGCCTAGGACCCAGTGGAGCCTTAATCCAGCTCTGTGTTCATGAACTGAGCACAGTTAAGTTGAGCAATGCTAACCTGCATGGAGGCCTATGTGCCACCTCCAGAGGTCAATGTAGGTTATATGACATCTTCATTCATTTAATTACTAATTTAGCAGTCTCCTAGTTCATATATACATATATGTGTGTATGTATATATATATATATATATATATAGATGTACTCAGCCTGGGATAACCCTGCTTGTAGAGAGGCACAGCACCCATCCGAAATTTTCCAAACAGCTTTATTGAAGCAACATAATAGCAAGCTAGATGTGTCTAGCCAAACATTTTCGGTCCCTCACGTGGACCTTCATCAGGGCTCAAAAAAATATACACAATGTTACCAAGATTTAAATACCTTATCATCGCCGTGTGGACAAGCAACGCACTCAGAAGCGCCAAAACATTCGGCGGCAGCTAGTGCTCTACGATGCGTTCCACGGAGCGGTGACGTTAACCAGGTCCGTAACCAAGGCAACGGATAACCGAACTCATTCAAAGCAATTTTGCCGGCTGCTGGCCAGCATTGCGCAAAGCAGCACTCGAGACAAAAACAAACAAAAGGATACACAGTAGCATAGATAGATGCCTAACTGGATAGGCATCTATCCATGCTACTGTAGAAAAACAGAGAAAACTCACAGTGTTTTTAATTGCATTACACTTGGACCCACACAAATGAAAGGGCTTATTTAAAGGCTTCTATCCATGCTAACGCGTTTATAAGAATATTTTTTCAAGGCTTTTTTGATTTTAATTTTTAGATAGGGCTTTTAGGTTTGTTAGAGTAGGACTTGCCGAAAGTGAAATACCTTGACGTTGGTGGCAAGCTTACCCACAACTTGGCCAATCTGTGATACAGAATTTCACTAATTTACCAAGAATTATTATATATGCCCATTACAGGGCACACATTAGTTCTTTATTTAGAGTAGTGCAGGATTGTTTTCTTATCCATGCTACTGTGTATCCTTTTGTTTGTTTTCGTCTCGAGTGCTGCTTTGTGCAATGCTGGCCAGCAGCCGGCAGCATTGCTTTGAATGAGTTCGGGTATCCGTTGCCTTGGTTACGGACCCGGTTAACGTCACCGCTCCGTGGAACGCATCGTAGAGCACTAGCTGCCACCGAATGTATTGGCGCTTCTGAGTGCGTTGCTTGTCCACACGGCGATGATAAGGTATTTAAATCTTGGTAACATTGTGTATATTATTTTGAGCCCTGATGAAGGTCCACGTGAGGGAGCGAAAACATTTGGCTAGACAGATCTAGCTTGCTATTATGTTGCTTCAATAAAGCTATTGGAAAATTTCAGATGGGTGCTGTGCCTCTCTACAAGCAGGGTTATCCCAGGCTGAGTACATCTATATATTTATACTTATGGGGCATGCACCATCATTATTGAATTTGTTTATATGATAATTGGGTTTAATATTGTGTGTGCCACAGTCTTGTGCATTGCTTGTATATATATATATATATATATATATATATATATATATATTTGTCGAATAAAACTATAGATCTGGTGCTGACTGGTTGTACAAGACAGGAAAGAGGTCATGGGTCTTGCCCTGGTATAAAAATACACATAGTTGATTATTCTTTCTGTCCCCCAGTTCACTAACGCACTGGCAGACTTGCACGCTTAGTAAATAGACCTACATGGATGCCTTTTATGCAAAATAAATAACAAACTCCCTTTAAAGGGAGCCAAGGAGTACAAACAGCTCTCAATTTCTGTTCCCAGACTCATTAAGCAGAAGTGTGTGTTGAAAGTAGGCTGTATTAGGAAGTAACGATTTCATTGATACATTGATCACTGTGTGGTTATATAAACAGCTAAGAGCTAAGCTCATCTTTAATGATGCCGAGGACTATAACTATTCAGTTACAAGAATCTATTTAAGGTTTCCATAATGATGACAATAATCATAATAAAAAGAAAATGTGTTTCTTTTCAGGAAATCCTCAGACAGTTTTATTTTATTTTGACAGCAACTGAATGGAATTATATATCTAATGAAATCATATAAAGCAGCTAAATTTGTATTATATACCACTTGGAATTAAAACTGATGATTGGTCATTCGTAGAGTGGGTATGGAAAAAGTACTAGAAATTGTTTTAACCCTTTGAGTGTGACTGTGAAGCAATGCGTTGAATACCCCCCCACCAAGCACTCAGTGGGTTAAGATAGGGATGTACAACTTGAGGCCCTGTAGTTTTTGTTGATAGTAAACTCTTATAAAAGACAGAGAAAGACATATAGATAGATATACATAGAGATGTATATAGATAGATTCTAACAAATGAAGTGCAGTGTTGCTCATGCAAAAAAGAGGCAAAGGAGAGATACTGCACTGTTATGTGGCAGGCCAGCCTTGATCAAGTGGTAACAACAGAACCAGAGTATATTGTGCGGCAGGCTAGCTTTATTTTACAGGTATCCACAGACCCACACTACACTGCCTGCCAGTCTTGCTCGACTGGTAGCCATATAAGTATACTACCCTTTCTTACCACCAAGAAATTTTAATAATAATAATTAATAATATTTCTTGGTGGTTTCAGTTGTAAGTTTAGAGCTATTGGGGATAGCTCTGATATGTGCACCCGCATGATCCCTTTATACTAATAGTATTGGAATACACGTTGGAACAGTGACTTAATTCTGGATTTGAATTTTAAAGGGACACGTCCAATTTGAATGGAAGAGCTGCCCGCGACTGTGTTAGTGAAGAGTTTGTTCCAGTGGTAGCCACATAAGCAGATTACACTGTGCGCTAGGCCAGCTTTGTTAACCCTATGCATTGCGTACCCATCTGGCACTCAAAGGGTTAAAGTGGTAGTTATAGACCAAAAGAACAGTGTCTGGCAGTCCAGCCTTGTTCCCAGTGTAAGGCACACAACCACATTAC
The DNA here is from genome assembly GCA_037306005.1 of Rhinophrynus dorsalis. NCBI lineage: Eukaryota > Metazoa > Chordata > Amphibia > Anura > Rhinophrynidae > Rhinophrynus > Rhinophrynus dorsalis. The sequence continues at coordinate 23,849,133 of CM074726.1, read as the reverse complement.
ACTGTGTTGCATGGCAGCATCGGACCTGCAGCTTTGCCCCTTGAGGCATCTTTGCAAGCCTCCCTGTATAAACTGTAGCATGTAAGATTGTCATTTTCACAAGATAACAGTTATGATGTGTGTAGAGAGCTCTGTTTATATGTAGCATTTTGCAGCTAGTGGTGTCCTCATAACCCTGTATGTATGCAGTGGAGCATAGAATTGTTAGTGATTTGTATGCAACCTGGTAATAGGCATCTGAGCTGCCATTTCCATGCAGGGAGTACGTGTGTATGCATATGCTGTAGACATGTCTGAGTTTGAGATTGGCTTGTGGAACTCAGTTCTGCAGCAGATGGATGTACACAAGGTAAGGGCTTCAAAAGCTGTGGCATTTATACATAAACATTAGTGTAATTTGTATAGACTTTGAAGTCATATAGGAGAGCTGTGGTTTGGTGATGGAGGGAGGGCCCTGTGCTTTACCGATCAAAGCTTTCATACAGAATCAGCCATGTAAGCAATCCATATCATCGTGTGTGGGGATTTGTTTAAGTGAAGGTTTGGCTGTTCTGAACCTCCTGTCCTTACCACGTGCTTGCTCTTTGAGCTATAGAGCTCCAACATTCCCTAAACAGCCCTCATTCATATCCAAGTTAACCACTTGATGAATAATTGTACTCCCTCCTGTTCGCCACCTGTCTTCACAGCAGGATACACATACAGTTGGAACTTTTGCAGTCATAACACTGCACTGTTTATCTGTCCCAGGATAGGTTAAACATTACACCAAATTAAGCACCAGGATACACATACAGTTTGTGCCCATTGTCTGACCTCAATGTGTGCATTTGTGCAGGATACACTTATAGTTGGTGCTTTGCATTGGCAGAACAGTGCAGTGTTTAGCAGCTCCAGGAGAGCTGTTAACAGTACACATCATCCAAATTAATGAAACTACTTGGATTTACTGTTACCTTCACAACTAACTTGGTGGTCGAAAGGAGAAGGAAGTACAGGGGAAGCAGAGAGAAGAAGAGACAGTCAAAGGGATGATAGGCCCTGACCACATTTGTATGGTCCGAAGCAGAGTGTGGTCACAAGCGCAAAAATCTTAACTGTTTCAGTAGCAGAGGGGTATGGATTGCATTCCAATGCAATGCACTGCATACCCCTCTGGCACGTTGAGGAGTGCTGGAGCAATGGTACCATAGGCAGAGGTGCCCTTACAGTAAAAAAATCCCTGCCTTTGTTTTAGTCAAAAATGTCTTTCCTCTAGTCTTAATGGATGACCTCTCATTCTTACCTCTGCTCTTTGAGGGAGACATAAATTAAGTCACATGATGTGCCCCATTTTAGACAGATAGATAGATTAGATAGAACCAGGAATCCAGCATATGGGGCTCTATTCAACTATGAGGAGCAATATTAGAGCACTGTAGGGAAGACATGAAAATTCCCATTGACTTAAATGGAGATTTTAACCCCCATAAATGACAAAGAGGTCTCAAACGTATTGCTTTGCAATGCATTGGCAACCTCTCTAGCATTCAAATGGATACAATCCCCTTTACAAATCATTGTGAATTTGGTGAATTTTTGGTCCCTATTGTGCAGTTGGTTTGATCCAGAATTGCATCTCTTTAGCTTACTGACTACAGTGTGCAATAGTGTGGTTACTTTAGCAGTAACACTGTTTTCTATAAATTTCCCAGAGAGAAGAAAACACAGTATCCATTTCAAATGTACTGATTGGAGGAAAACAGAGCTGCATTTTTTAAAAGGTCACAGCTCGTGTAATCATGAATTTTGTATGTAAGGAACGAGATTCCAGAAACAAAGTGAACAATGTAATGTGACTTGCATAAGTAACAACATGTGCAGTTAGACCTGTAGCTGGTATATTGACAAAATCAAACTGGCAGCCATAACACTACAACATACTGAAAATGGTCACACTTTGGTTTATGTACAAACACTGTATAAACATAATATATTTTTTCATAATTTATATTCTCATACTAATTAATGTTTACATGTCTAGACTTAAACCCTTTGAATGCCATAGGGGTATGCAACGCATTGCAAACCCCTCTAGCACTCAAAGGGTTAATCTATTAACACTTTCAGTGCAAGAGTGCTGCCTAATGCATTGCTTCATATTCAAAGGGTTAAATATGTTTAACACCTTAAGGACCTATGACGGTCTTGGCACGTCATGGGTTGCCAAGCCATAAGGACCCATGACGTGCCAGGGCCGTCACGGATTTCATGGCTCCCCATGCGGTTGCACGCCATTCAGGGAGCCCTGAACTGGGATCGAAAAAAAAAAATGTCCGTGGTCCTTAAGTTCCGGCTGCATGCTCATGTGACCAGTCCTTAAGGGGTTAAAAAAAAAAGGTTTACTATTTATATGTTTATTTTGTGTGCATGTCTGTGCGTTTGTTTATATACATGCGAGTTTGTTTATATACATGTAGTGTCTACACTCATGTACGTGTACACACACAAAAAAAATGTCATTAAATTTAAAGGGGAACTATCACCCCAAATAAAGTCCACCCCCCCCCCCCCAATTAGACATCTAACGAAAAGCTTACCAATGAAACTGTTATGCAGAATAAAGACCTAGTTAGTCAAAAATCCTACCTCAGCCGACACTGAAAGCTAGGCAACAGCGCAGACATCTTTTCTTACAGACATCTGCGCGCCTTCACTGTTACTCCCAGTCTCCTCTAGGTGGTGTTGCATGGTACCTTTAGGTACCAGAAGGAACTGATGGCACAAGCGTGCAGATGCCTCTAGTGCGCTGTTGCCTGGTCGTCAGTGTCGCTCAGGTAGGATTTTTGACTAATGTGGTCTTTATTCTGCATAACAGTTTCATTGGTAAGCTTATCTCTACATGTCTAATTGAGAGGGTGGACTTTATTTGGGTTGATAGTTCCCCTTTAAAAAGATTATATATATATAATACATCTCAAAAACTACGCCTGAAATGTGTTTTGTATCTAAAATGTATTTTCAAAATAGAAATGTAAATAATGGCAATCAGCCAGATGATATAATAAAGAATAATGTGCAGCTTCCTGTGAACATATCATTGTGAGGGGTGCCTAGGTTGCGCTGGCCATGCCAATTATGCCAAAATTGTGGCTGCAGTAATCTAATTTCTGGTTTATGGTGGCTGTATTATATTTACCTGATTGTATCCAAATGTAAACAGTTTATTTTCAGTTTATATATTACTAGCGTATAAGCCCGTGTACACGGGCCAAGGTCCAGGTAATGTTAACCCTTGAATGCCAGAGGGGTATGCAATGCATTGCAAAGCAATAAACTGCTATCTCACTGCTCCACGCGATGCAGTATTGCGTTGCCTCACTCACGCGATGCAATCATGTGCAGTAGAGCCTGGCTGAACGCAGGCAGTCTCTACTGCTCATGAGTGCATCATGACAAACATCCTAGCGAATTATTATATAAGATGTACAACCCTGTTTACTTAAGAGTGTCTGTGTGTTTATGTATGGGATACTAAGGGTATTCTGTGTGTCACCCACAGCAGCGACTGTGGATTGGACTGGGGCCATGGATGTGTGAGGAGTGGGGTATATGATATCAATGCGGCTCTGGGGGGGTTATACAATAAAATCCAATTATAACTAACCCAGCATGTAACTATAATGGATATGCACACCAGTAGGAGTCACGTAATGCCTGATACTGGCCACAGTAAGAGCCATCATATCATTGGGAATTGTAAAAAGTGACACAGAGCAATATGGAGCTAAATTACACAGAAAAAGAGTTTGTTTAACCATTTTTGTTCCAATGTCCAACACATTTCTTCATAAAATATTGGACACTCCCTAGGGGGTATGCACTAAAGTGTGATAAAGAGGTGATAAACTGGAGATGACTTCTCCAGTGTGATAAACTCTCCAATTCCTATGTTAATCAATGGTGCCTATGCACTAAGATGTGTCATGTAGGAGAAATCTTAGTGCATTGGCTCCATAGATTAACATAAGAATTGGAGAGTTTATCATACTGGAGAAGTCATCTCCGGTTTATCACCTTTATCACATCTTAGTGTACCTCTATATAAATCCTTGGTAAGGCCTCTTCTAGAATATTGAATACAGTTTTGGGCACCAGTTCTTAAAAAAGACATTACTAAACTGGAAAAAAGGCAGATATGTGCAACCAAACTGATAAAGGGATTGGAGGATCTGAGTTATAAAGAGAGACTAGCCAAACTGGGTTTGTTTACATTAGAGAAAAGACGTCCAAGGGGTGATAGGATTACCATTTACAAATATATTCAAAGTCAATACAAAGACCTGTCCAATGGATTATTTACTCAAAGAGTTGAGCCAAGAATGAAAAGTCATTCATTAAGACTAGAGGAGAGGCATTTTCACCTGAAACAAAGGCAGGGATTTTTTACAGTAAAGGAGGTAACACTATGGAATTCTTTGCCTTGGGATGTTGTGCTTGCAGATATCGTAACTGCTTTCAAAAAAGTAATGGATGCCTATCTAGCACAGAACAATATTGAGAATTATGACAGTTGGCTTCAATGCAGATAGGATGCTCATCCAGGGAAATATCTGACTGCCATTTGGAGTCAGGAAGGAATTTTTTTACCCACTTGATTTGCCACAGAATTGTTCTACTTTTGTTTTGAACATAAAGTCCTTCGGGCCTCATCCAGCGTTCTGAATATGAACAATTCTGGAGCAAACCACTTGTAATGCAGGGGAGAAATAAAAATTGCCATTGATTAAAATGGGGCTTTTAACCCCTTGAATGCTAGAAAGGTCTCCAACATATTGAGAAGCAACGCATTTCACATCCCTCTGATCCTCAGGGGTTATGAAGTGAACCAACTCCTCTAACGGTAAAGAAGTCAATAATACAATGATTTATAGGTGTCACACACAAGTATTAGAGTAACCCGTGACAAAAGGAGAAGGGTGAGTATATCTATGTGAATCTATTTTGCTAGCATTGTGAGGTGTGAAGTGCTTACCATTGAGACAGCTATATTAAAAACCCTACATATTCCTACCACTAATTGATTTTCATGGAGAAGAGAAGAGAGAGCACATGAGGTCTCTTTGGGAAAGGCCCATTCTATTTCTGCATGAAAAGAGATCTCTGCTGGCACACCTCGCTCCTTCATAATAAATGTAATTAATAATATAGTATGATGGTCCCTGAACTTCATGTGGCTGATATTGTCAGCTGCCTATTCTCTTATGCCATATTTTCAAAAGAAATGTGGATTAATTCTGGGGGAAAACAACTGCATTGTAGGGGAAACTAAAAAACCCCATTGATTTAAATGATTCACACAGGGATTTAACACCTTGAATACTAAAGAAATCGGTAGTGCAAGCCCGATTTAAATCAATGGAAATTTTGTGAATTTGTATTTATTCTCAATGGTGCAGTTGGAGACGCAATGCATTGGAAACACATGTTGTCCTTAAAGGGTTAAAATCACCATAGGCAGAGAGTATAATTTGAGTATATCTGGAAACTTGACATTCATTGCCAATGAAATAGCAACTGGACTTGGGAGTGGAAGTGTCCAAATGACCAGTTTTGTGTCATAATGTGGGTGGGGCTTAACATGAGTAGGTGGGGTGGGGTGGAAAAAAAGGCACTGCTTGCCCAGAAAAGGTTTAGGGAGTGGGCGGGGTTACCATGGAATTCACTTACTCGGTGGATCACCAGCTATCCCTTGAGAACTGGAAATTAACTCAGAGTCTCAAGGGCAAATTCGAAGAGTTCCCAGGTATGAATCTGAGGTCCTTTGGTCCTGCTACCAACTGTCATGTCTGCATCCATGACTGATTGAAGTGTTATCTTAAGAACAAAGACATAGAGGCAAAATAGGGACCATTAACCCTCTGAGTGCCAGAGGGGTACGCAATGCATTGCAAAGCAATGCGTTGCGTACCCCTCTGGCGCTCAAAGGGTTAAGATTTACCACACACAGTAAAATAAGTGAGGGTTAATATTAGGAGGTGTTACTTCTCCTTTAAGATATAAAGCTATGTTTTCCCTTTCAACATCTGTGGAAAACTGCTTTATATATGGCCTAATCCTACCAAAAAGGAAGCCTGTTTTCTCTCAGGTTTAATACATATTTGCTACTAGTTCCTAAGGCACCTCCAGATTTAGCACATTTCAGGAATATTCAGTCATTTACCACAGACATTTTTATGCTGACATACGTGATTAGCCCCTCATCCCTAAACTAGAAGTATGGTGGGAAACGCTGTCATGAGACCACTACACTGACTTTAGATTCAATGCAAAGAGGATTTTAGATTCAGAGTCTAACCCTTTGAGTGCCAGAGAGATGTCCGATGCATTGGGCATCTTTCTGGCACTCAAAGTGTTAAATTCTATACATTTTCAGCTCTCTTTATGTTTTATCCTGATGCTTCAATATCAGAAACACAATGGGGGAGATTCACTAAAAGGTGATAAAGTAGAGATGACTTCTCCAATGATATCGCGTTTCCAGTTCCTTTGTTATTCTATAGAGCCTGTTCACTAAGATCTCCAAGGTTGAAGAAATCTTAGTGAGTAGGCTCCATAGAATAACATAGGAATTGGAGAAGTGATATCACTGGAGAAGTCATTTCCACTTTATTACCTCTTTATCACCGCTTAGTGAATCTCCCCCCATGTGTTGGAGATAGGGTTGCCACACAGTCGGTATTTTACCGGCAGGCCAGTAAAAAATTGGCTTCTGTCCAATGTTAAGTCTATGGATGGAATGTCATGGCCGGTATTTTTTTGAAGAAAAGGTGGCAACCCTAGTTGGAGACCTCACATTAAAGTAAATTCCCATTTAAGTCAATGGTAATTTGTCCCCTATGGTGCAGCTGACTGACATGGAATTTCTCCTTATTAATGTCACAAATAAGGACCAGTATGGCCAATGTACTATTAAGAACTAGAGGGAGATGGACTAAGGTGTGATAAAAAGGTGGCACATTGGAGATGACTTCTCCAGTGTGATAAACACTCCGGTTCCTATGTTATTCTATGAAGCCTATGAACTAAGATCTCTAAAGCTGGAGAAATTATAGTGCATTTGTTGCACAGAATAACAGGGGAACCAGAGAGTTTATCACACTGGAGAAGTCATCTCCGCTATATCTCCTCCTTATCACACCTTAGTGCATCTCTCTTCTATAATAATTCTGGGGCAAAACATGTACACATAGCAGGGAAGTTTTAAAATTAGCTGACCTTTGGATCTCTGAACTATTAAAGTGGATCTATCACATATAGAAAAGTAATGCTCATGAGTTAGAGCATGTAGCGAAAAAGTTAAACATGTTAGTCATTTTTGTTATCTGCACAAAAATTCAAGTTTAAAAGGTGCCCAGCAGCCTACTTCCTACTTCCGCAAGCTGCTTGCCACACAGAGGCTGCTCCTGTCCCACTACCCAGCATCCTCCGATGACGGAGGATGTCTGTCTCTAAGCTGGAGCAATCTCATTGGCTAGATATCGATCTCTGCCAATGAGATCGCTCCAGCTTAGAGAAAAAAAGCCTCCGCCATTGGAGGATACTGGGTAGTGGGACGGGAGCAGAGGCAGTGCTGCAGGCACATCTTAACACCTCTTTGTGTAACTGAGTAAATGATATAGGGCAAGACCAAAGTATTCTATTTACACAAACTAATTTATAAACACATATACTGAAGTTTATACAAACATTAATGTGAGTTATATTGACGTGGAGCAATGTGATACACTTATATACACACCACACAGTCTGATCCCCTAAAAGAGGGACACCCGTGTGGGAAAGAAGGACAGAGGGATTTAGGTCTCAAAGAGGGACTGTCCCTCCTAAACAGGGAAACTTGGTAGGTATGTGTGTATATATATATATATATATATATATATATATATATATCTACACACACACACACACACATATATATACATATACACACAAACAGCTACAGTACTGCTTCCCTGCCTAGTTGCATCTATTATAGACCTACATACTCTTTGTGGTCCTTATATAAAATATGGATATGGATCTGTCATTATTGATATTAATGCCATATAACCTCACAAACAAAAATTCAATAATCTAGAAGAGTTGTGTCTTCCAGACCACTCAAGAACATAAACTAGAAAGGAAAAACAGTTATGGCATGATTTGATTTGATTATTCCAACAAAGACCATTTCAAATCCTATAGGCACCAGGGTGATATATTGTAATGGTGGAAAAATGAAAATGTTAATCCCAGGGAGTCAATTAAATTGGGAATGATTTTTCAGCTTATTTATTATCTTCTAGTAGCAGACTGCAAAGGCTGCGATCTAAAAATAAAAGGCGTTTAGACTTGGTGAATCTGTGCTTCGCTAGGTAACATCCATGGGGAATTTGTATCCACTGCTACATGTGTAGCATTAGACATATCTGCACCCAGCTTCCCTAACAGTAATGCACATCTAACCCCAGCACTCTTGCAGAAACCTTCCATGAATCTAGAATGAATCTAGAATCAATTCATCTGACGGCAGGGGACACCTCAACACACCATTCTTATGAGCATAGCCGGCTAACGGCTGTATTCGATAAACTACAGAGACACAATTCTGGAGTACACCAACTGAACCATAGAAAACAAGGAAATATTCCCAAAATGCTCACTGATTTAAATGCGACTTTTAAAGGGATAGTAATGTTTCATAATAAAAACAGCTCTAATTAATCATCATAGTAATTGGACTTTGGAGAGTGTTATTTCAATTCTGTCAGAGTTGTAGTTCAAGAGTAATTCAATGATAAAGTATCCCCTTCCCGACCCTTTTACTGATGTAACACTGCTCATCCAGATCAGAAGGGAGGTGCCCAGGTAGACAGCAGAGAGGGACAATCTTCAATTAAGATAAGGGAAAAACCTGAAAAGCTTGTCAAGGGGGGCAGGGCTTTCATTGTTTTCATATAAAGAAGATTGTCCCCTTCTGTTATCTGTCTGGTCTTACAACAAGATTCCATATCTGAGAAGAGATGGCTTACACTAGGTAAAAGGGGCGGGAGGGGAAACTTTGCTTGTGAATATCTCTTAAACCATAAAGGTTTGAGAGATAAGACTTATATCGTTCTTCATGTTTTTTTAATGCCTACAAAATAAAGTTAAAACGAAGTATTACTATCCCTTTAACTCCCTAAATTCTAGAGGGATTTCCATTACATTGAGAAGCATTTAAGGTGTAAAATGCTTAATTTAAATCAGAGGGAATTTTCATTTCTCCCCTATGGTTCAGTTGGTTTGCTCCAGAATTGCATCTCTTATTGAATAAGGGCTAGATGCAGCAGCTTAAAGGGTATCTCTCACCTATATCACAGTATCCTTAACCCCTTAACATCGATGTGCCGTGCTATGACCACCAAGCGTTTTTTGTGTTAAGGACCAGTGATGGTCATAGCACGTCACATACATTTTACTTGCAGCGCTCTTCCGGGACAGCTGTAAGTAAAAACGGGGAGTGAGACTGACCTCTCCAAGAGCGGAGCGGTCTCTCTCAGTCCCCAGCGCGGCGTACCGGTACGCATCACAGGTCATGTGTACCGGCATGTCGGAAACAACAAAGTGGTCCTTAAAGGGATATCAATACTTCTTTTATCTTTATTTTATTATGTAGGCATTAAAAAACATGAAGAACGATATAAGTCTTATCTCTCAAGCCTTTATGGTTTGAGAGATATTCACAAGCAAAGTTTCCCCCTCCCTCCCCTTTTACCTAGTGTAAGCCATCTCTTCTCAGATGTGAAATCTGGTTGCAAGACCAACAGATAACAGAAGGGGACAATCTTCTTACTATGAGAACAATGAAAGCCCTGCCCCCCTTGACAAGTTTTTCAGGTTTTCCCCTTATCTTAATTGAAGAGTGTCCCTCTCTGCAGTCTACCTGGGCACCTCCCTTCTGATCTGGCTGAACAGTGTTACAGTAGTAAAAGGGGAGGGAGGGGGATACTTTGTCATTGAATTACTCTTGAACTACAACTCTGACATAATTGAAATAACACTCTCCAAAGTCCAAATACTATGATGATTAATTAGAGCTGCTTTTATTATGAAACATTACTATCCCTTTAAGGGAAGGTTACTTCCCAGGACCATGGACGTTAAGGGGTTTATCGGAATCCTCCCATGGAGTGAATCTTTTATACTGTATTTTTTTTTTAATATAGTGTTGTATTCATGGGCATCCGGGAGGGGGGAGTGGTATCACTTGCCCCCCCTACAGCTACCCCCTCCATATAAACAAAGAGGCTGAATGGGCTGGCCTGGGGGTCATATTTTGGCTTTGCACCCCCCCGGAAACATTTTCACAGACAACCCTGGCTGTATTATTGGACAAATTAGCTTTTACAGTGAAGCCTGTGACATCAGTTATGTACAGATCTGTCTCGCAGCCTGTCAATCTTTGTCTGTTCCCTTCCCCAAGACCTGCTTCTTCCCTCCTCCTCCGATGACGGAGGATTGTGTCCTGTGACCTGGCGCTCTTTCTTGCTAATGCGCGTTCAGGACATTGTATAGACATTGACTGAGTGCAAGAATAGGCACTGACTGAGCGCTTTCATGCTCTCATTCATTTATAAAAAGTGGCAGTCCGCTTGCCTCTGCTTATTTCTTAGTACTACTTTAATATAGGTGAGAGATCCCCTTTAAAACAAGGTGCTATATTGGAGTACACCAACCACACCCATAGGAGGCAAATCAAACATATTCATTGATTTAAATGGTCTATTAACCACTTGAATGCCAGCGTTCTGCAATGCATTGGAGACCACCCTGGCATTCATAGTAACATAGTAACATAGTAAATTAGGTTGAAAAAAGACACAAGTCCATCAAGTTCAACCTTCGTCTCATACCTCAGTAACTGAGAATTTTATAGCTTTCCTGCTACCAATTAAATTAGTCTTTATCAGACCTTCCTGATCAGCCTACTGATAAACAGTATAACTCTGTATGTTCCCTTTTGAAAGAAATGTATTTAATCTTCTCTTAAATGTATCCATTGTATCTGCCATAACTACCTCCCTGGGCAATGAATTCCACAATTTGACAGACCTTACCGTAAAAAAACCCTTCCTCTGCTGAAGTTTAAACCTCCTTTCCTCTAATCTCAAGGGGTGTCACCTGGTCACCTGATCAGGCCTTGGAATAAATTCAATGGGTTAAAGTCCTCAATTAAATCGATGGGAATTTTATCTCCATCTAAACCAGTTACATAGCTGCATATGGGAATTTCAATGTAAGAAAAATGTTTATAAGAACCGTAGAATGAGATTTTCTCTATGGGTTATCTTATAGTACTGAATGAGTTAAAAGCCTCATTTAAATCAATATGAATTTTTATCTGTTGCCTTTAGTACCGTTGGTTTGCTTCAGTATCATACATACGGCTCAGTTATTTATACATGCGTACAGACGTGTGTGGGATTAGTGCTTATTTTCCTGTAGTCACCACCTTAAAAATCCAACCATGTTTCTCTCTTGAGCTGACATACACAGGGTTAATGCAGAAGATGAGCTCAAGTTAGCAGTGATAGAAAGAAAACATTAGCGTTTGACTGTCACGCTCTGCAACCACAACAGAAGCCAAGGATTAAATGAGCAAAGGATTTCAATGCAGCTTCCAGCAATAGCTGTTGGGCTGACTGGTGCATCTTAATGGGGAGAGAGTGTTTGGAAGATTCCATGTGTGCTACACAATTAATTTAAACCCTCTCACTGCCATTGGGGCCAGAAACTCATTGCTAAGAAATACTGTCTGCCTTGTCAGTTAAGGGATTAACCTTTTAAAGACCAGAGGAGTGTGCAACACATTTCAAAGCAATGCTTTGCACACTCATGTGGTCCTTAAATGGTTAAATTCACACCAATGCTTCTTGGCTGAGCAGAAAGAAGAGAGGGAAAACACATGCACATAATGATACTTTCCTTGGATACATCTATCTCCAGTGACAGAGAGAGGGAAATTATTTATGCTAAGCTCATAGAAGTGTCCCTTTAAGCAACTCTCTTGAGTAGGATTTCCTAGTGAATGCATTTTTAGTTAATAGAGTAGATTCCTACAATAAAGGGAGTCTTTTAAAATTCATTCTCACACTCCCTGCCTCTAGAGATTTCACTGTTTTTGGTGCTAGTGATATAATAAGGATGGTAAGAAAGCAGGCTCCTTAGGTGTATCACTGGAATACATACACTTCCACAAATACCTATTGTACCGTAGTGTTCTCAATTCATTGCAACATGATCAACTGTAAGTAAGCAGAGAGGAGTGCTGAAAGCATCCAGTTCATTCAACAATATGATAAAGAGTAAAGAGTAAAGTCCTCCGTACACTAATTTATTGTGTATGTTCCTGCCTAGCATTCATCTAGGGGGGGCCTTTATTCAAAAGAGGAGCAAGTCTGGGGAATATAAATGGTACAGAACACACCCATATATCGGCATTGTGGAAGTGGTCACAGCTGAGGGACCCCTGATAGTTAGGTCTGGGCAACCTGAGGCCTTCTGCCTGTGGAGGACTACAATTCCCATATTAATTGAACTGTAGTTCTCCACTGCTGGAGGTCCTCAGGTATCTGCTTCCTGTTGTAGACTGACAGGACAGAGTAGCTTCATGTAGCCTGCTATAGAAACAACACGCACCATTTAACCCTTAGAGTGCCAGAGGGGTGCGCAACCCATTGCTTTGCAAGGCTTTGCGTACCTGTCTGCCACTTAAAGGGTTATTAAATTACAGTAGATTCAAGTCTAGCAATGTAAATATTTTATATTAGCGCTACTGATCCATTAAACACTGGCTACCAATGGGGTGGCCAATACAGTTCTGGATTAACCTCTTGCAGACCAGAGAGGCAGTGAATTGTACTCCCCTTTGGGAATTAAGAGATTAATGTACTAAGGGGGCATGTATTAAGACAATTCTATGGTAAAACTGGATCTAGAATCAAATTTACTAGTACTGCGACTGCCTATATATTAACTGCAAAAATTATCCCTTAATGTTATGTCTTGTGTCGAGGGGAGAGTAGTATGGGGGTGTTTTGGGGTGCAACTTGACTCCATTTTCCAGAACATGCTGTAAAGGAAGGCTTCATGACTTGCTGACATTGGAGTCTTGACTATGGCGGAGCATTTGTGCCTGTGTTGCACTAACATGTTCTTACATTTTAGCACCTCACCCGAAGTGCAGCGGAGGATAACAGCTTAGCGCAGAGAATAATATGTGCTACTGGATTAGTGCATCCCCCCAAAAGTTTTTTTAGAATGGTGCTGCCAGGTGACAGTCCCCAAGAGGCCATTTTTAGGAGCATCTCTGCAGCATCCAATCCAAAGGCAAACCGCTGCTTTTTGTCCTTCCATTTAATGTACCATCCTACAACAAGGCTGCAAAGTAAATAAACCGTTCTCTCGCATATCTGTGTGGGAGTTAGGCTAACATCTGATGAAGCCTCTTCATTATGTGTGCTGGGCTATTTTCAACTCACTTGCAATCATATAATTTTTTTCTCTCCACTTCCCCTCTCTCTCTTCTGCACCAATAATCCTTACTTAACCCACTGGATGTGATCGAGACTTGCCTAGAATCCAAGGGGTTAACTATCTCTCTGCCAAACCCTTTGCAGTATGAAAAGAAAAGAGGAACCATTCTGGAGAAAAACAATTGTACCATAGGGGATACATAAACATTCCCTTTGATTTAAATTTGGGCTTTTAACCCCTTCATTGGTTGAGATGCTTCTGAGACCATAATTATGAGAAGTATGCTGCTCTGATCCGTTAACTCCTGAGATGAATGCACAGCCCCCATAGACCCCCGCTCTCAAAAGGAAGCAGATTTACCGCTGGGATTCTAAACTTGTGATAGTTGCCCTTTAAAAGCAGCAGAGTGAATAAAAATATAATATGCACATTCCGTTTCCTAATAGATCTGGCCTGAAGGACGGTTTATAATGGCCAGGATCACATCTTGTAAAGAGTCGAAAGACACCAAAAGACTTAATGGAAACAAATATTGCGCTTGAATTGCCTTAAATAAATAATGCCGCTTGGCAGAAATGTCGTGCATAGGAACCCACTGAGTGATGTGTTTTTTGTAGCCCTCCAGCTAAAGCTGATTAGGTTTCCTTACACTGGCCCTTTGTGTAATTTCAGCCTGGTTTACCTGTTAAATTGACCTCTGCAGGCACAGGATGCTGTTATTGTTTAATGGCTGCACATTTTAAAGCAGATATGAGACAAGGAAGATGCAGTGAGCCTGGGCAGTGAACTGCGGTAGGCTGTGTACAAATCCATAGCCAGCCATGCTGTTTCTAGAGAAGAGGGTGAGGATCTTGAATGGTATCTTGTCAAAGTCAAGAGTCCTTAGCCGACCTCAGAAGGACAGAAGCCCTCCTGTAGTTAGAGTGACATTTTTTAAACCTTTCAGTGCCAGAGGGGTGTTCACTGAATACCCTTCTGGCACTTAAAGGGATAGTAATGGTTGCTTTAAACAAATTTAACATTGTAGATATTAAAAAAATAAATTAACTGATGTAAATTCAGTCTCTCAAACATTCACAGATGTCTGCGGTCTAGCTGACGGATTGAGATTCTGGTCATTTGACTGTCTGGCAGCTATTCAGCAGAGCCAAAATAGCGCTATCTAAAAAGAAGTACTTCATTGGAACGGTCTATAAAGTGTGCTTGCAAACCATGCACACTTGTAGACCATTCCATTTAAGTATTTATTTTTAGATAGTGCTACTTCGGCTCTGCTGAAAAGCCGCTGGCCGGTCCCGGGACCAGGATCTCATGCTGTCAGCTAGAACACTGACGTCTGTGAAACGGGAGGGGGGGGACTTTATAAGTGTATATCTCTCAAACTATACATCAGTTAATTCATTTTTTAATATGTACAATATTAAACTTTGTTAAAATCAGCCATTACTATCCCTTTAAAGGGATAAAGCACGGGTGTCCTAGTTTTTACAACAGTGGGTCGCATGATCAGAAATCCACATATACGTGGGCCACACAAAAGACTGGCAGTGCATTACACATCACAATAAACTGGCAAGGCAATTTACATTACACGAGAACAAAAGAATATTATGAGAGACTAGAAGGGCAATATATAGTTACAAAAGACTGATAGGGAGTGCTGAACGAGACCAACTGGTAAGGGGGTAAGGGAAAACAAATTATGGGCACACGGAGACAAAAGAGGATCAACATTGGGCAGAGGGAGATGCTGTTTATCAGAATGCTACAGTACAGTAACAGAGGAACAAAAGATGGCACAGGCAAGAGCTGGGCACAGGGAAGCAAAAGAACAAGGCAGGTAAAAGGACGCAAGAGAGCAGCACGGAGCAGACAAAGGGGTAACGTGGAGAAAAACATGGACATAGGGGAGCAAAACAGAGCACAGGGGCAAGAGGGTGATGGGTACAAATAGGGTTTAGAGAAGTAAAAAGGGGTACTGTGGAGAAAGACAGGGACACATAGGCACAAGGGGTAAGAGGGGGCACCAGGGAGCAGAAAAGTGATGGGTACAAGTAAGGTACAGAGAAGTAAAGAGGGGAACTGTGGAGAAAGACAGGAACACATAGGAAAGCATGTGGGCACAGGGGACAAGAGGGTGATGGGTACAAGTAGGGTATAGAGAAGCAAGATAGAGACATGAGAGAGAAAAAAGGGGAACTAAGGAGAAAGACAGGGACACATGGGCACATGGGGCAAGAGGGGGCACCAGGGATCAGGAAAGTAATGGCTACAAGTAGGGTACAGAGAAGTAAAAAGGGGAACTGTGGAGAAAGACAGGAACACATAGGAAAGCATGTGGGCACAGGGGACAAGAGGGTGATGGGTACAAGTAGGGTATAGAGAAGCAAGATAGAGACATGAGAGAGAAAAAAGGGGAACTAAGGAGAAAGACAGGGACATGGGGTCATCTCTAGTATTTGAGGGGTTAAAAGACCCATTTATGTCAATCGGAATTAGTGTTTGTCCACTGCAGTGCAGTTGATTTGCACCAGAATTGCTCCAATTTGCTTTTGTACATAAAACCTGATAGCCAATCTGTTTAAAAACAGCAAACTGGATTTAATCTGGACTAAGCCAGCTGCACCATAAAGGACAAATACAATTTCCTGTTACATCAAAACTGGGCTTTTTAACTCCATAAATGCTAGATAGGTCCCCAGTGCATTGCTTCACATTGCTGGTGTTTAAAATGTTAAAAGTGCACTGGTTTTTAGGAACTGGTATTTGTCCCCATGGCGCCGTTGGTTTACGCCAGAATAACTTGTTTGCTTTCAAAAACTCTGTGACCTTAAAGGGATACTAATGTTTCAAAATAAATGCAGCTCCAATTAATCTTCATAGTATTTGGGCCATGGAGAGTCAGAGTTGTAGTTCAAGAGTAATTGAATGATAAAGTATCCCCCCCCGCCCCTTTTACCTAGTGTAACATTGCTCACCTCAGATGTGGAATCCAGTCCTGGGACCAGACCAATCACAGCGAGGGAAATCTTACTGTGAGCATAAGGAAAACCCTGCCCCCTTGAAGGGCATTTTTTTCCTTATGCTAACAGAAGATTGTCCCTCGCTCCGATCCATCTGAACGGTCTTGCTGTGCAGCTTTACATAGGTAAAAGTGGCGGGAGGGGGACAGTTTAGGATTCAGTTACTCTGGAACTACACATCATAGAGAATGATAACGCTGTACATGGGCCAAAAACTATAAAGAATAATTGGAGCTGTATTTATTTTCAAGCATTGCTATCACTTTAAAAAAGAAATAAAACAAAAAAACACACACAAGACATCACCCTGGTAATAATGATGTTTCGGAGATATGAACTATAAAAGGTGCTCCATAAAATCAATGTGGAAGACCTGGTAAGTGCCTCTCAAGCTTCTGGAGTCTAGAAGATTATGGACAATCTCTTCAAGAGGATTTTGTATTTACTTACAGTAAGAGTGCGGAATATTTCTCCACGAGCTGCAAAAAAACTACTGGGGGACTGAGGGTACCAGGGGAGGGCTGGCAACTTGTGGCCCAGGGGGCAAATACATTCAAGTGGCCCATTTCTATTATCGTTCAAGCCCACTGTCCCAGCCCACCCCCTCTTGTTAATTTTAAAATTAGCATTAATGTTGTAACGTAAGAGAAGTGATGCCACATAGCTTAAAGCTGAAATGGGGCTACATTAGTGCACTACTACTAAGCTTACAATTTAAGTAAAACTTACATAGTGATACTATACAGCTTACAAGGGAAATGGTTTATGCTACTAGTTTAGCTCCATTTCAGTTGTAAGCTCTGTGGTATCACTAGTGTATCTCCATTTACAGAAACAATTGGGAGATTTAGTGAGGTGCAGTAGCCTACCAGCTCAGACATATGACCAGCTCAGGGGGCAATTGTCCCCCTGCTCCCCAGGCCAGCCCTCCCCTGGAGGGTACAATACAACTGTGTATGGTGTATCCCCAGGCACTCGCAAACTACATATTCAATATACAACAATCAGTTATTAAATCCTACACCCATGCATGCTAGAGTCTTCTCCAGATCCTTGCAAAGCTTTTGAGATATATCTAGCATCCAAGGGGTTAAAATAAAGTGGAGATACAACAGAATGCGAAGCATGTTACATGATGAACATTGCACATTAACTGGTGTTCTGTTGGCAGAATGTTATGATCAATTATGCATATGCAATTAGGACAAGCTGAGCAATGCACATATTATTAACTCTAGCTCTGCTGGAGGGGCCGGCAACATAGGGATGAACAATTTGATAACAGAAGCTTCAGGAAAAAAGCTTTCCTTTGTACTACACGGGAATGGTGGACGAGATGGATTTTACATCTGAAGTCACTCAGAGAGGCTCATGTGTTAACCCTCTGAGTGTCAGAGGGGTACCTCCAGCACTCAAAGGGTTAAAGGGATAGTAATGTTTCACAAAAACACCAGCTCCAATTAATCTTCATAGTATTTGGACCATGGAGAGTGTCATTTCAATACTGTCAGAGTTGTAGTTCAAGAGTAATTGAATGATAAAGTATCCCCCTCCCACCCCTTTTACCTAGTGTAACACTGCTCACCTCCGATGTGGAATCTGGTCCTGGGACCAGACAAGTCACAGCAAGGGACAATCTTCTTACTGTGAGTAAAAGGAAAACCCTGCCCCCCTTGACAGGTATTTCGGGTTTTTCCTTATGCTCAGTGAAGAGTGTCCCTCTCTGCAATCCATCCGGACAGTCTAGCTGCTCTGAGGTGAGCAGTGTTACATCAGTAAAAGGGGCAGGAGGGGATACTTTATCGTTCAGCTACTCTTGAACTACAACTCTGACAGTATTGAAATAACACTCTCCATGGCCCAAATACTATGAAGATTAATTGGACCTGCTTTTATTGTGAAACATTACTATCCCTTTAAGAACTGGAATTCTGGAGCAAACCAAATGCCCTATATAGGCCAAATAAGCACTCCCAAATGCAATTTGATTTAAAAGGGGGCTCTTGAATTCTAGAGAGGTCTCCAAACGTGTTAGAAGCCTTTCTAGCATTCGAGGGGAATATATAAAGGGGAATTTGGGGAATTTTTATGTAGTCAGTACGGTACATTTGGTTTCTTCCAATTCCTCTTAGAACATCAATCTCACTGAATTACTAAACCAGTGGTATAGGGTAGTAAACGGGACATCACGTTACTAAACTGCTTTGTATTGATGCGTGAGTATGATTATTCCTATTTAATTCTCTCCATCAGTATCTTGGGAACATAGTGAAGATTTATAAGGAACTTACTATTGCTCTTAAAGGGATAGTAATGTTTCATAATAAAAGCAGCTCTAATTAATCATCATAGTATTTGGACTTTGGAGAGTGTTATTTCAGTTCTGTCAGAGCTGTAGTTCAAGAGTAATTCAATGACAAAGTATCCCCCTCCCGCCCCTTTTACTGATGTAACACTGTTCAGCCAGATCAGAAGGGAGGTGCCCAGGCAGACTGCAGAGAGGGACAATCTTCAATTAAGATAAGGGAAAAACCTGAAAAACTTGTCAAGGGGGGCAGGGCTTTCATTATTCTCATAGGAAGAAGATTGTCCCCTGCTGTTATCCATCTGGTCTAGCAACCAGATTCCACATCTGAGAAGAGATGGCTTACACTAGGTAAAAGGGGCGGGAAGGGAAACTTTGCTTGTGAATATCTCTCAAACCATAAAGGTTTAAGAGATAAGATTTATATTCTTCTTCATGTTTTTTTAATGCCTACAAAATTAAATAAAGATTAAACGAAGTATTACTATCCCTTTAATTTCTTTAACAGAATGAGTTATTTGGGTAGAAGTCAATTATGCCGCCATTTGATATCGCTACTTATATTTTATTTTTTAATTGTATCTTCAGTTGTTTCCATTTAATCAGCTCCATTTTAGTCTGTTGATGTTTGTTTGCTGCAAGGATGTGTTTACTATAACAGTCTGAATTAGATAATCCTTTGAGACAATTACCACAAAAGATTCTTTAGTACATTGTAAACATTTACAGATAGTGAATTGTTGATGCTTGCCTACATCCTACTAGACTCCCACACATGAATCCTGTGCGTGATTCTTTAGTACATTGTAAACATCTTCAGATAGTGAATTGTCAGTGCCCAACTCCACTCTATAAAATTCCAATCCAAGAAAAAAATAAAAAATAAATAAAAGCATATATATATCTTCTTGAGAAAAGCTCTTGTATGAGCCAAAACATTGATCTAAAATAAAACCTTAATTTTCTTTTCTCATATCCTATATAATAATTCACTAGGATGTTTGTCAGAAGCCGTCATGCTCAGTAGGGACTACCCAAATGCACAGAATGCTGGGAGTTCTGTGCTGGGGGCATTCTGTCTTTTCGGTCAGTCTCTATAGTGCATGACTGCGTCGGAGGCAGGACGCAGAGCAGGACTGTGCTGTTAACCCATTGAGTGCCAGAGGGTTATGCACTGCACTGCAAAGCATCACCCGGACCTTGGACCGTGTACACAAGCTTTTACACTAATATATATATATATATATATATATATATATATATATATCCCTTACTGTTGTATGAAAGACATACACTTTGGTAAGTTTGCTTATTCCTTCAAATGGAATTTTAAAACAGAAGAGGAGTAACTTGTACTGTCCAAGTCACACATTGGCCTTCTATTGCAGTACTTCCAGATATAGTTGCTGGACACATCTACTATTCTATGTGATTGATCAGTGGGGCCCCATTGTGTCTAATCTATGTGGTTGGTTAGTAGCAACCCCATGTTTCAGAAGATCCATTTTGTGATATCGGATTGTTCATCAAAGATCCAATAAAATCCTCAAGTGAAAGAGTTAGGTGCAAGGTGAAACCATATGAGTGAACATTTAAAATATATGGAGTTTTGCAGTTTTGCCAGTATGGTATATAAATGGACAGTGGTAATAGAGGGAACCACAGTACCATGCCCATGAAACTGGCATCATTAGAGACAGTATTTTTACATATAAAAGATAAAAACATAAAAGGAGGTACTCCTAGTGTAATGTTTTCTTGGGAAAGAATTGTGATCCATTCACTAATCACACCGGGTGAATGTCTACTTACAAACATGGTGGCTGGAACCAGCACATATGTGTTGTCCAGGGTATCAGATCAAAGCAATTATAAACTGCCAAAACAACAGTATTCTTTCAAAGTAGTGATATTGGGCCGCCCTTATCATCTCACAAATGGTCACAAATGTATCCACAAAAGAAAAAACATAGCAGGCGCCAATTGTGCCTCATCACTTTAAATAGATAAAAGATAAAATGTAATAATAGTAATAAGCTCACTAATTTAAATGGTCAGATGCAACATACCCCATACTCCAACAAGCAGGCAAGCAGAGATATTCAGCCGTCTGCTTAGGCTCACTTGGACTGTAGAAATTCCTCATACTAACCAGATGATTAAACATATGTTTATTCACATAAAACATAATAAAAATGATCTAGGAAGTTTGAAACACTGTTGCTTTTTCAAGATCAAAATGGTAAAGGAATTAACAACATGCTAGCTATAGTTTAAATGACCCAACTCTAATACCCAGTGGTTGACAGCTGCCATGTCCAATCTACCCCCAAAAATATATTCCATATATATATATATAAACAAGCTGTGTGTCTGTAAATCTAAAATTAACAAACCATGATATTTATATATATATATATATATATATATATATATATATATATATATATATATATATCCTTATAACATAAAGTCCTAGAATGCGTCACTCACTGTGTATGTAACCGCACAGGTGCAGTAGGGACTCGCTAAACAGGCTGATCCGAAGCGGAGAGCTCCGGATGGCTCACAGTCTGTCTGTGCTCCCGGCTCCAGGGCAGCAGCCGAGGTGGCTGGGTGACAAACTGTCACCCAGCGCCTCCGCTGCTGCCCCAGAGCCGGGAGCACAGACAGGCTGTGAGCCATCCGGAGCTCCCTGCTCCGAATCAGCCCCTGTATACAGGCTTTGTAACTAGTATATATATATATATATATATATATATATATATATAGAAGGAGAGGAAGGAAGCACTCACGATAAGTAGACAAATGCCTGGGTGCTTGATTGAAAGGAAATAATCACAACCGAAGAAATCAGCACTCAAACAAAAGTTGGAGTTATGCAAGGACTGTGTCCTACATATACCAAAAAAGTACTTAATGCTCTGATACTAATATTAGTATCAATTAATAATCAGTTGATACTGCACACCAGTATGTTGATGTGGTATAATGTTCAGAACAGTTGGCAGCACACCGTAACAATCAGGGCTATTGTTATCTCTATAAAACACAAAATTATAACTATATATTGCCTTACATAAACATGCTGATGCATTGAAAATCCCAATAAAAAAGACATAATGACATACCACAGTATCCAGGTTAATTAAATATTGGGGTCAACTCAAACTCACAGGGAGCTAGAAAATCAAGTTCGGGCCAAGCCACCACAAAGCCACCCACATGGTCTCAAGACTTTAGATTGTAAGCTTTCGGGCAGGGACCTCGCACCCAATGTTTCACTCTACAAAGCAACTGTAATCCTGTATTGTTTAAACCCTTAAATTGTAAAGCGCTGCGTACCCTTGTGGTGCTATATAGATAAACATATTCATTCATTCATTCATTCATTGCAACCGATTACCCAGATATCAAAACAGAGGTATCTCTGAGGTAACAGGATAACGCTATAACTTCTCAGCATTTACACAATCCAGACAAGTAACTTATGTTGCCATACAGATACATCGTGGAACATCAGAAATAATATTACTAGTAATATAAACATACTGTGTACATGGATGGTAGCACATCATCCCTCACTACAAGGTGGTCGAATCATTAACCAACATAGGTCCCAAGGGCTACTTCACCATCCATTCCCCCACCCTAACTATCCAGCTTACAGACAAGAAGGAGCCCATCACCATAACACAAGAAATAAAAACATATATAAATAGAAAATAAAAATAAAACATTACATCATAATACAAATATATATAGCAAGTATATCCATCATGACTCCACACCACAAATTGACCAAAAATACAATAAAATAAATATATGTATCAAAACAAGTATACCTATATATATTTACACACATATCAGTAAAAAACTTAATTAAGGGGAAATATTAGAAACTCAGCTTTACATTTTTGTTAACGTATTCATTGAAAAAGTAGGGTACTCTAAGCTGGTGTTCACTACACAACAAAGTGCCACAGTACTCTAGCTAAGAGCCACTGCTCTTGACAGTTGCTTACTCTGCCTAATGGAAAATACAGACTGAGATAGGGTTCTAGGCAGGATCCCAAATTGGGGCCCAAAGCCCAGCTGCACTGGAGCCCACCCCTGTCTACCAGTGGACAAGGCTGGGGTGTAAGACAGTGTATGTGAGGGTCTGTGACTATCAGTGGACAGTGGACAAGGCTGGGGTGCTAGGCTATACATTTGAGTGTCTGGGACTACCAGTGGACAGTGGTACACAAGGCTGGGGTGCTAGACAGTGCATGTGAGGGTCTATGAATACCAGTGGAGAGTGATACACAAGGCTGGGGTGCTAGAGAGTTTATATGAGGGTCTGTGACTACCAGTGGACAGTGGAACACAAGGCTGGAGTACCAGAGAGTGTACGTGAGGCTCTATGAATAACAGTGAGGAGTAGATGTCACAAGTGACATGGAAGGCTTTCCCTGGTTCCACCCATTCTTAACCAGAAGATCAAGAAGATGGAAGCATGGAGCCATGATACCTTGTGCAGTTGCCTCTATTGATCTCCCAGCACCACTGAATGGGAAATCAATAGCTGGGGGGGGGGCATCAGGAAGGATCTTGAAGACACCAACAAGATCTGGCAAGTATGGGCCAAGCCGCAGACTGGGCCATTGTATTGACACTGGCCCTAGGCAATAGCTTATGTCACCAAGTGTATAGTTTGGCATTGCCTGTGGCCAAATGATATCTGCCTTGAATTTGGTGCTGTGTTTTGATCCAGGAGTCGAATGCCAATACAATTGCCCATTCTAAGCCTGCGGTTTTACCTTTAAGAAACTGGCTAATGATACGCATTGTTATGTTGTTTATTACTTGCAGATACAAAACCATGATCAATAGAAAGATCTGGTGAAAGAGAATTCCACCCCAGGGCTGCATAATTAACTCTAGGTCATCTACAGAAATGAGAGAAAATGAGATTTCACAGGCAGAGAAGATAAAGGAACCCAGCACTTGCATGCCATTTACTGTCTTTCACAACTGGAACAACTTATTCACGAGTGGGGGGAAGATGATGTACAAATGAAGTTTAAATGTAAATAAAGAATAGACAAAACATCTTAATACCTGGGAAAAATATTGATCCATGAGAAATATGATTGACTGCAGTTGATTAAAGATGGGGGGATGGGGTAGATTTTAGCCACTGCAGTAATCGCAACTTAGTATTAAATACAGGTTAGAAGCTGTATGTTCAAAAGAAAAGTGGACCATTTGCACTGTAGGGGAGACTAAAAATCAGTTCACCAACAAAACAGATTTAGCAGCTCAAACCCAGCAAGTCAAATAATGCATCAAAGAAATGGAATCGGCTGTGTGGGAGATTAATAGTTGGGAGCATTAGGAAGGGTCTTGATGCCCCACCAAGAGGTCTGACGTTTAATATAATTAACCCTTTCAGTGCCACATTGGATACCTCTCTGACACTCAAAGGGTTGAAAAAAAGACAAGGTTTGCTGCAGGAGTAAAGATGTGCAACACACCTGCTAGTTAAAAGATGAAGTTCAATGGGCTTCCTGTATACAATTCAGGAGCAAGCCAAGCTGACCAGACTCACCTTTAAATGGGGACTCATAGCAAATATGCTTATGCACGGAAATCAAATCAGCATCACAGTAAGAATATTTCATAAGTACCTCCCAATTAAAGGTGAGGTCTGTTCAGCCTACTTCAGGGGAATAATAATAATTTCCATTGATTTTAGAGGAGCGTTTAACACTTTGAGTGCTAAATAGGTCACCAACACAATGTGAGGAAATGTACTGGGGACACCTCTAGAAGTCAAAGGGTTAAAGCGGAACTTTCATTAAAATTAAAGTGTCCCCAAATCATTATTAACATAGCAATACACATATAAATACTTTTATTACCCTGAATAAGTCCAGCATTATTGAGAAATACAACTTCAGCAGACATCAGCCGCAGGTATCTTGCTGTAGACTCTCTGTACACCTGTGCCATTAGTCACTTCCTGTACCTTAAGGTACAATGGAGCTCCCCTCACCAATCCTGATAGAGACCGGGATGGACAGCGTAGACTCACAGATGCCTTTTCGGCAAGATGTCTGCGTGGTTGCCCACTGATGCCTGCCAAACAAGTCTAATTTCTTAATAATGCCAAACTTATTCAGGATAATACTATTTATTTATTTATAAAATGTTTTACCAGGAAGAATACATTGAGATTCCTCTCGTTTTCAAGTATGTCCTGGATACTAGATATGCTTATCGCTATTTGAATAATGATTTGGGGTGCACTTTAATTTTAATGAAAGTTCCTCTTTAAATAGCCCAATTTAAATCAATTGGGATTTGTCTCCTAAGGAACAGTTGCTTTATACAGAAATGTTGCACACTGTTTTATATATATAAAGCAAGGGGTGGACAAAAATATAAAATCCTTAACCCTCTGATTGGCAGAGGGGTACGCAACGCATTGCAAAGCAATGCATTGCGTACCCCTCTGGCACTCAAAAGTGTTAAGAGCCAGAAAGAATTTCCAGGAAGCCAATGACACAGGAACACGCATGCTGATGTATATACTATATCCCCCAAATGTAGAAGCCAGAAGTTTACATTTAGGAGTCAGGCTCGTGGGGTTTTTCTACCCTTTTATAAAGCTGTATGGGTTTTGTGTCTGTCCTCTTGCTTGATTTGCTATTGATTACTTTCCTTATCCACCCAGCTTCATTAACTAAAGCCTGGATTCCATTGCTGTTGATAACATTATCAAGGGTTTTATCTTCAATTCTTTTTATAGACTTCTTCAATGGGAATCTGATAGATTAAACCAGTGGTAATCTAGTCCTAAATCTCTGAAGGTTTTATATTTCTACAATTGAAGCATCTGAAACAATTGAGAAAACTACAAAAACTAGACTATATCGAACAAGAATAAATAGTTTTTCACAGTACACAATTTTACTGTACAAAATGTATATGAACAAATCAAAATGATTTTGAACCTCTTGATTGCTATGATGTCTTCAATAATTGCTTCGTAATGTGCATACCTGGAAATTTTCATTTGCGGAGTCCCCTCTGATGCCGCTGGGGAGTATAAAAATGCAGCAAACTGCAGCAATAGGAGGCGGGGTGTACCCGAGAGTAGTGGCGGAACTTTATGAGGCATCACACAAGTGGGCGGGAAGTGCAGGGAACTGGGTGGGGAAGGAGGAAAAAGTGGGAAGAACTGGGTGGGAAGGAGCAGAAGTGGGCAGATTTTTAAAGAAATATACCCACTTCTCCAAGAGCTACTAACGAAGGACTAAGACAGAGAAAAAGACAGAATCAAAGGCAGTTCGAATAATAAGTTGCGTTTAACTTACATAAAAAATCACAGACAAAACTATATAAAAGATTTTAGAAAAATAATGCAACAGTACTTCCAATTATAATTCAGAGACCATGTGTACGTATAATGGTAGATCACAGTCCACATACTGCAGAGTATCACTTCACTCGACCGTAGCCGCTACCTCTTCAATTTATCTCTGGCGTAGGATACTCCAAACATGTAACAAGGGGGGCACGGTTTTCATTGTTCTCACAGGAAGAAGATTGTCCCTTGCTGTGAGTTGTCTGGTCCATGGACCAGATTCCACATCTGAGGGGAGGTGGCTTACACTAGGTAAAAGAGGCAGGAGGGGGATACTTTATCATTCAATTACTCTTGTACTACAACTCTGAGAGTATAGAAATAACACTCTCCATAGTCCAAATACAATGAAGATTTATTGGAGCTGCTCTTTTTGTGAAACATTACTTTCCCTTTAAATTAACAGGCAGATGCACAGCCAGTTAGAATTAGTGCTCTGGTAATAGATGTGTGATCTAGCAAATGGGAACACAAGAGCTTGAAACTGAATCTGTTCGGATTCCAGAATATCTGAAATCCTTACAGTGTTGACACAACTGGGTAGGTAGTCCAAAACCCATCTGTCCTGGTCTAAAGCAGACAGGTGACAATCCTCTACTAATGGCCCCTATGGATATCAGCTTTGTGCCTTTTTTCAAGAGATAATGTCTACAATGAGTCCTCAATATCATGTGCATGGAGGCAGACATAACAGTTTCTAACAAAACCACAGGATACCATCTCCACCACTGCAGATGACAGTCTTAACCCTTTAACACCTAAAGGACAGGTGATGTGCAAAGACCATCACTGGTGGATTTGTGTTAAGGACTGATGGCGGTCCTGGCAAGTCATGGAATTCTGGGATAGCAGCATGGCTGCACTCCACTCTGCCATCCCAGAATTCATTGCGACAAAAAAGTGCAGTGGCCTTAACGGCTGCCCAGCGCTGCATTGGGAGGTTGTTAAAGGGTTAAGGACCAGAGGGGTGTGCAACAAATTGCTTTCAAGAGCGTTGTTTACCACCCTGGCACTTAACCCCTTAATTAAGGACCAGTGCACACTCTCGTAGCCGGCACTTAAGGACCACGGAGCTTTTTTTTTTGGGGGGGGGGATCCGATCCCAAGCACCATGCAGCCACGTGGGGAGCCCTGAATTCCATGACGTGCCAGGACTGTCACCGGTCCTTAAGTGCCGGACAGCCATGACAGTCCTGGCACGGCACTGGACGTTAAGAGGTTAAACTTTAGAGTTAAGTAGGTTTATGCATTCTGTCAGCTTCAGTCTGAAAAATCTGCCAACAACTGTCATGTCCACCTCCATGGACTTGACATCCAGGAGAGAATAAACATGTTATCTCTTGAACAAAGGCACAAGAATGAAATTCACAGGGGTCATTCAGATTTTCTAGCCATAGCAACTTTAGGCGGTGTTAATTCTCCTTTAACCCTCTACTTCCAATGCAAGTCTGTTCTAGAAGAATTACTCAGTGATGTGCTACATTAAAACTACTAATATTAACCCTTTAAGGACCAGAGGGGAGTGAAATGCATTGCACACCCTCCGGTCCTTAATGGGTTAAAACCCAAGCAGAATCTTTATCTTGGTTCCCTTTCTCACAAGGAAATCTCCTTAATTACCTATGGGCAAGAAAACATTTTTTGCCAAGTTTTAAATATGGATTTTTCCTCCAGAGCATCCGTGAAGAATTAAAAAAAAAAAAAAAAAACCCTCATCTTGGCATCCAGCCATAAAGAAAACTTAATTACTTATGTGAAATTATTTTAAGGATTTAACTGCACTTGTTAATGGGGAATCTGAGCACTGCATGCAGAACACATCTTATGAACTGTGCTGCTTATAAGCCACCACCTCTCTGAAGGGCAGGACCCTGTACAAATGAGATATTCATTATACGGAAGGTTAACAGTAGATGTGTAATTAATTGGAAGAGAGTAGCGATGCTCGTTAACCGTTTGAGCGACAGAGGGGAGGGCAAAGCATTGCTCTGCAACCTTCTGGCTCTCGAGGGGTTAAGAGTAAAGATTGGGACCGGGCCTCCCACTTGTCTACTTTAGGAATTTATAAAGAGCAGAATTCATCTGCCCATTAATAATAATAATAATAATAATAATAATAAAATATCTAACAATATTGACATATTCAAATGACTATTGTTGTGCAGTCTTAAATACAGGAGTTTATTACAGCGAATACCTGATTTAGTCCTGTGCAACTAGACATGCTAGTAAAGCACATGAATACCCTCCAACTGGCCCTTTTTAGCAGATGAAGTGCTTTTTTGTGCTTTTGTACCTTATACAACAGCAAGAGCATTTGGTAGATTTTTTTCAGTACAGCGGGTAGGGTATCTCTGCTGGGTTCATTCTGCATGTAACAGAGAAAACTCAGGCACAGGAGTTAAAGGGATCGTAATACTTCGTTTTATCTTTATTTTATTTTGTAGGCATTAAAAAAACATGAAGAGCGATATAAGTCTTATCTCTCAAAACCTTTATGGTTTAAGAGATATTCACAAGCAAAGTTTCCCTTCCCGCCCCTTTTACCTAGTGTAAGCCATCTCTTCTCAGATGTGGAATGCAGTCCATAGACCAGACAGATAACAGCAGGGGACAATCTTCTTTCTATCAGAACAATGAAAGCCCTGCCCCCCTTGACAAGCTTTTCAGCTTTTTCCCTTATCTTAATTGAAGATTGTCCCTCTCTGCAGTCTACATGGGCACCTCCCTTCTGATCTGGCTGAGCAGTGTTACATCAGTAAAAGGGGCGGGAGGGGGATACTTTGTCATTGAATTACTCTTGAACTATAACTCTGACAGTATTGAAATAACACTCTCCAAAGTCCAAATACTATGATGATTAATTAGAGCTGCTTTTATTATGAAACATTACTATCCCTTTAAAGATGTACACTGTAAAACTGAATGCGGTAAGTGCTGGCCCTACAGCCATCCACACGACTCCTTGGATGAAGCCCAAGGAGCTATTTCTGAATAAAACTGAAGACCTAGCTTCATTCACCAATAAGCATGCCCACCAGCTGTGATACCTGGCACAAGGGCAACGTGCACACTAACCACAACCGCATTGACAGACATGCACCAAGACCCAGCCACCACACCAACCCTCTCCAAGAATGCCACCCACAATGAACAACCGACCTACGGAGTAAAGTTGAAGGCCACATGGGAAGGGTGGGGTGTTCCTCGCAGCTCTGCACAATGTACCCAAGATGGCCACAGGCGGAACAGATGGCCTCATGGTTCAATATCACTTCTGGAACCATCCTCCCGTCAACACCATGAGCACCAGAAGAGGAGAGCCGGAAGCAGAGTCAAATCCAGATGCTCCAACCCAAGCCCTGTCACACACCCTGCGCCCAGTTTCCCTGAACTCCGGGGGGTTTCAATAAAGATGTATGACACTGACATTAAGGAATGGAGGGCTAATGTGCCCTGAAATTGTGTCTGTGGGCTGTATTTAATAAGTTAAAGATAGTCAATTCTGGGCCAAACCAACTGTAACATAGGTGACATATGAAAATATCAATTGATTTAAATGTAGCATGTAACCCCTTGAATGCTAAAGAGATCCCCAGCGCAGTGCTTTCCAGTGCACTGGAAACCTCTCTAGCATTCAAGGTGATAAATGCCACATTTAAATCAGTGGGGATTTTGTGGGAGATTTTCATTTGTCCCATATGATGCAGATGATTTGCCCCAGAATGGTACCTCTTTATCTGAATCCTGATCATCTCACACATTAACAGATCACTTATGATGGGCAGAATGGTACTTCAGTGTCATTTAGGGGAGCCTGCACTCTGCTATCACTAGTGATGTGTCTGTGACCAGATCTCAGGTCTACTAGAGGTCTATCACTGAGGTAAAACAGCACCTTAGTCATCATTGGTGGAGGAGTTACTGACCCCTCTGGGCAAGAAGTGACTTTAGGGGTGCAGATGTTGAAGATACAACAGGATCCAACATCAAAGGAGACCCATATCTCCAGCATTCAACAGGGTTTAATTCTGGCCCAGGGAAAATATTTTTGTTTCAGGAGCTCAAAATGGTTTGCATCAGGGCCCTCCATGGACTAGTTACATCAAAAGCAAGGAGGAGAAATCTGGAGAATGTTTAAAGCAGAACTATCACCTTGAGCAAAGATGGCCCAAATAATTCCTCATCTGGCGACTAGATGCTCAGTAGCGCTAGTTGCCAAAATTATTACCTGGTTATTGAGAATTCTATACTGCTCCCGGACTGACAGGCAGGACAGAGCGCAGACATCTTTCCATAGTGACGTCTGCACTCTTGCGCTGTCAGTCATAGCCGGCTGTTGGAGGCATTGCTAGGAGCCATTCGGCTCCAAAAGGGAGTGACAGCGCAGGCGTGCAGACGTCACTATGGAAAGATGTCTGTGCTCTGTCCTGCCTGTCAGTCCCTGAGCAGTGGATAATTTGTGTTAACACGGTAATAATTCTGGCGACTAGCACTACTGAGCAGCTAATCGTCAGATGAGGAATAATTTGGGGCCATCTTTGTTAAAGGTGGTAGTTACGCTTTAAAGGGATAGTAATATTTAATTATTACTAATCCCTATATTAAAGTCCTATCCTATATAATAATTTGCAAAAACGTGTGTAACGCTGCAGTCATGCGCAGCAGAGACTGCCAGCGACGAGGCTAATACACAGAGGGGAGCTCTGAAGGAGCATCCTGCTCTGTATCAGCCTCGGCACGTGCAGTCTCTACTGTGCATGACTGCACCACGACCGGCTGGCAGTGGCACTGTGGCCCGTGTAATGGGCTCTTCAATTAGTTAAAAATAAATGTATTGCCCACAGTGTCATCTCTCAAACCTTTATGGTTTGAGAGATTATCGCTCCTAAAGTTGCCCTCTCTCTCCCCCTTCCCCGAAGTCAGCGAGGGCAACTTTAGGAGCGATTATGTCTCAAACCATAAAGGTTTGAGAGATGACACTGGGGGCAATACATGTATTTTTAATAGGACTTTAATATAGGGATTAGTAATAATTAAGTATTACTATCCCTTTAACCCTCTGAGTGACAGATGTTTATGCAACTCATTTCTTTGCAATGCATTATATACCCCTCTGGCTGCTGCCATTCTTTTGGTGAGTAATCTACAGCAGAAAACACAATTTAGCAGACTCTTTCTTTCAATTTCTGGCCATATATTCAAAGGAAAAGAGGAGTAATTCTAGGGCGAACCAGCTGAGCTATAGGGGAGATCTTAAAATTCCAAAAAAATGTCATCAATATAAATGGGGATATTAACCTCTTGAATGCTGGAGATGTCTCCAATGCCTTGCATCGGAAGGCATTGGAGACAATTCTAACATTCAGTGGGTTAAAATCCCCATTTAAATGAATGTGAATTTTTAGTCAACCCGTTACAGAATTCCTCCACTTTTCTTTTTAACATAAGGCCCATAGTGTTTGTATTGATAATTTCGTCTCCCAAAACAATGGATTCACTATATTATCCCTTTATGTTGCCGGCCTATTCCTGCAGTCACAGAAACTCCCAGATGAATATTTTCAGTCCCAGATTAACAATGAACTTTTTAAATCTAGACTGTTTGACTAAGCATACTACAAAGACAATTAGATACATCTGGATCCATGTGTGTTTTTTGAAAAGACAATCTTACCTTGCTGAGGCTAATGAAACATGTAATGTGCCCTGAGGCACTAGGTATCGTTAATGATATTCTAGGCATGCAGGGGTTTATCAAGGGGCTTCTTTCGTTCCTCTTTCTCTACCCAACAGGGCTGACAATCCCTGAAAATATTTTTCACTGACAGTAATGAAAATTTTTACTAACAACCACATTTTTCGAACACATTTGCATGAACCATCATATTATTCCACTGCATTCCAATGCCTCTAATAATATGCATTCTGTTTCCAAAGAGATTAAAATTGGAAATGGAAGTGTGCACAGCCAACTTAATTAGTCGAACAGCACTGCATTCCACTAATTTATAGAAAAGAAGACAATAAAGTGGTAAATAATGTAAAATACATTCATGTATTTGCATTGTGTTTTTTTGTGTTTTTACTGACAGTTCAGTTTTTTTACTGACACCTACAATTTTAGCAAATTTTTATCGACTGTCAGAAAATTTACTGACGTTTGTAAAGCTGTTTCCAAGGGCCTACAATTAACTCCTTTTGTTCTAGGTGACATGGGGTTCAATCCTGACAAGACCAACCTAGCTTGTTCTCCTGGTTCATTAAGGTGCTAATGCCTGCAACCCTTCCCTTCCCACACCAACAGCAACTCCCCCCATAACCTGCCCCAAACACAAGAACTAGTACAACCTTGATTGAAACAAAACAGTAACTTACACTCTGAAGACATGGACACAGGTGTAGGTGTCAAATTAAAGGTCACAGCTTTTATTGGAGGCATTTGGCCTATTTAATGGACCCCTGGGAGACCTCAGCCACCATTATAGCCCTAACACCACCATTTCCCTCACCTCACCTGTCCCCATGGGCGTCCAGAGGGGGGTCTTGCCTCTCAATATAAACGTAGGGGCTTGGTGGGCTGGCCAAGGGATCATACCATGGCTTTGCCCCCCTCCCAGAAAAAATTTCTGTGGACGTCCCTGTCTGTCCCTACACTAACTCCTATCACACCTTCCCACCACCAAGGAGAGGGAGAGCTCACCATACATTGTTCCCTAGGTGTGCTCCCCTTCCCCCCAGCAGAGAGGAAGTGGAAGGCTGGGCATGGCCCCTAATGCTGGCTTCAGACCCAGCCTGGGCCATCCACCATTTTTTTACAATGGTATTTGTATGGTTAACACGGAGATTAAGATTTAATACAAACACATATGGGTACAAGCAGGGGTAGAGTGGCAGCTTTTTTACTAGGGGATTCAAACAATCCTGCATGCCCAGATACTGCGGCATTTATCATACATGTGAACTGTTCAGATGTGCCCCAGATACTCCAGGTCACAGGCTGATTCTTCAGCTGTGGTGAATTTCCTGAGAAACTCTGCCCGTTTCTCCTCCTTCCCACCCTGTTCAGCCCACTTACCAACCACTTCCTGATTAAGCTCCACCCAACTCATTTAAGCCACACCCACTTTATTGAAGCAACTATTGTCATTAACCTAACCCTTGTGAAGCAATGCATTGCGCTTTAAGGGTTAAGCCTGGTCACAGCTCATGAGCCCTCTCCAGGTGCTCAATAGGAGGAAGTTCCCAGGTATAAGCATTATGTAAGGGCAGTGCTGGAGAACAAGCTTTACTAGTCCAATCGCCCACGGCAGTTTGTACAACTGAAACATCTGCTGCTAATCTTCTTTAGGGGCAAAGTTATTAACCCCTTGGATGACAAAGACATCCAAAACACATTGCTTCACAAAGCACTGGCGATGTCTCTAGCATCCAGTGTTTCATCATCTTTGTGATTCTCGAAGACTAATTAGGGCCATATGTTCAAAAGAGAAATGGAGGAGTTCTGGGGCAAACCATTTGCACTATAGGGAGAACTAAAAATTATAATAAATTCCCATTGATTTTAATGGGGGTTCTAACTCCTAGAATACTAGAGAGTTCTCCAATGCATTGCTCTGCAATGCACTGGAAACCTCTCTGACATTCAAAGGGTTAAAATCTCCATTTTTTAGCAATATGTTTTTTTTTAGTTCTCCCTGTAGTGCAAATGGTTAGCCCCAGAACTCCTCCACTTCTCTTTTGAACATACAGCACTTTATTTTCTAAACTAAAACAGATATTTACAGCTCTGCTTCCCAAGAGGTTCTGCAGCAGCCACGGATTTTATAGTACTGGTGTCAGTAATTGACAACAACTCACATAAAAAAATCCAGCCCATCAAGGTGGCATCTGAACCCTTGGCAGCCAGTCCAGTTTGCCTCTTAAGACAAGCGACCCATGTCTACTTTGACTGTGCACAGAAGAACTTGCTGACTTTTTAGCCTTTAAAAGGGAAATTGTTGCATAATATGGAAAAGACCTTTTCCAGGGCTTATCCTGCTGAGTAAACCATGGTTACTCCCACTGCTGACAGATGGTTTATTCTAAAGTCACTGTAGGTGAAATTTGAGTTTTGGGTGTAGTATATGCATGGCCTGAAAATGTACAGTGGCGCTTTTGCTACAGCAGCCAATGGATGGCCACTGCCACTGTCATTATCTGTCTGTAGACTCCTGTAGCAACAGCACCACCATGACATTTCAAGGCCATGGAAGTACTATTCCCCCAGAAGTGCAAGCATAAACTGCTGCAATATTTGAATAAATAATCTCTGGGCGTTCCCTCGCTTTACTCAGCAGGACAAACACTGCAATATATATATATGTATATATATCTATATATATAAAAGAATAAGCCTCATTGCATAATTTATGGTACCTCACACACAGAACATAATTTATGTCTCCTCAGAAAACATACACACATTGAACAAAATGCCTCATTACATAATTTATTTCTCATTAGGAGACACAACTCCCATTGGGTGATTCAATGGGGAAGTTACTGCTCCCATTGGGTGATTCAATGGGGGATTGATTATCATACAGGGAGTTGGCCCGCCCCCTCCAGCCCGCCCACCACTATCCAACTGACAAAAAAAATATAGCTGCCACTCGCTCCTGAAGTAGAGGATATCAGTAACTTCTCCTGGTCCACTCACACTCTCACTCAGGATCATGACCCCACAAACACACTGTTTCACCTCCCACAGATAACTGTAACCCTCCATACACTCTGTTTCACCTCCCACGGATAATTGTAACCCTCCATACAGTCTGTTTCAGTACGAGGGTGTAATGTTTCCATAAAATACAAACTCAGGGATAAACTTAATAGCAACTTTTAATTCTTTTCATCTCTTCAGTCACCTCACTAACTGTGTGTTTTCAACTGTCACTCCTCCACTTCCTGCTTCCTGATTCCCGCCCTTTCTCCTTAAAGGGAGAGAGATGCTTTGCTGTATGTTACAGAGGGCAAGCCTCAAACACCACTTTCTATTTGTTCCCTCAGCATATTACTACGCTGCCTCAACTGAAGAACCACCGTGTGTTATATTGCTATGTTACCTCAACTTAACCCTGTGAGTGCCAGAGGGCTACGCAAACCATTGCAAAACAATGCGTTGCGTACCCCTCTGGCACTCAAAGAGTTAAGTAAGGAGGAATTACTGCTCCTGTTGGGTGATTCAATGGGGGAGTGATTTAAATCATGCAGGGAGTTGGCCTGCCCCCACTATCCAGCCTGCCCACCACTACCCAAGTAATGGAAAAAACAAAATGGCTGCCACTCGCTCCGACACCACAGACACAAACACATCAGACAAAAAACACACTCATACTCAATCACATGCTCTCACTCACACTCTCACACACACTCAGTCATACACACTCAGTCATACACCATCACAATAATTCACACTCACACTCTCTCACTCACACTCTCAATCACACACACACACTCTCACTCATACACACTCAATCACACACACACTCTCACTCTCACAATCACACCCACTCATGCACTCACTCACACTCAATCACACACACTCTCACACTCAATCACACACTCACACTCTCTCACTCTCATAGACCCTCTCACTCACACACTCTCACACTCAATCACACACACTCACTAACACATTAACACACTCACGCAATCATTCACATACAATCACTCACTCTCACACTCAATCACTCACACCCCGGGAGCCAGCACGATCTACCTTCCACCATAGTCTCAATCACACTCACACCCCGGGAGCCAGCACGATGCACCTTCTACCATAGTATGTGCAATTACCACATGCATTTCAACTACATGAATGAGTGCCACTCACTCACACTCACTCACACCCCGGGAGCCAGCATGATCCACCTTCCACCATAGTATGTGCAATTACCACATGCATTTCAACTATATGAATGAATGCCACAGTGGAGGCATAAGTACAAACACAAACTCATTACAATGACACATAAGTCACCCCCTTATGACTCACTTCTGTGTGTGTGTCTCTGTGTGTGCCTGTGTGTTCCTTACTGTGTGTGTTACATGTCTGTATCACACTCTATGTGTCTGCGCGTTGTGCATTGCATGTATGTGTGTATGACTGTGTCGCTCTTTATTCATCTCAGTGCATGCGTGTGTGTCTCTGTGTGTGTTTGTCTTGCATCTGTGTGTGTGCATTAATTCCTTATATATCCTGACGGGCAGCGCCATCCCACATTGCTAGTATATATATATATACATATATATATATATATATATATATATATATATATATACATATATAGAGATGTAAGCTATACCATCCCTTTAAAATGTTAGTAATGTCCTATAACTTTTTATACATTTGTAGAAGGTAAAAAAAGAATCTCATTGCCACAAACCACATCTCTCAAACCGCTATGGTTTGAGAGATATTTACAATCAAAGTTCCCCCTTCCCTCCCCTTCTATTGATGTCAGCTGTAAAGCTGACAGCAGGAGATCCATGTCGGTCGACACGAAAAGGCTCTTCAGCAGATCTGAAATCCCGTTATTAGAAAAGAACTACTTCATGGGAATGGTCTACAAAGTCTGCTTGCAAACCAGGCACACTTTGTAGACCTTTCCAGTGAAGTAATTATTTTCTAATAACGTGATTTCGGCTCTGCAGAAGAGCCGCTGGCTGGTCCTAGGACCGGGGTCTCCTGTTGTCAGCTAGACGATGCTTCAGGAGAAGGGGAGGGAGGGGGGAACTTTGACTGCCAATATCTTTCAAACCATAGCAGTTTGAGAGATGGGGTATGTGGCAATGAGATTCTTTTTTCCCTCTACAAATCTATAAAAAAAATTATGGAATATTACTAACACTTTAACCCTTTCAGAGCTCACACCAATGCACTGAATACCTCTATGGCACGCAAAGGCTGAATACACACAGCAATGGGTTGCACACCCATTTTACAGGGTTAAGTTCTTCTGTGTACATGACACATTCCAATATATAAATTGCCTTTATAGCGCCAGAGGGGTATATGAATAAACAAAGTATAAACCATGTGGAATGTATGAAATGGGGGCGCAGAGCATGGCATGGGATGACATATACTTTCACTAAATGTGTCCCTGCACCTGTGGTAGTGTGCAGACACATTAGTGCATATGGGTAGCACTTAACCTCTGTGTCAGGGGAGTCCAAGTTTATTCAGTCATGGACAGCATAATGAGAAAGCCATAAGCATGAGGGACACATTATTTTTTTTTATTGATAATGATGGTGAATTACAGCCCAAAAGCTATTCAAAAACCTGGATTTCTTTATTTACTGATCAAGTCAAAGACAATACCAGTATATAATAAACACCTATTGTTGAACTACACAGTACTGGCAGGCAGGGGATTATGGCCTACTAATCCATGTGCGCTAGTTAATTAAGTATCCAAATATTTTTTTTTAACCCTTTGAGTGATAGAGGGGTAAGCAATGCATTGCGCACCCCTCTGACACTCAAAGGGTTACAAAATCTCAGGCGGGCTGCACCCTGGGATCAGGTAGCCCAAATTTGGCCCAAGGCTGGCCATTAGAGGCCCATGCTTAATGTTAATAATGCAATGCGTTGCATACCCTTCCGGCACTCATAGGGTTAATGCCACCCCTACAGCTTGTGTAAGGAAAAGGAAGAATTTTCAGTGTATCTTGTTCTGTGTTCAGTCCGTACATACTTCCCTATTCACTAAAGGAAAAAGGAGCAATTCTGCACCAAACCATTTGTTTGCAAGGAACTTTAACCCCTTAAGGACCATTGCTGTGCCAGGACCTTCACGGCGGTCTGGCACTTAAGGACCAATGACGGTCCTGGCATGGCATGGAGTTCAGGGCTCCCGTCACAGCTGCACACCGCTCCGGAAGTCCTGAATCAGAAGCACTAATTAAAACAAAATGCCCCGTGGTTCGCAAGTGCCTTAAGGGGTTAAACCACTTGAATACTAGAGAGGTCCCCAACACATTGCTTCTCAATATTTTTGTAGTCCTCACTAGCATCCAAGAGGTTAAATGCCCCTTTTAAACTAATGAGAATTTGGGGATTTTTTATTTCTCCCCTATGGGGTAGTTGGTTTGCTCCTCTTTTCATTTGTGGATAAGGCCCATAGAGTGAGGTAGACTGCAGAAGAACAGAAGAACAACATGAAACCAAATGCCCACAAACCACCACACAGCCCGTTCCTTGGTTCACATATCACAAACCATCCATTTTGTTCTGCAAAAAAAAAAGCTTTGCACTTGAGTGTTAGGCAGGTGCTGGGTACAAAGACAGTTCTTTGGTAATTTTTTAGTGCAGAAATCCGATCGTACCTTCCCCTTACTGTCCGTGTTTAGAATGGGTAGAAGACAACAAATAAGAACATTTAATATAAAACTTTCCTTAAAGGAACCGTAATGTCCAATAAAAATTTTTCTGGTTTTGTAGATTTGTAGATGTGGCATAAATTTGAGAGATATTCTCATCAGGAAAGGGGGGGTTTAGATGTGAATATCTCTCAAACCATAAAGGTTTGAGAGATGGGATTTATGCCACATTGTTTATTTTTAAAAAATAAACAATGTGGCATAAATCCCATCTCTCAAACCTTTATGGTTTGAGAGATATTCACATCTAAATTCCTTCCTTTCCTGATGTCAGCTGTAAAGCTGACAGAAGGAAATCCGTGTCGGCTGACACGAGGTGGCTCTTCAGCAGAGCCGCAATAGCGATATTGGAAAAGAATTACTTCATTGGAACTGTCTATACAGTGTGCTTGCAAAGCAGACACACATTGTAGACTGTTCCAGTGAAGTAATTATTTTCCAGTATTGCTATTTCGGCTCTGCTGCAGAGTTGGCGGCTGGTCCCCGGACTGGGATCTCCTGCTGTCAGCACAGCGCTGATGTCAGGAGAAGGGGACGGAGGGGGGACATTTAGGGGTGGATATCTCTCAAACCATAAAGGTTTGAGAGACAGAATTTGTGCCACATAATTTTTTTTTTTTTTTTAAATCTACAAAACCAGAATTTTTTTTTTATTGGACATTAGTGTCCGTTTAAAAACTTGGCATTTTAATACTTGAGAAAGGGCGATTGTTGCCTTTTATACTTTCCTCAGTCTGTGTAGAGTGTGTTTCTTGTTTACGTTCTCCTTGTTTACCAGCGCAGTACACATCTGACTACAACAACTTCAAGGAGTTACCAATTTCTTGACACGTATTACCTTAAAAAATGTGTGATACTCTAGGAACCCAGATTTCTAGGGATCACAGATTTTTCCAATCATGGGTTAAAATGTAACTTACTTAGAGATAGTTTCACCATGTTAAAATCAGGGCTCAAAATGTCCACTCCCCACTAGCCAATGGCGAGTGAAAATTTAGTCCTGGCGAGTAGAAATTCAGCCCTGGTGGGTATGTTTTGGCTTGCAGTGACGAGTAACTTTTCAGGTCTGGCTATTAACAAAGGACTTCACATTTTAAGCCCCGCTAAAATCTTGAAGGTTCCAATTTTCAGGTGTGATTTTCCGTCCTTTGTTAATCTACTGGTTGCTAGAGACTCCAAGGCACTGTTTTGCAATGCACTGAAGACGTATTTAGCATCCAAGGGATTAATAATACCACTAATAGATTTCTAAGTTATCCCTAAGGTGACAGTGTGTACAGCGAGGCACAGTGAAGGTATTATTAGATAGGTAACCACGGAGATCACACAATCTGAACAGCTTTACAGGCAGGGAAAAAAGTTATTTCAAATCAACAATTAGAGGTGGCCATGAATCAGACGTTAGCTCCTGGGAAAGACATATGAGAATGTTCCAGAATTAGTTCTGCATTTGCCATAGAGAGCCGATTTGGGTAGATTCATGACAGACAACTTGGGCCCTTATGCAGAAAGCAAAAGACGAGTAATTCTGAAGCAAACCAACTACACCATAGTGGACAAATCAAAATTCCCCAAATTCCCTTTGATTTAAATGGTGTTTTCACTCTTCAAATATTAGGATCTCTACAATTCAAAGGGTTACAATTCCCATTTAAATCAATTTGATTTCTAATTTGTCCCCTGTGGTGCAGTTGTTCCAGAACTGCAGCTTTCTGCAGAAGGCACCCTGCACTAACTCAAAAGGCTCCCTGCACTAACTCAAAAGGCTCCCTGCACTATCAAAAGTGATGCCTTGTACCAAACACTTGGCCCACCCAATCTAATCTTTTTATCTAATCTGTAGAGATAGTAAATAATATTTTTTTCAGAAAAAACTAGGACCTTCTGCTTCTGCAAGGAAACCATTTCCACTGACATTTACCACTTAGAAAAGCAAGATAATTGTGTATGTTGCACGTGTGATTGTAGTGC
Source organism: Rhinophrynus dorsalis (assembly GCA_037306005.1). Lineage (NCBI taxonomy): Eukaryota > Metazoa > Chordata > Amphibia > Anura > Rhinophrynidae > Rhinophrynus > Rhinophrynus dorsalis. Next base: position 23,808,449 of record CM074726.1, on the reverse strand, counting down.
ATGCATACATGTGCAATGGTGTGTGTGTGTGTGGTGCTTTATCATTGTGTTTGTGTACGTGTGTGAGATGGTGTGTGCATTTGTGTGCAAACATCATGGTATGTGTGTGTACTATTATGTTTGATGGTATGTACATAATGTGTGTGTGTGCAGTATGAGTGATGGTATGTACATAGTGTGTGTGTGTGTGAGTGTGTGTGATGGTGTGTAAACTGTAAGAATTATTGTGTGTGCCTGCTGATGTATGCATGTGATTGTAGTGCATGTACACATGTGCAAGGGTGTGTGTGTGTGTATTGTGTTTTATCATTGTGTTTGTGTGTGAGATGGTGTGTCACTGTGTGTGTATATAATGTGCAAGCATTATGGTGTGCCTGTGTGTGTGCATTTGTGTGCAAACATCATGGTATGTGTGTGTGCTGTTATGTTTGATGGTATGTACATAATGTGTGTGCAGTATGAGTGATGGTATGTACATAGTGTGTGAGTGTGCAGTATGTGTGATGGTGTGTAAACTGTAAGAATTATTGTGTGTCTGATGATGTATGCATGTGTGTAGGAACAAAGAGTTCTAAGAAGCAGTAGGGTTAAACCCACAGCAATCAATAGGCTTTGCCATCCATCCATACGTTTCACCTGATTTTCCTGCCCAAGGGATGTTCCATGGAAAGGAAAATAAATCTCCCATTCTGTAGAAAGAAAATACCAATAAATGAATGTGGGAAAATATTATTTGTCCCTTGTTGGTTTGTTCCAGAATTGCACCTCATTTCTTTTGTGCATAAGGCCTGTGGTTTCAATGCAAGTAGGACAGGAGCTCCAAACTGCGTTCCAATATGGCCAAGACAGCTCACGTTTCATGACTGGTTTTGCACTGCTATTGCAATCATTAACTCAGTTTGACTGCAACACACATGCAAAATCAGGCATATCCTGAAATGTGCACCGTCTCACCCCTTCAGAATGCAGGTACAATGCTGATTCAAGGACAAATATCCATTATGGAGTAAGAAAGGAATTTATTTTACCCATCTGATGTATAGATGGAAATGGCTTCAGTGGGGTTTTTGTTTCCATTCTTCTAGATCAACAAAAGGAGATCTGACATACTGAGATGTATTTTTTTTCAGCCTTATCGACAATGTAACTATATGTACTTATACTATTAACAGACAATACTGATATTTCCTTTCCCCACTGATAAGGAGGAGAGGATACTGGACCCCCAGAGGATGAGTAATTTACTTCCTTGTTCTCTCATCTAACCCCAACTCTATGTGTTTGACAGCAGGAATACCTTTCATATACACGTGAACAGCAGGGCTGTTGCTAGGTCCCCAGAAGACCAACCTAATATATTATAAGAGCACCATACAGACTAATTGCACCTTAACTAGTAGAGAGATTAGAATAATTACTGGGGTCATGTACTAAGACGTGATAAAGAGATGATAAAGTAGAGATGACTTCTCCAGTGATATCACTTCTCCAGTTCCTATGTAATTCTATAGAACCAATGCAGTAAGTTATCCAAAGTAGGAGAAATCTTAGTGTATTGGCTCCATAGAATAACATAGGAACTGGAAAATTGATATCACTGGAGAAGCCATCACTGCTTTATCACCTCTTTATCATGCCTTAGTAAATCTCCTCCTACATGTCCCAAGCTGGCAACAAGAGTCGAGGCTTTAAGCATAAGACATGGAGCTTTACCCCCTCTGCCAATACCTAGTAACTCTCCTGGTATACATTGTGAAGTCCCTGCTTCCACCAGGACAGGTAATGATTGGAAGAGGAGAACAATAAGGGATATTTACTAAATGGCAGTAAATTGGTAGAACTTCAGGTGCAATTATTTCTAACTCCACTCAAATTATTGATTACAGAATAAATAAATAGGTGCACCCTGTCAAAGTCCTATTTTATGATGCCATGACATGGCACACACTTGCTTTGCACCTTGTTGCACTGTGTTTGAAACAAGGAAACAGTGACTCCTCTTTTTAGGGACCAAGTACACATAACAGAAAGCACTGGCCACTTGACATTAGAGCAGCAATACACAATGCCAACTTACCAAGATTATACATATTGAAAAGTGTAATTGGCAGTAAAGATAAGAACAACTTTGATGCATAGTCCTCTGTACAAACTTAGCCTTCTCCCGTGCTCTATTAACCACTTGGATGCTCTGCAATGGCTTGGAGACACCTCTAGCATCCAAGGGGTTAAAAAGATAGTATCACCTTAAAAAAGGCATTCATATCAATTTAAATATAACACCGTCCTTTGCAGCAATAGTAAATGTTGTTTAGTATTATGGAGTACAATGATAAACATGTTCTTCCCATATATGTTTCACTGACAGTAGGACACGTTTGACTCTCAATGTTGTTAAAAAAATTGATAAAGCCTAAAATGGATAATTTCTCTGAGATTAGATTTCCAGAAAGCCTAATGTATGGACTAGAGCAATTCTGGAGCAAACCAACTACAACGCAGGGGACAAACAGAAATTCCCAAATGTTCTGTTGATTCAAATGAGACTTTAAATGGTAGAGGCAGCTCCAGCCTATTGAGAAGCAATGCACTGGAGGTCTCCCTAGCATTCAAGGAGTTAATAACAGATGCATTTAAATTAATAGGAATGTATTTGTCCCCTATGGTGGAGGTGGTTTGACCCAAAATTACTGCAGTTTTTCATAGCAATTCATCAAAACCTCGGGTATAATAGTCACATTTTTATCTAGTGTCACCTTATGTGATGTGGGGGTGTACATTATACACAAGTGAAAAAAAACCAAACACCAAAAAGAAAATTTAAATACCCCCTTCAATCGCCCTTCCCCTTCCCAGTCTTTCTCACCTCAATATTAGTACTTGCTGCCCCCCTTTCTGCAATCAAACCTCCCTGACGTCCAGGACCCCCCATCTGGGGGCAGCAGGCGGCATTCCTGCACTCACCTCCTGCTTCCTATATGTTGCATTACTCAAAAAATGTTAAAGACCGCCTTAACAACCAATGCGTGCTCGCATTGAATCTATGGTAGGTCCTGACAGGGCAACCCAGATACATTGAGGAGTTCCAGGAGAGGAAGAAGCGGGTGGCAAATGCAAGAATGCCGCCCGCTGCCCCTATTTCACAGCTGCCTCCAGAGTTAAGGAGAGCTTTAAAACTTTTTGAGTAATGCAGCACTGAGGAAGAGGGAGGTGACCGTAGGAATGCCGCCCGCTGCCCCCAGATGGGGGTTCCTGGACGTCAGGGGGGTCTGAATTCAGAAAGGGGGTCAGGCAAGTACTAATACTGAGGTGGGACAGACTGTTTTTTTGGATGTGCTTATTAACACAAAAACTCATTATTTTACCTAAAATATTGGGTGTAATTTACACCTGTGTATTATACCTGGGATTTTACGGTAACCATATTCATGATGAGTGCCAACACAGCTTCACAGATCAAACTGACAACTTTATAAGACATAACAGGGATGACACAGGGCCATACACACAGGGCTAAAGAGAGGCAATTCTGGAGCGAGTCAATTGTACTATTGGGGGTACGTAAAAATCCTATACATTTAAACAGGTCTTATAACCCCTTGAATGCTAGTATTCAAAGGGATAAACGCTCAATTTTAATAAATGGGAATTGTGAGAATTTTCATGTGTCCCCTATGATCAGTTGATTTGCTCCACAATCGTAAATTTTTTGCTTTCTGCATGAGGCCCAAGATGTCTGTTTAGTGCCATATTGTCATGAATTAACCCTTTGAGTGCCAGAGGCAACACATTGCTTTGCAATGTTTTGCGTAGCCATCTGGCACTCAAAGGGTTAACTATAAATTGTACATAAATCATTCTGGAACAAAAGCCTCAATTTAATCCAATCAGAATTCTGGTAAGTTTTGTTTCTCTGCTACAGTACAGCCGGTTTGATTCAGAAATAATGCTCTTTAAATAAATGTTTAGTTATATTAATCCACAGCTATATATATATATATATATATATATATATATATATATACACACACACACATTATATTTTAGATGTTTATGTATATCAGTTATGATCAAATTCCTAAATGTACCACCATTTTTATTTCCTGAATGGAGGGTAAATCTTATATCCACTCTATAATATCAACTGCAGGTGAACTTTCCTCTCCTGACTTCTGGACCCGATACAACTTTTAATTAAAAAAAGTAATTTTGAAAATTGCTATAGAGTATCACAGTGCTAACACTGCACCTTAATTCCCAGGGGCGGCATGGTAGGGAGTTTAATAATCTCATTCTGGATTGTTGCAGTAGCATTAAAGAACATTCTGTGAAGCTTCAACCAATATTTTTGGGCTCTGAGACAAGAGTCTAATATATCATTATTGGTTTTTGTGCATGACCCAACCAAAAGGATTATTAGTCATATGGGGCCGCTGCTTCCACTAAAAAGATAACGTCCGAAAGTTAACTTAACTCACTGTGTGCTAGAAAGCTATCCAAAGCATCAACTTCCAACTGGATAAATCAATTTCTGCAACACCAAGGGCTGTATGACATTCTGGAGGAAACCAAATGCATCATGGGGAAGTCAGGAAAACTGCCAATTATTTAAATGTGTATTTGAACCCATTGAATGCTAGATAGTAATGTGAAGAAATGTGTTGGCGATCTCTCTTGCATTCAAGGGGTTAAAAACACTATTTAAGTCAATGGAATTTTTTTTAGAAATGTTCATCTTTAATGTTTTGGATATGGCCTCAAATGTATTCTCACGAGGACAAGTAAGGTGTCCAACACATTAGAAAATAATGATTTACACACCCTTTGTTCCTCAATGGGTTAATGAGTTAGGAGGGGGTGAAACATTCTAATAATTTTAGCCTAAAGCAAAATGAATGTCTTTAAGAAGACTTTAAAGGCTGTAAATTAAATTGTCATCTTATATGGTATTGTGTTATAACAAACAGCTGTCGCTACAGTACATTTATACTATATATACATTAGATATCCTATGTTTAATATATTGTTATACAAATGATCCTTTATGTCTTTAATTTAAAGCAGTCATTTCATGGCTTCTGGCTCTCAGTGCAATCTCAACATCCAGCTGTTAAGACCTGCAGCCTCTTTTAAAATATCACACATGGGTGAATGTATTACCGTGATTCCACAATAAGTAGGGCACTGGAATGGATTTTTAGCCCCTATGCCTGCCTATGTCAATTTATGGTTGAGTGAATGGGTCATGGGCTTCTCGGGACATTATTTTCTTCTGTGCCCTGTTTAATGCTATTTATTAACCAATCGCAATGCACTGGCCACATCTCTCGCATCTAAGGGGTTAAAAGATTCAATTAAATCAATGTGAATTTGATGAATTATTATTTGTACCCTATGATGCCGTTGGTTTAATCCAGATTGGCACTAGTTTTTTTTTATAATCAGTATTGCTAAGTACCTGTTCATTATAAACATATGAAATATTACTGAGTAATCAGAGCTGGATTGCTAATCAGGACTATATTACAAAACAGATGGTTCATGCTTATTTTGTTTACCGTGTACCTTAGTCAATAAATCATGTCAAATATGCTGAGTCTGTGGGGAAATATAAGACGGGAAGCTGACGAAATTGTCCTAAATGTTAATATTCCACTGAAAGGTGTAAGCCTTCATAGAAAAGAGCAACTAATTACAAGCGCCGCACACATTCATTAATCAAAGGAAACGCAAAAGCTAAATGGAGAGTTAACCCTTTTAGTGCCAGAAGGGTGTCCATCAGGGCACTCAAAGGGTTAAAAGTATTGCTGCCAAAGAAGGTAGTGATGCACTGATACTGTTCTAGAGATTATCCTTTTAAAATGTCACCCACTATTGGACAACATACAAAACGGCGCATTAAATGTCGCCGTCATGAATAGAGAGATATCACAATCTAGCAAGCATCAAATGGGCGAGATTCTGATGTCACGGCCTTAAGCATTGCACATTGTAATTGTAAACGTACTTACACTTCCAGTCTGCTGTTAACCCTTTGAGCGCAATGTGCCCATCTGTCTGTGATATTGCTAGACATTTATTTTATCTGGACGATACCAGAGACAGATGATTCAGGAGCACACGTGCCCCTCTCACGCTCAAAGGTTTAACAGCAGAGAGGAAGTAGGTATACAATGTGTGACGCTTAAGGCCTTTTTGAATTCAGCCCCATAGAACCAGTGAGATTTGTAGATTCAGAGTTTGTAAATTAAAAAGATTTACAAAAAACTGACCTTTATATTTATCTGTGGTACATGCACAGATAAAATAACTGTCCAGCGATACCACAGACAGATGGGGCAGGTGTATCCCACTCACGCTCAAAGCAGACTGGAAGCGTAAGTAAGTTTACAATTAAAATGTGTGATGCTTAAGGTCGCGACATCAGAATCTTGCCCATTTGATGCGAGCGAGATTCTGATATCGCTCTTTTCATGACGGCGAAATGTTTAATGCGCTGTTTTGTTGGCCAGTAGTGGGAGACGTTTTCATGGTGAACCATTCTAGAGAGGGTAAACTTTTCTCAGTGCTGTAAACAGAAAGTTGAGGTTAACTGTTTGAGCTCCAGGGAGTGTGCAACGCATTGCTCAGAAATACATTGCATACCCTTCTGTCTAAGTAAAGATTAATTAGAGATAAGCTTGTGCATGTGTGTAGTTGTTTTAACACTTTGAGTGCCAGAGAGGAATCCAACGCATTGCATTGCATTGCAAGGCTTTGGATAACTCTCTGGCACTCAGTGGGTTAATGGTGTAGTACAAGAATCATGTATTCATATTATATAATAAAACATACCTGAATATCTTTTCATAGTTCGTAAGGCTGGAAAAAATACAAAAGTCCATCAAATTCAGCCTCTGCCCGGTCTCCTTTGTTGATCTAGAGGAAGGTAAACACAAAATCCTGTTGAAGCTATTTCCTGTTTTGATTAAGTGGTTAACCTTTTGAATGCCAGAGGGGTACGCAACGCTTTGGCACTCAAAGGGTTAAAAAGGCATTCAGGCTTTTCCCGGGATCAACATTCTATCTGCATATAAACCAGCTTCTTAATTCTGTACACTGTCACAGGGGTGGACTGACAGGACCCAGGGCCCCTGGTCCAAAAAGAGGTCTGGGCCCCCTGCAGAAATCTCCACATTGCCCCCTTCATCTCCACAATGCCCCTATCTCCACATTGCCCCCTTCATCTCCACAATGCCCCTATCTCCACATTGTCCCCTTCATCTCCACAATGCCCCCTTCATCTCCACAATGACCCTTCCACAATGCCCCCTTCATCTCCACATTGCCCCTTCCACAATGCCCCCTTCATCTCCACAATGCCCCCCCTTCATCTCCGCAATGCCTCTTCCACAATGCCCGCTTCATCTCCACAAAGCCCCCATCTCCACATCACCCCTTCATCTCCACACTGCCCCTACCTCCAGTCCCTGGTGGTCTAGCAGCGTGGCTGTGCGAAGTCCCGCGTGCCTCTAGTAATGCAGAGGCTGGGAGATGATGTCATCTCCCAGCGCTCTGTATTACTAGAATGGCGCGCCGGCGGCTGAGAGTTGCTGAGCAGAGCTGGAAGTGGTAGCGGGCCCCCTTCGGTCACAGGCCCTCGGTCCGTGACTGAATGCCCGTATGGTCAGTCCGCCCCTGCACTGTCATTAGCTAAAAGGTAGCCAGTACGTTTTTTTGAATATGTCTAAACTATCTGTGAAGACAGCCTCCTGATGCAAGGAATGTCACATCCTTACTACCCTTACTGTAGCATTCCTTTCATTTGCTGTAGTTGAAAGCACCTTTCCACTGATTTTAATGTATTGCACAACCCTCTGACACTCAAATGTTATATGGGTGTCCTTGTGGTTTTTGTTTGACTCGTTTGCACGCAAAGTTTCCCAGATAATTCTATATACTGGCCTTTAATCTACTTGTAAATAGTTTCAATTCATATGGAGCATGGTTGCTTCTGCATCCTAGATTCATAATGTTACATTTATCTATATTAAACTTCATCTAGCATTTATCTACAAACTAATGCCTCTCCCCTAATGTATCCAAATTATGTTTTGTCCATCCCATACAGTTCTGTGCTGTAATTAATATTTTGGGTGTATTGAGTAGTGTATGTATGTATGTATCTTTATTTATATAGCGCTATACATGTACACAGCATTTTACAGAAGTTGTAATAATACAATACAAAAATACAGAACTGGGTTAAGTGCAATGTGCAATCATTGCTAGAGATGCACCGATACCAATTTTTTAAGACCGAGTACAAGTACTGATACTTTTTTCAAGTACAGATATCGGTGAGCACTTGAACTATATACACACACACACATACATATACACAACACCTCTTGACTCTTGATTCTCCACTTTTGCCTCTTTCTCCCCCTCTTGATTCCCACCTTTTGCTTCATCATCCCCCTCTTGAGCCCCCTCCTTTTGCCTGGCTTTTTCTCTCCCGTTTGATCCCCCTTTCTCCCCCTCCTTGACTCTTGATCCCACCCTTTTGCCTCTCTCTCTCTCTCCCTCCTGATCCCCCCTCCTTTTGTCTCCTGATCCTTAGTCCCTTTTGCCTCTTTTTCTCCCTCTTGACCCCCCTCTCTGCTTCTTTCACCACCCGCTCTTGATGCCCCATCTTGCCTCTATTGATCCCCCTTTGCCTGCCTTACCCTCCTCTGCCGGGTGCTCACTATTCTCTCGCGTGACCCGGCAGAGGTCAGTGTCAGAGCGTTGCCATGGTAACCCGCGGCAATGCTCCTACGCTGCAGGAGGAAGACAGGCGACCGGGGAGCATTGTGAGCAGCATTGTGAGCAGCTCCCCGGGCTCCCTCTCTGCAGCACCGACCCTGATATAGGGTATCGGTGCTGGCATCAGCCACATTTGCGCGAGTACGAGTACTTGCACAAATGCCGGTATCAGCACCTGTACCGATACCAGTATTGGTATCGGTGCAACCCTAATCATTGCATTATTTGAGGGGAAAGTGCAGCAAAGGGAATCATACACTGGGAAAGGGACCCTGCCCCAAGGAGCTTACAATGTAATTAGGAATCATGACGGCATACAGAGACAGCAGGAGGAGGATCATAAGTGCAAGTACAAGGTGTGGTGAAGGAAGTGCAGAAGGATTCTGCACAAGGAGGATACTGTTACTGAGATGCCTCCTTGAGCAGGTGGGTTTTGAGGAGATGCTTGAAAGTGATGAGTGTGGATGATTGGCGAATGGCGATAGGGAGGGCATTCCAGAGTCAAGGAGCAGCCAGAGAAAAAGATTGTAGCTGAGAGATTGCTCGAGTTGTGAAGGGAGAGGACAGGAAGAACCTTTGAGAAGACCGTAGGTGACAGGAAGGGGTGTAGCGGGATATAAGAGCAGAAACGTAAGAGGGTGCTGATGAACAAATAGACTTAAAGGAGAGGAGGAGAATCTTGTGAGAGATAGGATACTTTATAGGTAGCCAAATGAGGGATTTCAGGAGGAGATGAGAGCGAAGGTATCTGGGAGCAAATGTGGTGATTCTTGCAGTTCAATTGAGAACAGACTGAAGTGGAGAAAAATGAGAGGCAGGAGAACCAGAGAGTAGAAAATACAATAGTATTAATTGGAGAGGTAGGTGGAAAAAACAAATTGTAAGCAATGCATTGGGTACCCCTCTGGAACTCAAAGGATTGAATGTATAAGACCATGTGCACCTTGAAATCAGCAATTCTGGGGAAAATGAAAAATCTACAATATGAATATAAATCAAATTAAATAAAGGTTCTACCTTACTGTGAAACCAACATAATAACTTTTGATTAAACCTAAAATATCTAGTCATATTAAAATGTTCAGAAAAAAAGTAGATATATAATTTTTTTTAACAATACATTTCAGAACAATCTACTTTCAGGGGAAGCAGAATACTGTGGACAAGATTAACCATTTGATTGCCAGAGGGGTACACAACACATTGCAAAGCAATGCCTTGCGTACCCCTCTGGCACTCAAAGGGTTAAAAGAAATATAGGATTTAATAATGAGACTTTGAATGTATGTCTTATACAGTACCGGGATGATTTTCTAAAAACAAGGTAGTGGGTCCCCTAATTCTGTTACATTGTATTGCTATGCTGCTGTCAAGTAATGGCATACTGCCCAACATTTCATATAGCCAAAGGAGATACTTTTGTTTTGGGTGATGTTGCTGGTGGATGGCTGGTGGGTGGGGCCTTACTGATAATTTTTAGATTATTTCATGACATTCTGACACCTCTTTGTGTAAATGAATACATGATTTATAACAATACCAAATTATTTTTATTTACGCAGTTTAATGTATAATCCCATATACTGAAGTGTAAGCAAACATTAATGTGCGTTTTATAGCTGTGGAACAATGTGATACACTTGTATACACACCATACAGTCTGATCTCCTAAAACAAGAGGGACACCAGGGTGGGATGCAGGAACAGCGGGTTTGGATTTCAGGGAGGAGCAGGAAAATAGTGAAACATTTTACAGAGATACAAATATTACATTTCCGTTTCCCAAATTTTATAGAAGTGTCACCACGCGGGGTATAGGGACCCATGTGGAGCCGGCACTGGTTCAGTAACTAGAGAGCGATGCTAGGGAGCGAAGCTTGGGATCGGTGACAGCGTGCCAGGGACTCCCTTGCTGCAGCCAAAGCTGTGTAAAGGTGCTGGTACCAAGCCGAATGGACAAGCTGAACAACTGGATGGAAGGTACAAGCTTGTCAGACAGGCGGAAGGATTGGAAACGGAGGACTGGTGATAAGCCGGAGGCCAGTAACAGAGCCAAAGGTCAAACTGAGGACTGGAGACAAGCCGGAGGTCAGGGACAAAGCCAAAGGTCAAGCCAGGGACTGGCGACAAGCCGTAGGTCAGGAACACAGCCAAAGATCAAGCCAGGGACTGGAAAAAAGCCGTAGGTCAGGAACAGAACCAAAGGTCAAGCCAGGGATTGGAGACAAGCCGTAGGTCAGGAGCAGAGCCACAGGTCAAGCCAGGGACTGGAGACAAGCAATAGGTCAGGAGCAAAGCCAAAGGTCAAGCCAGGAATTGGAGACAAGCCGTGGGTCAGGAACAGAAGCACAAAGAGAGCTCGTGGAACTGGCACCCAAACCCTTGGGTAGCCCGTTTAAATAGTAGCAGCAGCCAGTTGGGAGAGGTAGTGAGGGGGGCTTGTCTGGGAGTCGTGCATTATAGGGGAAAGCCAGTCCAATGAAGCACCAGACCGGACGCATGCGCAGCCTCCCAGGCAGAAAGCAGCAGTGCCCTGCGCATGCGTAGCTGGATGGCCAACGAAGACCCGAAGAACAGACGGCTGCAAGAGAGATCTCTCACGGCCGGGGAGAAGCGGAGACTCCAGGGCCGTGACAAGAAGGAGCTGACATTGCCATGTAAGCGAGTGGTGATTCTGTAGGTGTTCCAGACTTTCTCAGTATCCTCTGAAGTGGGGGATTAGGTGTCTTTTCCCCTCTTTTCTAATGGAATAGATGCTATACCTAAGCAATTCAAAATCAAATTTTGGGTTTTCTCCCAGAAGGGTATAACATAAGGGCAGTGACACCTATAAAATGAACCCTGGTTCCAGAAGAACCACATCCCTTCCAACAACAATTGGTAGAAGTTCTGCCCATGCAAACAGTTGTATGGAAGTCAAGTACCATTAAAAGGAATTATATAAACACTATTTCTGAAGGGCAGAATATTTTAGATTGGGGCAGGCAACACTTGGCTATCTGACTTCTGGGGACTAAACTCCCATCATCCCCAACCAGCCAATGGCTGGTTGTGGATGATGTGTGATATGTAGTCTTCAACAGCTGACAGCCAAAGGTTTCCTACCACTATTTCAGATGATCAACAGCATTTGGCGGTGAGGGTGCAGTGACAGTAAAACAGTTGTAGTGCAGAAGAGCAGAACAGATGTCATATACCGAAATGTCACCTCCAAAAGAAAACTGTAGGCAACATAAACATTCAAATATATTCCGCTCTAAGCTGTTGTTTTTGTCCCACCCTCTGTTCCTTTCCTTAACCTCTCTGTCTTTCCCTTTGAGTACCTGACTATGGTTAAGGCTTGTGTTTCAGACAGATGTACTGATTACTGTTCACTGAAGCACAAACAGCAGTAGTTTGTCTGTTATTGCAGTGTGCAAATGTAGTACAGGAGAAGGCTCTAAATAACCACAATGCTACAAGAGAGAAGGGGGCTGCAGTGCTTTACTTTACACAGACAGCATTTAGTGAGACTTTTTACTAAACATGGCTATTACTTGAGAAATCAAAAATTGAAAGCCTCCGTCTGTTCCTCAGGATACAGTTCTTCTATTTAAAAAAGCCATCTAAAAACTGGCCATACTACGTATACAGAAGAGTGCAGACGAATGCATTTTGTGTGATCAAATACGCTTCATCAGAATCCTGCTAGAAACAGTAGTGGGTAACCGACAGCCCTGTAACTGTTGCTAGATTACATAGTAACATAGTAGATAAGGCTGAAAAAAGACATGCATCCATCAAGTCCAGCCCATGCCAAAAACACCCCTGTTGATCCAGAGGAAGGCAAAAAAAGCCCTCTGGAGCCATTTCCAATCTAGTCCCAAGTGTGTGTGTGTGTGGGGGGGGGGAGAATTATTCCTTCCTTACTCCAATTGGTAGTCAATTAATTCCCCTGGTCAATATCCTATTTGCTTTGAAGCCATCTGTCATAATTGTCAATATTGTTCTGTGCTAGATAGGTATCCATTGCATTTTTTAATGCAGTTGCATTATCTGCAAGCACAACATCCCGAGGCAAAGAATTCCATAGCCTTACCGCCCTTACTGTAAAGAATCCCTGCCTCTGTTTTAGTCGAAAGCGCCTTTCCTCTAGTCTTAATGGATGACCTCTTGTTCTTAGCTCAGCGCTTTCCCATCATCCTCAGTCGGCCAAAGGGCAGGTGATGATGATGGGGGTTGTAGTTCAACAACAGCTGGGACCACTGGTTATCTACCCTGGTTCACAGTGCAACCGCACCTAACCTGTCCGCATTCTTACTGCGAGATCATCGATCTTTATAAATTAGCAAGATTGTCAATTTATGCAAATTAGCAACTACTTGCTAGCAGGAAGTAACAGATGGGAAGGAGAGCAGTGTGGAATATTAGTATATGGCTGGCATGCCAACCAGAGCTGATTTATTTGCATAAACTGACAAAAAAAAACTAAATATCTTGTCATCTATTTTTAAATAAAAAATTACTAACATAAAGTGTTGCATTTTGCCTCTAATCAACCCACAGTTAAGGTGAACATGCACTTTTGTTTCTTTGCATTCAGTAACAACTATTATTTCTATCCAGTAGTGGTGATTTCTATCAATTCAGTGATATTTTAACATTTTGACTACGAGTGTGGATTGATAAGGATGTAGTGGCTTGGACACTGGTGAATTTACTAAGTAGTGGAAAAAGTCCAGGGGCTGAATCCACTCCCATGTACTTGCACACATTTTTCTTATTTGCCACTTTATGACTATTAAAATGAAGGCACATAACAGCATGCATATGAGTGGGAAAATAAAAGCATTCTCTGTGCAGTATGCAGCTGTTCAGCAGGGTTATCAACCCTGAAATGTTTTTTGCTCCAGTCCCTGACAGTCCTTCATATAACACAGTGATTCTCAGCCTGGGTGCTCTGGCACTTTGGTGTGACACAGGCATCTACTTAGGGTACCGCATCTTTTCTAAAAAAGACTTTGACTAAATGTCAATACTGAGTTTCAGATGTCTATTTCCGGAAATGTTTCTGCACAACATGTTTGTTTCTGTTATTCTAATTGTGAAACCGAAAAGAACTATACGTTTATATCCTCCATTACGAGCTTGACAAATGATCTAGAAAATGTTATGTGTGCCCCAAACCAGACTGCATGTTAGGCGTTTCTTGAACAAAAAATGCAGAGAATCACTGATATATCACTTACATCACTGAACCTCACTCAAGTATCAATAACCACTTGAATTACCCTGGTCAGATATGGGAGGTATCACTAACCACCAAATTAACCAAAAGACATAGAAACACTCACTGTGGGTCTGTTCATCTTAACCCTTTGAGTGCCAGAGCAGTATGGAATGCATTGCTTTGTTTTTCAGACTGAATCAGGGCCGGCGCCACCTATGGGCGAGGTAGGCGCCGGCCTAGTGCGCACATGTACTGGGGCCATGAGCATGCAGCGGAGAAGAGCTTTGTCCGCACGCACCACAGGTCTGTATCACTACTGCGCTCCCTCATTGCAGTCGGCTCTTTAGTAATGCAGAGCATGCTGGGAGTTATGATCTCCCAGCGCGCTCTGCATTACTGAAGAGAAGACTTCGCAGGAGCTACAGGTATGTGATGGGGGGCAAGTTGGAGCTGCTGGGGGGCAAGTTGGAGCTGGTGGGGGCAAGTTGGAGCTGGTGGGGGGCAAAGTGGAGCTGATGGAGGCAAGGGGCAAAGTGGAGCTGCTGGGGGCAAGGTGGAGCTGGTGGGGGCAAGTTGGAGCTGATGGGGGGCAAAGTGGAGCTGATGGAGGCAAGCTGGAGCTGAGGAGGAAAAGTGGAGCTGGTGGGGGCAAGTTGGAGCCGATGGGGGGCAAAGTGGAGCTGATAGGGGGAAAGTGGAGCTGAGGGAGCAAAGTGGAGCTGGTGGGGGCAAAGGGGGCAAAGTGGAGCTGGTGGGGGCAAAGTGGAGCTGGTGTGGAGCTGGTGGGGGCAAAGTGGAGCTGATGGGGAGTAAAGTGGAGCTGACAGTGGTAAAGTGGAGCTGGTGGGGCAAAGTGGAGCTGGTAGGGGGCAAGTTGGAGCTGGAGGGGGCAAAGTGGAGCTGGTGGGGGGCATCTCTTATAGGCATCTCCAGAACAGGGGCAGACTGGCCCAGGGGGCAGAGAGAGGGCAATCATTAAAAAATGTGGGGTATAAGTAGGCAAGGTATAAAGGGGTGGGACACAAGGGGTGGAGCCAAATGGGCGGCAAAATTAGGTTTTGCCTAGGTTGACAAAAATCCTTGCACCAGCCCTGGACTGAATTACTTGGTCTCCGGTGACAGCGGTTTGTACTCTAATTTGGCATGTTCAGTGGGATCCCCGCCCACTTTCCCAACCTGTTCTTCCTACTCCTGGCTCAAATCTTCTTACTTCCCAACCCACCTCAGGACAAATCCCACCTCTCAACCTTCTAACCTGATTAAACCACGGCCACTTTGTGATGCAAATTGCATCACTTTGACACTCCTGTCCCCAGACCTGAGTATTTCTCTATGGACCAAGAACAGGAAGGTTCTCAGGTATGGTTAAAATCATCCACTTTATTGTTGAAATATAACACACTGAATATATATGACTCACAAGGTACAGCATAAATAAATTAATCCTGTCCAGTAGACATTTCTGTGAACTGCCTCTCTTCTGCAGACATCACTATTCTTTTTGATTGTTTTTTTACTATCAAAGCAAACAGAAAACAATCCTGTACTACTTCATATAAATTACTTAAATTTGAACCCTGTTTATAGCATCCATTATTCCCCATATATTAACTCACAGGGCTGGATTTTCCAGTAGGCAGAAAAGGCAATTGCCTAGAGCTCCACATTTTGAGGGTCACCTCAGCTGTGCTGGCCACACCCACAATCTGAGTTGTGTGTGTGACCAGAGCAATATCAGTGTCCCTACACCAATTTATAACCTCTTTACATGCTATTATTTAAACCCCTTAGATGCAGAGCAATGCATTGGAAGTCTCTCTAGAAACCAAGGGATTTTATTGCATAGTTTGGCCAAAATGCTCTATTTTAGGCAAGTCCAATCACATCTTGTCACATCATATGGCCTAAAGAACTCCCTTATATTAAAAGTTCTATCCTATGTATCTTTATTATTATTATTATTTTTTTTTTTAACAGTCAGTAAATTTATTGCCAGTTGACAACCCTTTTGTTCAGGAGGTGGAAAAAAATAGCATTAAAAATAATGTGGCTCACTCGGAACCAACTTATAAACAGCTTTAGAAGCTTGAAAAACCATTCATAACACGAATTCTTTATACATTAGAAAAACTGATTTGAAAGAGCAAAAATACCAATTCCTACTTTACTAAATGTCCCTTTTATGTTCACTTCTAATGAACCATATCCCCAGGAGAAAAGTTGAAGAGGTTGAAAAAGGGACACATCCATTAAAGCTAACCTTTGCTGGATCTCCTTTGTTGATCCAGAGGAAAACAAACACAGTTCAGTTGAAGACTTTTTTTAATTTAATGTCAAAAGGGAGAAAATTCCTTCCAGGCGTCGACATTTTTCCTGGACCAACATCGTAAAGGTCATAATTCTCTTTCCTTAACTAAAAGGGTATCCAATGCTTTTTGAATATGTCAACAGTATTTGACAAAATAGCATTCCAAAGCAAGGAATTCTCCATTCCTACTGCCCTTATAATAAAAAAGTCCTATTATAAAAAAGGGTCTTTTCTCTAATCTTAAAGGGACAGTAATGTCCCAAAAATTTTTTTACAGTTATGTAGAGTTTAAAATATTAATAAAATCCCTACAAACCCTATCTCTTAAACCGCTATGGTTTGAGAGATATAGGGATTCAAAGTTCCTCCCTCCCTCCCCTTCTCCTGATGTCAGCTGTAAAGCTAACAGCAGGAGAATTGAGTCGTACGACTCGAGGAGGCTCTGCAGCAGAGCCCGAATCACGTTACTTAAAAATAATTCATTCATTGGAAAGGTCTAAATAGTGTGCCTGGTTTGCAAGCACACTTTGTAGAGCTTTCCAGTTAATTATTTCTTTTTAAGTACCGCAATTTCGGCTCTGCAGCAGAGCCGCCTGCTGGTCCCCGGACTGGGATCTCCTGCTGTCAGCACAGTCCTGACGTCAGGAGAAGGGGAGGGAGGGGGGGAACTTTGAATCCCTATATCTCTAAAAACATAGCTGTTTGAGAGATAGGGTTTGGAGCGATTTGATTAATATTTTAAAGGGATAGTAATACTTCGTTTTAACTTTATTTTATTTTGAAGGCATTATAAAAACATGAAGTCTTATCTCTCAAACCTTTATGGTTTATGAGATATTCACAAGCAAAGTTTCCCCTCCCTGCCCCTTTTACCTAGTGTAAGCCATCTCTTCTCAGATGTGAATCTGGTTGTATGACCAGACAGATAACAGAAGGGGACAATTTTCTTTGTATGAAAACAATGAAAGCCCTTCCCCCCTTGACAAGTTTTTCAGCTTTTTCCCTTATCTTAATTGAAGATTGTCCCTCTCTGCAGTTTAGCTGGGCACCTCCCTTCTGATCTGGTTGAACGGGGGGGGGGGGATACTTTGTTTGTGATTATCTCTTAAACCATAAAAGTTTGAGAGATAAGACTTATATCATTCTTCATGTTTTTTTAATGCCTACAAAATAAAATAAAGTTAAAACGAAGTATTACTATCCCTTTAAACTCTACATAACTGTAAAAAAAATTTGGGGGGCATTACTGTCTCTTTAAGGTTAGAGAAAATACCCTTTTTTATATGTCTATGTACTCTTTTCAGTCCAATAATGTCTTTTTTATGAATTGGTGCCCAACACTGTACTCTCTATTCCATATGGGGTCTTGCCTTTGTAGAGATAAACGCATAACTGCTAGGCAGGTGTCCAGAACATGGCAAAGCAATGCACTGGAGACATCTCTAGCATTCAAGGGGTTAAAAGCACCATTTCACTTAATGGGAAGATTGATTGAATTTGTATTCACTTCCTATGGTGCAGATGGTGTGGTCCAGAATTGCACTTCTATAGTTTCCTGCATTAAGCTTGAAGGATCTGATTCATGAAGTTAACCCCTTAAGGACCAGAGAGGTGCTTTGCAATTCTGTTCCTTAAGAGGTTAAAGAGGTGCATTTCTGAAGCAAATCAACTTCCACTGATTTAAATGGTGATTTAACCCCATAAATGCTAGAGAGATGTTCAACATTGTGCAATGCAATGTACTGGAGACATCCCTAGGAGTCAAGGTTAGAACCCCCTTTTAAACAAATGAGAATTTCAGTGGGTTTTATTGCAGCTGGTTTGTTCCAGAATCGTTCTTCTTTTTCATCAACAGAGCCCAGAATGACCTTATTATGTGAGTGTGGGTGGCTACCTGGTGCAGCCTTCAGCACAGGTTGGAGAGGCCATTGCAAAAAGGGAATGATAAGCACCCCCTTGGGACAGGATGCGGGAAAAGCCTGAATACAGAAAAGGCCAAGCATGGGATCAGCTTTGATGCTTCACGGCAGTTTGGTGGGTCAGGCACCTTCATCACATTATACAGATGAGATTGAATTGAAGTAGGGTAATTTTTATTGTGTTTTTCCTTTACTGCAGCATTCTTATCTATATTTACCCTTTGAGTGACAGAGAGGTATCCAACGCAATACCTCTCCGACATTCAAAGGGTTAAAAGCCGCAGGGGACAAATGAGAATTCACATTGATTTAAAGGGATAGTAATACTTAAATTTAACTACAATGCATCTTGTAGCCCTTAAAAAATAAAATTAAATGACCCCAGCACCATCCCTCAAACCTTTATGGTTTGAGCGATATCCGCTTTCAAAATTCCCCCTCCTCTGACGTCATCGCTCTAGCTGACTGCAGGGGAATCTGGTCCCGGGACCGGCAGAGGCTCTTCAACAGAGCCGAGATTCGTTATTGCAAAAGAAATCATTCACTGAAAAGGTCTTCTATGTGTGCTTGCAAACCAAGTTCCAGTAAAGGATTTCTTTTTCCATTACGCGATCTTGGCTCTGCTGCAGAGCCTCCGCCAGTCCCGGGACCGGATTCCCCTGCAGTCAGCTAGAATGCTGACGTCAAGGGAGGGGGAACTTTGAAAGCGGATATCTCTCAAATCATAAAGGTCTGAGAGATGATGCTGGGGGCATTTAATTTGTTTTTTTAAGGGCTATAAGATGCATTGTAGTTAAATTTAAGTATTACTATCCCTTTAAATAGGACTTTTAATCCCTTGAATACTACAGAGGTTTCTGTTCTGCAATGCCCTGGAGACCTCTCTAGCATTCAAGGGGTCTAAAGTCCCATTTAAATCAATTGAATTTTGGGGACATTTTTATTTCACCCCTGTGGTGTAATTGGTTGGTTTCAGAAATGTTCTAGGCTTCTTTTGAACATAAGGTTCATAGGGGTCATGAGGATTTTCTTCACAAATTAAGATAAGTAGCAAGTTATTATTAGGAGGTGTTAGCATTCCTTTAAATATTTTTTGTTACTTTTTATATATTTTTTATATTAATGAATAAAATAATAAACATAACAGCTTTGATATATGCACCTATTTTGCATTCCAAAAAAGTAACAACAGAGAAAATCAGCCACCATAATAGTAGATCACAAGGGGTGGGCAATCTGCAGTCATGCAGCTGTTGTTAGACTTTAATGTCTATCATTCTCAGCCAGCCAATAGCAGCTGGACAGCAGCAGGCAGGACTGCAGTTACTTGTAGGCAAGAAAAACTTGGATCCTCCAGCTCCACCCATGGCCACATACCCAACTCTCACTTGGTCCTACCCTCATCCTAATTCCCAGTTTCCTGCAAGGAAACATTAGGCAAACTAGGCAACCACAAGGGGTGTAAGTAGGAGTATTGCCAAAGCACTGACTGTGCACATGTCTCTGCACATGAATGCTGCAACTCTGGTTCCTGCTTGTCTGAGTGGTAGCATTTATTATACAGACATGGTCTCATGGACTCTCCTGGAAAGGCATGCTGGGTACTGCCCCACAACACACCACATCCAATAGTCTCTGTCCGCATTTGAGCCATTAGCCAGCAACAAATAAACTAACTCCCCAAAGCCCACGAAGACAAGTTAGCAGTTAATCATTCACTGGTGAGTCTCATTCCAGCACAAGTGAGTAAGATGAAAAAAAAAAAGAGCACAAGAAAAAACAAAAACAGGGAGAGAACCTTGAGGAAACGTAACGTTCCTGAGAGGCTGCTGGCACATAAGCAGGAAGTGTAATATAGAAGGAATACCCAACCCTACCCCGACAATAATTAATACAATTAATAAATAACCCCAAATAGTCTAAAATGGGATGGAGATGTGCCCAGCAGTCACACCCTCCCTTTCCTATTGGTCCAAGGAAGGTTAACAGTTTGTGTGTGTGTGTGGGGTTGCATTGGAAAAACTGTGGACTGTGAGACACCCGGAGGTTCTGTGTGTGTGGGGACAGACACCTTGGGAGGGGAAACCTATGACTGGAGTGGGGTATTACACCAGGTCCCCAGATGGCAGGTGAGGTCATTAAAGTCATTGATTGACTAAGACTCAAAATACCCTTAGGCTGCCCCTGGCTGCCTGACACTGAAAATAAACTTAACCTATAACATACAAAGAAAAATACATTTTAAAATAAAAGTAATATGCCCTGGTATATAAACTGGACATTAACACAATATATAAACTGGACAAGATTAGACTATAAACTGGACATTACAACAATATATAAACTGACAAATAAACTAGCCATCTAAAGCCAGGAGCAATAGGTTTGCTTTGGCCATGCCCACAACCTAGCACAGAGAACCTGAACAGAAAATCTGAGGCAACCCACAAAAGCTGGCACTCTAAGTAATTACCTACTCCACCTAATGGGACATTTGTCCCTAACTGCAGGTTTCCCACCACTAGCACACATTTCTACAATTACATTATATCCTCAAACATTCAGATTACCTGCAAGTAACAGAATCCTGTTAGACTGTCCTTACTTTTACTAATAGACAGGTAATGTAGAAACATTGTCTTCAGAGAATGGCAAAGGAAATAATTAATGCCATCAAGTACACATATCATAAATTGAATATTTTTAACTCATCAAGAACTGCAGCTATCAAAATACCCAAGGGTTCAAAGCCTTATTCTGAGCATAATTAAAAAGTCAGTCTTTGTCGTAAGTATAATTAACTAGCGAGATGTTATCACAAGCTTTCAAGTAGTCAGTCATAAATACAGTTTCTTTCCTCCTGGTCCTGCTAATACCTGCTCTGCTGTGCAAATGGATTGTCCTCAAGTCACTAGTGACTGATTCTCTATAAATACATTCTGCTTCATTTGAAGCAAATGGCAAGGGCAATATTCAGAAAGGTAAAATGCAACCATTTTGGAGCAAACCAACTACATCATTCCTAATTATTTAAATGAGGCTCTAAACCCCTTGAATATTAGATGGGAGTTGTAGTGAAGCAACAGCTGGAGGGCCTCAAATTGCCCACAACTGGGTTAAAAACCCCATATCACCCCTTAAATGCCAGCATCACCTCCAAGGACCCTAGCATCCAAGTGGTTAATTCAATAGGAATTTGGGGAATTTCTATTTGTCCCCTATGTTGCAGACCTCCCAAATGTTTTGTACTTGATGGTTTTACCAAATCTTATACTTAAACCTTATAGAGTGCCAGAGAGGTTATGCAATGCATTGTGTTACAATGCGCTGGGTACCTCTCTGACACTCAAAGGGTTAACATGCTTTATCAGCTTATGAAATAAAATAAAATGTTTAACCAAACTGTATATTGGTACTACTCCACTTATGCTGACTATTCATATCCCTTCCGAACACAGACCTGGAGCTGCCATCTGGTGATCAGGACTTTGCTTCCAGGTAAATGCATTGAGGTCAGTGGGTCATCCATTCATCTGTACACCTCCGCAGATGACTCACAGGTGGCCTGTACATGGTACGCAGGAACAGTGCTAAATTAATGTTTTATTGGGTACTAGCTGGTGGAACTATGCCCTTGTTCTTATTTTTACACCTACAAATCTTGTTGCCCGCCAGGGGTATGTAACAATGTAATACTGTGCTAATCTCTATAATGTTAATGGTATAATACTGTGCTGATCGCTCAAATAGTAATGGCGTAAAACTGTATTGATCTCTAGAATGTTAACCCCATAAGGACCAGATGACGTGCTATAGTAACATAGTAACATAGTAAATTAGGTTGAAAAAAGACACCAGTCCATCAAGTTCAACCTTTGCCTCATACCGAAGTAACTGAGAATTTTATAGCTTTCCTGCTACCAATTAAATTAGTCTTTATCAGACCTTCCTGATCAGCCTACTGATAAACAGTATAACTCTGTATGTTCCCTTTTGAAAGAAATGTGTCTAATCTTCTCTTAAATGTATCCATTGTATCTGCCATAACTACCTCCCTGGGCAATGAATTCCACAATTTGACAGACCTTACCGTAAAAAAAAACCTTTCTCTGCTGAAGTTTAAACCTCCTTTCCTCTAATCTCAAGGGGTGTCCCCTGGTCACCTGATCAGGCCTTGGAATAAATAGCTCACCGCAGAGATCCTTGTATTGACCTCCCATATACTTGTACAATGTGATAAGGTCTCCTCTTAGTCGTCTTTTCTCTACAGTAAATAAACCAAGTTTGTTTAGTCATTCCTCATATGTCAAGTCGTCCATTCCCTTAATTAATTTTGTTGCTCTCCGCTGTACCCTCTCTAGTTCTAGTATATCCTTTTTCAGAACCGGTGCCCAAAATTGCACTGCATACTCAAGGTGAGGTTTTACCAATGATTTGTATAATGGCAAAATAATGTTATCCACTCTTGCTTCGATACCTCTTTTTATGCAAGACAGGATTTTCTTTTGCCTTTGCTACTGCTGTTTGACACTGGTCACTGTTTCCAAGTTTGTAGTTGACAAGGATACCCAGGTCTTTTTCTAGCAATGAGTCAACTAAAATTATTTCATTAAGTTTATAAGTAGCCTTGGGATTGTTTCCTCCCAAATGCATGACTTTACACTTCCCCACATTAAACTTCCCCACGTATGACCATCACGGTCCTTGTACCGTTAAGGACCGGTGACGGTCATAGCACGTCACATACTTTTTACTTACAGAGCTCTACCAGGAGTGTGTAAGTAAAAACAGGGCCTAAAATTGACTGCTCCAAGACTGGAGCACTTTCTCTTAGGCTCCAAAGAGGGACACTGGTACGCTAAATAGGTCACATGCCCCAACATGCCGGCAAGGATCAAATCGGTCCTTAAGGGAAGGTAACTTCCCTGAACCACAGGTCCTTAAGGTTAATGATGTAATACTGTACTGATCTCTCACATGGTAATAGTGTAATACTGTGCTGATCTCTCTAATAGTAATGGTGTAACACTCTACTGATCTCTATAATGTAATGGTATAATACTGTGCTGATCTCTGTAATAGTAATGGTGCAATACTCTACTGATGTCTATAATGTAATGGTATACTACTGTACTGATCTCTAATGGTAATGGTGTAATACTCTACTGATCAATATAATGTTAATGGTATAATATTGTACTGATCTCTCACATGGTAATAGTGTAATACTGTGCTGATCTCTGTAATAGTAATGGTGTAACACTCTACTGATCTCTATAATGTAATGGTATAATACTGTGCTGATCTCTGTAATAGTAATGGCGTAATACTCTACTGATCTCTATAATGTAATGGTATAATACTGTACTGATCTCTAATGGTAATGGTGTAATACTCTACTGATCTCTATAATGTTAATGGTGTAATACTGTACTGATCTCTCAAACGATAATGGTGTAAACTGTAGTGATCTCTATAATGTTAATGGTATAATACTGTACTGATGTGTCAAAGGGTAATGGTGTAACACTGTACTGATCTCTTTAGTGGTAATGGTGTAATACTCTACTGATCTCTATAAAGTTAATGGTATAATACTGTACTGATCTCTGTAATGGTAATGGTGTAATACTCTACTGATCTCTATAATGTTAATGGTGTAATACTGTACTGATCTCTCAAACGATAATGGTGTAAACTGTAGTGATCTCTATAATGTTAATGGTATAATACTGTACTGATGTGTCAAAGGGTAATGGTGTAACACTGTACTGATCTCTTTAGTGGTAATGGTGTAATACTCTACTGATCTCTATAAAGTTAATGGTATAATACTGTACTGATCTCTAGAATGTTAATGGTGTAATACTGTACTAACCTCTCAAATGGTAATAATAGGATTTTAGTCTTACCTGTTAAATCCTTTTCTCTTAGTCCATACAGATTACTGGTAACTTTGATTAGGCGATCAGCCCCTTTAATAGGCAGGAACAATTCTGAGAAGTGACTACTGGGTAGAGCCTACCTCCTCTCCTTAGCTTGCAGCTAGCCAATCCCCAACCAGTAAGATTTGCAGACTAACCATTGACTAGGAAGTAAGAAGGTAAAGGAAGACTCCTGTGAGCATGAACCCCAACAGGACCCCCACGTTCTGCTGCAGGAATGCCAAGTATGGTCCCTTGACAGGGTAACCTGTATGGACTAAGAGAAAAGGATTTAACAGGTAAGACTAAAATACTATTTTCTCTGTCGTCCAATAGAGGTTACTGGTAACTTTGGGATGTCCAACCATTAAGTTCCCCAGGGTGGGAAGAAAGTCAAGGACCAGGCGTAGGCCCCCAAAGTCACCAGAGCACCAATTAACCTACAGATCATGAATAGCTCAACACTAAGCGTAAAGTGTCAACGGACACTGAACTGGGGTAAAAACGAACCCCATAAACTGTTGCACAGCACATGAACTAGAGCCAACAGGGCTCAAAAGTGAAGGAGTACTGAGAAACTGAGGAGATCCTAGACAGGCAAGGCTGCCTCCAAGATCTTCCTCCCAAAGCTGGCATCAGCCGATGCCAGCACATTCACACGATAGTGTTTAGAAAAAGGTGTGCACAGATGACCAAGTGGCCGCCATGCACAACTGATCAGCTGAGGCCTGGTTCTTGTAGGCCCAAGAAGCCCCAGTAGACCTCATAGAATAAGCCATGACCCTGAAGTGAACAGGCTTCTTCCAAAGTTCGTAGGCCTTACAAATCATGGACTTGATCCAAGAAGCAATGGTTACCTTGGAAGCCGGCTTCCCTGTCCTAGGACCCTCAGGAATGAAAAAGAGAGTGTCAGACTGCCTCAAGGACGATGCACACAGAGCTTGAGACAATGCACAACATCCAACAGATGAAGATCCCTCTCTTTGTCAGAAGTAGGGTTAGGACAGAAGGAAGGAATCACAATCTCCTGATTGATGTGGAACTCGGACACAACCGTCGGGAGAAACTCTTGTGAGGTGCGAAACACCGCCTTGTCCTTGTGAAAAACCAGAAAGGGTGGTTTACAAGACAAGGCATGCAGCTCCACGACTCGGCAAACAGAAACAATCGCCAGGAGAAAGGCCATCTTCCACGTCAGCAGACGTAGAGCAATGGTAGCCAAAGACTCAAAGGGAGGATGCTGGAGTACTCCCAAGACCAGGTTAAGATCCCACTGAGGAGCAGGAGACTTAAAAAATGGATGGGTATGAGCAACCCCCTGGAAGAAAACCTTGACATTGGGAATGATAGCAAGACACCTCTGAAAAAGTACAGAGAGCGCAGAAGTCTGAACCTTGAGAGAACTCAGACTGAGACCCTTATCCGCACCATCCTGTAGGAACGAAAAAACTGTAGGAAGGTCAAATCCTGAGACAGGTCTCTCTCAGCACATTAAGCCAGGAAGGTAGACCAAACCCGATGATAGGCCTTACAGGAAACAGGCTTATGGGAACTAAGCATAGAAGCCACCACCCCAGAAGAAAATCCTTTCTTCTTCAAAATTGAGGATTCAATCTCCAAGCCATCAAAGCCAGATGATGAACATCTTTTTTCCAGGAGTAACCCTGTAGGAGAAGATCTGGACGGGGAGGAAGTGGAAGAGGTTCTGCCACAGAGAGATCCAGAAGCTCCGGAAACCAAGCTTGTCGTGGCCAGTACGGAGCAATCAGAATGACAGGGCAGCGCTCCAGTCGCAGCTTCCAAAGGACTCTGGTCAACAGAGGAACAGGAGGGAAGATGTAAGCCAGAGGAAACATCCACGTAATCCATAAGGAAGGTTGGAACCTTCCTGTTGTGTCTGGTGGCCACCAGGTCGATGCATGGTAGACCCCACTGCTGGATAATGAGGTTGAACACCTCTGGATGCAACTTCCACTCTCTGCTGTCCACTGTGTGCAGACTTAGGAAGTCTGCCAGGACGTTGTCTACGCCAGGAATATGAACTGTGTAAATGGCAGGGACATGCTCCTCTGCCCAAAATAAAAGAGGATTTTAGTCTTACCTGTTAAATCCTTTTCACTTAGTCCATACAGGTTACTGGTAACTCTGGGAGGTGATCCGTCCCTTTAAGTAGGCAGGAACATTTCTCCAAATGTATGCAGGGGGTGGAGCCTCCCCTCCCTCCTTAGCTGCTCCCAGTCAGCTTAATGCCAGAATGATTTGTGACCCTACTAACTGACCAGAGAAGGAAGAGAAGAAGAAGACTCCTGTGAGCATGCCCCGAAGGACTCCCACAAGTTGCCACAGGAGAGCCAAGCATGGTCTCTTGACAGGGTGGGAGACCAGTAACCTGTATGGACTAAGTGAAAAGGATTTAACAGGTAAGACTAAAATCCTCTTTTCACTGTCGTCCAATACAGGTTACTGGTAACTCTGGGATGTCCAACCATTGAGTTACCCTGAGGTGGGAAGAAGGCAAGGACCAGGCGCAAGGCCCCCAGAGTCACCAGGACCTCCATGGACCTACCGGTCAGAGATCCCAACAAAACAGAAGTGTCAACGGACACCAACTAGGGGTAAAAACAAACCCCAGGAACTGTTACACAGCACACTGAACTAGAGCCAACAGGGCTCAACAGTACGGAAGCACAAAAGACCTCAGAAGAAGAAGATCCTAGACAGGCAGAACTGCCTCCAGGACCTTCCTCCCAAAGCTGGCATCAGTCGATGCCAGCACATCCACACGGTAGTGCTTCGAGAAAGGGTGCACAGAGGACCAAGTGGCCGCCCGGCACAGCTGATAAGCAGACGCTTGATTTTTGTAGGCCCAAGAGGCCCCAATGGACCTGGTAGAATGGGCCGTAACCCTAAAGGGAACATGCTTGTTCCTCAATTCATACGCCTTTCGAATTGTAGACTTAATCCAAGATGCAATAGTCACTTTGGATGCACATAAAACTTGAGATAACGCACAACATCCAACAAATGGAGATCCTTCTCCTTATCAGAAGAGGGGTTAGGGCAGAAAGAAGGCACCACAATCTCCTATATAATGTGGAACTCGGAAACCACCTTCGGTAAAAACTCCTTGGAGGTACGAAGAACCGCCTTGTCCTTGTGAAACACCAAACAGGGAGGTTTACAGGAGAGAGCTTGTAACTCCGCCACCCGGCAGACAGACACAATGGCCAAAAGAAAGGCCATCTTCCAGGACAAAAGGCGTAAAGGAATAGTAGCCAAAGACTCAAAGGGAGGACGCTGAAGAACTCCCAAGACCAGATTAAGATCCCACTGAGGAGCCGGACTGCGAAAAGCAGGACGCACATGAGCAACGCCCTGGAAGAAGATCTTGATATCAGGAAGCATAGCAATGCGTTCCTGGAAAAAGACAGAAAGTGCCGAAGTCTGAACCTTAAGAGAACTCAGGCTGAGTCCTTTATCAACCCCGTCCTGCAGAAAAGCCAGGACCGTAGGAAGGTGAAAATCGTGAGACAGGTCCCTGTCAGCACACCAAGAGAGAAAGATCGACCAGACCCGGTGATAGATCTTGGAAGAAACAGGCTTGCGAGCACGAAGCATGGTAGAAACCACAGCAGAAGAAAACCGCTTTTTCTTCAAAATAGAGGATTCAACCTCCAGGCCGTCAAATGGAGACGATGCACGTCCTCCTTCCATAGGTACCCCTGAATCAGAAGATCTGGACGAGATGGAAGAAGAAATGGCTCTGCCACCGACAGAGCCAGAAGGTCCGGATACCAAGACTGACGAGGCCAGTTTGGAGCGATGAGGATGACCGGACAACGCTCCATCTTCAGCTTCTGGATCACTCTGATTAACATTGGAAGAGGGGGAAAGATGTAGGCTAGGGGAAACACCCAAGGAATCGACATGGCGTCGACCGCCAGAGGCAGCGAGTCCCTCCACCTGGAGCAGAACGTCGGAACCTTCCTGTTGTGTCTGGTCGCCATCAGATCCACCAAAGGAACACCCCACATCTGAGTCAGAAGCTTGAACACCTCCGGATGGAGCTCCCACTCTCCACTGTCTACACCTGGAATGTGCACCGCAGAAATAGCGTAAACATGAACCTCCGCCCAGGACAGAATGGCCTTTACTTCTAGCCACATGGCGAGACTTCTTGTCCCGCCCTGCCTGTTGATGTAAGCCACTGCGGTGGCATTGTCAGATTCCACTCTGACAGGACAGTCCTCCAGTTGAGATTCCCAATGGCGTAGAGCATGGAAAATCACCCGAAGTTCCAGGATGTTGATGGAGAGAAGGGACTCCTCCAAGGACCACTTCCCCTGAGCGCTGAAGTGACCCAGGGCAGCTCCCTAGCCCGAGAGACTGGCGTCTGTCGTGACCGTGGTCCAGTAGGGTACCCGAAAGGGTCTCCCCTTCAAGAGATGGGAAAGGTCCAACCACCATTCCAGGCTCAACTCCACATGAGGAGGAAGAGATACTAACAACTTCTGATGATCTGGACGATCCCTGCACGTCTGGATCATGAACCTCTGAAGCTCCCTGGTGTGTGCCATCGCAAATGGCACCGCCTCTATCGTGGAGATGAACTTCCCCACCAGGGAAAGCAACTTCGGAACTGGAATCCACTCGAGATCCAGGACCCTTGATAATCGCTGAGCAATCTGATGCACTACTTCCTCCGGCAGAAACACCATGCCCTTCTGAGTGTCGAACAGCAGACCCAAGAAGATGAGGCTCTGAGATGGGGACAAGTCCGACTTGTCCAAGTTCACAATCCATCCGTGGCGAGTGAGTACCTGAATGCAGGTCTGAACCTGCCGGTGAAGAAGATCCGCAGACTCTGCCTTCAAAAGCAAGTCGTCCATGTACGGAGTCACTCTCACTCCATCCCGATGAAGGACGGAGATCAATGCCCCCAGAACTCTTTGGAAAACCTGGGGAGCAGTTGTCAGCCCAAAAGGAAGAGCTGAGAACTGAAAGTGACCCCTGGCGCAGGCGAACCTCAGATACTGCCTGCTCGCTGGATAAATGGGGATATGAAGACACGCATCCTGTAGGTCCAGAGAAGCTAGGAACTCCCCTGTGGACATGACAGCGATCACAGTGCGCAGAGATTCCTGACGATAGTGAGACTTCACCACAAAGGAATTGAGATCCTTGAGATCCAAAATAGGACGGCCCCCGCCATCCTTCTTGGATACCACAAAAAGGTTGGAGTAAAACCCCGAACTCATGTCCACAGGAAGCTCCAGGACCTCTTTGTCCAAAAGATCCTGAATAGCGCCTTCAAACAACCTCAGTTTCTCTGCATCCTGCGGAGAATGAGTGAGATGAAAACGAAGGGGGGGGAAGAGAAAAGAAAGGGATCCTGTAACCCTCTGAGACCACCTGTAAAACCCATGGGTCTGACACGGATGCTTCCCAAACCCTGCGAAAGAGGTGGAGACGTCCACCCACGGCAGGGTGCGGACCCGGGTTCGGCGAGTCATGCCGAAACAGGCTTGGAAGACTTGGAGGCAACCTTGGGCTTCCAGGACTGCTTGGGCTTGGAGGAGGGACGAGGATCGGACGGAACTGTCTTGGAGGACGAACGCGCCTCCGCCTGAAAGGAACGAAAGGACCGGTAACACTTAACTGGCAGCTTTTTCTTGAAGACCAAGGGCAAATGGGTACTCTTACTATCACGGTGCAGCTTCTCAGGCTGTCACTCTCACTTGTGCTGCGCTCCGATTGGTTGAGCCTGTTTGGCCCGCCCCTGGTGACCTTTTTATTCTGGGCTAGTGGCATCTGTCATTCGCCCTTTCGTGGTGTTCCTGAGCCAGTTTTTTCGTGCTGTGTTCCTGATCTCCGGTTACCGACTTGGCTATCCCTGACTACGTTCCAGTGTACCTGCTCCGTGATCTGACCCGGCCTGGCTGACGTTCCTGCTCGCTCTCCTGATCCGGCTTGTCTGAGAAACTGCTCCGTGATTCGACCCGGCCTGGCTGACGTTCCTCCCTGTTTTCCTGATCCGGCCTGTCTGAATGCCTGCTTCGTTATTCGACCCGGCTTGCTGACGTTCCAGTTCCGGTCTCTGCGGCCGGTCTCCGTTCCTGTCCTGCCTTGTCGCTACGGCGACATAGTGACTGTGCTCTCACTATTCACCTCGGCTCCGTGCCTATTGATTCCTGCCACTGAGCTAATCACTGCTGTGCTGTGTTCTCTCTACAGAGCTGTTAACCCGTGCAGAGCTGTGGCTTTATACCGAGCTGTTGGTTCATGCAGAGGTTGCGTTCCTACTTCTGAGCTGTTAACCCGTACAGTGCTGTGTTCCTCCTATCGGGCTGTCTCCAGTGCAGAGCTGTGCTATAACTACGTGCCATTAACCCGTGCAGAGCTGTGTTCCAGTGAGGGCGTGCAGCCCATACAGAGAGTTGCCTTGTGCTAAGCCAGTTCTCTCCTTGCAGTCCTGAGTAGCTCATTACCGTGTCCGGTGGCGTCCGGCTCTGGCTATATCTGTGCACATCTCTGTAGTTAGCCGTAGGGCTATTGATACAAGCTCTTGCAATCCAGTCTCTCTCTCCAGTGGGTTTATTGGCTTAGCTCTTGCAAATCCATCACGCACTTCTGGGTTATACGCTCAAGCTCTGGTATCAGATCATTGGCCCAAGCTCTTGCAATCCAGTACATCCACTACGCCCGGAGGGGCTAGTGGTTTCAGCTCCGGTACTCAGTCATCTCCGTTACGCCCGTGGGGGCTATTCACTGAGGCTTTGGCAGTCTATTCGCTCAGTTCATAAGCCCGTGGGGGCTAACAGTGCCATACAGCAGGTGGGAGGCAGGTTTCTCCTTGATGGACATTTTCTTCTGTATTACAGACTGTGGGTGTTGAGTATTCTCCACCTTTAACACCTTGGGCGTGCCAAACTACACAACTGAGACGGACTGATTATTCTATTAACCATTTGTATATCAGTATTCAGTGCCTGTTCATTTCTGTATATTGTATACTGTGCATACTACTGCTATCCCACTATTTCACAGTGTCTCCCCTAGGGGGCGATATTATCTGTCATTATTTTATTCTTAAATAAATTGCATTTTATTTTTACCTACTGGTCTGAGTGTCTTGAATACCGTGATACTTACCTCCAGTAGCCTCACTGATCAGCTCCTTAAGCTCAGAACCAAACAGGGAAGTTCCCTGGAAAGGCAAAGAAAGTAAAACCTTTTTAGATGCAGTGTCAGCAGACCAAATCTTAAGCCAAAGCGCGCGCCTGGCCACCACAGAAGAAGTGGAGGCCCTAGCCATCATGCGGACAGCATCAAAGGCAGCATCAGAAACATAGTTCTGCGCTTCAGAAATATTGGCAAGCAAGAGCAGCTGCTCTGAAACCGTCGCATCCTGACGGACCGCCTTGGTGAGTTGCTCAGTCCAGACCGCAATGGCCCAGTTAACCCACGCCACAGCAAAAGCCATCGCATAGCAGTGCCAATAGATGCAAAAATAGACTTGAGGCAAACCTCCAACTTTTTATTCGTCCAGTCCTGCAAAGCAGAAGCATCAGAAACAGGCAAAGCAGTTGATTTAGACAGTCTAGACACAGGAGCATCCACCTTGGGAGGATGAACCCATTTAGACAGTTCAGCCTCAGAAAAGGGATAAAGTTTAGCAAACTTTTTTGAGACTGAAGAAGACTTATCAGGATTTTTCCAAGCATCGGAAACCAAACGATCCAATGTAGGGTTAGGAGGAAAACAAGTAACAGCTTTAGCCGGTTTCTGAAAGACATCAGTTGGGTCAGAGGGAATCTCTTGACTCAAGGGAAGGTTGATGGTGGACAGAACAGCCCGAATTAGGCCCTCTGCAGAAAATTCAGAGTCACATTCAAAGGGGTCACCAACAGACCTAGTAGACTCAATAACAGTACCATCCTCACCATCAGAATCTAGCAACAATTCTTCCTTAGAAGAATCAGACACGTCGGGGGCCCCCTGTGGTTTAGGCAGGGAGGTCCTGATGGTAGAGGGAGCCTGCCATACTTGCAGTTCTCCCTGTACCTGAGAGGGAAAGAGTTGAAGAGTGGACCGGAGGTCCCTAGTTGCAGCCTTGAACTCTTTCACCCAAGCTGGCTCTATAGCATGGCTGGAAGGCCCTGGGTTGCTGTCAGGACCTTCTGAGCATGCTGGGCATAAATGACCAGAGAATTCCCTAGGCAGCCCTGAATGACAGGAGGAGCAATGCGCAATGGGGGAAACTGAAGGCCCCGCCTCCTTAGTCTTAGGTCTAGTCCCAAGCTCCAGCGGAGTAGACATACTCACAGTGTCAGATATACCCCACTGACAAAAATCACCCAATTAAAGTGTGAAGATTAAAGATTCACCCCAGAAACGTTTAAAAACTAAACTTATCTGGCAAGCAAAGGAGAGGAGAAGGTCCAGTCCCTGCGTAGTATACTCGATGAGAAGATAATACCCAAAACAGTAAAAAGCGATCGCTACAGCACTGTAATAGGCACCTTGTAAAATAGCCGATTGTACTCACCCTTTTACGAAGGGGTCGGTGGACCCGGCGCTACCCCCATCAATCGAAGCACCGATTTCCACAAACTTGAAGACCACTGTATGGGGGTGCTCACGGGACCACCTCAGCATAAACACTCCACCTCTTATTCGATAAGTAAAACTTCAGTTTTATTATCAAAAATATTTAAAATCATCCAACATGTTAAGCAAAAACCCCTCAGAGGGACAGTACTCGAGGTGTATACGCCTAACGCGTTTCGTGTATACAAAGACACTTAATCATAGGCTCAGCTCGATGAGAAGAACTCACAAAATGGCTGCCGCAACGGGAACCAATAAAAAAAAAGGCGCGAAGCAAGCGCTCATGGGAATCGTAGTTTTTCTCATAAAGTGCCCCAAAACAGTGCCCGAAGCCCCCCAAGTCCCCCAACACACTTGACTAGTGAACCGGATGATAGAGCAAGGGAAGACAAACAAAATGAGCCCACTCTGAGATCGCTAGGTGGAGCGGTTCCAGAGATACGTCCCACACAGTGTAAGCCCATAGAGAGTAAAGGAGCAATGGCGGCTATGCGGTAAAAGCGCGCCAACATAAAATTTAAGAAAATTAACCCCAAGTATAAAAAGGTTAAAAGCACATATAGAACACATGTACATGAGGAGAAAACACTATCCCATACAGAAAGTGTAACAAAACCCCTAATAAACGTGTCAAACCAGCAGACAAAGGGTTAAAATGCCACAGACTGCTCCAAAACTCACAGACAAACACCCATATACAATAAATAAGAATATATATAAACACCCAATGAGTGCCGGAGTGCGCAATGAGAACTCCCAAATACAAGCCCAGAGAGGGACACTGTGGGACAAGTGGACCTTCGGCACTCATAGGGTGGCTCACCTTTCTGCATGCCTTCTGTCTTGAGGTCACCATGCAAAGAAAGGATTACCACAAAGGATAATCCCCCAGGGAAGTACTTGAAATCAAGTTGTTCCCCCATCAAGGCATAAGGTCCTCTAGAAAATCCCTGGACGCTGAGCTAGCCACTTTGGAGAGGGCATTTGTCAGCCATGGTAACCTGCCTAATGGTGGTATTCCATATTTGACAGAAAATAAAAAAATACTAAAACTGAAGAGAGATGTTCTCCACCTGGTGTGAACACACCCAGGAACAAATCATTTTGGCATCAAGCTGACTGGGGCAGCTAAGGAGGGAGGTGAGGCTCCACCCCCTGCATACATTTGGAGAAATGTTCCTGCCTACTTAAAGGGGTGGATCGCCTCCCAGAGTTACCAGTAACCTGTATTGGATGACAGTGAAAATAGTCTTGACCTCTAGCCAAGGTGCAAGATTTCTTGTGCCGCCTTGCTTGTTGATGTAGGCTACTGCTGTGGCATTGTCCGACTGTACTCTGACCAGGCAATACTCCAGTTGTCGTGTCCAGTGATGTAGGGCATGAAATATCGCCCGAAGCTCCAAGACATTGATGGGAAGGAGAGATTCCTCCTGAGACCACCGGCCCTGAACACTCAAGTGCCCCAGCACTACTCCCCATCCGGAGAGGCTAGCATCCATCGTGACTGTGGTCCAGAAGGGCACCAGGAAAGGTCTGCCCTTCAGGAGATTGTTCAGGTCTAGCCACCAAGAGAGACTCTGCTCCACTTGAAGAAGGAGAGACAGGGATCTTTCCAGTAGATCTGGACGGCCCTTGCAGGCCAGGATCAAAAACTTATGAAGTTCCCTGGTGTGAGCCATGGCAATCAGAACTGCTTCTATGGTGAATATGAACTTCCCCACCAAGGAGGTCAACATCTTGGCTGGGACCGGATCCTGAGACAGGATAGCTTGGACCTTCAGTGCTATCTGATGAGCCACTTCATCTGTCAGAAAGACCATCCACCTCGGAGTGTCGAAGAGGAGGCCCAGAAAAACTATCTTCTGAGAAGGAACAAGGTCTGACTTGTCCAAATTGATGATCCACCAGTGATGGGAGAGAGCATGAATACAGTCCTGCAC
This sequence comes from Rhinophrynus dorsalis, assembly GCA_037306005.1. Taxonomy (NCBI): domain Eukaryota; kingdom Metazoa; phylum Chordata; class Amphibia; order Anura; family Rhinophrynidae; genus Rhinophrynus; species Rhinophrynus dorsalis. Next base: position 23,773,752 of record CM074726.1, on the reverse strand, counting down.
TTGCTGGTGAAGGAGATCTGAAGATGAGGCCTTCAGGAGGAGGTTGTCCATATATGGAGTCACTCTGATGCCTTTCTGATGTAGGATGGAGATCATGGCTACCAGGACTGTGTTGAAGATTTGCGGAGCAGTGGCCAGGCCAAAGTGGAGGGCAGAGAACTGGAAATGCCCTCAGTCACAGGCAAAGTGAAGATACGGCCGAGTCTCTGGATGAATGGTGATGTGCAGATAGACATCTTGAAGGTCCAGAGAGGCCAGAATTTCCCCAGGAGACATGGCAGCTATCACTGCACGCAGAGACTCCTGGCGGTACTGGGACCTGACCACAAAGGAATTCAGGTCCTTCAGATCCAAGATGGGATGACAGCCCTATCCTTTTTGGAAACCACAAAGAGGTTGGAGTAGAATCCTGAGGGGGGATTGGCTCCAGGACCACCTTGTCCAGAAGGGCTGTATAGCTTCTTCGAAAAGGTGTCTCTTTTCTGCTCCCAAGAGAGAATGAGAAACAAAGGTCCTAGGAGGAGGAAGGGAATCCTGTATCCCGAGGCCACAACCTATAAAACCCATGGGTCCACCACAGAGGCCTGCTGAGAGGTAGTGGCATAGTCGGCCACCTACCTGTGGGTGGGAACCCATCTTCGGTGAGTCATGCAGAAGAAGGTTTGGAAGCCTTGGGCTTCGTGGAGGACTTGGCTCTCCATTGCTGCTTAGGCTTGGAGGAGAAGTGCGGAGCCTGAGGAACCGTCTGCGTCGCTTGGCGTGTGTCTGTCTGAAAGGAACAAAAAAGCTGATTCCTTTTAACAGGTGCCTTCTTCCTTAGGACCACTGGGAGGTGAGAACTTTTCCCTCCAGTGGCCTCATTGATAAGATCCTTAAGTTCAGGCCCAAACAGGGAAGAACCCTGAAAAGGCAAGGACAGGAAAGCCTTCTTAGAGGCCATGTCAGCTGACCAGATCTTAAGCCAAAGAGCCCGTCTGGCTACCAAAGACATGGTAGATGCCCTGGCTACCATACGTACAGCATCAAACAAGGCAGCAGAGACATAATGCTGAGCCTCAGCAATGTTAGTGAGAAGACGCAACATGTCAGAAGTAGTGGCTCCCTGATAGACAGCATAATTGAGCTGTTCAGTCCAAACAGCTACAGCCCTATTAACCCATGCAGCGGCAAAGGTAGGGCGAAGGGCAGATCCTGCAGTCCCAAAAATAGCCTTGAGAGAAGTCTCAAGCTTCTTATCAGTCCAGTCTTTGAGAGCAGAAGTGTCAGCCACAGACCAGGCAGTTGATTTAGAAAGCATGGACACTGGGGCATCCACTTTAGGGGGATGAACTCACTAAGCAATGGCCATTTCAGAAAATGGATACAGTTTAGCAAACTTCTTAGACACAGAAGGTTTCTTGTCTGGAAATTTCCACTCCTCTGACAACAAGCAGTCAAGGGTGGGATTAGGTGGAAAGCAGGCATGGGGCCTAACAGGCTCCTGGAAAACATCAAAGGGGTCAGAAGACGCCTCCTGCACCAATGGAATGTTCAGGACGGATAACACAGCCCTGATCAGGCTCTCAGCTGAGGGAATGGGGTCCGCCTCTAAAGGGGTCCCCAAAAAACTGAGATAAAGGAACAGCTGAACTGTCATCATCAGAGTTCACCAATAATTCCTCCTCAGACACATTAGGTACACCCGGCAGTTTAGGCAGGGAAGATCTGATGCAACAAAGTGAAGACCCCCTGTAAAGTGGATGGAAGTAGTTGTAAGGTGGACCGGAGGTCCCTGGTAGTAGCCTTAAACTCTTGCATCCATATTGGCTCTAGTGCATGGCTGGAGGCCGCAGCAGGTGATTCAGGGGCAGCAGCGCATGGTGGGCCAAATATGACCTGAGAATTCTCTAGTAAGCCTGAATGACATGAGGAGCAATGAGCACTGTGGGACACAGACACCCCAGTATCCTTAGTCTTAGGTTTAGCCCTAAGGTCTAACGGAGTAGACATTCTAACAGAGTCAAAAAGGTCAAAGTATCAAAACACCCACAATAAAGCGTGTATGATAATTAATGCACCCCAGAAACACTAAATTAAGACTTATCTGGTAGTCAAAGGGTTAAACTGCAGAGGAGAGTCCAAGCCCTGTGTAGGATACTCGATCTGCGAATACACAAAATGGCTGCCGCCATTGGAGCCAATCGGAAACAAGCACACGAAGCAGGCACTCATGGGAAATGTAGTTTTGCTGACAGAGTACCCCAAAAAGTGCCCAAAGCCCCCTAAAGCCCCCAACATCCCCAGAATGTTGACTGGATGACAAAGCAAGGGAAAAACCACAAAATGAGCCATCTCTAACCACGCTATGTGGATCGGTTGCAGAGATACGTCCCAAACTGTAAAGTCCCATAGAAGTGAATGCAGCATGGCGTCTATGCGGTAAATGCACGCCACAGAAATTTAACCAGGTGAAAATCAAAATGTAAAACTACTCAAAAGTCCACTAGAATAAAACAGTAGACCCATTAAACACTGGTTCCAGTAGGGAACGTGTCCAAAGACCCCTCAAAATGTGCTAACCAGCAACAAAAGGGTTAAGTTACCACAGAAACTTGCTCCAAACACCTCACAGACATACAGAATAAACCCAATGAGTGAATGAGTATGTAATAGGATCTCCAATAAAGACCCCTTTGCGGAGAAAAGCATGGGACATGTGGACCTCAGCACTCAAAGGATGCTCACCTTTTTCAGCAGATCTTATGCTTTCAGTTTACCATATATCAAGAAGAAGCCTCAGTGGGCAACTCCTGGGGAAAGAACTTGCAACCAAGATTTTCCCCCTAGGGCATAGGTCCACAAAGCACCTGGTTAACTGAGCTATCCACATTTGAGTGATGGGAATTGTCAGTGATAGTAATCCGCCTAATGGTGGTATTCCATTTCTAACAGAAAATAATAAAAAGCTAAAACTATAGCAGAACTGTTCTCTTGCTTGTGTCTTGACCAAGGAACAAATCTTACTGGTTGGGGATTGGCTAGCTGCAAGCTAAGGAGAGGAGGTAGGCTCCACACACCAGTCACTTCTCAGAATTGTTCCTGCCTATTAAAAGGGCTGATCGCCTACCCAAAGCTACCAGTAACCTGTATTGGACAATAGTGAAAGTGTAATACTGTGCTGATCTCTCTTATAGTAATGGTGTAATACTCTACTGATCTCTACAATGGCAGTGGTGCTGTGCTGATCTCCATAATGTAAAAGCTGTAATAGTATGCTGATCCCTATAATGTTAAGAATTTCTTGAATGTTAATGGTGCAGTACTGTGATGAATATGTTGGCATGGACAGCACAATCCCTATCTCTCCTGCAGTAAACCTTCTCTCCAGTTATGTGACCAGATGACATTTAATGTGAGACACTAACAAAATACACACACACAGTGTAGGATTACACTCATGTCAGTCCTGCAGAATGTAAATTTAACATCTGTCCTACAATAAAATAGAAATCTGGTCACCTTACAATGACTGCTTTACTGTAACCAGTTAATATATTACTGTAATGCCCAGTTTATATATTAATTTACTTTATTACTTCCTAGTTTATATAACAGCTTGCTTTTGTTTGTATGTTAAAAGCAAAAGGTATTTCTGCTCCATGCAACAGTGCATGGGGCTGGGGGCAGAGTCCTGTAGGGAACTGGGGTATAGCCATGGGCAGGAGTAGGGAACCTAAGTTGTTACAAACAGAGCAAGAGTTTTGCTCCTCTTTAGGATTTATAATCCAATGTAAATTAAAACTCAATAGTTGACTTAATACATGAAAATCATTCTGACAGCGGTGGGAGTACCCTTGTTTTACTCAGCTGGAAAGCTCTCTAAGATATAAGATTTCATAAAAAAAATGTACTGCTCCTTTAAGGTTATGTTCACTCTGGCCACTTGGTTGCATTCCGTTGTGAACATGCCAAGCCAACAGTGCTTGCTTATCTCCAATGTTCTGCATCCCCCATTGGTTCTCTTGAATTGGAGAGTATGTGGGTTTTCCCTTGCTCTGTCATCCGGTCAACATTCTGGGGATGTTGGGGGCTTTGGGCACTTTTTGGGGTACTCTGTCAGCAAAACTACATTTCCCATGAGTGCCCGCTTTGCATGCTCGTTTTTGATTGGCTCCCATTGCGGCAGCCGTTTAGTGTATTCGCAGATCAATTATCCTACGCAGGGCTTGGACTCTCCTTCTCTCCTCTGCAGTTTAACCCTTTGACTACCAGATAAGTCTTAATTTAGTGTTTCTGGGGTTCATTATTTATCATACACACTTTATTGTGGGTGTTTTGATACTTTGACCGTTTTGACTCTGTGAGAATGTCTACTCCGTTAGATCTTGGGGCTAAACCTAAGACTAAGGATACTGGGGTGTTTGTGTCCCCCATTGTGTCAAGAGGCTGGCTCATGTATAAGTCAGCCATATACGAGAGGCTGACACCCATGTTAGTCAGCCAGTTACAGGAGGTTGATATGATCATCACTCTTGTGAACGATCTACCTAGTGGCCCATAGGATGCCATGCAGGTCAGGCATGCTGCAGTTTGGAATTCACTACTGCAGAACTCATCCAAGTTGTAACATGCTACATCTAGGAACACTCTGCAAATGGACAATTATCAATGTGAACAGCGCCATTGGGAGCAATATTTTCACAATGTGGGTAGCAAGTCACCAGTGTGAACCTAGCCTAATTATTTCAGTGCTGAGTTGCTCACTTCTGCACATTTTAGAAGAAACAATGACTCACCACACTTTTGCAAATAAAAATGATAATGCATTTTACCAAGACTTCTCCAAAAATAATAAAAGGAAAATAAAATGTAACGTTATCTAAGGTCTACAGAGCATTTCCACTCAGAAAGTACTGATTTTCCTCTAAACACTAAAGAGCACGTCTGGCCAAAAAGAAAACATAAAAATCTTCATGACCCAAATTACCTCACTCAGGAACTGTTCTCAGTATTAGGACTACCAAGGAGACGAAGCACCCGTGAGGAACTGTGCATTAACCCTTTAACTTCTATTGCTGCCAGAAAGGCCTACAGTACTTGCCGGCAGCTAACTGGGACAGAGAATGCTTAACCCTTTGAATGCCATTGAGAAGCAATGCGTCACATACCCCTCTGGCACTCAAAGGGTTGATCTGGGCATAGGCAACCTTTAGCTCTTCAGCTATTGGAGACTATAACTTCCATAATTCTCAGCTGGCCAAATGCTGGAGAGCCAATGATTATCTATACCTGGCTTGGACAGTTCACATAGACACTGCACCAGTCCCACCCGTAAAGGATTTAACTATCTGAGCATCTCAGCAGGATGATTATAGCACCCCCTCTGGCACTTGAAGGATTCATACAGTAGCACCGGGTAGTCTTAATCCTTTGACTAGGTTAAGAGGCCTCTACCTCACTGCTCCACGTGATGCAGTCTTGCGGCGCCTCACTCACGTGATGCAATCATGCGCAGCAGAGACTGCCTGAACGCGTGCAGTCTCTACTGCGCACGACAACCTCTTACAAACATCCTAGCGAATTATTATATAGGATGTGAACAGATCACCATTTTAATTTGGGAAAACATTACCTATAAGAAATTAATATTCTAACCTCTGTATTACTAGACAGATATCCAATGCATTTTTGAACCTCTCTAGCATCCAAAGTGTTAAGGACTAAATGCTTCATCTATGAGATTGGCTGCAATTTCCTTACCCAGCATCCTCTGCTTCTCTTATATTCCAATTTATTGAATTGCCACTGCTGGGCAAAGGCAGTGACATCATCAGATTCCAATAAGAGCTTCGTCTGATTCTGTCAGTCATCTGTGTAATCAGGATAACACTCTGATGCGAGGACTACTGATAAGTACCAAGAACAAAAGCAATTCTGATCCTTTAAGGTGGACACGTAAAAAGTATTTCTTGAATATTAGCAGAGAAAATATGACGGAGTCTAATAAAGGGCACTCAGAGAAGATTAGGAAAAATAAAAGAATACCCAATGAACAAATATGTTCTGAGGTTTCGTAGCAGATGGTGGGGAAAGAGTTTCTTGTCATGATTTGTCTTTGTCATAACCAAGTCTAGCTATACAGAGGGAAAGGCTGGGGGATGGAAACAATACAGTGTTAAGTAGGAGCAGGTGCTGTGTATTTGTAGAATGCACACTGAACTATAGAATTCCCCACTGTTTCCTACCACTTACAACTGGACTGGAATTTCACTGACATCTTTATTGTAGGGGTTCTGAATACACAGACAGAGAGAGCGAGAGAGAGTATTGGTGATGCCCCTTTGGACCAATTCATGAAAACAAAGAGCTAAGCAGGAGCAGAACACTCTTTGTACCTAGAATTGTCTCATCGCATGAAAATAATATGGGTAAAGTGTGGTCTAAACTATAAGCTCTCACGAGCAGGGCCCTTTGATCCTTCTGTTCTCCACATCTGATTGTACTATTTAATACCTCTGTATGTCTATTCCCAATTGTACAGCGTTGCAGAATTAGTTGGGGCTATATAAATAAAGAATAATAATAATAATAATAATACTGTGTTTGTCATAGAAAATGCAGGAGATTAGCAGAGTAAAAATGATACCTTTATTGTCTGAGTGGCTTTAGATGCAAGCTTTCCCGACAACTAGGTCTCTTCTTCAGGAGTAATAAGAACCTTTTCTCAGTTAGCCAATAAAGGAATAGTTTTTTACTCTACTAATCTCCTGTAGTTACTAATGTAATTGTAGTTCCTGTGTGATTTTGCTCGGCTGTTTATATTTAGAGAAAGGGATGACAGGAGAAAATAGTTTGTATGAGTAACATTGCTGCAAGATGTTGCAGCAGTACAAGGTTTCCACTGTAAATGATCGTTGCTGTAAAATTTACCATTATGAATGAACCCAAATAAAACAATGATTTTTATTCTGTGCAACGGGTGGCTTTGTTGCAAGATGTTAGAGCAACACATAGTTGATAGTGAACATTGCAAGGTGTTAGTATTAAGAAACTAACAAAGCAAATCTGTACGAATGCTCATGTGCTATCTGATTGGTCAGATAGGTTCATCCTGAGAGTGCTTTCCTCTCTTTTATTCTGTATTGTGGGTAGCAGACACTTAAGACGTATTTTCATTGGATACACAGTAACATCTGTGACTGCAGCAGGCTGCAGCAGGAATCTCCTTCCACTTGTTCAGCAAGATTAGGGGGCAATTGTTTGTCCAAAAGTATTGGGAAGGGGGGTGGGGGAAATTCCATTATGAAGTGGCTCAGCAGAAATCAGTGTGGTCTGCTTGGTCGATTGTCACTAAGAAGGGAATACTTGATCATAATGTGGATCAGCTGGAATCATTTCTAAGGGATGTTTGCAATGACTCTGCTGGGAGAGGCAGTGTGTAGGATGCATACCGAACGTGCAGTGAAGCATGCAAGCCTCAGGATCTATACAATGGGTCCTGCTGAAATGTAATAGTAACTATGCATCCCTGTAACATCCATTTTCCATCAGCATTCTTTTTTTTAACACTTTATAGAAGTGCTGTAACTAGCCAATGGAGAGCCCTGTTGCAAGCATTTTTTTGGGCCCACATTTACACAGATGCAAAACTAAAAACTGCTGGACTCTGGAACAGATGAGGCCCCCTTGGGTGCTGGACCCTGGCACAACCAGCCACGTGCACACATAGACACCAAGGGGGGCTTGAGCACCTGCCCTTTTTATCCAAAGTGCCCTCGTGCCCTTTTAACAAGAAAAAAAAAGTCGCCTCGCTGCCCGCACTAACCCCCCCAACGCCTCCTTCAGGACAGACCTGTAGATCAGGGGTTCTCAAATGCAGCCACCAGAGTGATTTCCTGCGGCAACCATGAAAAATGCAGAAATTGTGGCCGCATGCGGCCAACAACCGCATACAAATGGTTAAATTGCCTGGCACACATGTACTGAGGGTGCAGTTGCAGAGGCAGACCACCAGGGCGGCTGCTGTGACTTACGGTGAATATGGACTGCAGTTGCTTGCACAGTCACACTGCAGCCAATGAGAGAGGAGTGCTTTGACAGGATACTCCTCTCTCATTGGCTGCCTGAGTTGTCCGTGTGATGTGGAGTTGAGTGACCCTGCAAGAAGTTGGCAGCAGACGGAGGAGTCACTCAGTGAGTGACTAGCATAGGGAGAGATGGAGGAGGCCTGAATAAAACCCCCAGAGCCTGCTGAAGTGAAGTCAGAGGGTTGCAGGAGCAGAGATCCTGCCCATCTGGCAGATCGTTTCCTAGGCGCTACGCTCCGGCCAGGGCAGGGTGAGTACAGCAGCAGAGCTGAGGGTGTTTGTGTAATGTCGCCGTGTTCAAATGGGCGAGTTAAAGATGTTGAAATGTCTCTCAACAACCGCTCACTGCCCTTTCCTCCGGTGATGTAACAGCCCGCACAAGTGACCCACAGCGTCGCGGTGAGGGGAATGCTGGAGTTTTCTTCACATGCAAGAGCAAGTTTAAATCTGGTGCCCAGAGTGAGGAAGAAAGCCCCAGAATTCACCTTGCGATAGAAAGAGCTGTGGGAATTACAGCGTGCACAGCCTTATAATCTGGACAAGGGGGAGAGAAAGGCATGGGAGAGCAAGAGGAGTAAAAGAGGGCATGGGGGACAAGTGGACTGAAAGAGGGCATGGGGGACAAGTGGACTGAAAAAGGGCATGGGGGACAAGTGGACTGAAAAAGGGCATGGGGGACAAGTGGGGTGAAAGAGGGCATGGGGGACAAGTGGAGTGAAAGAGGGCATGGAGGCACAAGTGGAGTAAAGAGAGAGGGCATGGAGGGACAAGTGGAGTAAAGAGGGAGGGCATGGAGGAACAAGTGGAGTAAAGAAGCAGGGCATGGAGGGACAAGTGGAGTAAAGAAGCAGGGCATGGAGGGACAAGTGGAGTAAAGAAGCAGGGCATGGAGGGACAAGTGGAGTAAAGAAGCAGGGCATGGAGGGACAAGTGGAGTAAAGAAGGAGGGCATGGAGGAACAAGTGGAGTGAAAGATAATGCATGGGGGGCAAGAGGAGTGAAAAAGAGGGCATGAGGGGGCAAGAGGAGTGAAAAAAGAGGGTATGGAGGGGCAAGAGGAGTAAAAAAGAGGCAGGAGGGGGATCAAGAGGCAAAAGGGAGAGAAAGAGGCAAAAGAGCAGGAGCAAGAAGGGGGAGAGAGTCAAAAAGTGGGGGGAGGCAAAAGGAGGGCTTAAGAGACAAAAGGGGGAGATGGAGACAAGAGGGGGAGAATGATGCAGGATCGGATGGAAGAGTGGGGATGAAGAGTGGAGAAATAATTCCCCCACCCTTTCCTTTTTCTCTGTATTCCATATTTAACTCTTTCTCCCTCTTAACCCCTTTATCTTTCTCCCCATTTTGAGAAGTGCCCTATTTTTCATTTGAGCCCCTGGCCCCCAAAATGTCTGTGCACGTCCCTGGGCACAACTGCACCATCTGCACTTCTTGTAGTTACAATTCTTTAAGGGTTGCGCACCCCACTGGTCATTAAAATGTTAAAGGAACACATACACTTAAATAATCTGGGGTTATATCCAATTAAATACCCTGAACTTCATGCTTAATGTGACTAGATCACCATTTTGTGAGGGACATTTGTTCCATGTTTATGCTGCAGGACTGTGTAGAAACCAGTAATCATACAGTGTGTGCATGCCTCATTAGCGTCTCACATTAAAATGGTGATCTGGTTACATTACTCTCACTAGAATGTGTAACATGTCTCTGTTCATTTCCTGAGACCTAATATCTAACCTTACATGTGTTGTGTAGGGGCAGAAATCCCTGCCTTTCCAGACTCCCTGATTCCCTTTACTAAAGAAATTGTGATAGGTGTCTCAGAAGTGATTGTGCTGTGTTACATGTAAATGGTCTGATAAAGGGTAACATCCTTCTGAATATAAGAGTGGTGAATGAATATCCCAATAAATTAAATGTGTTAGCGTCTCTCTCGTTTCAAACAGCCCAAACAAAATGAGGCATATGCTGCCTATATAGGACAATATACCCATGCATTAACCCTTTTAGTGACAGAGTGTTAAGCAACTCATTGCAAAGCACTCGACATGTTAAAAATGAACGTGTAGGGTCATATTTTAGGAATAACATACATTAACTCATTTTTACATACGCTAACTGGAAATACATGGTGGGTACATTTATATAACCCAAGTTCATTTTTAGGGCTTATTGTTCCTTGAACCCTATTGCACATCTCTCTGGTACTGACTCCTTAAAGCAGGAATATCTAACATTCTGCCTTAAGCTAATACACTGTGGCCCCAACATGATTTCTAATTTTAACTACATTGTGGCCCTGCAGGTCCAAAGTTCAATTTACATCAGCTTTGTTTGCTGTCACCTTCTAGAGTAGGGATACCAATCTCTGGTTCTCCAGATGTTGGCTGGTTGGGAATGATGGGAGTTGTAGTTTGCAACAGCTTGAGAGCCAAAAGTTGCATACCCCTGTTCTTGTGGTAAGCTAGAGTGTCACACAACAACAATATACATTGTATCTCACTCTCTCAACAAAGTAATAGTACTGACAAAGGCAGCCATTTTGAGGGCCTCGTTAGAGGGAATTACACAGCTCTCAACTATACTTGAGTTTGACATTTCTACTTTAAAGTGATGAGGCGGCAGCCCTAGCAGTCAGATGTCAAGGTATATTTGTGTGTTATGGCAGCAAGCATAATGTGTCAACATTTTCATTCAATTATATTGCTTGTTATGCACACGTATCACTGAAATTTGGATTCTTCTTAAAAAGGGACATTACCACTTAATAACACCCTTCATTATTTTGAAAGACCACTCAAAATCACAATTACTTTCAAAATTCTATTTACCCATTTTTGGTTTACTAAACAGTCTTAGTTATTCACATGTATAGATTATGCTAATAAAGGCAGGCTCTGCAGGCATGTCCTGCTTTAGCCTGGCATTACTTCCTCACTCACTCACACTGCTTAGCATTTCCCATGTTCCCAGTCACTGACAGGAAATGAGTAGGGTTAAGACAGGAAGTGCCTGCACATCATGCCTTAATTGGCATAATCTATACATCTAAATTACTAAAAAAACCTAACTTCTACATAAAGAATATCTATTACAATATATATGTGTGATTTTGAAAGCACTTTTAAAATCACCAGTTATTTTAGGCAATAAAGAAGGATGTGTGACAAATTAAAAAAGACTGGGAACCACTTGTCTAGGTTCAGTAACCACTGAGACTGCATCAATACAGTTTGTATTGATATGGTATGTGATAGGGACAAACTGAAGAATCTATGCTTTATTCACTGAGGATTGTTTGGCCATAAGTGGTAAGAATCATTTACCTTTTTTCCACAGAGATGGAAGTTCTAGTCCTGAACAACTGAAGGGTGTCAGATTACCCACTAATGCTTTAAAGTGGAACTATTAAACTCATAACATTGCTCCCCCAATCCATTACTAATATAGAGATAGGTAAGCCATACTTCTATTATGCTCAGTATTGAAGAAAATCAACTTCTTCTGCAGTCGTCCACTACACAGAGCTTACAAGAGAAGCTCTGCGTGCCTGCGCCATCAGCAACTTCCGTTACCTTAGGGTAACCAACTAATGTCACCATCAATCCGGGCAGTGAACAAGACAGACAGCACAGAATCAGAGGTACCTTTCCTCCAAGATGTCTGCGCTGTTGTCCTCTGGTGGCTTCATAAGAAGTTCATTTTCTTCAATAACATGAACTTATTGAGCACAATAGAAGTATGGCTTTACCTATCGCTATATTAGTAATGGATCGAGGGGCAATGTTATGAGGCTGATAGTTCCGCTTTAAGCAATGTAACCTTGCAATAGTTTAACAAAATCAATTTTTTTTTAATCCATGATAAACTCTTGAATGCTACCGTTGTGCAGCAATGCATTGGATAATTTTTATTTCTCCCCTATGGTGCATTGGTTTTCTCCATAATTAATCCGATAGGTCTTTGGAGCCACATACAGAAAAATAAAAATGTGGTGCCATTGTAGGGCAAGCCAACTGCACCATGAGGGACAAAGGGGGATTAACCACGAGGTCTCCAAAGTATTGATTTGCAATACACTGTAGATACTTCTAGTATTTAAGAGGATAAATACCCCTTTTATATCAGAGAGGATTTGTTTTTGACCCCTATAGTGACGTTGGCTTGCCTCACAGTTTTTGCATACGGCCTTTCTTTCCTGCACATTGGAGAGGTCTTCACTGGTTCATGTGTTTTGGCCCCGTGAATGGCCAACAATGCACTGTAGAGAGCTAAATCTCTAATGAATGTTAGTGATACAACAAAAATGTTAATCTTATTATTTAACCTTTTGGATGCTAGAGACATTTCCATACCAAAGAACTCTCTGGATCTGCCCCAGAGGCTCTGTTTTTTTTTAGAGTTAATTACCATTTCTCTCTGGGAACAGAGGCCCATTCTGCAGCTTTGGTGCATTTCCTGGGTAACCCCACCTACTTCCTGTCCATTCTACCTACTTCCCACCCTGCTCTACCCACTTCCCACCTATTCCAATATTAAATATCACCTTTCCTCCCCTCAATCATGAGTAAGCCAAGCTTTATGGCATGATGCGTGTCGTTTAGTCATGCTCATTCCCAGTCCATGAGCTCTCTCCTGGTACTCCAAAGAAGAATGTTCCCAGATATCAGGGGTGGGCTGGCCTGGGGGGCAAGGGGGCAATTGCCCCCTGGGCCAGTCATATGTCTTGGCTGGTGGGCCACTACTTCACTCAATCTCCCGATTGCTGCTGTAAATGGAGCTACACAAGTGATTCCACAGAGCTGCAATCCAAATGGAGCTACGCCAGTAGCATAACCCGTTTCCATTGTAAGCTCTGTAGTATCACTAGTGTATTTTACTTACATTGTAAGCTCTGTGGTTTCACTAGTGTAGTTTACTTACATTGTAAGCTCTGTGGTATCACTAGTGTAGTTTACTTACATTCTAAGCTCTGTAGTATCACTAGTGTAGTTTACTTACATTGTAAACTCTGTGGTATCGCTAGTGTACCTCCATTTCATTTGTAAACAATTTGGTATCACTTGCTTCACAACATTAATGCCAATTTTAAAATGAACAAAAAAGGAGGTAGGCTAGGACAGTGGGTTGGAACAATAATATAAATTATCCACTTGACTGCATTTGCCCCCCAGGCCACAAGTTGCCAGCCCTCCCCTGCCAGATATAGACCTCTATCATGCATTGCTTCACAATGGATTAAAGTGAGGTGACCAGAATGCCCCTTTAATGCAGGACACATTTAGAAAATGCATACTGCAGAGCTGCATTGATGCCAAGGTAGACCTGAAGAATGTGTTTTTCATGCTGCACATTGCACTAAAGTAGAGGCCTGGTTACCTTACACTGGTGACATGTTTAGCATTCGAGGGATTAAAACAGGTTTGCTTAAACCTATGACAGAGTGTTAGATAACTCTTCTGGCATCTAAGGCATAGGTAAAGACATAATAACCTAAGGTCAAAATATTAAGAATTCAATTACCTATTTCCTGAGATAACACAAACAAGTGGTAACTTGGACTACAAAATTATTTATGAATTCCTCTTTAATAGGTGCTTTAACTTCTCTTTTTTCCACAATAAATTGCAAAGCAATGTTATTCATACACCACTGACAGACAAAAATGTTATATATTATATACCACCTCAACAACAGTGCCCTAACCAATCCTAAAACAACAGTGAAATACAGTACATCACAAACAAACAGTGACAGAGACGTTCCAGTTCAACAAAGAATAATCCTCCAAAGTAAAACGCCTCATACTTCTGGCTAAATGTCAGGTTTGACAATGAAATCAGATGTACATTGTGTAGGTCCTCAATCTGGGAACTCATGGCTCTATGTCAGCTATCGCTTGATAGACTACACGGAGTCCTATTACAGAGTTCAAACAAAAAAGATCTAATAGGCGAACTTCTCAAGTAACTAAATATGGTAAACCCATATCAATCAAATATGGGGTGCACTCAATCCTCTAAGTTATAAAGCATATACCAGAAGAGAAGAAAAAGATGAAGATAAGCAGAGTCACAAAGCCAATAATCATTAAACCAGAATAATATAAAAAAATATCAAAACGTATTCATGACAGAATATCAAATAATCAAAAAAATGTAACTCGATATGGTGAAGTGGCACTTACTCTCTGTGTATCCTCTCAATGTTACATGGCTTGATGGTTAATTTATGTCACATATATAAGTTTTGCTCTTTGGATATTATGATAGATTTAGCCATTGAAAAGGCATGGGGATTGTTATCATTACTATGTGGTATGTACTTATTGTCTATTAGATACATAGGAGATAATATTGTTATCCTATTTTGCACTGGTCGTCCATGGTCGTGAGGTTGCCTACTGGAGGCCGGGTGAGGAAAATTAATCGCAATCCGCCCTTTTGCTACCTTGGTGCATCGCGGGTTGTGTCTGTGTGTGCACATATCTACAAATGGGCCCGCAGAAGATGACATGTGGTGGGCGGGGACGTTTATGTGTGTATTTATTCAGCTACTTCCTGGTTGACGTATCTGGGAGTTCAGTGGAGACGCGATGATCTCCTGGACCAGTGTCATCTCTCAAACCTTTATGGTTTGAGAGATAACCGAATGCAAAGTTCCCCTCTCCCTCCCCCTTCCCTGAAGTCAGCATTGTACTGACTGCAGGGATATCCGGTCTGACTTTCATCAGGCGGCTCTGCAGCAGAGCTGAGATCGCGTTAGTAAAAAATAATTATTTCAATGAAATGGTCTGATTGGTGTGCTTGCAAACCAATCACATGTAGAAGACCGATTCAGTGAAATAATTATTTTTTACTAACTCAATCTCGGCTCAGCAGCCGAGCCGCTGACTTCAGGGAAGGGGGAGGGAGGGGAGGGGGTAATTTTGCAGGCTTTTATCTCTCTAACCATAAAGGTTTGAGAGATGACACTGAGGGCAATTAAATTCTTTTTAACATGCCTACAATATGGGGACTAGTAATATTTAAGTATTACTATCCCTTTAACTATACCATTGTTTTGGATTGCCCATCTCCCATGTTATGTGTGTGGATAGATAGATAGATAGATAGATAGATAGATAGATAGATAGATAGATAGATAGATAGAGAGCTATAGAGATAGATAGATAGATAGATAGATAGATAGATAGATAGATAGATATACAAACGACAAACTGTAAACTCTAATTCTATCCGCAATATCTAAGGTTACTTGCAATTTCTAATTGTATTCCCTATACCCAAAACATAATTTCATCTTATACTTTATCTTAACCCTTGATGCTAATGTCTAATCTCATCATGTTTCCTAAACATTAACCCTAATTTCTAACCCTTTCCTTAAATTACACTTAATAATAGCCCCCATTTACTATAATATGGCCATAAAATGTTAATGGTCGCTGTGAGATTTGCCATGGTTCAAGAGATAACATCATTCCCTGATGTATTGCTCACAGAATCCTGCCTGCAAAATTTATTCCAACTCCATGGACGTGCCATACAACACTGACTGAAGATGTTATCTCTTCAACAAATCAGAAGGCTAAAATGTATGGGGGTCCTTAAGATTTCTGCCCATAGTAAGATAAGTAGGAGATTATTACGAAGTGCTAATGTCCCTTTAAAGGGATAATAATACTTAATATGTGAAAATATAAATACTGTAGTAATACAAGGGTACTCCTACTGCTGAGAGGTGTTTTATTCAAAAGTTATTGCAACCCAAATTGAATTTTTAAGGTGTAGTATCTCAACTGCCTGAAATTTTACAGTGGCGCTGTTGTTACACCATCCAATGGACAGCTCTGGTCAGTTGACCATAAACCTCTATTGGATGGTGTAGCAACAGCGCCACTGTAAAATTTCAGGCCACTGAGATACTATACCTTAAAAATTTGAGGTTGATCTACAATAACTTTTGAGTAAAACACCTGTCAGCAGTGGAAGTCTCTTGTTTTACACAGGAGGATAAACCCTAAAACATGTATTTTTTTTTACATATTACGTGTTACTAGCCCTTTTGTAGTACAATGCTTAACCCTAAACTAGAACCGTTCCCTATGCCTAAAATATAATTCTACCTTTAAATTGAAATCGTAATACTAAACCTGAATTATTTTTCTAATCTTAAACTTTAATCCTAAATAAAAGTATATCTCTAGCCATAAATTCTAAGACAAAACTCTAACCCAATGTTTCTTAATGCTATTCCTTGGGACATACCAACAGGTCAGATTTTCATAATACACCAGCTTAATCACAAGTAATGAACATACCTGGGAACTTCTTCCCCTTGAGCCCCCAGAGAGCGCTCATGTGATGCCGACCAGGGGAATGTCAATGAAACAATACATGTCATAAAGGGGGAGGGTCTTAATTGGGTGGGCAGGGCTTACAGTCTATAGTCATAAAGTGGGTGGGAAGTGGGAGGAACAGGTTGGGAAGGAGGAGAAGTAGGTGGGAAGTATGAGGAACAGGGTGGGAAGGAGGAGAAGTGGCCAGGACTTGGGAAGGAAGGAGAAGAAACTTATCACCGCCAGACACCTGGTAATTCAGTCTGAAAACCAGACTCTCAAGGGCAGATCCCAAGAATTCCCAGGTATGGTAAACAGTGGTTCAGACATTATGTTTGAGCTGTCTGTGCTTAACTAGTGATATCCCAAAAACTTGACCTGTGTGTTTTCCCCCAAGGATTGGAGCTGAGAATCCCTGCATTAACCCTATTTCAAACCCTGAATCTTAACCCTACAGCTAATTGTGTGCTTAACCCTTTGTGTGCAAAAGGGGTACGCAATGCAATGTGTTGAGTACCCCTCGGGCACTCAAACAGTTAAACTTAAACCTTAGCCTCAAATAAATTGTAAATCCTATCACCCAATCTAAATCCTAATGATAAATTCTAATACTATCATTAACATTAACCCTACCATAATTTTAATCCCAAAACAATAACATATCACAAAAGTCTATTCATATCCATAACCCTAAACTCTAATCTTATCCTCAATCCTAAATCCTAACCCAAATCTTTAATCCTACAATAGCCATTATCCCAACCACCTAAACCTACCTGCAATCCCCTTAATCACAACACTAATATCTAATATTATCCTAATCAATAATAGTAATCCTAATATAATAACATTATGCTCTCCAGCCATAACCTTAATTCTGAAACCTAAATTACATTTCAGTTCTCAAATCTAAACGCTTACCCATTTGGATAAACTGATATATATTAGGGCTTAAAATCTGAAGTCCTTTGCTACTAGCCAGACCTGAAAAGTTACTCACCACTGCAAGCCATAACATACCCACCAGGGCTGAATTTCTACTCGCTAGGGCTAAATTTTCACATTTTGAGCCATATATATATATATATATATATATATATATATATATATATATATATTTATATATAATATACACATGCGCACACACAACCGAAACGACTACAGCGATCAAAGTATTTTAAGCACAATAATGTGATAACTGAAAAAAGAAATGCCTGAATTACCTTGGAAGGCAAGACCCATATGACTCACACATATTAGGTATAAACACTCACACACATTAGCCATATGCACTTAGTTGAAGTGGACAATAGCAGGATAATGTGAATAATACTCACCTAATGCCCATACTATCCATTGATAATGGATAATTTGACCATTATCCAGATAATGTAGACATTATCCACACTTCTGCTTAATATATATTTACACTTAATAGGTAGCCTACTCCAAATTGGGATTACATGAGGTCACCCATTTATCAACCCTGGGGCTATAGTGACTATCATAACTACTTTGAGGTGCTTCAGTAGCCTGGGAAAAAGCTTGATAGACTTCTGGATGGGTAGGGGGCTCAATTTACACCAGCCAACTGGGCGACATCCCATATCCCCATTCTGTGACAGTCAATGTAAAAGTGAATTTCAAAGGCAAACAAGCTGAGAAAATAATACATTTTGTAATTGTGGGTCATACCAACTGCACCAAAGTAAACAAATAAAAATTTCTAAAACTCCCAATAAATGGTAAGTGCTAGAGGTCTCCAACACTTTAATTCATAATGTGTGGGACACCTCTTTCATATTCAAGGAGTTAACTCGCACTGGCTCAGAAGTGTGTATCTGCCTACCACATTTACAGGTCACTGCATTCCTCAGGAAAGCAGGGGAAGGTTGGTGTCTGATGTGAACTAGGTACAACTGCTGGGGGCATACATGGAGCCTGAGACTGAAACTTGGTGCCTGATTGAAGGACTTGGTCTAATAATGGGCTGTAAGTAAACTCCAGGTGGTCCCAGCACTAAGAATGGCAGCAGACCTCCCTTAAACTTTGAGTGCCAGAGGGTTGAGAAATGGATTGCGGAGTAATTCTTTGCACACCCCTCTGGCACTCACAGGGTTAAATGAGCACCTCGTGTCAGGAAGTGGTGCTGGATGGGGCTGGGGTTAGAATGCTGGGAATGCTGTTGGATCTAGGTAGTGATGTAGAGTCAAACACATTGCCAGCTTTACGCTAATATCTTTCCTTAAAGGGGATCTATCACCCCTATACAAGTTAGGCTTAAATGTAACTTTCACCCACTATAAAGTCCCCTGCAATAATTAAGCAGGTAGCTACTAGCTTTATAATATATATGTTACCTCCTTTATTGTAGGAGACCTGGAAGCCAGGCATCAGTGCATACATCTTGTCTGCGCTGTCAATCCCGGTATCCATTGAGAAGCACTGCAGTGTGCCACATGGTAACCCAGAAGGGACTGACGGTGCAGGAGCGCAGACTACAGTAACCTGGCCGTCAGTCTCCTACAATAAAGGATTTCTGTATAATCAGCTACATTTCAGCGGTAACATATATATTATAAAGCTAGTCGCTACCTGCTTAAATATTGCAGGGCGACTTTATAGTGGGTGAACGTTCCACTTTGATAGTTAGATTATTTAGCAAATATGTTTAAAATATTATTTATTTTTTTTTTAAAAAAAAGCTATTTGGGCAAAAATTTATGTTTAAAGAGTGCCCTGCACACTGCTTCAGCATAGACTGCAGTTACTTGCTCTGTAAACACAGTCTGTCACTTTTCCTCTACTTCCATCCCTCTATCCAGCCTCCTCCGATGACGGAGGCTTTCTGCCTATAAAATGGAGTGGTCTCATTGGCAGAGATAGTCTGTCCCTCTGCCTCTGCTCCTGTCCCTCTATCCAGCATCCTCTGATAATGGAGTCTTTCTGCCTGTAAGCTAGAGCAGTCTCATTGACAGAGATCGATATAGAGTAGGCTGGGCAAATGGGACGGGAGCAGAGGCAGAGTAACGGACTGCGGTTACAGAACAGGTAACAGCAGTCTATTCCGAAGTAGGGTGTGGGGCACTCTTTAAACATGAGTTTTTGCCAAAATAGAATAATAAAAAAAAAATAATGTTTTAAACATATTTGCTAAATAATCTAATTAATAAACCTAACTTGTACATGGGTGATAGATCCCCTTTAATGACCAGTGTCCCTGCATTCCTAATTTGTATTCTGTATATGACAAAGTATGTCTTGCTCTCTAAGATGAACCTGTTCTCATCACATCCCAAAACACATTTGCTACTATATGGACCCTTCACGCATCTCCCGAGTTCTTCTTAGTACATAACACTTAAATCTATTGTAACTTCTTGCAGAGCAGCTCTATAGGGTGTAGAGCACTAACACATTTGAGACATCTATAAAAATCCAAATCAGACCAGTGTAACCCTTTGAGTGCCAGAGGGGTATGCAACACATTGTGAAGCACTCAAGGGGTTAAACGGGTAGTGTTCTGATCAATTAAACAATATTTCCAAATGTCAAAATGTTAAGATGAACACCTTCATTCCCAGAAAGGTCTCTCAAACCAATGCTTTGGATGCATATCTAGCTTCCAAGGGGTTAAATAATTCCTTTGTCGCTTGGATTAACATTGCTCCAATGACACTCTATTGTCTAACATAAATTAGCCCCCTCTCATTACTTTACCTCTGCTGAGTAGATCAACAAACCTAATTAATATTAAATAATGAGAAATGTCTCTACTTGGTGGGGATACTTATTCAAATCACATATTGCAAAAAATGAATTTATTTTATAACACTCAGTTGGGTTCAAACACATCATTTCCTATGATAAATCTGGGGCTACATGTGACATCTCCATAATGCAGATTGCCTTTGACCCCAGTCTCCCTGTCATGTGACCCCGTATATAACAGGTATGTGACAGTGTCAGCAATCTCAGGCTTACAGAGTGGAACAAGGAATCTGGAAGCACAAGTGCATATGGAGGAGATAATTATTAGTTGCTCTGAGTGACTGCAGGAGTAGAGATGGCTGTCATGTCTAGAAACTCCTGAGCTAAAATCTGAATTTTTAAAGTCTCTGCACAGCAATTCTGGGGTAAACCAACCGCATCATAAGAGACAAATAAAAATGTACAACTTTCTCACTGATTTAAAATGGGCTTTTTTAACCCCTTGAATGCTATAAAGGTCTCCATGTCTCTAGCATCCAAGCATTGCTAGACAGCCTATCTAGCATCCCATTGATTTAAGGAGCCTCATTTAAAGGGATAGTAATACTTCATTTTATCTTTATTTTATTTTGTAAGCATTAAAAAAACATGAAGAACGATATGTCTTATCTCTCAAACCTTTATGGTTTGAGAGATATTCACAAGCAAAGTTTCCCCTCCCGCCCCTTTTACCTAGTGTAAGCCATCTCTTCTCAGATGTGGAATGCAGTCCATAGACCAAACAGATAACAGCAGGGGACAATCTTCTTCCTATGAGAACAATGAAGGCCCTGCCCCCCTTGACAAGTTTTTCAGGTTATCTTAATTGAAGATTGTCCCTCTCTGCAATCTACCTGGGCACCTCCCTTCTGCTCTGGCTGAGCAGTGTTACATCAGTAAAAGGGGCAGGAGGGGGATACTTTGTCATTGAATTACTCCTAAACTACAACTCTGACAGAATTGAAATAACACTCTCCAAAGTCCAAATACTATGATGATTAATTAGAGCTGCTTTTATTATGAAACGTTACTATCCCTTTAAATCAATGTGATGTTTAAAGGGATAGTAATACTTTATTATTACTATCCCCCATATTGTAGATATTTGTAAAATAATTTAATAACCCCCTGGTTCATCTCTCAAACCTTTATGGTTTGAGAGATAACCGAAGGCAAAGTTCCCCCCTCCCTCCCCCTTCCCTGAAGTAATAATAAAGTATTACTATCCCTTTAATGTACCCCTATGGCACTGTTGGCTTGGCCCAAAATTGCTCTGCAGTGCTTTTATATACAAGACCCACTGAATGCCAACTATGCAGTATATTCTTTTAGAATAGCAGCAATTATGTTCACAGATCTTTACAAAGCATTTGCTCTGCACCATCATAGGTTTGCATGTATTTCTCAAGTCCACAAAATAAATCATAGATGTCATCAGTCTGTATGAGAGTAGCCAATGAGAGAGATCCACCCATGAATCTGACGGTACATCACAACTTCATACCTGGGAAAATAACCTGACCCTGAAGTCTTTGAAATATTAACTGTAAAAGTCCCCCCAGAACATAGATTCTAGTTGATATGTTCCTGTGTGCCCTAACCTAGAGGGGCTCCAGTCAGTTCGCAGGGAAGCTGTATAAAACTACAGCTTAGCGACATCACGGCTTGAAGACAGACACAGAAAAGTCGGACGTCTCCCTCTGACTTTCTGGTACATTAAGAGATTAAAAATACAGTCAACTGGTGCAAATCTTATAGTAGGTCCAATCACACTCACACACTGAGAAACTGGCCCTTCAGATCCAGTTCCTTAGATCTGGGTCAAAAACCCTGAGTCCCCAGATATAAAAGACTTTTTAAAGGTTCCAAAATGTCTCTGCTCTGTTTTAAAGCGGAACATTCATTCTAATAGCATTGCCCCTGAATATATTACTAACCTAGCGATATGCAAAGTCGTACTATCCTAAAAATGGACTACCACCCAATATAAAGTTGCCCTCCAATAATCATGCATAAGACGACTAGCTTCTTAATACTGTTATTATCTGCCACAAGTACCGCGTTCTGAAGTAATCCTGTTTCTTCAGAGACTGACGGGCAGGCTTCTTGCTGTAGAGCCGTCTGCACGCCTGCGCCGTCAGTCCCTTCCAGTGCCTTTCGGCTCCTAGAGGAGACTGGGCCAGACAGCGCAGGCGCACAGATGTCTCTAAGCCAAGATGTCTGCACGCAAGCCTGGCGTCGGTCTCTCAAGAAACAGGATTACTTCACATTGTGGTACTTGTAGCAGATAATAACACTATTAAGAAGCATGTCACCATATACCTAATTATTGGGGAGGGGACTTTATATTGAGTGGTAGTTCCTCTTTAAGGTCAATATGTCAGTGTTATTACAGGAAAAACACATCCTGGGCAGGAACCAGAGGACAGACTGAACAGACATCTTACAGGAAATGTATCTCTGAGTCTGCTCTGTCTGTTCCATTCACTGCCAGCATTGGTGAGTGGCATCCTTGGTGCCTTAAGGCACCGGAAGGGACTGACCAAGCAGGCGCACAGAGCTTCTCTTGTAAGCTCTGTGCAGCCCAATGCCTGCAGATGTGTTTTTACTGCAATACCACTGACTTATTGAGCTTAAGGATAGTATGCCTTTGCATATCGCTAGGTAAGTAATATATTTGGGGGCAATGTTATTAGCATGAAAGTTCCTCTTTAACCCTTTGAGTGCCAGAGGGCTATCCGGCACATTGCTTTGATTCAACTGCAGCAGTGTTCAAAGGGAAAAAAATAAATATATGCAGTATAACTGCTGTATTAAGGACAAATTCCTAAGAAAAGCCTATGAAACGCATTAGGAGCCACTTCTTTCAAGGTCATAATTCCCCCCGTTAATTGTAGCATTATAGCAATCTGTTTTTATATGCATACTGCATTATCTCTATCCCTAACAGACTCCATTTTTTTTACTATCAAATCTGCAATGCTGCGTTTAACACACTGCAGCAAGTGAGATGATCACATGAACGCAAAATCACAGATAAAGGAACGGCGAGTGGCAGATGTGTTCTCTAGTATTATTACCTTATGCTTTATTGATTGAACAAGCCTCTCTCCAGCGTTGCTTGAGAGAGATTATCACTGTAAACATCGCACTTTACTGCTCATTTACATTTCCAATTGCAAGGTTCAATTAGCTATGAATCTTACACATTTACGCTATAGAAAAGAAGTACAATAAAATAAATAGTTAAACCCCAAAATGTTATTCTTAAATAGATGCGATTAAACATATTCAGGTTATTGATTTTTTTTGCAGATGGACGCAGCATACAAAGATGTAATCATTTATCATACAACAGGGCTATTCAACCTTTGAACGCCAGACGTTTGAGCAAAGGATTGACTAATAATGACACTTTGGCCAGAAAATAGTAATAGCCCTTATGAATTTTGCCATTGTGCCTTTTGCTCAAGACATTATAGCTTCAATCAGCCCCAGATGTCAGGTTCATAGAGGCGGACATGACAGTTGTTGGAAGGCTTCTTTTTACAAACTAAAGAAGGCAGATTGCATATGCCAACTTAACCCTTTAACCCCTTAGTCACTTAACGGCCGTCTAACATTTTTTTTTTTTTTCCTAAAAGAATCCGGAGTCCCCGAACGGCGTGCAGCCGAGCGGGGAGCCGGATTTCCGGGACGTACATGTACGTCCTCTGTCACTAAGTGACAGCCACACAGGACGTACATGTACGTCCTGTGTCTCGAAGGGGTTAAGGACCAGAGAGTTGTGTAACACATTGCTTTGCAATGTACTGAGTTCCCCTCTGGTCCTTAAAGTGTTAAGATTAACATGTGCAGTGAGCAGAATCTGAGGTCATGTGGTCCTGAAAGAATCTGTCATGTCTGCCTTCATGGACATGACACGCGGACTCACTGAAGTGGTTATCTCTAGAACAAAGACACAAAATTCTTAGGGGCCTTTAGGATTTTCTGTTTATTGTAAGGTAAGCGGGGGGTTTTATTATTAGAAAGAGTTGTTTTTCTATAACCCTTTGAGTGCTAGAGAGGTGTCCAACACATTGCATTATTTCCCTGGCATTCAAATGGTTTTAAAGTCATTCAAGCAAATGTGAGAATTTGTCAGTGCAGTCCATCTGCTGTGCTTATTCATAAGCCTGCAAATCCTGCGCCTACGTCTATGCTTATGTATAGATGCCTTAAGAATATATCTCCACACATAAATACTCCAGTGCAAGCCTTGTCTCATAAGAGCTAACCTGTATCTCCACACATAACTACTCCAGTGCAAGCCTTGTCTAATAAGAGCTAACCCTTATCTCCACACATAACTACTCCAGTGCAAGCTTTGTCTAATGAGTGCTAACCCGTACCTCCACACATAACTACTACAGTGCAAGCCTTGTCTAATGACAGCTAACCCGTATCTCCACAAATAACTAACTCCAGTGCAAGCCTTGTCTAATGAGAGCTAACCTGTATCTCCACACATAACTACTCCAGTGCAAGCCTTGTCTAGTGAGTGCTAACCCGTTCCTCCACACATAACTACTACAGTGCAAGTCTTGTCTAATGAGAGCTAACCCTTATCTCCACAAATAACTAACTTCAGTGCAAGCCTTGTCTAATAAGAGCTAACCTGTATCTCCACACATAACTACTCCAACGCAAGCCTTGTCTAATGTGAGCTAACCCATATCTCCACGAATAACTATTCCAGTGCAAGCCTTGTCCAATGTGAGCTAACCTATTTCTCCACACATAACTACTCCAATGCAATTCATGTCTAATGTGAGCTAACCCATATCTGCAAGCATAACTACTCCAGTGCAAGCCTTGTCTAATGTGAGCTAACCCGTATCTCCACACATAACTACTCCAGTACAAGCCATGTCTAATGTGAGCTAACCCGTATCCCTACACATAACTACTCCGGTGCAAGCCATGTCTATTGGGAACTAACCCATATCCCCACACATAACTACTGCAGAGCAAGCCATGTCTAATGTGAGCTAACCTGTATCCCCACACTTAACTACCCCAGTGCAAGCCTTGTCTAATGTGAGCTAACCCATATCTCCAAGCATAACTACTTCAGTGCTAACCTTTTCTAATGTGCGCTAACTCATGTCTCCACACATAACTACTCCAGTGCAAGTCTTGTCTAATGTGAGTTAACCTGTTTCTCCACACAAAAGTTGCCCATTGCAAGCCTTGTCTAATGTGAGCTAACCCGTATCTATACATATAACTACTCCAGTGCAAGCCTTGTCTAATGTGAGCTAACGTGTATCTATACGTGTAACTACTCCAGTACAAGCCTTGTCTAATGAGAGCTAACTCTTATCTCCATACATAACTACTCCATTGCAAACCTTGTCTAATGTGAGCTAACCAATATCTCCACGAATAACTATTCCAGTGCAAGCCTTGTCTAATGTGAGCTAACCCATTTCTCCACACATAACTACTTCAATGCAATTCTTGTCTAATGTGAGCTAACCCATATTTCCAAGCATAACTACTAAGTGCAAGCCTTGTCTAATGTGAACTAACCCATATCTCCACACATAACTACTACAGTATAAGCCATGTCTAATGTGAGCTAACCAGTATCCCCACACATAACTACGCCAGTGCAAGCCATGTCTAATATGAGCTAACCCGTATCTCCACGCATAACCACTCCAGTGCGAGTCTTGACTAATGTGAGCAAACCCGGACACCACTCTAAAGCGAAGCTAGAGATAGCACATAAACTGCCACTAACACCTCAGCTACAGTGGGCCTGGGTTACGCAAGGGAAAGGGAAGATAAGCATAAAGACTATAGAGCATATTAAAATTGATAAATACATTTAATCTCAACATGCAAGTTACACAAAAGCATGGATACCACTGCAGGTGGTAACTGTATCACTGTTATATTTACACATTTCCCCATAGACTTCAGTAGGAAACTGTAAGATAAAATCAGTGATAACATTTATAACATGTAATGGAATTCAACTTATAGTTTGCTTAAATTCAGGCAACAAACACAGAATAAAGTTATCAATAGAGCAATTGCTCCTCAGACTCACCCAGGTTTCATGTTAATCCAAAAGACTAGCCAAACTGGGTTTGTTTACATTAGAGAAGAGACGTCTAAGGGGTGATATGATTACCATTTACAAATATATTCAAGGTCAATAGAAAGAACTCTCTTAGGAACTATTTACTCACAGAGATGAAGAAAAAAAACAAGGGATCAGACATTAATACTAGAGTAAAGGCACTCTCCACTAAAAGCAAGGCAGGAACGTTTTACAGTAATGGCAGTAACGATGTGGAATTCTGTGTCTTAGGAGGCTGTGTTTGTAGATATGGTAGACTCTTTCAAAACTAAGTTTTTAGCTCTGAACAACACAGGGAATTATGACAACTGGTTTCACTACACAATACAGGGAATTAGCCATGTCTAGATTACTCTTTAGTCTTAGGGAGACACACTAAGGGCGAGATGTTCAAAAAGTCATCATAATGAAAAACTTGTCGGATCATGAGTTGGTGGTAAAAGAAGGACCATATTTTCAGAAGTAAATCCGTCACGTTTGAAAATTCATCTAAAGAATTAAAAATGACGGTAAGAAGATCTCATTGAACATTGCCGTTAAAAATTCTGATCTTAAAAATTGTCTTTGATTTTGTCTTTGAAACGAAAATTTTCAAAGAAACAAAGACATTTTTTGTCTTTAAAACAAAACTTTAAAAAAAAACACAAAGACTTTTTTTGTCTTTGAAACGAAAAATTGCTTCTCAGTACTTTAATTTTTCTTCTCCAAATTTAGACCTTTTTTATTATGTTGGGAAAAAATGCCGTTAATCAGACAAAAAAATTACGTTCAAACGAACATTTTTTTCTGAAAATATCTTACGTTATGATGGAAGATTAAATCACACCCACTTTTAAGACGGATTTTTCCCTTTGACAGAGATGGCGGAATTGGATGCAAAAAATGACGGAAACATGTCTGAGAATTGATGGATCATGTTGTAAGAACTTTTTTATTCTGATTACAGACAATTTCAGTTACCACCACTTTCTGAACATCACGCCCTAAGAGTTCTATAAAAACAAGCCAAAAGATGTGAGAGGCTCTGAGCACAAAAAAATACCTGCTCAGGATTGTGATCTCCAACCCGCTGTTCAATGCCACTAAAACTCTTACAGCTAAATCTCCTCTCTTCATCTATTTCTGAGGTAATTTTCCTAGTTAACAACAAGTCTTCTAAAAAAAAAATGACCAGTATTAAAATGATTCTAATGGACAATTGTGAGGTTGACTACTTTGCTCAAAGAGACAATGCTTACTATAAACAATGGGTCATATGTATAAAAAACAGTGGAACAATTCTGGGGCAAACCAACTCGCTTCATAGGGAAGAAATACAAATTACCCCAATTCCATTGACATAAATGGAACTTTAACTCGTTGAATGCTATTGAGGTCTCCAGCGCTTTGCAACGTAATGTATTAGACAGTCTCTAGCTTTCAAGTTGTTAAAAGCCCCATTTAACCCTTTCAGTGCAAGAGGAATGTGTAACACATTGCTCTGCAATGCAATGTGTACCTCTCTGGCACCCAATTAGTTTAATCATTGGTACATTTTTTGTGTCTTATATGGTGCTGTTGTTTTTCCCCAGATTTGCCCCACTATTCTTAATAAATACGGGAAGCCAACTACAGGGTTCCTCTCCTACTCACATTAGCTACAGTAGTAAGAATGACAATTAAAAAATCCTGGGGCGGATTCACTAAGAGGTGGTAAAGTGGGGTTATTTACTAAGGCATGATAATCAGGTGATGAAGTAGAGAGGCCTTCTCCAGTGATATCACTTCTCCAATTCCTATGTTATTCTATGGAGCCAATGCACTAAGATTTCTTCAACTTTGTGAATAGGGTCCATAGAATAACATAGGAACTGGGGAAGTGATATCACTAGAGAAGTCATCTCCTCTTTATCACCGCTTAGCGAATCTCCCTCCAAGAGAATTCTGATGTGGAGGAATGTTTTTCAGATATGTCCACTATTGATAATGCGTGTTACTTCATTTAAGGAGAATTTAAGCCTTCGGGACCCTTTATGGTTACAGTAAAATGTTATTTGAACTTATATTATTTCAGTAGGATTTTAGTTCTTAGTTTAGTGTCCTTTTAGTGTTATGAACCCGCAGTATGTAAAAGAAGTCTATGAGGCTGAGGTACCAAAAAGAACTGGACCAGTTCTGCAGGAGCCTCTACTGTCACTGTTGTCTATGGGTAGTGAGTTGGGCATGAGTGCGTATTCATGTCCAATTCACTCGACTATATCCACATCCTACAAACCCTGTTTGCCTCTGGACTCCCTATTCCCACTAACTCTGCATGGCTCTAGTCCAAAATCTGCCTTAATCCCACCATCTACCTGCAACAGCCCACAAACACTGTATACACCAGTGGGGTTATTTACTAAGGCATGATAATCAGGTGATGAAGTGGAGATGACTTCTCCAGTGATATCACTTCTCCAGTTCCTATGTTATTCTATGGAGCCACTGCACTAAGATCTCCAAAACATAAGACATGTTAGTGAATAGGCTCCACAGAATAACACAGAAACTGGAGAAGTGATATCACTGGAGAAGTTATCTCCATTTTATCACCTCTTTATCACGCCTTAGTGAATAACCCCAGGTTTCCCCAGTGCACTCCACACACTGTATATAACGCTTTACCAGACTGATACATAAAGGTTAGCTTCCTAAATGTGTCCTACTGTTATTATATTATACTTCTAGGCACTGTTCTTATAAGCCATACAAACAATGAGTCTGATAACAACCAAGAGTAAAGATTTTTATGCATCCCACATTAAAATGACAGTTGTGTCTATTTCAATTTAGTGTACTTGTAAGTTCTTTATACTTGAAAAAAACTGTAAATACATTATTATAATGGCTTAAATTAGCATGTGTGCTTTCATTTCTTTGGCTGTCAAACGAACAGTTCAGTGGCTTAAAGGGATAGTAATGTTTCATAATAAAAGCAGCTCTAATTAATCTTCATAGTATTTGGACTGTGGAGAGTGTTATTTCAATACTGTCAGAGTTGTAGTCCAAGAGTAACTGAATGATAAAATATCCCCCTCCCGCCTCTTTTACTGATATAACTGCTCAGCTCAGAGCAGCAGGGTGTGTCCAAGTAGATTGCAGAGAGGAACAATCTCAATTAAGAAAAGGGAAAAAGCTGAAAAATCTGTCAAGGGGGGCAGCGGTTTCCTTATGATCACAGTAAGAAGATTGTCCCTTGCTGTGAGCTGTCTGGTCTATGAACCAGATTCCACATATGAGGAGAGGGGGCTTACACTAGGTAAAAGGTGCGGGAGGGGGAAACTTTATCATTCAATTACTCTTGAACTACAACTCTGACAGTATTGAAATTACACTCTCCATGACCCAAATAATATGAAGATTAATTGGAGATGCTGTTTTTGTGAAACATTGCTATCCCTTTAAGAAGCATTGCACTGGACACCCCCTCTGGATTCAAAGGATCACCCATTTGAGTGCCAGAGGGGTATGCCATGCATTGCTTTTGCAACCAAAGGGTTAAGAGATCCCCCCATTAACTAAATATCTCATAAGTGATATATCTGAGTTGTTACAGGCCAGGGCAATAAAATATTTATATCCCCTGCTGTGTCAGGGAGTAAATACTGGCATTTATCAAAGTCTCCCTGGGGCAAATAAATGTATCCAATTACTATAGCCAAAAATCCATAGACTGAATCTAACGAGATTTTACTTAAACCTGGCTTCATGTCAGCCCTGATTTTTTGTTCTGCTGCAAGGAAATTTTAACCCTTAACATGCTAGGCAGGCCTCTTATGTAAGTAGACTGCTCTAGCATAGAAGGCAGCATTAAAGGGATAGTAATACTTCATTTTAACTTTGTTTTATTTTGTAGGCATTAAAAAAACATGAAGAATGATATAAGTCTTATCTCTCAAACCATTATGGTTTATGAGATATTCACAAGCAAAGTTTCCCCCTCCCGCCCCTTTTACCTAGTGTAAGCCATCTCTTCTCAGATGAGGAATGCAGTCCATAGACTGGACAGATAACAGAAGGGGACACTCTTATTCCTTTGAAAACAATGAAATCCCTGCCCCCCTTGACAAGCTTTTCAAGTTTTTCCGTTATCTTAATTGAAGATTGTCCCTCTCTGCAGTCTACCTGGGCATCTCCCTTCTGCCCTGGCTGAAAAGTGTTACATCAGTAAAAGGGGCGGGAGGGGGACACTTTGCTTGTGAATATCTCTTAAACCATAAAGGTTTGGGAGATAAGACTTATATCATTATTCATGTTTTTTTAATGCCTACAAAATAAAATAAAGTTAAAATGAAGTATTACTATCCCTTTAAATACATTACTACTGTAGTACCACACGTGAAAATCAATGACTGTATAAGAACACAAGGCAGCCTTTGGCTCGCCAACTGTTAGACACTTCAGCTCCCATATGTACAAATGGATTGAAGAGGGGAAATTCTGCAGCAAAAAAACACACTGTACATTACATATAAAATACCCATTAATTGAAATCATGTAATTAAGTCCTTGGGCACTAGAGAGGTCTGTAATGGTCTGTAGACCTCTCTAGTATCTAATAAGTTACTGGTTATTATTATAAATTACTATGCAATCGTTCTACCTCAGAATCACTCCACTCATGCCTTATACACATATGCCCCAATATGTCCTATAAAATACTGAACCACCAGGACCACATTAACATCTCTGAGATTCCCCTAGGCAAGACTGCCTAGGTACACAGCCTCACACATGGCCACACACCCCACTCCTTACAAGATCCAATACTAAGCCACACCCACTCTTACTGCCTTACACTGAAAATGTTCCTAGCCCAGTGATTCTCAATCTTTGTTTGCTGAAGGCACCCTAACATGCAATGTGGAATATTCAGGGCATCGACAGCCATTTTATACGTAATTTCTTAAGGTCTTAATTAAGGGAAATAAATATAAAATTATTCTTAGGTATTAAAGTCTGAAATACATCAAAGAGCATATTGTGCATAAGGTCCATAAATATGCATTAGAAACTCAACGTTAACATTTTTGTCAAAGTCTTCATAAAAAAATGAGGCACCTTAAAGGGGTAGTAATACTTCATTTACTGTTAAGCTACAATCTGTTAAATCAATATATTTTCTGTGAAATTATATTAAAAATTGTCTCACTCCTGCCACTTTTCAGACTGGTAATTCACCTCCCTCAGATCTGAAATCCGGTCATAGGACGAGACAGATCACAACAATGGACAATCTTCCTTCATTCAATATAAGGAAAACCTTGTCCCCCTTGACAAATGAGGGCAGGTTTTTCATTATACTGAAGGAAGATTGTCCGTCATCGCAATCTGCTTTCAGGTCTGAGGCAAGAAATATGACGTAGGTATAAGGGGAGGGACAGGGAACATTTTTAATATAATTTCAAAGAAAAAAATAGAGATTTAAGCATTACTAATGACAGGGAGCAATAGTATACACTATAAGGACAGATTGTAGCTTACCAGTACATGAAGAATTACTAGATGTCCAAAGCGCCGCCAATTTCCACAGTACACTGATTGAGAACCGCTACCCCAGCCCAGACAAGAACATCTCAAAATATCTCTTAAAGGAGCATTAAAAGTTTCTAATGGAATCCTGCATGTTATAGAGCTTTTCCTGCTGAGTAAAACAAGGCCACTACCACCACTTAGTTATTTTATTCAACATTTATAACAGTTTGAAAAATCAGGAAATTAATTTACAGAGTGTTTACTTCCTGAAAGTTCTGACTGCATGACTCCGCAGTTTCTTTCACATTCTATGGCGAACTGTTTGTCATTGACTTTCCTCTCAGATAGTATGTAACAGAATAACTAATTGGAATCTAACCATGAGACAGCACTATTAATGCAAAAAAAAAGAAAATAAAAACACAAAAATTTAATGTATAATAACTATGGAAATATGCATTTCTCAGCAGTGGGAGTACCCTTATTTTACTCAATAAGAAAAGCCATACATATATACTATTTTTCATAACAAAAGTTTATTCCTGCTCCTTTAGCTGCTTGAAGACTTCTCTAACACCCACTGGATAAATCAATGATCTGGACAATAAGTACGAGTAGGTGTGTCCAGCATAGTTAAAGGGATAGTAATGTTTTATAATAAAAGCAGCTCTAATTAATCATCATAGTATTTGGACTTTGGAGAGTGTTATTTCAATTCTGTCAGAGTTGTAGTTCAAGAGTAATTCAGTGACAAAGTCTCCCCCTCCCGCCTCTTTTACTGATGTAACACTGTTCAGCCAGATCAGAAGGGAGGTGCCCAGGTAGACTGCAGCGAGGGACAATCTTCAATTAAGATAAGGGAAAACCCTGAAAAACTTGTCAAGGGGGGCAGGGCTTTCATTGTTTTCATAGGAAGAAGATTGTCCCCTGCTGTTATCTGTCTGGTCTATGGACTGCATTCCACATCTGAGAAGAGATGGCTTACACTAGGTAAAAGGGGCGGGAGGGGGAACTTTGCTTGTGACTATCTCTCAAACCATAAAGGTTTGAGAGATAAGACTTATATCGTTCTTCATATTTTTTTAATGCCTACAAAATAAAATGAAGATAAAAAGAAGTATCACTATCCCTTTAAGCCACCTCAAACAAGTAGATTATCTAGGCAGCCACCTACTTTGTCTAAAAAACAGTAGCCCTGACTGATGCACAGAACCAGATGACCAAACTAAAAAAGATAGGGAAACACCAATTATAGGGGTGCACTGCTTTAGCAGATTATTCAGAAAGATAAAAGCAGCGCAAACCAACTAGATCACAGGGTACAAATAAATAAATTCCAAATTCCCAATTAATAAAATGGGACTTTTAACACTTTGAAATCTAGAGAGGGCTCTGTCTCATTCAAGGAGTTAAATATTCTAATTAAATAAAGATTTTCAGTTTCCCCCCGCGTTTTAGCTTTATTTTATTTTGTAGGCATTAAAAAAACATGAAGAACGATATAAGTCTTATCTCTCAAACCTTTATGGTTTGAGAGATATTCACAAGCAAAGTTTCCCCTCCCGCCCCTTTTACCTAGTGTAAGCCATCTCTTCTCAGATGTGGAATGCAGTCCATAGACCGAACAGATAACAGAAGGGGACAATCTTCTTCCTATGAGAACAATGAAAGCCCTGCCCCCTTTGACAAGTTTTTAAGGTTTTTCCCTTATCTTAATCGAAGATTGTCCCTCTCTGCAGTCTACCTGGGCACCTCCCTTCTGCTCTGGCTGAACAGTGTTACATCAGTAAAAGGGGCGGGAGGGGGATATTTTGGCATTGAATTACTCTTGAACTACAACTCTGACAGAATTGAAATAACACTCTCCAAAGTCCAAATACTATGAAGATTAATTAGAGCTGCTTTTATTATGAAACATTACTATCCCTTTAAATGCAGCTGTTTTGCCACCAAATTACTCCACCTTTCTTTGTCAATTGCCCCTTTTGTGCTCCAGGGGCTGGATTCTATTGCAGGTGCTAATTTTATCAGCGCTTTTATCTCCAGGTTTCCCCATAGACTGCAATAAGAAAATGTCTGTTAACATTTATGACCTGCAATAGAATCCAGCCGCAGATCTCTGAATATTATAAGCTCATTCTGAGCCATGTTTTATATCTATAAAGGTCTTTAACTGCTCTTAATACAAATCACTGTGCAAATTGAGGGAAAAACTGTATAGGAAACATGTTTTACGATCGGTGGAAGATTTACAACATCCAGAATGCAGATAAATCGTAGAGTAATCCTGCATGGTTTTTAGCCTATTGATCTCCTAATTTTTCACCAGTTTATACCTGGTGGAAGGAAAGGATGCTCTCCGCTGCTCCAGTGAAAAATGACAGCCATGAATTCCCAGCCATTCATCTGATTTGTGTTTGTTTTTGCAGGAGATATAAATGTATCTTTGGGCTCCCCAGCTGGGGTAGATACATTGTTACTGGAGAAGGGAATGCTTTATTACTGATATCTTCAAGATAGCAGAAAGCACCGTGTCACTCAGGAAAATACTTGAAATGCAGCTGTGCAAAGATCTGCTAAATAGCGTTGTTTTGTCTTACTGAGGACATGTACCTTTCATTTGTTATTTTATTATGGGGCTTAGGTGACAAAGGGTTAAAGGTGCAATAAACCTTTTTTCCCTTAAAAAAATATAAATTGTTATTCTTTTTCTACTGGGTTCTCAATCTTTTTTAACACGCAATCTGGAATTTTTGGGGCGGCCCTAACATATTTAATGTCATTTCTCAAGGGCACCCTGAAGGGTACAATACATAAATATACAGTTATGAAGTCTCACAGTCATAATAACAAAAATAAACACATTGTGCATAATTATTTCTATAAATATACACAGAAAATCCAACATTCACATTTTAGTGAGAGGCTTTGTATGTAAATAGGGGCACATTCAGTGGATCTCTGTTGTGCACTAAAATGTCACGGAACTCTGGTTGAGAACCACTGTTCCACTGAGTAAAACAACAATACTTAGACTGTTGTGAGGTTTTTCATTCAATTATATAACTTCCCAAACTTTTTTTTCTTTTCTATAATCCTTTGAGTACCAGAGGGGTACGCAACACATTGCTCTGCAATACGTTTTGCACCCCACTGGCACTCAAAGGGTTAACCCTTTAAGGATTAGGGGGGGTACAATGCATAACTTTGCAGTCATCTATAGCGGTCATCAGGTAGGGATGTTCCTATCACTGACTATGGAGAGCCATAGTCTATTGCTCAAGCTCTCCCATGGGCATAGCTGGGAACTCTACGAATTTGCCCGGCAACTCCGGTTTTGGCTTCTAATTACAGGGTCTCTGGGGCAGAGGCTGATTCTACTGAAACTCTGCCCACTTCAGCTCTTTCCCACCCTGTTCCTCCCACTCCTGACAACTTCTCCTCCTTCCTCATCCTATTTTTACCACTTTTTTCTTGCCAGCTAAGCCTGCCCCACTCATGATTAAATCCCACCTCTTTTTGACAATAATCATGTAATTTTTCTCCCCCCCAGCAGCACCACAGGTCTCCCCTCTGGTGAGTTCCAAAGTTCCAAGGTATGCCCATGGGTCACATGGTCAAATACACATTTGCTTATTGGACACCAGTTTGCACTTTAACAAATGGTGAAATGCAATAAAATGGAGCATTAGCTGTTTTTGAAAACCATAAATGTATGTGTTATCTGTGATTGCTCATGTTTTTACACAAGAAAGATACTTGGTGCTGAAAAGCACACGGTCCTAAATTAACCCTTTAGTGATCGGCTGCTTGCACACACGGCTGGCACTTAACACCCACCAAACTTTTTTTTCATTTCTTTAAATGACTTCCGGGACGTACATGTACGTCCTCTGTCCACCCGGGACATCCACTCGGGATGTACATGTATGTCCTCGGGTGGTAAGGAGTTAATGGCACAGTTAGCCAGACATATGAAAATGTGCGCTAACTGCTATGTTGAATAATGAGCAATCACTTATTCTCTCAAAATTAATTAAGAAATAAAACAAACAAGAACAAAATAAGAAAATCTACCCAATCTTGATATGTCATGAGACTCCAGTAAAAGACTGAATTCTGGTTGGCTATGGACTTGTCAGTTACAGATGTCCAAATTAAAAAAAAAACAAAACAATTAGATCTTGTTGTTCAGCTCAGCATATAGTATTCCTAAACTCATAATTTCAGTCAATGTAATTGCAGCTCAGCAATTGTGGGGGACAATTACTTTTTCCTTTCTTCTGCAATAGAACACCTGGATGCAATGGTAGATAAGCTTTTGTTCTGGCTAGAAATAGGAGCAAAATGGCTGTTGAGTACTGATTTAAACAGAACTAGTGAAAAAGCAGTTACTGAATATTAACAATGTGCAATATGAATAAATTATTGCATTTTAATAAATGCTTTAAAAATATATTTTTATAAGGGTAGTTCATGTCTTACAATGTTATATAATATAAAGTTTATGACCTGATACGTTTGTATGGAGTTTACCTTAAATGTAATAATTGATTGTGCATTCATTTTTTATTGGAAGAATATCACAATTTTAACTATTAGTATTAAATCTAGAAATCTGATAAATGTTTAGATCAGTGATTTCCAAAAGGAATGTTGTGAAACATTTTTATGTTAAACCACAAACCTAATTGTGTCAGACTTTTCCAGATGCATGCAATTCATTATGTTTCTAGAATTCACATAACAGAAATTTACGTTTTGAATCTTTGTGTGTTGTGACTTAAAGGGATAGTAACCCCCCCAAACAACTGTAAGCCAAATTCTAGGAATAATAAAAACATACTTAACGCCCTCATTCACATCTCTCAAACCGTTATGGTTTGAGAGATATAAGAAAATAAAGACCTCCGCTCCCTCCCCTTTCTGCCTGACGAGCTGTAAAGCTGTCAGAGGCAGAATCCGGTCGCCCGACTGGTGGCGGCTCTTCAGGAGTGCTGACATTGGGATAGCTAACTGTAATTACTTCATCGGTATGGTCTACAACGTGTGCCTGGCTTGCAAGCACACATTGTAGACCATTCCGATGAAGTAATCATAGTTAGATATCTCGATGACAGCTCTCCTGAAGAGCCGCCGTCTGGTCCCAGAAGCAGGATCTCATGACGTCCGCTATACAGCGGACGCATGAGAAGGGGGAGGTAGCAGAGGTCTTTATTTTCTTAGATCTCTTAAACCATAACGGTTTGAGAGATGGGAATGAGGGCGTTAAGTATGTTTTTATTATTCCTATCATTTGGCTTACAGTTTTTTTACTATCTCTTTAAAATCTATGTATTAAATGCAGATTTCCACTTTTTGTCCTAATGTTTAGCAAACAGTAAACTGTCTCCCTTAACTTGTTTCATGAATATTTAACTTATCCATCCATCCATCCATTTTAACAAGAGCCATATTAGGGGAATCTTTCCTTGTTTGGGACTCAATAAAAATCACAAACAGGAGATGACATAAGGGGCACCCACGATTGGTGATATTATTTTTCTTTCCTAATATTAATATATATTTTATATTATGTTTATCAAAGGAATTTCATGGTCATATGTTGATTTGAGTCTATTTTACATATTATGAAAATAAACTGTTAAAAACTATTTGTTCAACAAACCTACTGAAAGCATTTGGGTAAAAGAGCAGTCAAATATATAGAAAATGGATATCACATCCTAATGTAAGACCTTCGGTTCCCTGAAAAACATTGGAGTGGCTGCGTTTTACCTGTTCTTATACATGTAATTAAATTACTTTTCTTGCCAAAACATATGCATATTGATTTTTTCGGCTGCAGTGTAAAGCTAGTCATGCTGGACAGGCTCTGGTACAATTTCCATTGTTCCTTTTAGCTTTTTAGTACTATTAGTACTTGCCATCTGACTGAACACGTGAGCAAACAATTCCTCCATTCCAAAAATGAAGGATTGTGTGACTTTTTGATGTTTCCATTCTATAGACACACACACACTGGTTTATGTTTCCTCAATCTTTGAGGTATTAGTTACTGAATTGGAGAGGAGGGGCTGATACTGAACATACTCCGTTAGTTAAAAGTGCTGACTATTTTCTCCTAGCACGCTATTGCAATATGTGAGTAAAATTTTTAAGTCATACCATTAGGTGCTTAATTTGTATATCAAGCAGCAAATATAGTTTGTGATACCTTTATTGGCTAACTCTCTTAACATCTCTCTTAAAGGGATAGTAATACTTCGTTTTAACTTTATTTTATTTTGTAGGCATTAAAAAAACATGAAGAATGATATAAGTCTTATTTCTCAAACCTTTATGGTTTAAGAGATATTCACAAGCAAAGTGTCCCCCTCCAGCCCCTTTTACTTCTCAGCCAGGGCAGAAGGGAGCTGCCCAGGTAGACTGCAGAGAGGGACAATCTTCAATTAAGATAACAGAAAAACCTGAAAAGCTTGTCAAGGGGGGCAGGGATTTCATTGTTTTCATAGGAATAA
Source organism: Rhinophrynus dorsalis (assembly GCA_037306005.1). Classification (NCBI taxonomy): domain Eukaryota; kingdom Metazoa; phylum Chordata; class Amphibia; order Anura; family Rhinophrynidae; genus Rhinophrynus; species Rhinophrynus dorsalis. Next base: position 23,735,451 of record CM074726.1, on the reverse strand, counting down.
GAGTGTCCCCTTCTGTTATCTGTCCAGTCTATGGACTGCATTCCACATCTGAGAAGAGATTGTTTACAGTAGGTAAAAGGGGAGGGAGGGGGAAACTTTGCTTGTGAATATCTCATAAACCATAAAGGTTTGAGAGATAAGACTTATATCATTCTTCATGTTTTTTTAATGCCTACAAAATAAAATAAAGTTAAAACGAAGTATTACTATCCCTTTAAGTACAAGAACACATTGCATTGTTTAGAATGGAAATCAGATAAGAGAACTCAACCCAGATCCAGATACTTTGATCAGTCAATGGTAAATTGCACTCTTCCACTGAGGCTTTAGAGGTATTTACGATGCTCTTGGGTCTGTTGGAAAGGTCAATCCATTAAGTGATATTGTGACAAGAATTCTCTGTCCTTATTAAAACCGTTACAAATAGCATTACATTTTAACATTAATTTTACCTCCCATACTTTTCTGTCCCTCTGAGTGCAGAACTGTCCCATCGATACAGTTAACTTAATGTCCCTGACACTGTGCCCATTTTGACAAAAATGTTCTCCCACTGGTGCCTCTCTCTTTTTGTTGTTAAAGGGGAACTTTCACCCCGCAATAACTTAAGGTTCACTTATTGCACACCTGGCGACTAGCTGCTTAGTAGCGCTAGTCGCCAGCAATATTACCCGGTTCTTCAGATATCGGCTTTTTGCCGATGGTGACAGGAGCAGGAAGCACGGACGTCTCTTCACAGTGACGTCCGTGCTTCCTGCTCCTGTCACCATCGGCAAAAAGCCGATATCTGAAGAACCGGGTAATATTGCTGGCGACTAGCGCTACTAAGCAGCTAGTCGCCAGGTGTGCAATAAGTGAACCTTAAGTTATTGCGGGGTGAAAGTTCCCCTTTAACAGTGGATCTGTGGGAATTAAATCTCTTATGTTGCGGTTGTCCAGTTTCTCCCATATAAACATCTGTTGGTAATTTTACACACATAAGATATATTACATTGGATGATTTACAGCACTCCTTACCATCAGTTGTTTCAAATTGTGAGGCTGTCTGAAGGAGAGTAAGGGAAGCTATGGGAATATGTTCTTAAGTCTTTCATCTGTATGTAATATCGTTTGAAGTTCTCTTGATATTTTGCATAGAACTTCAACCTGTGGGTGGTAAGTGACCACTAGTGGCACCCGTTTTCCCATATGTTGTTCTTTATAGAGCAACGGATTTTTTTCTTGGTATTTGGGTAGCCTTCTGTATCTGACTGTCAATGATATCTGCGCTGTAACCGTGTTTTATAAAGTCTCCACTGAGTTTCTGGAGGTGCTTGTCACGTTCCATCATGTCAGAACAGATGCGGTGGTATCTGATGGCCTGGCTGTATATGATGGAGTTCATCTGATGGCCTGGCTGTATATGATGGAGTTCCTTCATAAATACCTAAAAGCCTCAGAGGAAGAGTGCATTTTACCATTGACTGATCAAAGTATCTGGATCAGGGTTGAGTTCTCTTATCTGATTTCCATTCTAAACAATGCAATGTGAACTTGTATTTAAGAAAGATGTTTTCATATTTATCTGTATAACATGCCAGAGGAAGACACCTATGGTCTTGAAAGCTTGCATTCTAAATCTGCTAGTTAGCTAATAAAGGTATCAAAAACTATATTTGCCTCTGTATTTCTACGGCTAACACGGTACCAACTCTCATCTGTTAATTTGTACATCATCACCTTATAGGTGCCCACATTTCCTTTATTTATTTACATTTTTCTTTTTATTGCACATGGATGTCAAACTCAATGCTCTTGGGAGCATATGGCTCCCCAGAAGTTTTTGGTCACACCTATAAATCTATAGCTTATATTTCAGACATTATTATTTATGGTCTAATCCACCAGTTTGGGGGCACAAAAGGTCCTAAAGGATGCAAAGCAGTAGTAGTATAATGTAAATCTTTCAGACAGGGGTGTAATTGTTTAACACAAAAAGTAGGTCTGGTACAGGGCCAGGTTACCCAGGTGCTTGAGTCCTGAACTGGAAACATTCAAAAGAGAGACTTGTGACTGCTGTACAGATACTATTATGCAGCACATAGCTTAAAAAAAGTTTTCCCTGTTGATTGCACTATAGGAAATTGTGTTAATACAGAGAACTGGATGGACTTTGTAACGTAACATATTTTATTAATGTGTGGGTTTGGCCTAATGATGGGAAGTGCTTCACCATGTAACTTAAGAACAAGGCTTCTTGTTTGGTGTTTCCAGCCCTGTTATAAAGGCTTCTGCAGTGGTCATGTTAGCAGCAGGGCTTAATTTACATCCCAGGCACCCCTAATCAAGGTACTATAGGCATCCTTAGCTCTGATCATGGCCACACCCCAGTTCCTCACATGACCCCACCCCAGTTCCATCCACTGTTTACTGGCACAGAAAATAACCTTGGCCTATAACAAGCATAGACAAAAAAAAAAAAAAAAAAAGCTTTAACCCTTGGTTGCTAGAGAGAGCTCCAATGCATTGTGAAGCAATGCATCCAAGGGTTAAATAATACCCTGTAAAATGGTATATAAGCTATTACAGGGACACTGAGATTGCTCTTGCCCTAACCACCATTCATAATGTGGGTGTGGCCAGCACAGCTGAGGCATCCCTCAACATCTGGAGCTCTAGGCAGATGCCTTATCTACCTATTGGGAAATCTGGCCCAGGTTAACACATTCATCAGAGATATAATGTAAGTGCTGCTTTGCACAGGCACTAAGGCATTGCGATTATGGAGTCTTGATGAATCCGCAGCCACAGTTCTAGAAAATTCACAGGAAAGAGAATTCTTCTTTCTCCATAGAATACACATTATCAGCAATGCTACATCACGCAATGTAATAAATTGCATTGATAAACCCGACAGCGTTTGGTCCAGACACCAAACTCTGATTAATCCCCTCTGATGTGTCCTTGTAAAAGTTAGCCCAAGGGTTGAGAAAGAGAGAGGGCAATCGAATTATAATGGGGTGAGCTGAAGGACAATTCCACTTCAGGAATACAAACTAAGACAAGGTTAATAAAAGCCAGTTTCGTGTGTTCGGTGCCTGTTCACAGTGGGCTTTATGTATAAAGTGAAGCACTCATGGGGCAAACCAACTGCACTATAGGGGGGAAAATATTCTATTTATATAAATGGGAATTGTAATTTCTTGAATAAGAGAGAGATCCTCAATGCAGTGCAGACCTCTCTCACATTCAAGGGGTTAAAATCCCAATTAAAGTCAATGAAAATGTATATTTGTACCCTATAGTGCTGTGGCTTGTCCCACACCTGCTTTAACGAATATCAAAGAAGCATTAACCCTTTGAGTGCCACAAAGGCAATGCTTTGGATACCTCTCTAGCACTCAAAGGGTTAACACCTCTTAAAGCGGGACTTTCACCTAAAATAAAAATTGTATCATGGGTTTTAATCCTTAACACAACATTAGAGCTGTGTGTGTGTTTTTTTTTAAAATCACCTAGTAGCGGAGATAGTCACCCTTCAACATCGGGCACTTTTGCGTTCTGCGGGACTGTATGTCCCGCATTACATCTCAGGACTTCCCAGCTGCCCCAGGTAGCGTGTTCACGCTCCCCGTCATTGCTGTATTTCTGTGGGCTAACGTTACAGCAAACACCATTTACAATGCTACTGAGGTTGCAACATCAGTAGCATTGTAAACAAGGTTTGCTGTAACGTTAGCCCACAGAAATACAGCAATGACGGGGAGAGCCTGGGACAGCTGGGAAGTCCTGAGACGGTACAGGGTCCCGTAGGACGCGGAAGTGCCCGATTTTGAAGGGTAAATATCTCCGCTACTAAGTGATTTGCAAAAATAAAAAAAAACACAAAGCGCTAATGTTGTGTTAAGGATTAAAACCCATGGGACAATTTTTATTTCGGGTGAAAGTTCCACTTTAATAACTTTACACTTACTTTACTGTGACCATAAAATCAAAACTGCCCCTTTGAATGTTGCCCTTCTGCCTTTGATCAAGAGATAACATTTCCAATCAGTCCTAGATGTCAAGATCATGTAGGAAGACATGACAGTTGCTAATAAAACCACATTGCTCATGGCAATCTTAACCAATTTAGGACCAGAGGAGTATGCTATGTATTGAATTGCAATGCATTACACTCCCCTCTGGTCTTTAAAGCATTCCTGGGAACTTCTGGTGCTGCTGGGGGATATAATTGCTGTGAATCGCGTCAAAAAGGGGGTGTGGTTTACCCGCAAATGGGGGCATGACTTTCTGGTGGCATCACAAAAGCGCAAAGAACTGTGTGGGGTTAGGAGGAAAAGTGGGAGGAACTGGGTGGGGAAGGAGGAAAAGTGGGAGGAACTGGGTGGAAAGTGCAGAATTGGGCAGAGTTTCAAAGCCAGTTCCCCACATCTGGAGAATCAGCCACTACCCCGGAAACCCAGTAATTCAGTCTCAAAACCAGAGTATCCAGGGCAAATCCAGAGCGTTCCCAGGTATACTTTCTCTAGAATGCACCTGATGGAACCAGATCCTCTGGTTAAATGCATTGGGGGGCCTCATGGACACCCCCAATAGGGTGTCCATGGGTTAAGAAAGTTGCAGTATATATGAACTGAGTTCCTCTATCGATCAGGTCTCTAGACTAAGGCTTTACAATGTGGCGTAACCCACGAGGGAGCTAGTCAGCGTGCCTTTTTCATGTCCGCTATCAGCCTAGCCAGTACTAAGGCAGTTTAATATACAGTGAACCACTTTATATTACCACCATTGAAGTCTATCTAAGTAGCACAGCGCCTGCAGTATAGATACTAACTTTACCGTTAGGGTTCCCAATCTGATCTCACTATCTCCAGCACCGTGTGCAGATTCTATTAGTTGCCTATCAGCTGTGAAAGTGCATAAATAAATGCACAGCAGACAATTCTCTACTACCTGATTCAGCTGCTCTCAGAGGTGTAACTAGAAGCCTCCGGGCCCTGGTTCAAGAAGCAACATGGCCCCCCCACACACAATGCCCCACAATCTCGTCAATGCCCCCATCTCCTGCCCCCTACCTGGAGCTCCTGCGTGGCCCTCTACTTAATGCAGAGTGCTGGGAAATGATATAATCTCCCAGCACTCTGAATTACTAGAGCGCCGGAGGGGGATCATGGGAGCCAGACAGAGGGGTTGCAGGGGGTGGCCGGGCCCCTGGAGTGCACGGGCTCGGTCGCAAGTGCGACCCCTGCGACCCCTATAGTTACGCCACTGGCTGCTCTAGTGCTACAGTAACAACTCTCTATTGGTTGCTCTGTCAACAGAGTAATTACACAGAAGGAGACTGGATATTAAAGTTCTACTATGATATTGGTTAATCGATGACTTCCCACACTGAACTGCATTAGCTCTGAATGTGTATATACCCATATATGTGCTATTTACCATTGTTTTTCGAGCGTGCATGTTACTGTTTCCCTTGATTATTTGCAGGGTGGTACATTTGGGTAGACAGATTAATTGTATGGGTCGTTGCCATATAACATTGGGAGAGATCCTTTTATTTCACCATATTCTTGGTTTCCAATACGATGCGGGGAGCCTGCAGTAATATACCAGACAGTCCAATACATTCAGAGTAAGATACCCCTTTGTTACACTTGTACTCGCAAGGGCATTATTTGGTTATGCAGGGCACCTGCTATTATTTATAACAGGATCAGTTGTTTAACACAGATATCTGACTTTTACCTTGGTATATAAGGTGCTAATACAAGTGGCTGAGGATCCTCTGATTACTGGTTGTTTTGGAGATGACGGTCTAGGCACGTGTCACTCCGAACACTTTGAAATGAATGTTCTTATGCTAGAGACCTATTTACAACTATATGAAACTACAGAACAAAACTGATATAACTCATAACAGATGAAAGCAGAACTGTCACAAACAACATTCCTGCTTTATAGATTGACTATGTGTCTAAATTCATACATTCGTCATTCACATTTTTTGTTTTTAATTAGTCACACAAAATTATTGTGACTTATATGTTTTTAATATTTGTTTAAATAAAATGTGAGTTTTATCAGCTCTCCTATACCCTACATCACAGCACTGAACTAGTCCCCTTTTGTTTGGTCCCCCTGGGTGATATAGCAATACTTAGTTCACCCTAACTGGGGATTTCCAATACCTCTGTTCTGAACTTCTATCATCTTTTCTTCCTTTTTTATTGACCCAAGATGTTAGTGGCAGCAATACCCGGGCCTCTGTCTTTGCATCACTTGCAGCCTGGCCCCTCATATTGCCGAGAGCTCAAGCCAGTAGCCTACATTGACGTGATCCTGTTCTGGAAAAGTATTGCGAAATAATGCATTTCACAACCTTCTGGTTCTTAAAGGGCTACTCCTGCATCTTCTTCCAGTACTACCGTAAGCCCCATTATTCATTCAGACTCATTTCAACCCATGCAGACCCTGAGCATACTTTATTATGGCGGACTAGAGCATTCTGGGAAAACCATCTATACCTTATGGAACAAATAAAATTCCTTTGATTTGAACAGGGCTTTTACCCCTTGAATTAAAGAAAGGCTTCTAATGCACTGCTTTGCAATTAGCTGCTGTCCTCATAAGTAGTCAATTCACGAAACTATCCAGTGAAATCAATGGGAATTTTAAAGGGATAGTAATACTTAAAATTAAAAAAAAAATATGTTGTAAAACAAGAGTAGTCCCACTGCTGAAAGGTGTTTCATTCAAAAGTTATTAATTTTCAAAGTTGAATTTTTTAGGTGCAATATCACAGTGGCCTGAAATTGTACAGTGGCGCTGTTGCTACACGATCCTATGGACAGCTCTGGTCCCGGGACCATAAATCTCCACTGTACAATTTCAGGCCACTGTGATATCGCACCTAAAAAATTCAACTTTGAAAATTAATAACTTTGGAATGAAACACTTTTCAGCAGTGGGAGTACTCTTGTTTTACTCAGGGGGATAAACCCTACAACATATTTTTTTTTACATTTTAAGTATTACTATCCCTTTAAGCATTTTTATTTATCCCCTGTGGTGCAGTTGGTGTGTTCCATAATTGCTCCAATCCCTTCTAGTATATCAGCCTCCTTGTGTTTTACCCTTTGAGTGCCAGAGGGGTACACAGCACATTGTGTAGCCCTCTGGCATTCAAAGGGTTAAATTATATCTTCAATACACTAGACAGTAAGATCACTGTGACAAGGCCTTCCTGTTTCAGTGTAATCGTATGTCTCTATATGTGTAGCCTTTCTTCCCATTTAACACAGCTCTACAGAATTTGTTGACACTCACGCTAATCAGTCTATGATGTAATCATTCTGCACATCCTATATAATAATTCACTAGGATGTTTGACAGAAACAATGCATTGTGCACCCCTCTGGCACTCAAAGGGTTAACATTATCCGGACCTTGGCCCGAGTACACAGGCTTTAACACTAGTATTAAATATCCCAGCTCATTGTACTCTAACCATTCTACCCACATGTAACCTGCACATTCTAACCATTCTATCCTGAACCCATAACTACCATTGGTTAAAGGGATAGTAATGTTTCATAATGAAAGCAGCTCTAATTAATCATCATAGTATTTGGACTTTGGAGAGTGTTATTTCAATTCTGTCAGAGTTGTAGTTCAAGAGTAATTCAATGATGAAGTATCCCCCTCCCATCCCTTTTACTGATGTAACACTGTTCAGCCAGATCAGAAGGGATGTGCCCAGGTAGATTGCCGAGAGGGACAATCTTCAATTAAGACAAGGGAAAAACCTGAAAAACTTGTCAAGGGGGGCAGGGCTTTCATTATTCTCATAGGAAGAAGATTGTCCCCTTCTGTTATCTGTCTGGTCTATGGACTGGATTCCACATCTGAGAAGAGATGGCTTACACTAGGTAAAAGGGGCGGGAGGGGAAACTTTGCTTGTTTGAGAGATAAGACTTTTATCATTCTTCATGTTTTTTAATGCTTACAAAATAAAATAAAATAAAGATAAAACAAAGTATTACTATCCCTTTAATTATACTGTTATGTCACACAACAAATTGGACAGGAGGTTACAACGTTGTAAGTGTGTTATGATATAAAAAGCGGCTTTTTTAAATTGCAAGTGTTTGACCTCTGACAAAGTAATGGTTCCATTACAAAACATCTGGGGTTTCATATGTATTTATATTTTATATATTAAAATTATACTTCTGGACATATCCAGCAAGTAAAGTGTTGTGGTGATTAAAGACACTAAGAAACACCAGACCGACAGCTGATGACTTGCCAGCCTGGGACATAACCAGTGCTTGCTCATTTCCTTTGGAGGTAGGTCATAGCCTCATCCTCTAGTGAGAACATTACCATGGGAGAGTTTTCTCCCATTGTTCTTAATACTGCACTTAGAGGTGGATCAGCTGTCTTTCTTTTGTGTTGTTTGTTCTATGGGTTTTATCATAGGGGTTAGTACAACCCCTATATCAAGAGGAGCTGCGCCACCTGTGGGAAGTCCTACCTGGATACACCGGAACAGTGTGAACTATACACATCACCTGAAATATATCCTGTGAAGCACGCCTGTAGAAGGTGTTTTTACCCTTAACCACCATACCTGGGAATGCTCAGTGTTTGATCCTGAGAGTCAAGGTTTTATTCCAAATATCAGGATAAAGGCCAAATTCTCAGGGTGAGACATCTCACTGTTACCCACTATATGAGCTGTACCAATTACCTGCTTCTTTTGTCTCTTAATTGGTGAAATGTATATCAGAAAGGCAGAGTGAGAAGTCTTGTTTGTCTTGTGTGTGTTCAGGCAGTGAGATCTCCAAGTTGCAGCATGTTGGAAGTTCCGTGAGGACTGATCGGTGAATGTTTCTGTTAGTGCAAGCAGGGAGATTGCAACGAGAATGTATGTTCTCCAGGGTCAACTCATTTTAAAAGTTCCCCACTGAGCTTAACCCCACCAAAAGTGATAATGAAATGTCTACATTTTATAAGAAAACCAGTTTTATCCTACATAATCTAACTATATTACCTTGCACATTCCAACCCATTCTTTTTCTACCCATCATAGTCAATGGGCATGTTTTTTACCACTATAGCATGGTAATTCTTCATCAGTTTTGTACATAGGATCTTATCCACAAAGAACAGAGCTACAGTTATTCGGCTTGAATGCTAAACCGATCCCCAGTGCATTGAAACTCATTAAAGTTCCCACTTTAATCAATGGGAAGTTTAATTTCTCCTCAGTGGTACTGTTGGTTTGCTCCATCATTGCAACTTTTGTGTATTAGGCCCTATATACCCTGCACATTTAAGGAAACCTGTCTTGCACATAGGGTTGGCTTTCCTGTTAGGCACATTAGGCAAATGCCTGCTGCTCCAAATTTTAAGGGGCCCCTCAGCTTTGTTGGACACACCCACATTCTGAATTGTGGGTGTGGCCAGAACAATCTCAGTGTCCTATATCTCTATAGTTTTATATCTCTAAACAGGCTATTATTTAACCCCTTGAATGCTAGAGAGATACTCAGAGAATTGAAAAATTGCATTGGAGATCTCTCTAGTAATCAAGGGCTTAAAGCTTATTTTGTTCTTGCTTGTTATAAGACAAGGTTGTTTTTTGTGCCTGGAAACAGTGAATGGGATTGGGGGCAAGTCATTTGAGGATTCGGGGTGTGGCCTTGGGTGGAGCTAAGGATATCTAGTGTGCCCTGCCTAGGGATTCCTGGGATGTGAATCCAGTCCTGTTTACACATTATAAGTATTTAAAGGGATAGTTATGTTTCACAAGAACTGCAACTCCAATTAATCTTCATAGTATTTGGGCCATGTAGAGTGTTATTTCAATGCTGTCAGAGTTGTAGTTCAAGAGTATTTGAATGATAAAGTATCCCCCTCCAGCCCCTTTTACTGATGTAACACTTCTCAGATATGGAATCTGGTTGCTTGACAGACGGATAATAGCAAGTGACAATCTTCTTACTGTGAGAACAATGAAAACCCTGCCACCCTTGACAGGTTTTTCAGCTTTTCCCTTATCTTAATTAAAGATTGTCCTATTCTGCAATCTACCTGGGCACACCCTGCTGTTCTGAGCTGAGCAGTGTTATTTCAGTAAAAGGGGCGGGAGGGGGATACTTTATCATTCAATTACTCTTGAACTACAACTCTGACAGTATTGAAATAACACTCTCCAAGGCACAAATACTATGATGATTAATTACAGCTGTTTTTATTATGAAACATTACTATCCCTTTAAACGCCTGTGTATTAACAGTTAAAAATATAGACAGAAACTGCTCCTATAGCGTACGGATCGCAGGACAGGAAGCATCTAGTATAAATGAGATGTCAGTGGAGGTGATGATGGTTTTATGGGAGGGAATCTGGCCACAGTAAAGTCAGACTCAGATCATATGTCCATGGGTTAGGAAGAGCAGCTGAGGAACAGGTACAAGTTACAGTATGTCTGAAATAGGATGAGATAGTGTGTAAGAAAAGAATTGTGGGTAAAGGAAGCATCAAAGGTGTTCAGAGGATCATGGATGGGGACAGCACCCTAGAAGGCACATAGAAGGAAATAGTGATTAAGCAAGTTCTAAGACAGGGACACTAAACAGGGGAGTTAATAAGCAGAGGGTCATGATATTTGTTGGTGTTTCTGAACACTGCGGAATTATACAGGGAGTTCAGAGGGTACAGTTATAACTGGGTCTGGCATTCAAGGGGGCCCAGTAACCCCAGGACCCAGTAGGCTCCAGTTACAACCTTGAGGAAAAAATTTGAGCTAAGGAGGCAAAAAACTGTGTGCACCGGGGCCCTTCAATGTATGTAGGTATGCCACATTCTACACAGCCACTACATAAAAGGTTTAATTCCCACAGCCACTACATAAAAGGTTTATTTCCCACAGATCCAGCACTAACAACAAAAACACAGAAACACCAGTGGGAGAACATTTTTGTTAAAATGGACACAGTGTCAGGGACATTAAAGGGATAGTAATATCTGTTTTTAACCAATTGTTATATTGTTGACTAGTTGAACAGCCCGTTACACGGGCCACAGTTTCACAGTACAGACTGCCCACGCCACGGCTGATACGAAGGAGCGTCCAGCTCTGTATCAGCTGCGACGCAGGCAGTCTCTACTGCGCATGACTGCAGCACGCGCAGCAGTGTCTACTGCGCATGTCACGGCGTTACACACGATTTAGCTAATGATTATATAGGATATTAAAAAAATTAATTAATTGAGGTTAATCTGGTCTCTCTGGTCTTTATAGTTTGATAGATATACAATTATAAACTTCTCCCCTCCCTCCCCTGTCACATACGTCAGCTGTATAGCTGACAGAAGGAGAACTGAGTCGTGCGACCCGACAGCAGCTCTTTTGCAGAGCCAAAAAACAACTATCTAAAAAGAAATAATTCACTGGAACGGTCTACAAAGTGTACTTTAAATGTTTGAGAGACCAGACTAACCTCAATTAATTTATTTTACTAATATCTACAATATAACAATTGGTTAAAAACAGACATTGCTATCCTTTAAATTGAATGTGCTGATGGGACTGTTTCACACTCAGAGGGACAGAAAAATATGGGAGGTTAAATTAATGCTTCAGTTTAATACTTTAAATAATGGTCTGAACCGAGATAGAGAATTTCTTTCACACTATCACATTGTGGATTAACCTTTACAACAGTCCCGCTGGGATCACAAATACCTTTGACTCCTCAGAGGAAGACTGCAGTTTACATCATTCCTCTGCCATTGACTGATCAAAGAACCTGGGTCTGGGCTGAGCTTTCTGATTTTCATTCTCAACAACGCAATGTGTACTTGTATGCTAGAGAGATGTTTTCATATTTATCTGTATAACATACCTGAGGAAGAGACCTAAGAAATCTTGAAAGCTTGCACCCTAAATCTGCGTAGTTAGCCAATAAAGGTTTCAACGTGACTGTATTTGCCACCTGTATTTCTACGGCTAACACTGTACCAACACTCATCTGTTATCAACATCTTACATACATACACACACACGCACACACATATATATACACACAGTCTGATGGGGTCTACTGCAAGCAGTAGTGATGTCTACTGAAATGTAACTTTAAGGGGATCTGCCATGTGTCCAAATTCTCTCCTCAGTGTAAGAATGCATTTTGACAGGATTTGCTTGATTATTCCTCCCCGTTAATTTATTCCACCCCTTTGGTGGAAGCTGCTATGCTCTGGCAGCCTCAGAAGAAGCAGTGGAGTGCTTTAAGCATAGATGGGTTATAAATTTCAAAGGCTATGCCACACAGGGTAGAGAGGTGACCTCTTCTGAGGTTAAAGAGTCCCTAACAACTAAACCAAAAACCTCAAAAACACTACATTGATTGAAAAATATAAAAGTACAAAGTATAGACAGTTTAGATAGATATATTTAATGAGATATATTTAATGAGACTAAAACAGGTGACAGAGCCACTTTAATATACAATATTTTAGCCCTGAGATAAATGTTTCTTAAAATCCTAAATGTAAAAGTCTGGATTTCAAAAACAATTAGTATACGGAAGGTGTTATTTTCACACATACAAAAACATTTCAAATATGAATACATTCTATAATACCTTTCTTCTATTTAAAAACAAAAATATTACTCATATTTCACTTTGAAATTCCCAGCTGCTTCAGCAAGAAACTGCCAGAAAATAGCACAAAAAAAACTCATTTTAAATGTCTGTATCTTCGCAACCACACAACTAATCAGCACAAAACTTGGCACATCGAGAGACACGCAGGTTCTCACTACACAGGCCAAATTTCATGTAAATTAGAGTAAAAACTGTGGTGGTGTTATTGTGATCCAAAAATAGGGTTTATTACAAAAGGGGCCAGCTCTGCATTGGAACATTTTTGGCAGTAGCAGTAAAATTATTTCTGTTGAACAATAGGGGGCGCAAAATGCAGCCCTCATGGGGCCTTTAAAAGAACAGGTATTAATAACCCCTTGGGTTCTTGTGAGTTATGTAAAGCATGTTAAAGGGGAACTAAACATATAGAATAGGTTCTTCTTAAGGCCATATGAACAAACAAAATCACTGCACCATATAAGACAAATAAACATTCCCATTGATTTTAATCAGGATTTTTAACCTGTTAAATACTAGAGAAGTCTCTAGCATTTTAGGGTGTAAAAGCCCAGTTTCCAACAATGAGAAGTTTTATTTGTTCCTTCCCTAATGTGCAGCTGGTTTGCCCCAGAATTGCTCCACTTTTTTTTTACACTCATGTCCCACTGGCTATGAGCATGTCATGAAGTTGATAGTGGCATGGCCTTGGCAGCCTGCCCCTTTCACATATCCCGTGAACACTGGGTGTTCAGGAATTTGACCCGACTAACATTTAAAGGGATAGTAATGTTTCATAATAAAAGCAGCTCTAATTAATCATCATAGTATTTGGACTTTGGAGAGCGTTATTTCAATACTGTCAAGAGTTATACTTCAAGAGTACCGTAAAATCTCGGGTATAATACGCACAATTTTACCCCATTTCACCTTATGTGAAGTGGGGGGTGCGTATTATACACGAGAGTTATTTAAAAAAAAAAAAAATTGAGCTGACAGATTCCCTCCCTCCCGCGGCCCAATGCGCTGTGACAATAACGCTTACTTGTCTCCACTGCAGTCCTCGCTGACAATGAGGCTTAGCGTAGGTACTTCCTTCCACTGAAGTACCCATCTTCCCAGCGGGCGGCAAGCTTGCATTTGCCGCCCGCTTCCCTCATGGGCTTTCAGGACCTTCCGCCTCCAGCCAATGGTAGTAGCAAAAACGCAATTTCGGCTCTGCTGCAGAGCCGCCTGCTGGTCCCCGGACCGGGATCTCCTGCTGTCAGCTAGACGCTGATGTCAGGAGAAGGGGAGGGAGGGCGAAACTTTCAATACAAATATCTCTCAAACCATATCGGTTTGAGAGATAGGGTTTGGAGCATATTGATTAATATTTTAACCTCTACATAACTGGACATGTTTTTGGGGGACATTTTGTCCCTTTAACAACTTTTGTGATAAAGAAGTCTTTAATGAACTTAAAAACAATACATTGGTGATGTCTCTGGCATCCAAGGGGTTAAAGAAGCTCTAGTGGTCAAATGTAAGTTGCTCTTTTAAGAAAAACATGTGATGACATTCACAATGAGATAAATAGGATAAAGTTCCCATTAACAGAATTTCAGACGGGGTGAAAAATGCCCAAGTGCTTGGAAGCTTCTAAAAGTTTTGTTTTCCAAATAATATTTTTGTTTATCCCTATTTTGCACTGGACACCCCTATGGTGGTCAAAAGGTCAAAACATAGGACACATAATATAGTGTGCTGTTTCTCAGGAGGTTGGGGGAAACAATTTTCCTTTGCCCTCTTTAGCCCCTTAACAACCGTTGACATGCCAGGACCGTCACAACTTTCAGTTCATTAAGGAACAGTGACAGTCTTGGCACGTCATGAGTTAAATGTTCACAATGCGCCTGAAGGAGCACTCTGATCCTGCTGGGAGGCTGAAACGGACTGTTCCAAGACCAGAGCAGTCAGGTCTAGCCTCTCTCTCGGTAGGATGAGACGAAATGTGATCTCTCACACATGCCAGCCCAGGAAATAAAATGGCCCTGGTCCCAGTGTGCTTAATTACTGGTGAAGATGTTGTGCTATGCTGTATGAGGTACAGCAGGAAGTGAGTGCAAAGACAATTGGTTCCCCTCAGTCTACCAATAACAACACATCTATTCATGAGAATAACACCTAATAACCCCCACTTATCTTACTATGTTCAGTATATCCCCGTGAATTTCAACCAGGTGCCTTCGTTCAAGAGATAACATCTTCAATCAGTCCTAATTGTCAAGTCCATGAAGGCAGACATGACAGTTGCTAGCAAGGCCATGGGACACAAACTCTCATACCACATGGTAATCTGAACCCTTTAAGGACCAGAGGGGTGTACAACACATTACTTTGTATACCTCTCTGGTCCATAAAAGGTTAACTAGGCTCATGCACTCTGCCCACTGCAGTTTGAAAACACTGCCAGCAACTGATATGTCTGCCTCCATGACACAAAACCCTCCTGGCTCAGGCCTGTAAGTAAGCCCAAATGCCTCCCCTACTGCTTTCATGGTCTTAACCTTTTGAGTGCAAGAAAGGCACACAACATGCTCCAGAGGATTTTTGCAAGATGCAGAGGAATTCCAGAATCCATTCCACCCTGCCTGACATGTGACACAAGCAGAGGCGTTATTGTGTAATAAGCTTTGTACACAGGGGTTAGACAGGTACACAGCACAAAAACAAGTCACTTGTGTTTACATTACTGCAAACCAAAATTTCATACCTTTCAGTGAATAAGTTGCATTTTAGCATCAGTGTTCTTCAACCCAAGGGAGTTGTCAGGTACTGGCCGTGGTGGCTAAATCCCCATGTTAACTGTTTAAAGCCGCAGGTCTTGTTGCCAGCCTGGGGCTTGTAATGATGCTAATCTCCCTACTAGTAATGGTGCAATTGGGCTGCATAGTGAGGTGACCACATTTCCTTTCTGCCATGCAGGGACACCGCTGAGGCAAGAACAGCAAAGTGCGGCTGCGTGTGTGTTTGTGTGTGTGTGCAGGCTTACACTTAATCTTTCCCACATGTGATTGGCTAAGTTATGCAAGACTACCACCCAATGACTGCTATGAAAAGATAGTGATGTTTTGTGCCAGGCTACAAGAAAATGGCCTATAAGGGTCTTAGTTATCCCTCTAGAGCTCTGTACTAAGGCCACTTTATCGTAGCTCAGCATTGTTTGTGACAATATTCAATATAAGGCAGTTCTCCCCTTTAGAACTATGTGATACAGACAGTTTATTTTATTCAGGGCTATCATACTGTGCCTGGGAGGTGGGTGGGACACATAAAACTCACCTACTTGCTAGAGAAAACTCCATTGTCAAACAACACGTTTGCAATGTCACTAGCAGCCAATCGTACTGGTTAGGCTGCTACCTGCCTTCCCCCAGAATAATGCCTTGCTGCGATTCTTGCAGCAAGGACACAGTAACATAGAGTAGTACAGTTAAGTGAAAAGGACTCTGGGGGCCATTTACAAAACAAGAATCCATTAACAATGCCAAGCAGAATAGTTATTTGTCCCTACAGAGCCTGTGTTGAAAAAAACATTTTAACCCCTCCTCTTGCACAACAAGGCCAAATACACAGAATGGGATACATAATGGATAAGGCACTTGTTATGAGTATTTGATAGTAACAGATGTCCAACAGCTGCTTCACTTGCTACATGTAGTCAACAGATTGGGGCAGTGTTTTCTGTGCTGTAGGGATAGTGTTACATTGTATCAATATTCCTGCTTTCACAGTCCCTGACAGAAACCTATGTGAAAAAGATATATATATATATATATATATATATATATATATATATATATATATATATATATATATATATATATATATGCAATCTGACTCTTGAATAATATGTAAAGTCAAAATCAAAAAGGCTACCATCACTTTAACCCATATGGTGTCAAGGCAATGCCAGTGAATGGGATAAAAACTGCAAGGCCTTTTATTTTACTCAGTTTCATACCTGGGAACTTTTTGTTATGGACTCCCCGGAGAGGGAGTCCTGTGTGCTATTGGGGGAGATAAATGATGTGATTGTGACAAAAGGTGCAGGGCTTAATTGTGAGTGGGGGCGGGACTCCAAAACATAAAAAAAATTTGACGAATAGCCTGGGGAAGGAGGAGAAGACGACAAGGAGTGGAAGGAACATACTGAGAAGGAGCAGAAGTGGGCAGAGTTTCATCTGAAACTCCCCCCATTCGGAAAATCAGCCTCTGCCCCGGAGACCCATCAATTAACTGTAAAAACCGGCAAATCCGGAGAGTTCCCAGCCATGATACTAGTGGTCATCCAGTATGGCCATACACATGAAGAAGGAGAATGGTGAAAGATACAGACATATACAGATACATGAAAATTCTTTATAATAAGACATCAGGAGACACTAAGGCATTGGAAGACTGGAGTAAGTTTGGGTCAAACCAACTACACAAGAAAGATGAAATTTGTTTAAATATATACCACTTGGGTAAGAGTAGCAATCTAAGAATAGCTTGGTATAACAAAGAAATGAGAAATTAGAAGCAGGCTTTTAAATTGTTCAATTCAGAAGGGGCAGATGTGACATTTAATAAATATAGACAATGTAACAGAATATTCAAACAAGAAATTAGGCCAGCTATAACTGCAAAAGATAGCAAGTAAAATCCTAAACAATTATACATATATATAATTGGCAAAAAAATAAAGGTTGATATTGGTCCTCTTAGAACTAAGACAGGTGAATTAAAGGGATAGTAATACTTAAAAATAATTTTATTTTATATTGTAGCCCTTAAAAAAACATGAACAATGATATAAGTCTTATCTCCCAAACCTTTATGGTTTGGAAGATATTCGCTTGTAAAATATAGTACAATTCTCTTTTCCTGGCTGTTTCAGCCAAGTCTGCCATCTAGTGGACAGATTTGGAATTCGGTCCACAGAGCAACAGGCAGCTCTTTAGCAGTGCCGAGATCACGATCTTTGAAAAGAACTGCTTAACTGGAACTATCTACAAAGTGTGCCTGGCTTGAAAGCACACTTTGTAGACAATTCCAATTAAGAAATTCTTTTTAAAGAGGGTGATCTCAGCACTTCTCGAGAGGCATGACCGGTCAAGCGACCGGATTCCAAATCTGAGGGGTGGAGCAATGACATCACTCCAGGGGAAACTTTACTTCTGAATATCTCCCAAACCATAAAGGTTTGGGAGATAAGACTTATATCATTTTTCATGATTTTTTAAGGACTACAAAATAAAATCAACTTATTTTCAAGTATTACTATCCCTTTAAGTTGTGAGGATAAGGCTATGGTTAACACCTTAAACATATTCTTTTCATCTGTATATACAAAGGAAGCAACAATGGCAGGCTATGGGCAAACAGACAGAATCACAGAATGTCTTGTATCATGTACATGGCTTACTGAGGAGAAAGTCCAAAGGAGACTGGAAAAGGTTATGGTAAAAAAAACACATGGACCTGATGGTATACACCAAATGGTACTTAAGAACTTAGTTCAGTAATAGGAAGACCCTTATATTTAAAATGTATTGATTCATTTTTGTCAGGCATAGTACCCTGTGAATGGAGAAAAGAAGATGTAGTACCATTATTCAAAAAAGGGGCAGGATCAAAACCAGAAAATGATAGACGTGTGAGCTTGACTTCAGTAGTGGGTAAGCTATTAGAAAGGTTACTAATTGACAGTATTCAGGACTATGTCATGAGCCACATTATTAGTAGTAGGAGCCAGCATGGGTTTATGAAGAATAAATCATGTCAAACTAATTTGCTTGCATTTTAAATAGCGAATAGTAATTTGGACAAGGGAATTGCTGTTAATGTAGCATACATGGATTTTGCAAAACTCTTTGATACAGTGCCTCATAACAGGTTACCGAATAAATTAAAAGACTTTGGTTGGGAGGTGATATCTGTGTATGGATGGAGAACTGGTTAAATGGTAGATTGATAGATGGCAGAGAGTTGTAAATGGAACCTTTTCAATTTTGTCTAAAGTTGTAAGTGGAGTGCCACAGGGTTCAGTCCAGAGACCAATGCTTTTTAATTTGTTTATTAATGAACTGGAAGTGGCAACTGAATGCACTGTGTAGCATGGTAAACGGAGTTTGTTGTAACGTTAGCCAGCAGAATACACCTCCGAAGGGAAGCGTGAATGCGCTCCCAAGGGCAGCTGGGAGGGAGGTGGGAAGCCCTGAGGAGGCGTGCTGCACATACTGTGTGCTGCAGAATGCGGAAGTGGGAAATTTTAAGCCTGAATATCTTGAACACAAAGTAAGATCCATAAAAAAAAACAAAACAAAGCTTAATTAGTTTTACTAAGTAAATCAGCCGGACTCACGTTTGTTGAATGTGAATGTTCCCCTTTAAAGTCTTGAGCATTCAAGGGGTTAAAATCCCCATTTATATAAATGGGAAATATTAGTTCTTCCCTATAGCACAAATGGTTTTCCCCAGAACCCTTCCACTTTTCTTCTAAACATACAGCCAACATATATGTATACTATCACAGTCTATCCACGAAATCTCTTGGGCAGATCCGGAGAGTTCTCTGATATGCCAATAAGCAGATGCTAAATCCCCAATTATTTAAAGGGGAAAATTGACCTCTTAAAAAGTTTTTACCAAAGTTTAGTTATTAAAGAAGTTTTTGGAAACGTGTTTTTTTTTCCCATTTACATACTTTTAAAAACATTTACTCTTCAAGCTGCAGCACGCTGAATCTTAGGCACAGCTCTTCTTGACTTCCCAGTGCTACTTAATTCTCCTCCCACCATCCTCCCACCTGCCCCAGGGAGAGAGTTCAGGCTTCCTGTTGGTGTGGTGTGAATCACTTCTATTGTTACAGCAAGCTCCGGTTATCATTATACTGATCTTGCAACCGCAGTATAATGATAACAGGAGCTTGCTGTAAGAGAGAAGAGATTCGCACCACATCGAAGGGAAGCGTGAATGTGCTCCCTGGGGCAGCTGGGAGGGAGGTGGGAGGAGAATTAAGTAGCAAGGGGAAGTTATGAAGAGCTGTGCCGAAGAATCAGCATGCCACATTATTCGGAAGTGCACAGCCTGTAGATTAAATGTCTTTAAAAGTAAGTAAATTAAAAAAAAAAAAACACACACACATTTCCTAATCCCGCTTTATTAACTAAACATATGGTAAACATTTTTTAAGAGGTGAATGTCCCCTTTAAATGGGGCTTTGAACCCCTAATGTTTCAGAGGTCTCGTCTCTCAAATACATTGCTAAGCTATGCATTGTAGAACTATCTGGCATTAAAGGGGTTAAAGGGATAGTAATGGATGAGAATAAATATAGCTCCAATTAATACTCATTATTATGGTTCATGTAGCACTGTATTTAAATTACATCTAACTTGTGGTTCAAAAGTAAATCAATTTTAGAGTGTCTCCCCTCCCGGCCCTTTTAACTATGTAATGGGCTCCCCCAGGTGGTCCGGAGAGCGTGCAGCGAGGCACAAACTTCAGTGAGCGCAATGAAACCCCTACCTTCCTTTGTCAAGGGGGCAGGGTCTTCATTATGCTCCTAGTGAGAAGATTGGCCCCCACTGTGAGCTGTCCGACCAAGCGACCGGATTCCACATCTGCGGGGAGACACAAGCAAGAGGTAAAATGGGCGAGAGGGGGATACTTTAAAAAAATTGATTTACTTTTCAACTACAAGTCAGACATAACTTACAGCAATTTATGAACCATAATATATGAGCAGAGCTACTTTATTCACATCCGTTACTATTCCTTTAAAGACTCCATTTAAATCAATGATAAAGTTTGTTTCTTCCATACCATGTATCTGCTTTGCTCTAAAATTCCTTTTTGAATAAGGCCGAGCATTACTAGGTACCTTCCCATAAAGACCGACGTTTACTACTAGGTCTTATCGACCCTTTTTGAGTTATTTTAGAGGAGGGGTGCTAGAATGATTTTGTTTATTGCAATTCCCCATTTGTGAGATTTACTGAAATGTTTTCTCACAAAAGACATGTTCATGATTTTCCGCTAGCAAAATAGGCCTGAAAACAGTGTTAGCCCATGTAAAAAATTAATTAATAAGAAAATGGACTTTGCCACCCAATTTATTTGGGGCAATGGGTATGCAAAAACTTTAACTGAAATGAGAGAATTGTACTTGCCCATGTGTAAGACTAAAGTGCTAATATCAGCAACATGGATGATTTTGTGGCTTTTGTATTTAGAGGAATCAGTGTGATTATGTTGGCAAACCTACAATGCTGGAGGGGAAAAGAAACATTCCTGTTGATGTTACTGGGATGTTTACCTCCATGAATGCTAAAGAGATCTCCGGAGAATGGTGTCTCAATGTGTTGGAGAGCCCCTAATATTTAAGGGATTAAAAGCCTTATTTGATTGGTGCATTTTTTTACTTCTCCCTATGGTGCAGTTGGTTTACTCCAGAATTGCTCCAATTCTTCTTAGTACCACAGCCTGTTTGCAGCTTAGTAAATAAGGGCCTGCAAGTAGGAGCTGATTATCACTAACAAAGCATCACACTGCTTCTCGCTTAAGTGAATGGGGGAGGGTTCTGTGACAAGCTAATAGAGAAGGACAGAAGCACCTTTTCCATTGTCAGCTAGCTGATGTGAAAAGCCTCTACTGGGGATATCTGGGAGCAAAACGAAGGAGCCCTCTTCACCTTGAATTATGAATAAGAAAACTCTCACTGGGTGGGTGGCAGGGATTAAAGCACTGCAGCGCATGCCATTGTATATATTAATGGGAAACTAATGCCACAATGCAGTGTGTGTGTGTGTGGTGTGTGTATAAAAAAACAACAACAAAAAAACCCAATATATATATATAAATATACATATATATATATATATATATATATATATATATATATATATAAAACTTCAGTTCTTCACTTTCATTTTGTTTTTGCATTTAAGGGAACACCAGAGATAAATTATAAATATTGTATTTGGTATTCTGTGGCATCCATAAATAAATAAATATATAAACATGTCTTATATCAATAAATTATGATGGATATGCTATTTTCCTATTGCATGCCTCACTTCCTGCTTCATTTTACACAGCTGAGTGTACCAGGAAATGAGCGGTGCACAGGAAAATTGTTCCCCCCATAAGCTTCTGAAAACAGAACATATGCTTTAATCAAGGAGTCAAAGACATATGGAAACAAACAAGCACACATGCATATACATATGTGTGTGTGTGTGTGTGTGTATATATACTGTATATGTATATATTAGGAATATTGGCACGGTTTTGCGTCACGTACTCCTCTGGCAGTCAAAGGGTTAAATTAGCTTCAAAGGTTTAGTGATGATCAGCTCCCTGAAAGGGTTAATAATCTTTGCACACTACAGTGACGAGGTACCCCTCTGGCACTCAAAAGGTTAAATTAGCTTCAATGGTTTAGTGATGATCAGCTCCCCTGAAAGCGTTAATAACCTTTGCACACTACAGTGAAGAGGTTAATCTATTATCGGTAAATGCCAGAAATCTGAAGTTGTAACCAAGTGTTCCCAGCGGAGATTTGCATCCTTCTCAACACAGATGGTTAATTGTATTAACAACCAAATTTTTCACCGGTGTCCATTCCAAACAGTCGTTCACTTGGTTAGTATATGCCAGCTCCCTCGTTATTATGTAAATGATAGCTACTCTGTGTTTCTCATTTTGGCACTGATTATTTTTTTTCAAGTAAAATATAATTTTTGTACAATAAATCCTTGCATGATTGTAGTAGACCAGTAGTTCTCAGCCAGGGTGCTGTGGCATATAGATGTTCCATGATCACCCACTTAGGGTGCCAACCATTTCACTCAAGACAACAAATGTGAATGTTGAGTTTTAGATGTATTTTTATGGAAATTGTTATGCACAGTATGTTTGATTGTGAGACCTTAGAATAATTATGTATTTATATATTTCTTTTATTACTCGCTTGGCAAATTACCTTTTACTTTTTAAGTGCCAGAGCGGTATCCAATGCATTGCTTTAGAAAGTGTTGGAAACCCTTCAGACACCCAAATGGTTACACTTTAAGGCTGCCCTGAAAAGTATAGAATTCTGAGTTAAGGGTGCCAACGGCTGGTGGGCATACCAGGGAAGTTTTTCTTCTAGAGTGGAGGGAACTCATGTGGTGCCAATGGAAGGATAAGAATAACATGGTTTGCAACACAAAGTGGTGTGGTATAATCACAGGTGTGGGTGGGGCTTAAGAGGCTGTGAAATAAAGTGGGTGGGAAGTTGGCAGAACAGGGTGGGGAAGGAGGAGAAGTGTAAGGGAAGTGGGAGAAACAGGTTGGGAAGGAGCAGAAGTGGGCAGAACAGGGTGGGAAGAAAAAGTGGAAGGAACAGGATGGGAAGGAGCAGAAGTGGGAGGAGTTTCATAGGAAACTCCCCGCCATCAGAGACTCAGCCTCTGAGTAATTCACTACAAAAACTGGGTGCCCAGATATGCTGGTGCGGGATGATGGGAGTTGTAGTCTGAGAGCAGCTGGAGGGCCCCAAGGTGCACATTCATTACAATAAAAGGATGAGATACATTGTATGCCTCTGCCTGAAATGACAGAGAGAGGGGGTAGAAATAGCCTTTGGCAAAGATCAGATCCATCTGTATCACACATTGCTGGCTGCAATATTCCAAGTGCCTAAGCGAAAACTTGATAGTGTTAAAATCACAGATTACAAATGTATATTCCTAATCAACAGACCTGTATAATCTACCACTTGTCCCTTGTGTAACCAGAGAATAGAGTCCTCTGATGGAGATAAGTGGGATTCAGCCTACAGTGGCGCCGAGTATGACTATACCTCATCTATTGAACACAGCACGCGATACGCATAAGGTAAAACTGGAACAATTCTTGGACAAACCAGCTGCAGTCTATGGGAAATATAAAACCCCCCAATGATTTAAATGTGTTTTTTAACCCCTTAAATACTAGTGAGGACTCTTCACAAAGAGGTGGAGACCTCGATAATAACAGACCATTTTATTTGTCCGCTATGCTGCAGTTGGTTTGCTCCAGCATTGGTCTACTTTCCCTTCACACATAAGGAACTACAGGCCATACGCATAAAGTACAAGTGGAGCAATTCAAAGGCAAACCAACAGCAGTATAGGGGACATAAAACATTCTCATCCACATAAATGGGGCTTTTAACCCCTTGCATGCTACAGCGGTCTCCAACACACTGCCTCACAATGCGTGTCAGAGCTCTCTAGCACTCAAGGGGTTAAAAACCCCATTTAAACAAATGAGGTGTTAGGAATTTGTATTTGTTTGCAATCGTGTCATTATCTTCCCACAGAATTGATCCATATGTAATCTGTGCAGATGGCCCTACAGGGCATTACAAGGCAACAGTGATAAGAGGCAGTAACATACCTCCCATGTGTCCCTCTTTAGGAGGGACAGTCCTTCTTTGAGACCCAAATCCCTCTGTCCTCTTTCCCACCCTGATGTCTCGCTTTTAGGAGATCAGATTGTGTATATGTGTATAATGTTGCACTACAGCAATAAAACTCACATTAACGATTGTTTAAACATCAGTATATGTGTTTATACATTAGTCTGTGTAAATAAAATACTTTAGTCTTGTTATATGTAATTTATTAGGTTACACAAAGAGGTGTCAATACGTCATGAAATAGCCTAAAAATTATCAGTATTGCCCCACCCACTAGCCACTCCCCAGCTACACCCCCTAAACCACAAGTGTCCCTCTTTGGCAATTTGAAATGTTGGCAGGTATGCAGTAAACGTACTGCAGGTTTATAGTATATGGGGATAATTTGTTTTTAGCTTACATTACAGCGATATAGAAATGTTGTTGCTCACTCTACAGAGTAGCAACTATAACTGGGAACTCTCCAGATCTGCCCCAGAGATTCCGGTTTTTGCAGTGAATTACTGGGTCTCCTGGGACAGAGGCCGATTCTCTGGTGGTGAGTTTCTTATGAAACTGCTCACTTCTCCTCCATCCCAGCCTGTTCCTCCCACTTCTCCACCTTCCCACGCTGTTCTGCCCACTTTGCAGCACATTCAGTCAAGCCCCGCCCTACATGTGATTACACCACAACCCTTTATAATGCTAATCACATAACTTATATCCCCAAGTGGCACAAACTGAGATCCCCTCACCCCGGGAACTGCAGAAGAAAAAGTTCTTGGTTATTAGAGCAACGCTGGAGCATACCATCTACACTATAAGAATCCTGCACATTCCCATTGATTAAAACGTAGCTGTTAACCCCTTGAATTTTAGAGAGGTCTCCAAGGCATTGCAAAGCATTCAATCGGGATTTTCATGTCCACTCCTAGTGTACAGTTAGTTTACACCAGAACTGCACCTCTTATCTAGATCATTATAGCCTTCAGATGTACGTTCACAAGGAAAGTAGAGGAATGCTGGGACAAACCAATAAAAACATATTCAAAAAAATCCCATTGATTTAAATGGGCATTTAACCCCTTTAATGATAGAGTAGTCTTCAACATATTTCAAAGCAATGTATAGGAGTCCTCTCTAGCATTCAAGGGGTTAAAATTCCAATGTATCTCAATGGGACTTTTAATTCTCCCACGTAACACAGTTGGTTTGCCCCAGAATTCCTCCACTTTTCTTTTGAACGTATGGCCCTTCATGTCTAATCCTATATAATAATTCGCTAAAATGTGCGTAACGCCACAGTCATGAGCAGTAGAGACTGCCAGTGACAAGGCTGATACAAAGCGGGGCGCTCCGAAGCAGAATCCAGCTCTGTATCAGCCGCGACACGGGCAGTCTCTACTGAGCATGACTGCACCGCAACCGACTGGCACTGTATCAGCCGCAGCGTGGGCAATCTCTACTGTGCATGGCACTGGCACTGTGACCCATGTAACGGACTCTTCAACTAGTATATAAATAATACAATACATAAATAAATATAGTTTGTGGTTGTATGACATGCTTAAATTTAAGCAGATTCAGTAGTCACTGGAGGGCACCAATCATACCTGGGAACTTCTCCCGCTTGAGTCCCCAGAGTGGGCTCATATGATGCAACCAGAGGTAAGTAAATGGCACGATTTGCATCATAAAGGTAGTGGGGATTAATTGGTTGGGAGGGACTTGTGGACATGGTACTTGAGAAGTGGGTGGAAAGTGGGCAGAACAGAATGGGAGGAGGAGAGATGGGAGGGAAGTAGGAGGAACAGGATTAGAAGTGGGCGGAAAATGGGCATCACAGTGTGGGAAGGAGGAGGAGTGGGAAGTGGGAGGAACAGGGTAAGAAAGAGGAGAAGTGGGTAGAGTTTCAGAAGAAACTCGGCACCATGGAAGAATCAGTCTCTGACCCCAGAGACCAGATAATTAACTCTAAAAACCAGAGTCTCAGGGGCGGATTTGGAGAGTTCCCAGATATGGCCCAGATGCAACGTTATTTGGGGATCCTATAACAAAGATATTGTTGCAGAGGCATAAATAGAAACTATTGGACTCTGGGACAGATGGGGTCCACTTGGATGCTGGGCCCCAGTGCAGCTGCACCTTATGTGCTCCTTGTAGTTATACTTCTGGGCAGAGACTAGGTGGAGATGTTTTAACCCCTAGGACGATAGTAAATGGAGTGTTATCCAGTGCACAGAAACATATATTTTATTGGCATATAAGAACCATTCGGCCCATCTAGTCTGCCCATTTTCCTACTGTAAAAACCTCAAACCTTTTTTGGGCCTTGGTCTTTTCTTACGTTAAGGACAGCCTTACGCCTACCCCATGCAAGCTTAACCACTTCCCGACAATGGACTTACCAGGTACGTCCCGCAAAAACTGTCACTTAGTGACAGAGGACGTACCTGGTAAGTGTCGGAAGTCCGGGTCTCCGTGCGGCTACACGCCGTTCAGGGACTCTGGAATCATTTGGCAAGTTTTTTTTTGTATGACTGGCGTTAAGGTGACAGCCGCTTTCGGACACGGCTCTCACTAAGGGGTTAAATTATGTCACTGTATTAACTTCTACCACTTCAGCTGGTAGGCTATTCCACTTATCTACTACCCTCTCTGTGAAGTAAAACTTTCTTATATTACATTTAAACCTGTGTCCCTCTAGTTTTAGACTATGGCCTCTTGTCCTAACATTTTGTGCCTTTGAAATATACTTCCATCCTGTACTTTGTTGAATCCCTTAATGTATTTGAATGTTTCAATCATATCCCCTCTCTCTCTTCTCTCCTCCAAGCTATACATGTTCAGATACTTTAGTCTATCCTGATATTCCTTTTGCTGTAAATCAGTCACCATTTTAGTAGCCCTTCTCTGAATTCTCTCTAGAGTCTCTCTGGATTCTGTTATAGGTGCTATTTTTATCACTGTTTTGATCTTCAGTTTTCCCAATAGACTTCAATAGGAAAATGTTTGATAAAACGGGTGTTAACATTTAGCACCTGCAATAGAATCTGGCCCTAGATGTGGTCTAACTAGAGATATGTAGTGGCATGACCACTTCCCTTTTTCTGCTACTAATGCCACTAGCTATACAACCCAGCACCCTGCTTGCATTTCCCACCGCTTTTTTACATTGCCTGCCTACCTATGCATAGGGATACAAAGTGCTAGAGTCCTCTCTAGCATACTAGTTCAAAGAGTTACTTAATTCTCTTTAAACCTTTAAGGACCAGAATGTGTTGTACACCCCTCTGGTTTCTAAAGGGTTACTCCCCTTAAAGACCAGAGGGATATTTAATGCATTGCTTCACAATTTGTTGTGTAAGCCTCTGGTCCCTAAAGTGTTAATATGAATAAATACTGGGTTTTAATCTTTAAATAACCTCTTGTTCTTTTAAAGTAGACTTTAACACTGAATAATATAACACCCTATGTGATACATAGAAAATTAAAAAATAGCAGAAAGAAGCTTCTTAAAGGAACACTGTCACCCCGTAATAATTAGCTCCAACTTTTCTTAATCTGGGAAGAAAAGATCAATGCCCCTATAAATTAATACTTTGTGCATTGATCCTTCAAAATTAGTCTTTAACTAGTCCTGAATATCATGTCCATGGAGGCAGACATGATGGTTTCTCACAGGACCACAAACTCCTCCCACTGAATTGCTTTACAATATGTTACACTCCTTCTTGTCTTTCCTTATAGGGATAAGAAGACTTAAGTGGGATGACTTTACTGCCCTATAGTCCTGCAAAGAGGAGTATTCCTGCGTCCATGGATATGACATTAATTTTAATTAAAGATTAATTTCGGATAATAAATCCATGCAGAACTGATTCATAGTGGCCATTGGGATTTGTGCCCAGATTAAGAAAAGTGGGCATTTACTATTTGGAAGTGTTAACATTACTTCAAATGTATACGATTTAAGCAATAAAAACAATAAATCAGTATTTGATAATCACTACATGGTAGAGAAAAAAAATGTAGGGTACAAAAAGAGCCAAACACCCCCAACAAGAGGAAGTATGCAAGATATAAAAAGCAGGGACCACGCACAAATGGCTATATGCCAGATAGTTATTCTATACAAACACAAGTTGTGTACAACAGCAACAAATATAGGCAAAGCAATAAATAGCTTACACTGCAAAATGAGGGGTAACAAAATCCACCAGCAACAAAGTAAATTAGCAGAAGGGTAAAAACATCCACTGTATCTCCAAGAGCCACTTGATTACCAGAGACATGCACAGGACATCTGCTTCACAAGGTCCCAACCAAAAGGAACAAAACAGTGAGTGTAGCCTTTGCTTCAGCAGATGGGGACAGTTTCATCCCACAGGTCACCTCCAATGTTGCATTTATTTAAGGTGAGCATGTGTGTATGGTGAGTGCATGTGTGTGTCTGTGTTAGTGAGTGTGCATATGTGAGTGTGTGAATGTGCACGTGTGTGCATATGCATGTGTGTGCATATGCATGTGTGTGCATGTGCATTTGCATCTGTGAGTGTGTCTGTCAGTGTGTGTGTGCGAATGTGTATTTGTGCGTGCTTGTGTGTCTGTCAGTGTGTGTGTGAATGTGCGTGTATGTGCATATGCTTGTGTGCGTGTGAATGGATGTCTGTGTGTGCATTTGTGAGTGTGTGTGTGTGTGTGTGTGCAAATGTGTATGTGTCTGTGAGTATGTGTGCGAATGTGCATGTGTCTGCCAATGTGTGTGATAATGTGCATGTGTGTGATACTGCATGTATGTGTGAATGTATATATGTGTGTGAATGTGCATGTGTGAGCAGTGTATAACTGTGTGTGATACAGATCAGATTCACAATGTAAGAATTCTGTATACATACAGTGAAATTAGCACTGCTGTTTGACTACCTATTCCTAAACCCATATCTGGACATAATCCTGTATGTGCTCCAAAGTGGAGCAATTATAGGGAGAACTGACAACACCATAGAGAATCAATAAAAAATAATAATTAATTATAATGGGCTTTTAATCCTTAAAAGCTAGAGAGGTCGCCAGTGCACTGTGAAGCAAAGCATTTAATGGATTAAGATACTGTTTCAATCAACAGTAATTTGGGGAAATTTGTATATATCCCCTATGATTCAGTTGGTTGTCCCCAGAATTTGCTGGATTTAATTTTTATACATATGTTCCAAAGGTACGAGTTATATAGAGGATGACTGCATGTGAACATGGAGCACTGTACTCCTTCTGTGTGAATCTGGGACACCACCACATGACGTGTTTTGTTTTTGGCATGCTTTTTTGTTATGTAGAGGGGGAAGTATGCATTATCTGAGATTGACCATAACCATTAGTTAGTGATACCTTGATTTGCATTCATCAGACCAGGCAGCAGAAAAAATATATATTAAATTTGAATCTTCATGTGCCACAGAGATGCATTTACACACACCCTTGAAGCATTCACAGGGGCAGAGAGAGTGAGAGATTGCACACTCCTCTGGCACACAATGGGTTAAAGAATCATATTAAGGGCCATATGTAAAAAGAGAAAGTGGAGAAATTATAGGGCATTATACATAAACATTGTGTGTGTGTGTGCGCACATACGTATGTGCATGCGTATGTATGTGTATTTTTGCGTGTGAGTATGAATGTGTGTGTTCCTAGGTATGTGTGTGTGTGCGTGTAGAAAGAGAGAGCAAGCTGAACAGTGCTTTGATCAGGCCATTCACAAACTGTAACCACCCACTAAAAATACTAAATGGGGATCTTCAGGTCTTGGCAGGCAGATGGGCCCCAATACATTATACTAGGAGAGGGTTGCTAATCCAATGAGTTGTTTGCAATCACACAGCTAATAAAAATGAGTATGCTTCAGGAATAGACAGGGGAGAGCCATGTAATATTGATCAAGCAATAAACCGGGCCTGGGCAGATTGATCATGCAAGTGCTTAGTGATGTTGTGTGGATACCTTGTAATAAGGGCCTTGGCAGGATTAGCAGAGGTTTGCAGGCCACCCTTCTCACACACCGTTATATATATGTATGAATGGAGTGCAATAGGACTTACCAAGAAGGAGGCAGACTCACATAACTGTGGTTGGTTCTTGGTGCTTCTAGTATGGAGGGACCTGCAGCCTTGGTCCCCAGAGTCTCAATGTACAATCTTCCTCTGTCCCAGATAGTACCCGGAATGAGAGATAAGGAGGATCAATGAGTGCGTCTCTTGTGCCAGACCAGTGAGTGGCCTCTCTTGTGCTGGACCAGAGAATGTTCTCTTCTACTCTGGTACAGCTAAATGATTTCTCTATTTTGTGATGGCTCTGAAATTGCCCTCTTCTGTGTTAACTCAGTGAGTGTCTTGTCCTGGTGTGGCTCAAAGAGTGCCTACTTCTGTTCTGGCTCAGTGAGTGTCTTCCCTTGGTTTGACTCGGCGAGTGCTCTCTTCTGAGCTGGTTCAACAGTACTCTAATCTGTGCTGGTTCAGTAAAAGCTTGCTTCTGGATTGGCTCAGTATCTCCTCCTGCTGCAGCTCAGTGAGTGAACATTTAAGGGTTGGCTCAGTATGTGCTCTTTTCTGGTCTGGCTCAGTGTGTGCCCTTTTCTGGGCTGGCTCAGTGAATGTACTCTGTTCGGTGCTGGTTCAGTGAATGCACGCTTCTAGGCTGGCTCAGTGAGTGTCCTGTCCTGGCTCAGTGAGTGCCCTCATCTGGGCTGGCTCGGCGATGCTCTATTCCGGACTGGCTCAGTTAATGTGAGTGTGCCCTGTGTGCGTGGAAGGTGAGTGTCTCACAGTGTGCAGCAGTGGCACACGGAGCCGGTTGCAGCAGGTGGATGCTCCTCCCTGTCTCTGCTTCTGAGCAGCCAAGCGCTCCTCCCGCAGGATGCTGCATCCACCTCTCCAGAGCGCACAGCCCTTTGTGCATCAGCCTGCTCTCTGCATTTCCCTGGAGGGGGCTAGAAGCAAAGGGGTGATGGAGTGAATGAGGAACAGGACAGTCTGTGCACCTGTCTATACTCCGTGCAATAGCAGCACCATCCACCTCCTTGACCCCAATCCGACCCTGGTGCTGCGTCCCCAGCAGTCTCCTCACACGGTGCCCGCCGATGCCATTGTTTCTTCAGCTATAGGGCTCCTGGTACCGGGAGCGCGCTGCGACCTGTCATAAAGGGCGCGCACCCGAGGATACGAGAGCGCGCGAAGGAGAGGGGGTTGTAGCAGGTGCACGCGCAGAAAGGACCACGATACAAAACAGGGGGAGCGAAGCAGGAGGAGGAGGAGCTGGGAAGGAGAGAAGTGTATATGATTAACCCTTGCGTTGATACCGAATATCCGGTGCATATTGAGGGAGATGTGCTAAATGAAGAGGTGCACTTCTGGTGCAATTCAAATTCAGCATAGAAACTATATAAAGATTTCCATTGATTTAAATGGGACCATAATCCCTTGAATTCTTTAAAGGTTAAAGCTTTGGAGCTCTCTCTCTAGCATTCAAGGGGTTAACCCCCCCCCCCCCCGTTTAAATCAGAGGGTTTTTTTATTTTTCCCTATGTAACAGTTGGTTTGTCCCTCAATTGCACCACGTTTAATTAATGCATCAGCCTCACTGTGATATGGCTGAATAATCAGACAGATGAGCTGTATACATGTAAACTGTATTGTATGACTAGAATCATTCTATTTACACAGACAGGTGCGGGAATAATAACACTGAATAAACATGAGTGACTGGTTTCATCAATACATTACAGAACCTTAGGTTTAAGTAAAATGAGTATATTAACCTTTATAGGGCCACAGGCATGTGCAACCTCCCTCAGGTCATTAAAGGGTTAATAAAGTAACCAACCATAAATGAGTTAATTGATGGTGGGGGTAATCACCAGTTACTGGACCTCAAACTGATGGAGACTACAGCTCTCATCCCAAGATCCCCTTCTTGAGTTTATGGATAAGGAATATACACTATATGATATATATACTTATATATATATAACGAGAGTTCAACTTTTGTTTAGAACAACTGGATTGTGCAGTAGATGATTCCATCTTGAATTTGGAGTCAGGCACTAAATTTAAAATGGGAATTGGCTGGTCATGCTGAGTTATATATTACTTTGGCCAGATGTTAGTGGCCATTATTGATAATGGCTCATCATTAACAATATTAGAGAATTCTGGGCTTTGGCTGGAATAGTTATATCCAATATAAGCACTGGTGTCTGTTAAAGGGATAGTAACACTTCGTTTTAACTTTATTTTATTTTGTAGGCATTAAAAAAACACGAAGAATGATATAAGTCTTATCTCTCAAACCTTTATGGTTTATGAGATATTCACAAGCAAAGTTCCCCTCCCCGCCCCTTTTACCTAGTGTAAGCCATCTCTTCTCAGATGTGAGTCTGGTTGTATGACAGTACAGATAACAGAAGGGGACAATTTTCTTTGTATGGAAACAATGAAAGCCCTTCCCCCCTTGACAAGTTTTTCAGCTTTTTCCATTATCTTAATTGAAGATTGTCCCTCTCTGCAGTCTACCTGGGC
Organism: Rhinophrynus dorsalis; assembly: GCA_037306005.1. Taxonomy (NCBI): domain Eukaryota; kingdom Metazoa; phylum Chordata; class Amphibia; order Anura; family Rhinophrynidae; genus Rhinophrynus; species Rhinophrynus dorsalis. Next base: position 23,702,781 of record CM074726.1, on the reverse strand, counting down.
ATCTCCCTTCTGATCTGGTTGAACAGGGGGGGGAAACTTTGTTTGTGAATATCTCTTAAACCATAAAGGTTTCAGAGATAAGACTTATGAAGAATGATATGTTTTTTTAATGCCTACAAAATAAAATAAAGTTAAAATGAAGTATTACTATCCCTTTAAAGAACCATAAAGCTCAGTTAAGCTCCAGGCCAATAACTGGGAAAAATACATTCTTTACTTATACCTCCCCAACATTTCAAATGGCCAAAGAGGGACACTTTTGTTTTAGGTGGTGTTGCTGGAGGTGTGACTGGTAGGCAGGGCATAACTGATACATTTTTAGAAATTAGATTAGTCATAATTTGGACAAGACCAAAGTATTTTATTTGCACAGGCTAATATATAAACATATGTACTGAAATGTAAACAAACAATGTGAGTTTTATTGCTGTGGAGCAATGTGATACATGTATATATCACACAGTCAGATCTCCTAAAAAGAGGGACATCAGGGTAGGAAAGAGGGAAATACAGATCTGCATCTAAAATAGGTACTGTCCCTCCTAAAGAGGGACACTTGGGAAGTATCCTGTGGTCTCAGGTCAGGCTTAGTGTTAGACTGGGGTACTTAGGGTCAACCAGCGAATGCAAATAATGGACCACGTCATGTGCACATATATGAAGGGTGTGTGAGATTATGTGTAGAGGTGTATTTTATATAAAGTAGTTACTCATTAATTAAATGTTTACATACTGTACACTTTACAATACACTGGTACACACATAAATATTGGCAAATGCACACAAACAGTGGCACAATCACACACACACACACACACACACACAGGGGAGGGCTGGCCAGAGGGGCAATTGCCCCATGGGCTGATCACATGTCTGGGCTATCGGGCCACTGCCTCACTCAGTTTCCCACTTGCTGCTGTAAATGGAGCTACACTAGTGATACCACAGAGCTTACAAATGAAATGGAACTACACAAATGATACTACAGAGCTAAAATCCAAACAGAGCTACACTAACAGCATAACCCATTTCCCTTGTAAGATCTATGGTATCAATCATGTCATATAAATTGTAAGCTCTATGGTATCACTAGAGTAGCCACATTTCAGCTGTAGGCTATGTGGTCTCGTTTGCCTTACTTAACAGCATTAATGCCAATATTAAAAGTAACTAAAGGGGATGGGCTTGGACGCTGGGCTGGAGCGACTGAAGAAATGGGCCAGTATAACTGTACAATTGCACAGGTGCACACAAATACATACAGGCACCTCATTTGGACAAACACCCACAAATACTTGCAAGATTACACACGTGCACCCTGATTATATACATATACTAATACATGCCTATGTACACTGACACCATTACACACAAATACACATACATAAATAATGGCACTATAATATATGTGTGACGGGAGGTACAGGGGTTACTTATTGGTAGACCGAGGGTTAAGAGATTTATCCAGCCAGACAAAAAGATAATAAATTGCATTTATTAGAGAGGTCACGGCACAAAACATAGGACAACAATTACAGGCAAACAAACAGGGGTAAAACATAAAAACTAAGCACTTCTGCTGTTCTCTTCTTAGTTGCACAGATTGCCAGGGGTTACAAATAATACTCACAGTCCATTTTAGCTTAATGCTGGAGCTTATTCATAGTCCCACTAAAGGCAAGAGTAGGCATCCTGCCCACTCCACATGCTGCTGGATTACATGAAGGTTCCTTGTATCTTTTAGTCCTGGCAGAGGAGTTGGGGAAGACATCCTAAGATCCTTGTGGTAGGAACATCAGGGTACTCTCTCTGTGTCTGAAGCCGCCTTGACTTACAGCCTACAACTGAAAAGGGGACCTGGCCCTACAGTGCCCGCTCACTCTAACTCTTCAGGTGAGGGCACTCACCAGTCCCAGTTTCTCCAGTACGCCTGTAGAAAGCACCTGGACCAGTCCAACTCCAGACTGGCCCCAGGCCACCCCCCTCCATGCTGGGGAGAGGCTCTCCCTGCTCCTACATTCTGCAACTCTCTCTCTGACTCACTTCTCTCTCCCAGGTTTTCTCTACCCACTCCCTACAGGATGTGATGTCACCGGTACCATGTACCAGGTCTGTTCAGCTTGGCCTGATGTAGAGGGGGAAGGTAAACACATTCTACACACAGATTTGCCCTACCCCCCTCTCTAATGCATGCACACACAGGGGACATTAAGGTTTCAAGAATAGGAACACATTAAGACAATGGCAATCACTGAAAACAGACACATTTCTTTCTCTGGGTGACAACCATTCCATCACAGTCTGTTCCCCCTTTCAGATGGGGACCCCAGAGTTCAGTCCACACGGACAGATCACTGGGTCCCCACATATTAACTAATTTCCTATACTTCTATCAATACAGACATCAAGCCTACAAAGCATTTGTATATACAGTACATCATTTGTATCTTTAGTGGCGATAGTTCCAAAACAAAGTCCAGTGATTCAGGATACTTTCCAGGGCAAGACATATCCAATTAGGGTGCAGGAAAAAGCAGGCCCAAAACATTTCAAATAGGCAGATCTTCTGGTGTGGCAATGCATTTTCCTCACACACACACAATAGCTTACTGCCATAAAAATTAAGAGACCGCCCAGAACACCATCCCACCTAAATCAGTCCAACATAAAGAATCAGAACCAGTCCCATCACAATCAGTCCCCGCAGGAGTGTCACTTACCCCTGCAAAGACTTCCAACATTGCTTTTGGGGGTGGATTAACTTTTCCATTAAAATTCCCACTGTAACTGGTTTCTGAATAGAGCATCCTCCACTGGATTTTCCTTTAAGCTGAGAAGGTAGTGCAATGTTCTCTCTGGATTATCCTTCTGGTCTCTGTGTCACATTACTCCCATGCTTAGATTCTGTGGCATACAACACTGGTTTAGCACATTCTGAATTTCCACTCTGGATCTGGTTGCTTGGAGCTCTGTCTTTTGATGTTTGACCACTTTACTTTAAGGTACTGGATCAACCAGGCAAGTCTGTAAAGCTGTAGATCACTGCATTGCTAGGGCATAGTGGGTGCTGGATGCAGACTACACCCCTAGTCCCATTTTGTCTGGCAGTGCTGATAGGGTACTTGCTCACATGTCCCTTAGGCTAACTCTAAGACAAAACAAAAATAACAGGAGGGGTTCCCATACTGTTTCCATGGCCGTGTCTTTTTGTCTGGGTGCTAAAGTGACCACGCTACTGAGCTGGCACAACTAGCACACACAGTGGTCAGGGTTGCCCTCAGACACCCTGAACACCTAAGCTGGATATCCCACCGCTGCCACCAGTGTGACGGGGGGTACAGGGGTTACTTATTGGTAGACCGAGGGTTAAGAGATTTATCCAGCCAGGCAAAAAGATAATAAATTGCATTTATTAGAGAGGTCACGGCACAAAACATAGGACAACAATTACAGGCAAACAAACAGGGGTAAAACATAAAAACTAAGCACTTCTGCTGTTCTCTTCTTAGTTGCACAGATTTCCAGGGGTTACAAATAATACCCACAGTCCATTTTAGCTTAATGCTGGAGCTTATTCATAGTCCCACTAAAGGCAAGAGTAGGCATCCTGCCCACTCCACATGCTGCTGGATTACATGAAGGTTCCTTGTATCTTTTAGTCCTGGCAGAGGAGTTGGGGAAGACATCCTAAGATCCTTGTGGTAGGAACATCAGGGTACTCTCTCTGTGTCTGAAGCTGCCTTGACTTACAGCCTACAACTGAAAAGGGGACCTGGCCCTACAGTGCCCGCTCACTCTAACTCTTTCGGTGAGGGCACTCACCAGTCCCAGTTTCTCCAGTACGCCTGTAGAAAGCACCTGGACCAGTCCAACTCCAGACTGGCCCCAGGCCACCCCCCTCCTTGCTGGGGAGGGGCTCTCCCTGCTCCTACATTCTGCAACTCTCTCTCTGACTCACTTCTCTCTCTCCCAGGTTTTCTCTACCCACCCCCTACAGGATGTGATGTCACCGGTACCATGTACCAGGTCTGTTCAGCTTGGCCTGATGTAGAGGGGGAAGGTAAACACATTCTACACACAGATTTGCCCTACCCCCCTCTCTAATGCATGCACACACAGGGGACAATAAGGTTTCAAGAATGGGAACACATTAAGACAATGGCAATCACTGAAAACAGACACATTTCTTTCTCTGAGTGACAACCATTCCGTCACAATATGTATTTATACACAGTAACACAATCACACACAGGAACACCATTTACAAAATGTATACAATTACTGGCAGACGTAGATTTATATAAAACAATGGCATAGGTAGAGTTGTAGAAAACCTTCCTACATACCTCCCAACATCTCAAACTGCCAAAGAGGGACACTTGTGTTTTAGGGGGTGCTTCTGGGGGCGTGGCCGGTGGGCGGGGCATTACCAAGAATTTTTAGGCTATTTCTTGACCTACTGACACCTCCTTGTGTTACCTAATAAATGACTTATAACAAGACCAGTGTATTTTATTTACACAGACTAATTTATAAACACACATACTGACCTTTAAACAAACATTAATGTGAGTTTTATTGCTGTGGAGCAATGTGATACACTTATATACACACCATACAGCCTGATCGCCTACAAAGAGGTACATCAGGGTGGGAAAGAGGGACAGAGGGATTTGGGTCTAAAAGAGGGACTGTCCCTCCTAAAGAGGGACACTTGGCAGGCATGTTCCTATCAGAAAATAAAATATGTCAAATCTGAGAATCCAAAAGGGGAGAAATACAGAGGCAAGGCTACCATCCTAGAAATAACTGGAGTGTGTACCAGTCCTTACACAAAACTATGACAAACAGAATGCGTATGTATAATACATACAAAAGGAAAGGCCTCTATAACAATAATAGTAAATAAATATAGAACTATTTGTTAGATAAATAATGACATGAAGAATAGGTAAAACAATACTTGCAAATAATAAGACAAATATGTAATGAAAGTCCCAAAAATATGAGGGTACCCTCTTGAAAAATAGATATACTGATAAAAAAAATGATGAAATCTATAAAATGTCTAAAAATGTATATTGATCCCGTAATATATTGGGGTTGTAAGTGGATGTATGTTTTCCTCGCCCGACTGAGGTACATCCTCTCTGTTTTATGGGATGATACTTAAAGGGATAGTAATACTTCATTTTATCTTTATTTTATTTTGTAGGCATTAAAAAAACATAAAGAATGATATAAGTCTTATCTCTCAAATCTTTATGGTTTATGAGATATTCACAAGCAAAGTTTCCCCTCCCGCCCCTTTTACCTAGTGTAAGCCATCTCTTCTCAGATTTGGAATGCAGTCCATAGACCAGACAGATAACAGAAAGAGACAATCTTCTTCCTATGAGAACAATGAAAGCCCTGCCCCCCTTGACAAGCTTTTCAGGTTTTTCCCTTATCTTAATTGAAGATTGCCCCTCTCTGCAATCTACCTGGGCAACTCCCTTCTGCTCTGGCTGAGCAGTGTTACATCAGTAAAAGGGGTGGGAGGGGGATACTTTGTCATTGAATTACTCTTGAACTACAACTATGATAGAATTGAAATAACACTCTCCAAAGTCCAAATACTATGATGATTAATTAGAGCTGCTTTTATTATGAAACATTACTATCCCTTTAAGTTAAAACAGTTGGTAGAAGAGAAAAAAGACACCGAACGAAACACCCACTTTTGTACTGAAGCTATCCTATAGCTGGCTAGGTAAATAGAGCAACAAGCCTCCCCCCACTCCCCATACACTAATCCTACACTATCCTTAACATGACACTTAAACAGTGCTACACCTAACACTGTCCTAACACCCAGAACTGTAACACTTACCTCTCATCCACTTTCTGTCTTCTTCTTGAATCGTCTCTCTTCTGTCTTCTGTAATCTTCCTTCTCTTCTTTCTTTTTCTTCTTTAAAATCTCTTTTGTTAAAAAAAAACTCCAGTGAAAGGTGTATTCCAAAAAAAAAAAAAAATGCCCCCAAGATATGCCTGGGTTAACCCTTTGAGTGCCGGAGGGGAACCCCTCCAGCACTCTGAGGGTTAAATGCAGTCTGGTATAGTTGTAAAAATATGATGCTGCCATTCCGTTAAAAAAAAAAAAAAAAAAAAAAGGTTAAGGCATTCTTAAGGCATTCTTTGTGTTAATGAATGGCCTTGCAAGGGTTAAGATGATTTTTTTATATGCCAGTCTCTGCTCAAAATGGATGCCAGCCTCCAATTGTCTGGGGTGTATGCTTACATACCACCCAGCCAATAAGCTTCTCAGGGGTTTCATCTTTCGCCTAGAGACAGAGGCATGACTAGAACCCACCAGGCCCTGGTGCAAGAATTGCCATGCCCCCCCCGACCACATTGGCCCCCCCTTAACCACATTAGCCATCTCCACTGGCCACCTTCACATTACCCCCCAATCTCCACATTGCCCCCATATCTCCACATTGTTCCCAATCTCCACAATGCCCCCCCCCCAATATCCACAATGCCCCCATTGCTCCCATCTCCACATTGCCCCCAATCTCCACAATGCCCATATCCTACCTCCCTGGTGGTCCAGTGGCATGGCAGGAGAGGTCTGTGCCTCCTTCTGCACAGACCTCTATACAGGTTGAGCTCCCGTGTGGTCCTCTCTTCAGTAATGCAGAGCGCTGGGAGATAATGTAATCTCTCAGCGTTCTGCATTTCTAGAGTGCCAGAGGGAAACCAGCTGCTAGAGGTCTGTGCCAAAGAAGGCACAGACCTCAGCGATGAGTATATTGTGTGCGCAAGGCGGGGGGGGGATCTCAGTGAGTGGCCGGGCCCCTGGAGTGATAGTCCGGGTCACAGGTGCGACCCCTATTGTTATTCCACGGCCTAGAGAGGCATGTAAATATTTAATATATACTTAAGAAGAGTTATAACGCTTCTTCCAGAATTCCTATGACCTAACTGGCAGGGGATTCAAACAGACATCAATTTCAATGGCATATTTAATTACAATTGTTTTTATAGAGGTGCTCTCTTTTTGTATGTATTTTACCTACACGTTCTGTTTGTCGCAATTACATGTATACAATCACACATGTACATTATACACAATAACACACGTACACAGTAACTGGTACATTTACACAGGTACATGCAAATTCTGACATCTACAAAGGCACATTATGTATAATATTCACAGGCACAATTACACAGAGAAATCATGCTGTGCTTGCAGATAGTGTAACTGCTTTCAAACAAGTAATTGATTCCTTTTGAACTCCAAACAATATTGGGAATTATGACAGTTGTTTTTAACCCCCTAATGACGAGCGGTCTGGGGAAGTGACCTTCCTTTAAAGGGGAACTACCACCCCAACACAATGTAATCTCTTTTCCTATCGTTATTAGTAATCCATAGTTAGTTTTCTCCAAAAAAGTGTTGTAAGAGCACTATCTTTATACTAAATTTCTACCTGATGACGTCTTGCCCCTTGAATCCGTTCTGTGCATGACCGCTATGGAGCCACTTGGCTCCATTGTCCCTCCCTCCTTCTTGCCCATCACTCGTACGTCACTGTCCTCAGCAAGACGTGACCTGCAGCGCTCCTGGGATCAAGCGCGGTCAGGTCATTTCAGCCTAGTGGAAACAGACCTATAGTTTATATATAGCGGGTGTTTCACATGCACCCTCACCCACTAGGGTGAAATGACCTGATCGCGTTTGATGCCAGGAGCATGGCAGGTCACATGTTGCTGAGGACAGTGACGTACGAGTGATGGGCAAGACGGAGGGAGGTACAGTAGAGCTGAATGGCTCCATAGTGATCATGCACAGAACAGATTTAAGGGGCAAGACTTCATCAGGTAGAAATTTAGTATAAAGATAGTGCTCTTACAACACTTTTTTGGAGAAAACTAACTATGGATTGCTAATAACGCTAGGAAGACAAAGACGTAGAGATTACATTGTGTTGGGGTGGTAGTTCCCCTTTAAGCACTGCTTTGATCATTGTCAGCAAGCTGGCACACGTGACTGATGGCGTGTATCAGCGTGCCGAATGGGGGTCTGAGAGAGACCGCTCTGGTCCTGGAAAGGTCAATTTTAGACCCCACTAGTGCTTACAGCCCTCCCGCAGGAGAGATGTAAGCAAAAAAATATGTGACATGCCAGGACCGTTACTGGTCCTTCAGGAAATAAAATGACACATCACTGATAGTTAAGGGTTTAAAGCAGATAGGATGTTGGTCAAGTGAATTATCTAACTACCATTTAGTGTCAGGAAGGAATTTTTTACCCACTTCGGGCTTTATTGGAAATGGATACAATTTGCCTTCCTATGGATCACCTGGGGTGATTTGGCATGGGCTGGACTTGATGGACACGTCTTTTGTCAGCCTCATCAACTATGTTACTGTATTACACATGTGTACAAATACTTGCTCATTTACAGAGCCACATTCTGCAAAATAATACACAGGCGTGAATTGAATACATACACACACAGACAAAATGTACATACTTGTATACAAATATTGACACATTTACACAGGTACAAAACACTGACATTTACACAACCAAATTATGCAAAATAGCACTCAGGCACACCACTTACACTCAGGCACACCATTTAAACACACAAACATCTGCTCACACTGACACCATTTACACACACACCGGCACAGTTACACAGTCACACCATTTACACACACATGTATACACTTATGAAGTGACACAATTACACATAGGTACACTGCTTACATACACACACACTAAACACTTGTGTAATTACACAGGCTCTGTTTAGTACAGGCCCACACATCCACATATACTGAAATACTTACAGGCACAATTACATAAAACGTAAAGCAACAATAACATCTAAAGCATAAAATCTGGTCTTACATAGTGTCTTTTTCACATAGCAATCCTGATAGCTACTTGAGAAGTGATGATGATTTATTGTATGTAAGTGGTCTGACATAAGGTAACAGCCTTTTGAGTGTAAGAGCAGTATATATTAATCTCAGTGCATTGATTGCCTTAGCTCTTATCCTTAATTACAAACCACAGAAGCAAAACTAACCAAATGGTGTCTGAATAGGACAATCTACCCATGCATGAAGAAAGCAAGTTTAGTATTATATTTTCATGATCTACCATATCATCCATTAACAAACAGTAGCTTTACCCACAGTAGCTCCACACAGACACCATAAAATAGTGACAGATACCACACCTTCATCCATAAAACCAAAATTATGATAGAGACAGCATCTCCTCAAACTCCATCTTTGACAGAGACCAGGTTATCTAATACCCCCACTTGGAAGCCCCCCAAATCACAATTGCATTTGTAAAAAACAACTCCCAAAATCCAATGACAGCACCTCCTGCTCCAGTAGCGACCTTTCATGTAACAAGATTCCTACCATTACAATGAGACCAGGAGGACTTTACAACACTATGTGAAATGGTCAGAGCATCACCCGTGATCAGCAGAACATCTCTCCCTTACATATAAGTATCAGAGTATTGCAGAGCATGAGACCATTAGAACTTTGCAGAATTTCAAGTCCATCAGAATAACACACCAATACATGAGCCCATCAAAAGCACTGCACGAGACAGTGAAAGTAGGAGGGGAAGACACTGAAGCACATAGGGTGAAGGAAAAGAGAAAGCAAAGGCAGAATGGGGTGTATTTTGACATAAGCTGGAAACTAGATGAATTAACAGAGAAAACAAAGCATGAAAAGTGGTACAGGTAGAGAGAGCAAAGCAAGAGATAGGGAGAAGAAGAGAGAGAGAGAAATAGAGAGAGAGGCAAAAATACTGGTTGTAAGGAAATATAGGAAAAAGTAGAGGTGACAGGAAAGAAGCATGGGGTGGGTGAAGAAATAAAATTAGTAGATGGGGTGTATGGAGATACAGACACAGAAAAGAAGTGGATGGAGTACACTATGAAGCAAGCAATGAACAGAGCACAGGGAGCAAAGCCAATGGAAAGGGCGAAAGAGAGGCAGAAGCAGTGAATATGGTACAAGAGGCAAAACTAGTTAATGGAAAGGGTGTGGGTCTCCGGGAACCTGCTCACTGAGATCCATATCTCAAATTGTCTGAAGCTCCGTTGCTGTAAGAACACTCTCCCAGAGATCCATGTTTCAGGCTGACTGTAGTTTATATGATCACCTGACCCTCACCTTTGTGACCTTTTATGCCTGTTTCTTGAGCTCTCCTGTGCACATTTATAGATTCTGTTACAGACTGTATTCCAGCACCTGTTTCCTGTACCTTTATCCTGAGCCTTTTCTGTGTCAGCTATATGAGTTTATTCAGTGTTCTGCCAGAGTATATTCCAGTTTAAAATTTTGTTTCAGTGGCAGCTTTTTAGGCCCTGCTCTGCACCGCTGCTCTAAGTCAGGGCTGTCCAAGTTCAGTCCTCAATGGCCACCAACAGTATGGGTTGTAAGGATTTCCCTGATCAAGCACAGGTGAGTTAATCAGTGACTCATTCATTGTGACTGACTCACCTGTGCTTAATCAGGTAAATCCTTACATCCTGGCCTGTTGGTGGCCCTTGAGGACTGAACTTGGACAGCCTTGCTCTAAGTTATAGTCTTTCTCTGTGGTTATTGTTGCCCTCTGTTTACCATCTACAGTAGCTGGAATCGTCTTTCATTTCCCAACAGCAGCAGATTGTCAGCTGTCCTCCACACTCCAATGTCCTTGCTATTCACTGGTCTGAACCCCTTGGTGTTTGGTGCATGCATTGCAGCCTTCTGTTTTATGGCGTTACTCTCTAACACCCAAGGTGGCTACTATACTTATAGCAGGTATTCATCTGCCTTGCACCACTCTCCAGGACCTGTTCCCACGTGCGTTACTCTCTAGCACCCAAGGTGGCTACTATACTTATAGCAGGTATTCATCTGCCTTGCACCACTCTCCAGGACCTGTTCCCACGTGCTGCAGGTTCAACTGGGTGCACTTGATCCTGTGATACCATATGCTCAACCAAGGACACTTGCTGCAACAAGCTATCTACTTAGCTATTGTTGTGGGTATTGCACAAGGTAAGAAATACACGAGTGGTTCTACTGCTCACTCTCTGCTCATGTATGCCTAATCCATGACAGGAAGAGGCAGTATATAAGGTGCAAGAGGGGCAGAAGCAGTGGATAGGAATCACATGGCCAAAGCATTGTATATGGTGCAAGGGGGGAGCAGTGGCAGTAGATAGAAACAAAAGATGGGGGCAAAGGTGGCAGAATCAATTATCTAGGTTCAGAGGTAGTGGGCAGTTTGCAAAGGCAGTGCATGGTTGAATGTGATTTACTGGGTATCTTATCCTTTTGGCTTTCATGAGGGAGGATTGTCTGCTATACCCCCATCATTCATTGGTAGTAGGCTCCTAACATTATCATGATGGGCAAGCTCCAGCTAACATACAATTGCACAATCTCAGTGGCCTAGAAGCCAGTTAGATGCAACTCATGCTGTGCTATGGGGAGAGGTTAGGGGGATGTAATTATATAGGAACTGTCAGCCCATGGCCCTATTTAATAGCACAGTAGGGAGATAGGATGTGATACAGACTGTGCATCTAACAGCAGTGCAATCTAGGGGATTTACTTTCACTTAACCATTGGAACATCACATTGAATGCAGAACAACTTATGACAACAGCACTTTCAAAATCACCTATATATGTAATGTTAGACATTTTTTAAATAATAGTTTGAGAAATGTATTTATTTGTCAATGTATGCAAGTTAGAGAGTACTGGCCGTTACAGCCACGTGCCAGATTCTAACATCCTATATAACGTTTCTTCCCAACTACCAATCCTTCATGCTCCGGCCCTCAAAGGGTTAACCCTTTGAATGCCAGAGGGACACACAATACATTGCAAAGCAATGCTCTGGTTACCCCACTGACACTCAAAGGTTTTAAATAAAAGTAGTCATGTTTTTTTTCACTGTAGTTAGGTGTCTTATGAACTCCATTTGTACAGTTATAGCAGAACTGTCACTTTGTAAAAATTAAGTGACTTCGAAGAGCTTTCAAAAACATCTGTATTTTTATTATCCGTTTTTATTTTAAGCAATAGTTTCTGAGATATTTAGCTTTATTTATTTCCTAGTACTTTCTGGTTGGAAGTGACAGTTGGGATGGGATTCAGTGTGGTTGTTCCTGCAATATTTGCATTAACTCAAAGTAAACAAATAAACGTAAAGATATTATAAACAAATGCTTTTAATAAAATCATCCAAAATTAATGTGCTTTTGACAACAATTTCAAAATCACCTATTTGTTACAAAGTGACAGTTCCAACAAGTAAGTGGAAGGAAGAAAAAGCATGAGGAAAAGGCAGTTGGGAGGGAGAACAGACTAAAATCTTGGTAACTGCACACAACTGTGCCAGACAGAACAGTCTAATTTGAATAGATAACAAACCTAAATATCTTCACAAGTTATTAATTACAAAAAAAAAATGCCTACTATAACAAATAGGTGACTATGAAAGCTCGTTTAAATAAATGTAAATTGTAATAAGGCATTAGTTCAACATGTTTGGGTGATCCGTCTTATGATCACAGACTCACAGAGCATCTTTAAATGTTGATTTCCAACAGAAAAAATAATTTAAAGTGGACCTGTTACCTTGAAATTTTTTTACACACTTGAAAACTTCATTCAAAACTGCCTATGCATCATGTTTCACAAAATTCCAGCAGATGTATAGTTTAAGAAATATTCTCACTTTTGGGGCAGCACAGTGCTTCATTAGCATATGAAACATCTCTGAAAAGCTTAATTAGCATATGAAACATCGCTTGTATCACAATTAGTATATGGTAACAAGTATGAATATCTCCTTAACTGTACATTTGCTGGTCTTTTGGCTAACATGACATATAGGCAGATTTTAATGAAGTGTTAAAAAACGCAGACTTGAATCAAGGTGACTGGTCCACTTTATAACCCTTTGAGTGCCAGAAAGGTGTCCAATGCATTGGATATCTCTCTGACACTCAAAGGGTTAGCTCCATCAGCATGCACCTCCCTACTCACCCAGGGAGTTGGCTTTCATTCTGTCTGTGAAAGGGAGCCCATGAGGGTCTTAAACGGATAGTAATGTTTCACAATAAAAGCAGCTCCAATTAATCTTCATAGTATTTGGGCCATAGAGAGTGTTATTTCAATACTGGATACAGATGAGAGTTGGTACAGTGTTAGCTGTAGAAATACAGAAGGCAAATATAGTTGTTGATACCTTTATTGGCTAACTAAGCAGATTTAGAATGCAAGCTTTCAAGACCTTAGGTCTCTTCCTCAGGCATGTTGTACAGATAAATATGAAAACATCTCTTGTAAATACAAGTACAAATTGTATTGTTTAGAATGGAAATCAGATAAGAGAACTCAACCCAGATCCGGATACTTTGATCAGTCAGTGGTAAATTGCACTCTTCCTCTGAGGCTTTAGAGGTATTTACGATGCCCGTGGGTCTGTTGGAAAGGTTAATCCACTAAGTGATAATGTGACAAGAATTATTTGTCCTTATTCAAACCATTATGAATAGCATTAAATTTTAACATTAATTTAACCTCCCATACTTTTCTGTCCCTCTGAGCGCGGAACAATCCCACCAATACACTTAACTTAAAGGGATAGTAATACTTCGTTTTAACTTTATTTTATTTTGTAGGCATTAAAAAAACATGAAGAATGATATAAGTCTTATCTCTCAAACCTTTATGGTTTATGAGATATTCACAAGCAAAGTTCCCCTCCCCGCCCCTTTTACCTAGTGTAAGCCATCTCTTCTCAGATGTGAGTCTGGTTGTATGACAGTACAGATAACAGAAGGGGACAGTTTTCTTTGTATGAAAACAATGAAAGCCCTTCCCCCCTTGGCAAGTTTTTCAGCTTTTTCCGTTATCTTAATTGAAGATTGTCCCTCTCTGCAGTCTACCTGGGCATCTCCCTTCTGATCTGGTTGAACGGGGGGGGGGGATACTTTGTTTGTGAATATCTCTTAAACCATAAAGGTTTCAGAGATAAGCCTTATATCATACTTCATGTTTTTTTAATGCCTACAAAATAAAGTTAAAATAAAGTATTACTATCCCTTTAATGTCCCTGACACTGTGTCCATTTTGACAAAAATGTTCTCCCACTGGTATCTCTGTCTTTTTGTTGTTAACTCTGGATCTGTGGGAAATAAATCTTTTATGTAGTGGCTGTCCAGTTTCACCCACATAAACAGCTGTTGGGCATTTTGCACACATGATAAGGTATTTTACATTGGATGATTTGCAGGTGAAGGTACCATTGATCTTATAGTGTAACTGGGTGTTTGTAATTGGTATCTTGTCCATGGTGTAAATGTGTGCACAGGTTTCACACCTCTTTTGTAGGCAGGGAGATGTGCCATTTTTTTGTATTTTTATTCAGGGCACTCCTTACCATCAGTTGTTTCAAATTGGGAGGCTGTCTGAAGGAGAGTAAATCTGCTTAATTAGCCAATAAAGGCATCAAAAACTATATTTGCCTTCTTTATTTCAATACTGTCAGAGTTGTAGTTCAAAAGTAATTGAATGATAAAGTATCCCCCTCCTGCCCCTTTTACTGATGTAACACTGCTCACCTCAGAGCAACAAGACTGTCCAGATGGATCGTGGAGAGGGACAATCTTCAGTGAGCATAAGGAAAACCTGTCAAGGGGGCAGGGTTTTCCTTATGCTCACAGTAAGAAGAGTGTCCCTTGCTGTGAGCTGTCTGGTCCAACATTTGACATCTGAGGGGATGCGGCTTACACTAGGTAAAACAGTCGGGAGGGGGATACTTTATCATTCAATTACTCTCGAACTATAACTCTGACAGTACTGAAATAACACTCTCCATTTCCCACATACATGAAGATTAATTGGAGCTCCTGTTTTTGTGAAACATTACTATCCCTTTAACTGGTATCCCAGTGATCTAGTCCAAGCCTGGTTGGCTCTTTACCCTCTGAGTGCTAAGGAGGTATTCAACTTATTTCAATGCAAAGCGTTAGATACCTACCTGGCACTCAAAGGGATAAAGTCATAATGTGCTGACTGTTCAGTGTTTTTGGTGGTGGTTGCCATTTTAAATGGAGTTTCATACCTGAATAAAGACTGTTAGGTGCACTGGAGCGAGACGCCGCCGGCTAGGTCTTTTCATCAGCAGTATCAGACGTCGCGTGCGGGTGACGCAATGCGCAACGCCTTTATACTTCCCCCAGCACGCAACGTTTGATACTGCTCATGAAAAGACCGAGTGCTAGTGCACAGAAAAGTGTTACATCAGTAAAAGGGGCGGGAGGGGGACACTTTGCTTGTGAATATCTCTTAAACCATAAAGGTTTGAGAGATAAGACTTATATCATTCTTCATGTTTTTTTAATGCCTACAAAATAAAATAAAGTTAAAACGAAGTATTACTATCCCTTTAATCATTATGTTCTCTGTATGGAAAAAATAAGAAAATAAGTGGGGAGTCACAATAGTGCAATAATGTACAAATATTAAAAGTACAATCAAAAAGGAATTCACTGACATGGTTTGCTGGTCAGCGGGAGAATACACTTAACGTTGACAAATAGGCATGGAAAGATAACTTCCATCTTTGCTAGGGATTCCATGCTACTACTAGAACTGGTATCTTCACTGGTATCTCAATAATTAGTAAGATTTAATAAAAGTTTATAAATGTGACCATACAAAGAATAAAATATAAACTTTAAAAAAATTTGATAAGTTAACGCATTTTGCAGTTTGCAGACAGCTATCACAAAGCTAACTGCATATGTTCTTTGCATGTCTCCCTTTATCACTTTAGATTGTACGTTTTTGAGCAGAGACCCTCTTCCAGTGTTTCACTTTGTTATGCACTTGTTACCTTGTTTTGTCCAAACCAGTCATAAGTCAGGAGAAGTCACTGAGCTGGAAGATGTTCTATCCCATCAAAAGGTGTCTATATCTCTAAAAAGGCTGCATCCCTTAAAGTCATCCATGGAGAAACAGCCATAAACCTTTTCACTTCTCAGATTTATGTTCAGACTCTGACATTCTTGTCCAGGTTGAGTTCTGTAGAAGATAGGCCATTTTTGTTTCCATAGACAGGATGTTCCACAGATGAGGTTTTATAGCATTACCCCTCCATCTTTACTAATAAGAGTTCTTCAGAAAGTCAAATTAGAAAGAGTCCAGGATATAATTATATTTTAAAATAAATGCAAACCACCTTATATAAATAAACCTTTGTGATTTTAGATATTACATCTCCAAAGCATATAAGGTTTTTCAAAATGAGCCATGTTGAAGTGTTAAAAAATGCAAGTGCTTTAAAGCAAGTGCTTTCACATAAAAAAACAAAGAAGTTCTATACCTTAAAGACCCTTGACATGCCAGGACTGTCATGCCGGTCCCAGAACTTAAAGAGATAGTAATACTTCGTTTTATCTTTATTTTATTTTGTAGGCATTCAAAAACATGAAGAACAATATAAGTCTTATCTTTCAAACCTTTATGTCCCTCTCTGCAGTATACCTGGGCACCTCCCTTCTGATCTGGCTGAACAGTGTTACATCAGTAGAAGGGACGGGAGGGGGGTACTTTGTCATTGAATTACTCTTGAACTACAACTGTGACAGAATTGAAATAACACTCTCCATGACCCAAATACTATGATGATTAATTAGAGCTGCTTTTATTATGAAACATTACTATCCCTTTAAGGACAGGTGACGGTCCTCGCAAATTATGGAATTCTGGGATGCATCTGCCATCCCAGAATGGCCTCCAGTGCTCTGGATCAGTGCTGATCTTTGGATGTAAGCCACTTTCATCTCTTCTTGGTTCCCTGTGATATGTTAAAAAGCATACTGTTCTGTCTAACTACACAAGTCACATGTCACGGTTTATTATGACTCTCAGACACAAGTTTTAGGTAAAAATCAATTTTATTGAAATAATAAATTGATAACGTAGGATGGCAATCACATACATACAGATATATTCAGAATATAACAAGACAGAAGGCAGACTCTACCGGTCCTGTCAATATACCGGACAGGACAGTCTGAAGTAATAGAATGTTAGGCTCTACCGGCCTTGCCAATACCGGGTAAGGCATCCTGCAGATGGAATCGCACAACGGTTCTCCCGGCCTTACCAAATTACCGGGCAAGGCAGCCTCAATAGATTCATAATGTAGGCTCTACCGGCCCTGCCAATACCGGGTAAGGCAACCTCAGATGGAATGTGGCAAAAGGTTCTACCGGCTTTACTAATACCGGGCAGGGCAGCCCAGAGATAGTAGCAGCAGTCAGATGGTAATGGCAAATTGACAGGATCGTAAGCAACCCAGTGTACACACACTGAGACTAACAGGGGAATCGTAAAGCCGCAAGGCTTTGGAGCAAACCAGCGTCCGCACGCTGGGACCAACACTGAATTGTATAGCCGATAGGCTTAGGAGCAAACCAGTGACCGCACACTGGTGTAACAAGCGAGTTAGTATAGCCGTAAGGCTTAGGAGCAAACCAGCGTCCGCACGCTGGGACCAACACAGGATTGTATAGCCGATAGGCTTTGGAGCAAACCAGTGACCGCACACTGGTGTAACAAGCAAGTTTGTATAGCCGCAAGGCTTAGGAGCAAACCAGCGTCCGCACGCTGGGACCAACACAGGATTGTATAGCCGATAGGCTTTGGAGCAAACCAGTGACCGCACACTGGTGTAACAAGCAAGTTTGTATAGCCGCAAGGCTTAGGAGCAAACCAGCGTCCGCACGCTGGGACCAACACAGGATTGTATAGCCGATAGGCTTTGGAGCAAACCAGTGACCGCACACTGGTGTAACAAGCAAGTTTGTATAGCCGCAAGGCTTAGGAGCAAACCAGCGTCCGCACGCTGGGATCAACACAGGATTGTATAGCCGATAGGCTTTGGAGCAAACCAGTGACCGCACACTGGTGTAACAAGCAAGTTTGTATAGCCGCAAGGCTTAGGAGCAAACCAGCGTCCGCACGCTGGTGTAACAAGCAATGTCGCCGACGCGACCAGGCAGGAGGTCGCCAGGATACAGGAGACAGGCGATGAGAACACAGGAACCAGCAACGATCAGTCAGGTCAGGAAACAGCAGAGAAGAAGTTCAGCTGGAACTGCAACACCAGAGACTAGGCCGGAACCAGGACTGGAAGTACTCAGCATGCAGGAAACACTGGAACAGCAGAGATCAGGAACTCAGGAACACATGAGATCAGGAACACTGGAACAGAGGCCCAGCTATCACTGGCATAGTGATAGCAAGAAGGTCAGAAACAACACGAAAGGGCGACCAAAGGGTGCCCAATCCAGGTTTAAATAGGCAATGAAAGGCGGGCTATCTGCAGACAGCCAATAGCAGCCCCCTACTGGTGACAGACAAGGAACTGCAGTAATCACGGGCACCGTGATAGTACCCCCCCTTCAAAGACCCCCTCTCCTAGAATAGGGTCTAGGTTTCTGTGGGTAATTGGCATGAAAGGCCCTAGTTAGCCTAGGTGCATGAAGGTCCGTACTATCCACCCATGATCGATCCTCAGGACCATACCCTTTCCAATGTACCAGGTACTGTACCCTTCCTCTAAGCCTACGGGAATCAATAATGCTCTGAACCTCGTACTCCTCCTGGCCCTCGACCTCAATAGGTCCTGGCACCACAGGTGTGGTAGTATAGCGATTGCAAACCAGAGGCTTAAGAAGGGACACATGGAACACATTATGGCTACGCATGGATGCAGGTAGGTCTAGTGCATAGGAGACAGGGTTAATTTTGCGAATAACTCTGTATGGACCAATAAACCGGGGAGCCAACTTATTAGACGGAACCTGTAGCTTGAGATTTCTGGAGGAAAGCCATACTCTATCCCCAACCTGAAAGGAAACTGCTGGAAGCCTTCTGCGATTAGCATGGCGCTGATGACGCTGAAATGACTGACCAAGTGCCCTCTGAACTTGTGCCCATGTGGAACGGAGTTGCTCGATATGCTCATCCAGAGCTGGAATCTGTTGCGTCTGAAATGAGTCTGGAAGCAAACAGGGCTGGAACCCATAATTAATCAGAAATGGAGAGCTCCCAGATGAAGAATTGACCGCACAGTTCCTGGCGAACTCTGCCCAAGGCAACAAGTCGGACCAATTATCATGATGGTCAGTAACGAAACAACGGAGAAATTGTTCCAAGCCCTGATTAGCTCGTTCAGAGGCTCCATTGGTCTGGGGATGGTAGGCAGAGGAGAAGGACAGCTGTATGCCCATCTGTTGGCAAAATGCCCTCCAAAATCTAGACACAAACTGGCTCCCCCTGTCAGACACCAGTACCCTAGGCACTCCATGCAACCGGAATACTTCTCTGGCGAACACCATTGCCAATTCCTTCGCTGAAGGAAGACCACGGAGGGGCACGAAATGAGTCATTTTAGAAAACCTGTCCACCACCATGAATATAAAGGAGTACCCCTTGGACATAGGCAACTCTCCCATAAAATCAATGGAAACATGAGACCAGGGGCGTTCGCCATTAGGCACCGGTTGAAGCAAGCCCACAGGGAGATGTCTCGGGGTCTTAGCGCGGGCACAGGTGGCACAGGCATTCGTAAATTCGGCACAATCGTTTCTCATGGAGGGCCACCAAAATAACTGAGAAAGGGACCATAACAATTGGTCTCTACCAATATGTCCCGCAGCCTTAGAGGAATGGTAGGTTTCAAGCAGCCTAGTACGAAATGGTTCATCGACAAAACATTTGCCCACTGGAGTTTCATGGGGAGCGGACCCCTGAGAGGCCAGGATCTCCTCCCCTAAAGGAGAAGTGATACTCGTGCGTATAGTAGCCAATATTCTATCAGGTTGGATGATGGGTGCTGGTGCTTCCACTCTGTCACTGTCGGCCTCAAATTGTCTTGACAGTGCATCCGCCCTGATATTCTTTGACCCTGGTAAGTATGATACAATGAAATTAAATTGAGACAGGAACAGTGCCCACCTGGCCTGACGGGAGGACAATCTCTTGGCCTCCGAGAGATAAGTCAGATTTTTATGATCTGTTAGGATTAATACGGGAGTCTTGGTACCTTCAAGCAAATGACGCCACTCCTTAAGAGCGAGGATAATGGCCAATAATTCTTTGTCACCTATCTCATAGTGGCCTTGAGTGACAGTCAACTTCTTAGAGAAAAACCCACAAGGTCTGAGAGTACCACCTTTCTCGTGTCGTTGCGAAAGTACTGCCCCAACCCCAATATCTGAGGCATCCACCTCTAGCGTAAATGGAAGTAGAGGATTGGGGTGGGATAACACAGGAGCCGCAGCAAATGCCAGCTTCAAATTCTCAAAGGCATTCTCAGCAGATACCGGCCAAGAAGAAGGATTAGCGCCCTTGTGCGTAAGATCGGACAAAGGTTTAACAATGGAAGAAAAGTTCTTAATAAACCGCCTATAATAATTAGCGAAACCCAGGAAACGCTGTATGGCTTTAAGCCCCTTGGGTTTTGGCCATTGTAAGACAGCTGACAACTTATCCTTGTCCATGGCAATGCCATCATTGCCAATTATGAACCCCAAGAATGGCACACTGGTTCTATGAAAGTCACATTTTTCCAGTTTACAAAATAATTTGTTCTCACGGAGTCGTAGCAATACTGCGGATACATCTTTGATGTGCTGTGCCATGTCTTGAGAGTAAATCAATATATCGTCCAGATAAACCACAACACATGTCTGTAACATATCTCTCAGAACATCGTTTATCAGTTCCTGGAAAACTGCGGGGGCATTACAGAGCCCAAATGGCATTACAAGATACTCGTAGTGCCCAGCTCGAGTATTAAAGGCAGTTTTCCACTCATCACCTGCTCGAATGCGCACCAGATTGTAAGCGGCCCGTAGGTCCAATTTGGTAAAAATTGAAGCACCCTTAAGCCTGTCAAAAAGCTCGGTGATGAGTGGTATTGGGTATGCGTTTTTTATTAGTTTATTAGTTTATTCAAGCCCCGGTAGTCAATGCATGGTCTTAATTCGCCATTTTTCTTTTTTACAAAAAAGAACCCAGCCCCAGCTGGAGAGGTAGATTTTCGTATGATCCCTCTAGCAAGGGCATCAGAAATGTAATCCTCCATAGCCTTATTTTCCTCACAAGATAATGGATAAGTGCGTCCTTTCGGAGGTACTGCCCCAGGCTGCAATTCGATGCAACAATCATAAGGTTTATGCTGAGGTAGCAAACTGGCCTCTCCTTTGCTAAAAACATCGCCAAACTGTTGGTACACATCCGGTATAGCCGAGGAGGTGCACAGGACCTTAACAGGCTGGATGACGCACTTGTCCATACAAAACTGGGACCAAGCAGCAATTTCACACTTTTTCCAATCAAATTGTGGGTTATGTAACTGTAACCACGGAAAGCCCAATATTACCGCATGGTGCGGAGAATTAATCAGTTGAAACTGCTGCTCTTCTCTGTGAAGTGCCCCAATAGTCATAGACAGTGGCATAGTTTCAAACATAACCTGAGGCGGTTCTAAGGGTCTGCCATCAATCGCGTCAATAGTCAAGGGATTTTCTCTTTCAATGCGTGGAACTCCGTGCAATTCAGCAAAGGTATTATCCATAAAATACCCTGCTGCACCAGAGTCAACCAAGGCCAAAACCTCCACAGAGCGTTGTGCCCAAGATAATACCACCTGTTTGGTGGGTTTCATTGTGCCCGACACTGGGGACGATTGTACACCACCTAGGGCCTGTCCCCCAAGGTACCCTAGGTGCGTGCGTTTCCCGGACGTACCGGACAGGAATTTAGCAAATGCCCTTTTTTACCGCAGTATAAACACAACCCTTGTCTTCTGCGATAAAGTCTCTCAGCCTTGGTTAGTCTAGTGAAGCCTATTTGCATAGGTTCACTTGTCTCCCGTACAGGTTCACTAGACTTCAATGCCAGGGGAGGGATGGGTGGGCAAAACATGCCACTAGGCTCATTATTCTTTGACCGTAACTTACAATCTCTGGCAATTGATCTCTCACGTATTCTGGAGTCAATTATCATAACATATTCAATGTAGTCATCTAGATCAATAGGTAGATCTTTAGCAGCGATTTCGTCCTTAATGTGGTCATTCAGGCCTTGAGAAAAAGCTGCCAATAATGCCTCGTTATTCCAACGTACCTCTGCTGCCAATGTGCGGAATTCGATGGCGTAGTCGCCTACTGTACGCCTGCCCTGATGTATCTCCATAAGGCGTTTGGCAGCAGAGGTGGTTCTACCAGGAGGCTCAAACACTCTTCGAAAGGATTGCACAAATTCTCTAAAGTTTTTAGTACAAGGTTTAGCATTCTCCCACAAGGGGTTAGCCCAAGCCAAAGCTCTACCAGTGAGCAAAGATATTGTAAACCCCACCTTACTACGATCATAGGGAAATGCGTGTGCCGTCAATTCCATAAAAATCTCGAGTTGGTTGATGAACCCTCTGCAGAGACTAGGGTCACCATCGTATCTTAGCGGCAAGGGTGCAGAAGCCGTTAACCCTTTAACAGTGCCCCCTAGGGGTCTGGTATCACTCTCCGGTGTCTGACTTGGCGAGACCACCGGGCTAGAGATAGATTTGTCAGCAAGTACCGTGCGTTCAAGGATCGTTTGAATTGCAACTGCTAACTGATCCAAACGTTGCTCGTGCACATCCATCCTCCAGTGGATATTCTGTGCATTACCTTCACCTTTGCTGTCTGAGGTCATGGCCCTTTCGTACTGTCACGGTTTATTATGACTCTCAGACACAAGTTTTAGGTAAAAATCAATTTTATTGAAATAATAAATTGATAACGTAGGATGGCAATCACATACATACAGATATATTCAGAATATAACAAGACAGAAGGCAGACTCTACCGGTCCTGTCAATATACCGGACAGGACAGTCTGAAGTAATAGAATGTTAGGCTCTACCGGCCTTGCCAATACCGGGTAAGGCAACCTGCAGATGGAATGGCACAATGGTTCTCCCGGCCTTACCAAATTACCGGGCAAGGCAGACTCAATAGATTCATAATGTAGGCTCTACCGGCCCTGCCAATACCGGGTAAGGCAACCTCAGATGGAATGTGGCAAAAGGTTCTACCGGCCTTACCAATACCGGGCAGGGCAGCCCAGAGATAGTAGCAGCAGTCAGATGGTAATGGCAAATTGACAGGATCGTAAGCAACCCAGTGTACACACACTGAGACTAACAGGGGAATCGTAAAGCCGCAAGGCTTTGGAGCAAACCAGCATCCGCACGCTGGGACCAACACTGAATTGTATAGCCGATAGGCTTTGGAGCAAACCAGTGACCGCACACTGGTGTAACAAGCAAGTTTGTATAGCCGCAAGGCTTAGGAGCAAACCAGCGTCCGCACGCTGGGACCAACACAGGATTGTATAGCCGATAGGCTTTGGAGCACACCAGTGACCGCACACTGGTGTAACAAGCAAGTTTGTATAGCCGCAAGGCTTAGGAGCAAACCAGCGTCCGCACGCTGGGACCAACACAGGATTGTATAGCCGATAGGCTTTGGAGCAAACCAGTGACCGCACACTGGTGTAACAAGCAAGTTTGTATAGCCGCAAGGCTTAGGAGCAAACCAGCGTCCGCATGCTGGGACCAACACAGGATTGTATAGCCGATAGGCTTTGGAGCAAACCAGTGACCGCACACTGGTGTAACAAGCAAGTTTGTATAGCCGCAAGGCTTAGGAGCAAACCAGCGTCCGCACGCTGGGATCAACACAGGATTGTATAGCCGATAGGCTTTGGAGCAAACCAGTGACCGCACACTGGTGTAACAAGCAAGTTTGTATAGCCGCAAGGCTTAGGAGCAAACCAGCGTCCGCACGCTGGTGTAACAAGCAATGTCGCCGACGCGACCAGGCAGGAGGTCGCCAGGATACAGGAGACAGGCGATGAGAACACAGGAATCAGCAACGATCAGTCAGGTCAGGAAATAGCAGAGAAGAAGTTCAGCTGGAACTGCAACACCAGAGACTAGGCCGGAACCAGGACTGGAAGTACTCAGCATGCAGGAAACACTGGAACAGCAGAGATCAGGAACTCAGGAACACATGAGATCAGGAACTCAGGAACACTGGAACAGAGGCCCAGCTATCACTGGCATAGTGATAGCAAGAAGGTCAGAAACAACACGAAAGGGTGACCAAAGGGTGCCCAATCCAGGTTTAAATAGGCAATGAAAGGCGGGCTATCTGCAGACAGCCAATAGCAGCCCCCTACTGGTGACAGACAAGGAACTGCAGCAATCACGGGCACCGTGATATCACAACATTCATGTGGTTTTATCAAGTTTTGATAAAGCCATGTGAATGTGGTAAAAAGCATAGTCACACACACACACTCCAGGACAATGGGCTTTTTTGGCATATCACCAAGATCAATAAATAGAAGTGTATCATTTTTTAAGAAATAGGTATGTTAATTATTGTATATTTTGCACAAATGGAAATTGATATTTGTTTGTATTTTAGTATGTATTAGAATAATTTTGGTATGTGAGTGTAACAGGACTAGGCCCGTTACTTGGGACTGTATTGGAGGGCCAGAGGCATTTGTAAATGTCTAAACTCTAGGGACCAAAAGACTGTATTCACAGAGGCCATTTTGCCACAAGAAGCACTGCCGCCAGATGTTTAAAATGTTGTCAGCCATTGGATTGGCCCATACCCTTGGTACCCTATTGCACTGTAAAATCATGGTAGAATGTAGGCAGCCATCTGATTGGTCACCTGTCCTCTAAGGGGAGTCATGTTGAAGCATTCCTATGTAATGTTAATAGGTAATTCCAGGTTTGACCAGTAGGTGTCTCCCTGCACAGTCCATATTGTCGAAGGTTTTCTGTACATTATGTTACTGGACAGGTAGGTGCTCATCTGATTGGTTGCCACCTTTCCCTCCAGTTTGTCACTCCAGTTCCCATTGGTTGGGGAGCCGGAGTGACATGATGGTGTTATGTGCCAGACCCGGGTAATTCAGTCTCCTGTGGAGAACAATGTCCGGGTCTGGATTTGTCACTTGCCTCTTGTTGCTTCGATTCCTATTGGCTAGGGATTGGAACAGCAAGACTGAATTATGTTAAACTTCTCTTGCGTGTACAGTGCCATAGTCCTTATGCTCCTGCCCCATTGTTACATTGTATACAGGTTTTGTTATGCTATTATCTCAAGGCCCTGAACCACTGTTGTATTGTATGTGACTTTGCTATAAAATATCCCTCTGTCCCCTCAATAAAGAGTGTTTGTTTTGAAACTAAGAGAGTGTGCTGTCCTTATGTCCTGAATGGTGCAAAGTGTCTCCTTTTGACCCCCATTCACAGGAGCTTTGATTCCCGAAGACCAGCTCAGCTACCATCTTGTAGTAGTATCTAGGAGAGAGAAACCAGGAACGCTGGCCCAAGACAATGTGGCGGCTTGGGTTCCCATTACAGTGAGTATTCAATAGATAGATGTGTTTGCTGACATCACTAGGGTGTGCTGTTTTTGTAGCATTAGAGACCAGGGCACGATTATACACAATATGACCATCCAAATGTTGGTTCCCACTGATCCATCTATTAGTAAAACATCCCAAACTACCCTTGGGGAAAAGAGTGGACTGCTTTCAGGGGATGGAAACTGTTGTCACCTCCCATCACTAATACAGATAACAGCAAACTAAGCTGTTAAATTGTCCTGTCCTACCTATCATAAGTTTACATTTGATTCATTCTTCAGACAGAACCAGTGTCAGAAATAAGAACAGTATTCAATCATTCCTGTGGATTGAGGGTCTAACCATAATTCTCCTTATTCCATTGAGGAACTTTAGAGATCCTTTTACTGACAGTTTATTCAGGTACAGCATCAAATACTTTAAAATCTTAAGGCTCAGGCCTGATGTTCATAATCCCAGATCATATATTCTGTAAATGATATCAGACCTATAAACTTTAAATACTCAGTGTGGGATATTGACCCATTTCCATTCTTTTTGAAGTGAGTCAAGATTCCTATCTATATTTGAAGTTGGCAACTGTGAAGCTGGTCAGCTTTGTGCCTTTAGTTCGAGCAATTAGAGGCATACAGCTAACACTTATCCATATATCAGACACTTGGCTCTCACTGGCACTGGAGGGTTTCCACATACATTAGAAGGATAGAACTAAAACTCTTCATTGTAATTCTAACTCCTTTGAGTGGGATATAGTCGGAGACACCAAGTAAGCTTGTCTGTTTTCTAGTTAACACACTGGTATCTAAAGATTACAAAGTTGTTTATCTCCTGTTAGATCCAAAATGAATTATGATCAATTGTGTTATACTGTCAGCAATAATACCACTCTAGCTCTCAAAGTTAAGTTAAATTTAGCTGCCACTCCTCCTAGCATTAGCCTATCCAAGCATACTAGTGATTTCATAGTTATCATCTGTGCAAGTCAATCAAATGTATATATATGCATTACACATGGTTAATTCATATTCATTAGAGGACTCACAGTACATCCATGTTTGAACATATGTAATGGGTTCTAGCTGATGACAATGTGTTTTTTACACTATAAAAAGTAAGCCTTTAAGCTTAGGAGTAAGATAGTTAATGGGCAGAAACAGCTTATTCCATCATGCTGGCTGTCTGTATACTATAAGAAGATCCTTAACCATTCATCTACTGAAACATCTTGTAACATCATGTAAGCTGGTTATCCTGTCATCTTTATCAATAAGAACTTCTACTACTGATTCTTTCCAGCTGTGGTCCTTTAAGAGGTAATGAAAGACTTTAACCCTTCAGCTGCTGTCTGTATACTAAATGAAAGAATTAACCCTTGAAAAGCAGAAAACGCAGTCTAACATCACCTCAAGGGGACACTTTAGACCAGCTGACGCTATTCAGGGATGGATTGTCTCTGCTGTGAGTCAGTAATCGATTGATATCTATATTTTTAAGGACACTCCATTAGGGAAATATCCACACCATGAATGGCAGAAAGAGGTGAATCAGGGCTCAAAATTTCCACTTGCCACTAGCCAATGGTGAGTGAAAATTTAGCCCTGGCGAATAGAAATTCAGCCCTGGTGGGTATGTTTTGGCTTGCAGTGGCGAGTAACTTTTCAGGTCTGGCTAGCAGCACAGGAGTTAAAATTATAAACCCTGGGTGAATCACTTATTTGTGTCATTCAAGAGTCTTGACATGATTCAGTCTGATCTATGTGAGTCAATGGTGTTGTACCTGAGTCAGTCTGCTCTGTGAGTGTGTATCGATGCTTACTTGTATCTAAGTCCGTTTTCTCTGTGTGTATCAGTGTTTATTTGTATCTGAGTCAGTTTGCTCTGTATGTATCAGTGCTTATGTGTATCTAAGTCAGTCTGCCCTGTGTATCAGTGTTCATTTGTCTCTAAGTCAGATTGCTCTGTGTGTATCAGTGTTTACTAGTAAATAAGTTAGTTTGCTCTGTGTGTGTATCAGTGCTTACTAGTAAATAAGTTAGTTTGCTCTGTGTGTGTCTCAGTGCTTACTAGTAAATAAGTTAGTTTGCTCTGTGTGTGTAACAGTGCTTACTAGTATCTAAGTCAGTTTGCTCTGTGCGTGTAACAGTGCTTACTAGTATCTAAGTTAGCTTGTTCTGTAAATAAGTTAGTTTGCTCTGTGTGTGTATCAGTGCTTACTAGTAAATAAGTTAGTTTGCTCTGTGTGTGTATCAGTGCTTACTAGTAAATAAGTTAGTTTGCTCTGTGTGTGTAACAGTGCTTACTAGTATCTAAGTTTGCTCTGTGTGTGTAACAGTGCTTACTAGTATCTAAGTCAGTTTGCTCTGTGTGTCTCAGTGCTTACTAGTAAATAAGTTAGTTTGCTCTGTGTGTGTATCAGTGCTTACTAGTAAATAAGTTAGTTTGCTCTGTGTGTGTATCAGTGCTTACTAGTAAATAAGTTAGTTTGCTCTGTGTGTGTATCAGTGCTTACTAGTAAATAAGTTAGTTTGCTCTGTGTGTGTATCAGTGCTTACTAGTAAATAAGTTAGTTTGCTCTGTGTGTGTAACAGTGCTTACTAGTATCTAAGTTTGCTCTGTGTGTGTAACAGTGCTTACTAGTATCTAAGTCAGTTTGCTCTGTGTGTATCAGTGCTTACTAGTAAATAAGTTAGTTTGCTCTGTGTGTGTAACAGTGCTTACTAGTATCTAAGTCAGTTTGCTCTGTGCGTGTAACAGTGCTTACTAGTATCTAAGTTAGCTTGTTCTGTAAATAAGTTAGTTTGCTCTGTGTGTGTATCAGTGCTTACTAGTAAATAAGTTAGTTTGCTCTGTGTGTGTATCAGTGCTTACTAGTAAATAAGTTAGTTTGCTCTGTGTGTGTAACAGTGCTTACTAGTATCTAAGTTTGCTCTGTGTGTGTAACAGTGCTTACTAGTATCTAAGTCAGTTTGCTCTGTGTGTCTCAGTGCTTACTAGTAAATAAGTTAGTTTGCTCTGTGTGTGTAACAGTGCTTACTAGTATCTAAGTTTGCTCTGTGTGTGTAACAGTGCTTACTAGTATCTAAGTCAGTTTGCTCTGTGTGTATCAGTGCTTACTAGTAAATAAGTTAGTTTGCTCTGTGTGTGTAACAGTGCTTACTAGTATCTAAGTCAGTTTGCTCTGTGCGTGTAACAGTGCTTACTAGTATCTAAGTTAGCTTGTTCTGTAAATAAGTTAGTTTGCTCTGTGTGTGTATCAGTGCTTACTAGTAAATAAGTTAGTTTGCTCTGTGTGTGTGTATCAGTGCTTACTAGTAAATAAGTTAGTTTGCTCTGTGTGTGTAACAGTGCTTACTAGTATCTAAGTTTGCTCTGTGTGTGTAACAGTGCTTACTAGTATCTAAGTCAGTTTGCTCTGTGTGTCTCAGTGCTTACTAGTAAATAAGTTAGTTTGTTCTGTGTGTGTAACAGTGCGTACTAGTATCTAAGTCAGTTTGCTCCGTGTGTATCAGTGTTTATTTGCATCTGAGAAAGTCTGCTTTGTGTATCAATGTTTATTTATGGAAACTAGATAATAAGAGAGTGCTAAATAAAATAACCCATATATTTAATGTAAACTAATAAAATATAACACTAATGTAATAAGTTCAATGAGGCACAAAAACAAAGAACAAAAGAAATATAAAAATATATCGTTTACTACATTACTGCATACAAATGTAAATTCAATAACAAAAATAGATGAATAAAAACTATATATCATTCATACAGTATGTAATCAAAGGTAGAGGGTTGGAAGCACTCACTTGAAATAACACTAGGGCCCAGGTGCACAATTCCCCAGAGTAGAGAAATCATATATGTAAAAAAAAGGGGCAGCACCAGTGGGACTTTTTAAAATGCATTTATTAGGCTAATGCAGCAGAACAGTAGGTCAAGGTTTCGGTTATAGTGAGGACCTTTTTCAAGACAAGACAAGATGGAGGCGTATAAACATGTGGCCACGTGGAACGTCTGCTTCAGCCTTTAAAAACCCTGTTTATACGCCTCCATCTCTTCTTGAAGAAGGTCCTCACATGGACCTAAATTTTTACCTACTGTTCTGCTGCATTTGCCTAATAAATACATTTTGAAAAGTCCCACTGGTGCTTCCCCTTTTCTTTACATATATGATTCACAGGGCTGGTGCAAGGATTTTTGCAAACCTAGGCAAAACCTAATTTTGCTGCCCATTTGGCTCCACCCCTTGTGTCCCACCCCTTTTACCCCGCCTACTTATACCCCACCTCTTTTCATGATTGTCCTCTCTCTGCACCCCCTGGGCCAGTCTGCCCCTGGTCTGGAGATACCTGTAAGAGATTGCCCCCACCAGATCCAACTTGCCCCCACCGGCTCCACTTTACCCCTATCAGCTCCACCTTGCCCCCTCAGCTCCAACTTTCCCCCATCAGCTCCAACTTTGCCCCCCATCCGCTCCAACTTGCCCCCACCAGCTCCAACTTGCCCCACCAGCTCCACTATGCCCCTATCAGCTCCAACTTGCCCCCATCAGCTCCACTTTGGCCCTATCAGCTCCAGCTTGCCCCCTATCAGCTCCACTTTGCCCCACCAGCTCCACTTTGCCCCCCCATCAGCTCCAACTTGCCTGCATCAGCTCCACTTTGCCCCCTATCAGCTCCAACTTGCCCCCACCAGCTCCAACTTGTCTCCATCAGCTCCACTATGCCCCACCAGCTCTACTTTGCCCCCCATCAGCTCCAACTTGCCCCCACCAGCTCCACTTTGCCACCCATCAGCTCCACTTTACCACCCATCAGCCCCAACTTGCCCCCCGTCACATTCCTGGAGCTCCCGTGCAGTCTTCTCTTCAGTAATGCAGAGTGCACCGGGAGATCATGACTCCCAGCGCGCTCTGCATTACTAAAGAGTTGACAGCGATGAGGGAGCACAGTAACAACACAGATCTGACTGTGTTGCGTTCCCGGTGTGGTACGTGCGGGCAGCGAGCGCAGCTCTTCTCCTCTGCATGCCCGTGCCCCCAGTACATGTGCGCCCTAGGCCGGTGTCTACCTCGCCTATAGGTGGCGCCGGCCCTGATGATTCATACAATATGAATAATGATAATGTCCATATGAGTCCAGAAAAGTGTAATATGGACTATATTTGTAATATTAAATTTTATAATGTCTCTGAATAAGTAACTTTATGCATTCACTGTTGTTGAGTGGAATGCTAGTGTGGGTTACCTTTACCAGCTATGTAGCATAATCACACGGTGGAATCTATGTAACTTCTCCTGTCTTTTTGTCCTCTTTTAACACCTGATGGATGTTGATGGTGATGCCACTGATGTAGAGCAAAAGCAATCTCCTTGTTAGTGGGGATTCCATCTGTAATGTTCCAAGCCATATGAACAGCTATTGTCTGGGAAAGGGCTGTGTGCCGGTTCACGGACGTTCTCAGTGTGGCGTGAGTTCCGAGTGGGCCAAGGAGGTCCCCTTAGACAAAATGATAAAAATGCAGACAAAGTTATCTTTGTAGTCATGAACAGTAGTCCAAATAGCTGTATAAAAAAATTTACCGGACTGTCTTCATTAAGAATCACTGAGATCCGAAACACGTTGGAGGAAAGAGGGCTCAGAAGATGCTTTGAAAACGATGGGCAGAGCATTTATAAATAGAGGAAATAGAAGAGGGCCAAGGATTCAGCCTTGGGGGATCCATCTAATTACTTTGAACAGAAGGGAATCGCTGTCAACAATAGGATTGGGGAATGATTACCTAATAATGACATTTTTTTCAGAATATCATGGTCTACGATATCAAAGTGTGTGTTGTGTTTCATTTTTTGGTTGAGTAGGTGGTCAGATATTTCATTATCGGATACTGGCATGAAATTGATTTCAGCAATACTCTTGGACAAAGAGAAGAGGCAGCAGACTGGTCAATCCATGATTCTACTTCAAAATTACTTTTGTGTAATCAGGGAAGTGGCACATCCAACAAAGTAGTTGTTGAATGCATAAGCTATTGATTTGTGGTGTTGCATTGTTTCTTTCCTATTTTTATAGTTGAGGGGTGAGAATGGTTACAGGGGTTGTAGGTATTTTTGGTAGCCTCCCAAAAGGTGGTTGTTTTTGATAAGTTACTGTTCAAGTTGTCAGTGGAATATTGAGCATTTGCTAAATTTGTTTGCTTTGTGTAGGTATTCCTCAATTATGTGTAGACTGATCAAGAGTGAACCCAAGTTTGTTTACATTTTGTCCATAAGGTATCTCTAAAACTGTAAAACTCAAGTAGGTCAGCAGAAACCCAGGGTAGATGGGCCTCCTTTAACCTTCCTTAGTTGGGAATGGGTATTACAGACCTGTTAGAACTCTGAGTGAAAATAGTCAATTGCTGAGTCTAAGTCAGATATTATGTTAATTCTATACCTATGGCAATTGCATAGATCATTTAGGAAATGGAGATTAAATGTCCTGAAGGATCTAATAACTATTATTTTGGCACATGATTTAATTGGTTTAATCTTCTACATAGTACACATGGAGTGATTGTTACATACATGTGCTAGTATGTCTGAATTTTGGATTCTGCTTGGACAGGTTGAAAGGGTCCAGTCTGGCAGAGTATGGTTGGATGTTTTGTGATTTATATGAGTAGGAGAGGAAAACAGCTGTAAACAGTGAACAGAATCTATCATTACTGGGGTCCAGCCAATTAACATTTAAGACTCCATAAGCCAACAGCTCATTTTTCATGTTTTGAGTAGCAATTTCATTGAGGAGGTGGGCTATGACCGAAATGGACTGTGCTGGGGTATTAAGTAGTATCAGAGTTTATTTGTATCTGAATCACTTTCCTATGTGTACCAGTGTTTATTTGCATCTTAATCAGTCTGTCCTATGTGTATGAGTGTTTATTTGTACCTGTGTCAGTCTGAGCTGTGTGTATGAGTGTTTATTTGTACCTGTGTCAGTCTGCTCTGTGTGTATCAGTGTTCATTTCTACCTGTCAGTCTGCTCTGTGTATATCAGTGTTTATTTGTACCCTTGTCAGTGTGCTCTGTGTATATCAGTGTTTATTTGTACCTGTGTCAGTCTGTGCAGTGGATATCAGGGTTTATTTGTACCTCTGTCAGTCTGCTCTTTGTGTATCGGAGTTTATTTGTATCTGAATCTGTCTGTTCTGCGTGTATCAGTGTTCATTTGTATCTGAGTCAGTCTGCTCTGTGTATCAGTGTTTATTTGTATCTGAGTCAGTCTGCTCTGTGTATCAGTGTTTATTTGCATCTTTCATATATAAATATATTTTATATATAAATTTTATGTTATATTTTAAAATGGCGAACATGTTAGGATTTCGCTCCATCTCCCCTTTTTATTTTTTATTCTCTTGAAGGGCATTAGGTGCATGCATGAATGGAGGATATTGGTCCTGTCTTGACTTTTATATTTTTTCCTTTGTGGGACTGGCGGAGGCGCATGACACCGTTTTATTTTGATGTCATTTTGCTTCTGTCTGGACCTTGCAGTTTTAAAGTATTGATAGTTGGCAGGGAATTTTTTGTCCGACTTACTGACTTGGAGACGTGCTTGACTCATGCTGCCATTATAGATTTATAATCAATTGGGGCTGAGTTATAGACAAAGTCAGGTATTTGTCCCGTGGGCTCGGTGAGCGGATGAATGGGAGTGTGCATGTAATATTGTGTACATTCTCATGCTTGGCAACTTTGTCTTTTTGTTGAGACGAGACCGATCGGCTGGGTTTGCGCGTGCACAAATTTATTTACATCCTGCCTTCTCGTTCGAGATTGGTTGGGTCCTGTACATAGTATAAGGCTGTGGTTTGTGTAGGCTCGTTTTGAATAGCTGTTGGTTGAGAACTCTTTGGATTTGACAGTTTGAATAAAGTTATAATGTCCACAGTCCTTGCACACATTGGATCTTGTAGAGCATGTGATTTGTGAATATGGTTCCCTACCAGGTCCATCTAGAGAAGTGCATTTTGATTGGATGTTTGGGGATTAAAAGACAGGGAGGAAGGCTTTGACTTTGTTCGGAGATCAAGAGTAAGCGCTTCTTGCGTGAAACTCGTGGATCTGTTTGAGATGCAGACTCTTCATCTAGTTGAAGTGCCAATGTCATACTATTCTCTCCTTGTTGTTGTACATGTCCAGAAGACTTGAGGTACTTTTTAACTGTATGAATAAAATTTTGAGATTTTATTAATTGGGCTTTACTGTTTTTTGGTATATGAGTGCAGGAATTTTCCAAGATTTTTATTGTAATTTTGGGAGCAGATAGAGAAGCGCCCACCTTGCACCTACCAAACAGAATAGCCCTCTATTCTTCCCCACTACATACTGTTGCTATTGTATTATATGAGTGGAGTATGCATTTTTATCGTAAATCTAAGACCAGACACGGAAGATAGAGCCGCTATATCAAGTTTGTAAATGTTGGATTTTCTCTAAGTGAGCTCCTTGATGTATAAGTCTGGTGAAGCTTGAGAAGCAAATACGTATAACAGTTCCACTATATTTGAGTTATTGGTGAAATTTCAACGGGGGCAAGTATTGGCCTAAATGTTTAAACATGGAGAGTGAAGAAAATAATGGCACTGTCAGCAGTAGATGTTTAAGAGCAGTTGATGATACTGAAGAAAGAATGCATAATATAAATAGACTTTTCAATAATGGAGACATTCCTGTGATTTCAAAAAGTACTCTGAAATTATCAATCCTTTTTAAGGAGTTGGAGAAAGTGATGAAACGTGAAATTAGAATATGGTGGGAAGTGACAACCTTGCAACAATATTTAAAATCTAAGAGGATCCCTAGGGGCCTCAGAATATAAAAAATACCCACCTTTATTAAGGAAGATATTGTCTTCATGAATGAATGAAATGAATCTTAACACAGTGTTCAAATGCTGTAATTAATTTGATTATTAAGTACAAGGAGAATATACTCACTATTACACGAGAGGAAATAAAAGAAAAACAAGGTTATTATTACACTGAAAGAGCAACCAGATTTTGATAAGTTACATGAAAAATTGTCAAATTATTTCAAGAATCTTGAGAATTTTGTCATGGAAACTAAACAGAAAAAATATTTGAGAGATAAGGATGACTATGATACTAATAACGTATATGTTTGGAGGAATAATTTCTTCACAAGGGACAGGAGAAATTCACAAAGATCTATATTGAGGTCACAGTCACGACCAAAGAGAGTGAGCTTCTCCAGTATTGAGACAGAAGATACAGATCATTTTGATACGGAAGTAACCACCTTGTCTCCTGCCTCTTCTCCTTCCTCTTTTTTGTCATCCAATTGAAGCGACCAAGTAGTGAAGGTATCTTTATATTCCTGCATACCACACGAATTGGGATTGTTGGCCTTGGAATATCATTTAACACGTTATGGATCCTATTCAGATGTCATGACAGAGTTCATTATGCTGTCTACTAAGTATCTCCTAACCCGCAATTATTTATGTTCAATGGGGGTTTCTTTCTCCAGAGACGTGGGACTTCAATGGGGGCAAAGTTTGCCCCCTCCTATGCCAACCTATTTATGGGTTGGTGGGATGAGTCCTTGTCTTTGGAGAACGGAATCCCTATAGGAGCAACATTGTGTGGTTTGGAAGATACATAGATGACCTTTTATTTATTTTGCGTAGTCATCCATCCGATGCAGTTAAATTTGTTGAATATTTGAATGCCAACAATCTTAATATGGTGTTTACCTTTGAAGTATCCCTGAAAGCATCTCATTTTTAGACTTGAGAATCCAGGGGAATAGTTACACGGGTTGAATTCTCATGGACATCTACAGAAAGCCCACTGCGGGAAATAGCCTGGTGACGGCAGACAATTGTCATCCAGGACACACAATCAGGGGTATTCCAGTGGGACGGAGGAACTTCTCCACTGATGAAAGCTTTGAGATGCAATCGAAGGAACTCTATAATAGGTTTTTACAAAGAGGTTATCAACCATGGATGCTGACCCGGACGCTAGAAAGAGCTAGAAGTGAGAAAAGAGAAAATCTTTTAAGTTATAAAAAGCAACATTTTTTTAATGTAAAAGAAAAACAAGCAAAGATAATTTTCTCAACTGCTTATAGCGTAGAGTACAGTGCCTTAGTCCGCATTCTTAAAAGACATCTTCCAATCCTCAATATAGATGAGGGGTTGAAGAGTGTTATCTCTGATGGGTATAATTTGTGGTGAGAAAAGCGCTCACATTGTCAGCGGCTTTGTAGCCTAGTCTGTATGTTTCCAAAAAGACTCCAATAGAAGGTCAATGGTTAATAACAAAGGGAACATACAGATGCGGAAGCGCGCGCTGTCATTGTTGTGGGCGCTTGAGGGTGTCAAAAGATTTTGTTTCAACTATGACAGGTAAACAATATGAAGTGAATGGTTACATTAATTGTGCAACTAAGGGTGTAGTTAACCTTCTCACCTGTATGAAGTGTAACATCCAGTACGTAGGAAAAACAGTTAGAAGTTTGAGGGAGAGGGTGAATGAACATCTTAGTAATATTAGAAATAAAGATTTTCGTTCTAATGTGGCCATTCACTTCAATTCTGCAGAAATGTGGTATTGAACATCTTTGTGTTCAAGGCTTAGAGAGGGTCTCCTTAGGTGTCCTAGGAGATAACCTAAATAATAAAATACTGAGGAGGGCAGTGTATTGCATTTCTGAGCTGGGGACTAGGTCTCCTTATGGGTTAAACAAAGAATATGATGTGAACTGTTATATATAGTGGGACTTCATCCTGGGCTACAGTTTCCTATACATGATCCCTCCTCAGTGTATGAAAGGAAATGAACACATTTTCTCCTTTTCTGTTTTGAATATTGAAGATGTTTGGTGAAATATGCACAAATGAATATTTCCATCAAAGGATATGGTTTTACATGCATATTGTGCATTATGAACTGAACATTAGCTCCGTAGTTAATTTAGTGTCTATATTCCTAGTGTATATTATTAAAATATTTGGTGCTTGATTCGGTACATGAATGGTCAGCAGCATTTCATTATTTCTTTTATATATAAATTTTATGCTACATTTTAAAATGGCGACTCAGAAATGAACGTCGGAATTTTGCGCCCTATCTCCCCTTTTTTTTATCCTCTTAAAGGGAATTAGGTGCACGCACAAATGGAGGATATTGGTCCTGTCTTGACTTTTATATTTTTTACTTTGTGGGACTGGCGGAGGCGCATGACACCGTTTTATTTCGATGTCATTTTGCTTCCGTCTGGACCTTGTAGGGTTAAAGTATTGATAGTTGGCAGGGAATTTTTTGTCCGACTTACTGACTTGGAGACGTGCTTGACTCATGCTGCCATTATAGATTTATAATCAATTGGGACTGAGTTATTGTATTGATTAGTGATTAATGTTTTATGTCATAAATAAAGCATAATAATGTTAATGCTTTGGAGGGTCCACTAGGGGCACTGTGTAGGTCATGTGCTTCTAGCAGTGACATTATAGGCCAGCCAACTCTAGGGAAGTTACCTCCCATAAAACATTCCACTGGGAATAAAAAGCAGAGGTAATAGAGATTCAGGGCTAACCAAGAAGAATCCAAACCCACGACTACATACCCAACCCGAGAAGATGGAGTAATGAGGCTTAAGCCTCGGTATCCAAAAATCACTGCTGATGGATAAAATCTATCAGCAAGAAAAAAACGAGGGGAAGATTCAGGGCTTTCTCTTGACTGTACCTAGGATGTAGACCATCAGGTCTCTTTCTCCTTAGCCCCAGCCGAGGGCTGGGGACATTTGTAAGTTATATGTTGCAGTTTGTTAATTGTTCGTTTTTTCATTGTTACTGTTATAATAATGCTATGGCCTGTTACTTGCTATAATTTATAATATTAAATTACATATAATATTGCAATGTTTTGTGTATTTTCTATCCACATATTCAACCATGATACTAAGAAATGTAACAAATATTAATGTTGTAAATTATTACTTAATTATTATATTAATATTAACAGATTAATATTCATATTTAAGTTTCGGCAACTACAAATGGCGACGAGGATGGGATTATGATTGAGTATTGGGGAAAATACAAATATGTATTTTGCTTTATACAGGACAATAAATTGTCTGTAGAAATGAATAAATTGATAATGATTTGGTTTTACTGGAATAAAAGCAGACAGCCTAAAGGGTTAGATAGAGGGATTATATTTGATTTCTAAGGTATTTCTTTCTGTAGAAAATAGTTATGAATTATTGTGTTGATTTTGGTGTTTTTAGCAATCTTTGGTAAAAAACTATTTTACTTTTTGCCGCTGACCATGTGGGATTCATTCTCCATTGACCACATGGTGTGGGTGTGCATGTGTTGAGATCTAGTACAGATTCAGCTAATTATAGGATATTAGTATGTGTATATATTTATGATTATGACTCATGAAGGAAAGACCATCCTTTAAAGGGATAGTAATGTTTCATAATGAAAGCGGCTTTAGTTGATCATCATGGTGTTTGGACCTTGGAGAGCGTTGTTTTGATTTTGTCAGAGGTGTGGTTCAGGAGTGGTTCAATGAGGTGTCCCACTCCCG
Organism: Rhinophrynus dorsalis; assembly: GCA_037306005.1. NCBI lineage: Eukaryota > Metazoa > Chordata > Amphibia > Anura > Rhinophrynidae > Rhinophrynus > Rhinophrynus dorsalis. Next base: position 23,664,611 of record CM074726.1, on the reverse strand, counting down.
CCCCTTTTACTGATGTAACACTGCTCAGCTAGAGCAGAAGGGAGGTGCCCAGGTAGATTGCAGAGAGGGACAATCTTCAATTAAGATAAGGGAAAAGCCTGAAAAACTTGTTAAGGGGTGCAGGGCTTTCATTGTTCCCATAGGAAGAAGATTGTCTCCTGCTGTTATCTGTCTGGTCTATGGACTGGATTCCACATCTGAGAAGAGATGGCTTACACTAGGTAAAAGGGGCTGGAGGGGGAAACTTTGTCCTTCGATTACTCTTGAACCGCAACTCTGACGGTATTGAGATGGCGCTCTCTATGGCTCAAGTGCTATAAGGATTAATTGGAGCTGCTGTTTTTGTGAAACATTACTATCCCTTTAACAGTTTTGTGTACAACCTAGCTAGAACAGGGAATCACATGATTGGGGGATGGTGATATAATAGACCATCCTTTTCAGCTACAGCTGGGGGAGAACTGTCCTTGTGTACACTTTGTGGGGGTGGGTTGTCTTGTCTGTATGAAATAATAAACCTGCATAGTAGAAGATGTATTGTTTTTAAAGGCTTAAACTAATTATTTTGTGGAGTATGTTTTTCAGTCTTAATATCCAGGAGTAAGGAATCACAGTGCATGCAGGAATTGGTAACAGATGAAAAGAAAAAATGGTAAAATAATTCCTTTTTGTCCTATTTGGTTTTGGTAGAATATTTTAACTAGTGAGCATTTTAATAGTTTAAGCCATTTAAAACTTATTGTGTACTCTCCCCCTAAAAATGAGCATGTCTGGAATAAAGGCAAAAGGTAGGAGGAAACCATAGCTGTTTAGCAGTTCAGATATTTTTGAATTGCAGTCATATTGGCCTATAGCCTTTTGTGAGTGAAAGTCCAGAGAAAGGCAGAGAGATAGGAGGAAACCATAGCTGTTTAGCAGATCAGATATTTTTGAATTTCAGACATATTGGCCTATAGCCTTTTATTGAGTAAAAGTCCAGAAAAAGGCAGAGAGGTAGGATGAAACCATAGCTCTTGGGTTCATAAATTTTGAATATCCAAGATATTGGCCTTATAAACTGTGGATATGGGGAGGGCAAACAGTAGGAGATGACCCCATTAGTCCCTGAGAAGGGTAGTGGCTATTGCCTTTAACCCCATGATGATGACATTTGTGATTTATGGGGGCGGTCCCCCCCATAATGAAGACATTTGTGGTTTAGTGGGTGGGTAAGTAGATGAAACCATTAGTCCATGGGAAGGGTAGTGGCTACAGCCTTAAACCTGAGGGGTGGAGAAGAATTAGATATGTTGTAAGTTGGCTATTTTTGTTTGTGTGCTCCTGCTAAGTTTGACTCAAAGAATGAGCAGAAAGCAGCTAAAAACACTGATTGGTTTAAGAATTAAGAAAGCTGCCTTGTTAAACAAGCAGTTTATTAAATGGAAGGTTGCAGGAATATATCCATATACATACTTGCTGGTGTTATAGGATAACATAAATTAATTAACTAAAAGCAGATTTCGGTTTTATAATTGCCTTTGCAGTGTACAAATTAGTGGTTGCTATATATAACTGGGAAAAGTAATTTTGATCCATTTTATTTCCTTTTAGATATAGCAGAAGTCAGATGTGAAAATAGGAACACATATTCAGTACAAGATGAAGATTCACATTTAATATTTATATGCATAAGGGTTTACTATCTATGATCATCTATTTAAAGGGATAGTAATACTTGAAAATAATTTTATTTTATATTGTAGCCCTTAAAAAAACATGAAAAATGATATAAGTCTTATCTACCAAACCTTTATGGTTTGGGAGATATTCACATGTAAAACATAGTAAAGTTCTCTTTTCCTGGCTGTTTCAGCCAAGTCTGCCATCTAGTGGACAGATTTGGAATTCGGTCCACAGAGCAACCGGCAGCTCTTTAGATCACGATCTTTTGAAAAGAACTACTTAATTGGAACTGTGTACAAAGTGTGCCTGGCTTGAAAGCACACTTTGTAGACCATTCCAATTAAGAAATTATTTTTAAATATGTGATCTCAGCACTTCTGGAGAGGCACTGCCGGTCTGGGGACCGGATTCCAAATCTGAAGGGTGGAGCAATGACGTCACTCCAGGGGAAACTTTACTTCTGAATATCTCCCAAACCATAAAGGTTTGGGAGATAAGACTTATATAATTTTTCATGATTTTTTAAGGGCTACAATATAAAACAAACTTATTTTCAATAAGTTTATTACTATCCCTTTAATGTGTCTTATATTATTGTGTCTCTTATTATTCACATGTCTGAACTATGAACTTGTGCATACTCTTCTCTTATAAGTTATTGACAATTTCACAAAACTTCTAAGTTGGCATAGCCAAAGTTATTTAGAAAGTGGATGGGTGAGGGGTTTTATTTGGTTTTTGTCTGGCTTTTAAGTGGTTGTGTTTATCCTTTCTTGGTTTAAGTACAGATATAAAGAGGAGGGATTGCATTGTATACACCTATCATTGCAAGGTATTGGGAATTCAGAATAATCAATTTAAAGTCAAGAGGGATAAGAGAAAGTAAGCATTTTTACTTAAAGGGATTGTAATGTTTCATAATAAAAGGAGCTCTAATGAATCATCATAGTATTTGGACTTTGGAGAGTGTTGTTTAAATTCTCTCAGAGTTGTTCAGGAGTTATTCAATGACAAAGTGTCCCCCTCCCGCCCCTTTCACTGATGTAACACTGCTCAGCCAAAGCAGAAGGGAGGTGCCCAGGTAGATTGCACAGAGGGACAATCTTCAGTTAACATAAGGGAAAAACCTGAAAAGCTTGTCAAGGGGGGCAGGGCTTTCATTGTTTTCATATAAAGAAGATTGTCCGCTGATGTTATCTGTCTGGTCTTACAACCAGATTCACATCTGAGAAGAGATGGCTTACACTAGGTAAAAGGGGCGGGAGGGGAAACTTTGCTTGTGAATATCTCTTAAACCATAAAGGTTTGAGAGATAAGACTTATATCGTTCTTCATGTTTTTTAATGCCTATAAAATAAAGTTAAAATGAAGTATTACTATCCCTTTAAGACAACAACCAAATAGTTACTTGTGATGAGTGGCACAAACTCACCTGCCATATCTGTTTGTGTTCGTCATTGCCTGTGTTTTCATTTATGAACTTTGCAGCATGGAGATTTTATAGCAATTCATAAGCCAGAAGAAGCAGAAGCAGCTCTGGACACTAAGCTCAACAGTTGCTGCGAAATACTGCAGCTGAGAGTGATGAGAGTAGGTAAAATAAAGCAGCAAAAGCAGGAACCAGGAACCTGTGTTACATCAAGGTGGTAAATGGAATAAAGAAAAAACTAAGTGACCACAAAACACACAAAAGTCCCTGCACACATGAACTGTTATTTTCCAATATCCTATGTCTCTGTTTGCTCAAATTATTTATTTAATCTCTATCTCCATTCTTCAAGTTCTATGAGATAAAAAAACTGTCCAAGAAGAGAGTATCCAGTTTCCAGGACTGATGTCAGGCACACAGACCAACTATAAGCTACAGGAATCCAGCTCCAGTGACTGTTCTGCAGTGTCATGATTTACAGGTGTTATGTGGTTGTTGTATCTAATACTATATTAAGCTCCACCTCATATCCTCACATGAATACAATATCATTGGTTGATTTAATAAAAAATATGTTTGAGTTCACTAGTATAAGGGTGGGTATGTGCCTATTTTAGGCCAAGAACTCCCAACTGGCGATGCACGTGTTCAATGGTGAACATTTGAATGGGCAGTGAAGTGCCATAACTTTATGTGTAAATTATTATTGTTTTTTTTTTGTTTTTTTTTTAATGGGTTTTGTTGTGGGGCAGGTAGTGTTACAAACCAGGAAGATTCAAGAGGTATTGTTTTATAAATGCTTGTTTTATGACTTAAGTCAAAGGGTGGATTGTATTGATTAGTAATTAATGTTTTATGTAATAAATAAAGCATAGTAATGTTAATGCTTTGGAAGGTCCACTAGGGGCAGTGTGTAGGCCAACAGTTATAGACGGAGTCGGGTATTCGTCTAGTGGGCTCGGTGAGCGGATGAATGGGAGTGTGCGTGTAATATTGTGTACATTCTCATGCTTGGCAACTTTGTCTTTTTGTTGAGACGAGACTGATCGGCTGGGTTCGCCTGTGCACATGTTTATTTACATCCTGCCTTCTCGTTCGATTGGGTCCTATACGTAGTATAAGGCTGTGGTTTGTATAGGCTCATTTTGAATAGCTGTTGGTTGAGAACTCTTTGGATTGGACAGTTTGAATAAAGTTATATTGTCCACAGTCCTTGCACACATTGGATCTTGTAGATCATGTGATTTGCGAATATGGTTCCCTACCAGGTCCATCTAGAGAAGTGCATTTTGATTGGATGTTTGGGAATTAAAATACAGGGCGGAAGGCTTTGATTTTGTTCGGAGATCATGAGTAAGCGCTTCTTGCGCGAAACTCGTGGATCTGTTTGAGATGCGGACTCTTCATCTAGTTGAAGTGCCAATGTCATACTATTCTCTCCTTGTTGTTTTACACTGCCAGAAGACTTGAGGTACTTTTTAACTGTATGAATAAAATTTTGAGATTTTATTAATTGGGCTTTACTGTTTTCTTAGTATATGAGTGCAGGAATTTTCCAAGTTCTATATTTATTTGTATCAGAGTCAGTGTGCTCTGTGTGTATCAGTGTTTGTTTGTATCTGAGTCAGTCTACTCTGTGTGTATCAGTGTTTATTTGTCCCTGTTAGACTGCTCTGTGTGTATTAGTGTTTATTTGTGCCTGTGTCAGTCTGCTGTGTGTGTATCAGTGTTTATTTGAATCTGAGTCAGTCTGCTCTGTGTGTATCAGTGTTTATTTGTCCCTGTTAGACTGCTCTGTGTGTATTAGTGTTTATTTGTACCTGTGTCAGTCTGCTGTGTGTGTATCAGTGTTTATTTGTACCTGTGTCAGTCTGCTCTCTGTGTATCAGTGTTTTTTTGTATCTGAGTCAGTGTGCTCTGTGTGGATCAGTGTTTACTTGTATCTGAGTCAGTCTGCTGTGTGTGTATCAGTGTTTATTTGTATCTGAGTCAGCCTGCACTGTGTGTATTAGTGTTTACTTGTATCTGTGTCAGTCTGCTCTGTGTGTATCAGTGTTTATTTGTACCTGAGTCAGTCTGCACTGTGTGCATCAGAGTTTATTTGTATCTGAGTCGGTCTGCTCTGTACCTGAGTCAGTCTGCTCTGTGTGTATCAGTGTTTATTTCAGTGTTTCTCAACTCTTTTTGGTCAAGGCACCCCTAAAATTAACTCTGGAAGTTTTGGGGCACACCTAACATTTTATAGGTCATTTGACCAACAAGTAATGGTGGATACAGATGCATAAATATACAGGTTTTTTTAGGTCTTACAATCAGAACAACAGAAACAAACATATTGTGCAGAAAAATATCCGGAAATATCCAACTGAAACTCAGTAATCACATTTTATTAAAATCTTTATAGAAAAGATGGGGCACACTAAGTAGATGCCTGTGGCACACCAAAGTGCCAGGGCACCCTGGTTGAGAATCACTGGTTTATTTGTACCTGTGTCAGTGTGCTCTGTGTGTATCAGAGTGTATTTGTATCTGAGTCAGTCTGCTCTGTGTGTATCAGTGTTTATTTGTACCTGAGTCAGTCTGCTCTATGTGTAATGTGCTTGTTTGTATCTCAGTCAGTCTGCACTGTGTGTATCAGTGTTTATTTGTACCTGAGTCAGTCTGCTCTATGTGTAATGTGCTTGTTTGTATCTCAGTCAGTCTGCACTGTGTGTATCAGTGTTTATTTGTACCTGAGTCAGTCTGCTCTATGTGTAATGTGCTTGTTTGTATCTCAGTCAGTCTGCACTGTGTGTATCAGTGTTTATTTGTACCTGAGTCAGTCTGCTCTATGTGTAATGTGCTTGTTTGTATCTCAGTCAGTCTGCACTGTGTGGATCAGTGTTTATTTGTACCTGAGTCCATCTGCTCTATGTGTAATGTGCTTGTTTGTATCTAAGTCAGTCTGCTCTGTGTGGATCAGTGTTTACTTGTATCTGAGTCAGTCTGCTCTGTGTGGATCAGTGTTTACTTGTATCTGAGTCAGTCTGCTCTGTGTGTATCAGTGTTTGTTTGTATCTCAGTCAGTCTGCACTGTGTGTATCAGTGTTTATTTGTACCTGAGTCAGTCTGCTCTGTGTGGATCAGTGTTTACTTGTATCTGAGTCACTCTGCTCTGTTTATATCAGTATTTATTTGTACCTGAGTCAGTCTGCTCTGTGTGTATCAGTATTTACTTGTACCTGTGTCAGTCTGCTCTGTGTGTATCAGTGTTTATTTGTACCTGAGTCAGTCTGCTCTGTGTGGATCAGTGTTTACTTGTACCTGAGTCAGTCTGCTCTATGTGTAATGTGCTTGTTTGTATCTCAGTCAGTCTGCACTGTGTGTATCAGTGTTTATTTGTACCTGAGTCAGTCTGCTCTATGTGTAATGTGCTTGTTTGTATCTCAGTCAGTCTGCACTGTGTGTATCAGTGTTTATTTGTACCTGAGTCAGTCTGCTCTATGTGTAATGTGCTTGTTTGTATCTCAGTCAGTCTGCACTGTGTGGATCAGTGTTTATTTGTACCTGAGTCCATCTGCTCTATGTGTAATGTGCTTGTTTGTATCTAAGTCAGTCTGCTCTGTGTGGATCAGTGTTTACTTGTATCTGAGTCAGTCTGCTCTGTGTGGATCAGTGTTTACTTGTATCTGAGTCAGTCTGCTCTGTGTGTATCAGTGTTTGTTTGTATCTCAGTCAGTCTGCACTGTGTGTATCAGTGTTTATTTGTACCTGAGTCAGTCTGCTCTGTGTGGATCAGTGTTTACTTGTATCTGAGTCACTCTGCTCTGTTTATATCAGTATTTATTTGTACCTGAGTCAGTCTGCTCTGTGTGTATCAGTATTTACTTGTACCTGTGTCAGTCTGCTCTGTGTGTATCAGTGTTTATTTGTACCTGAGTCAGTCTGCTCTGTGTGGATCAGTGTTTACTTGTATCTGAGTCACTCTGCTCTGTGTGTATCAGTATTTATTTGTACCTGAGTCAGTCTGCTCTGTGTGTATCAGTATTTATTTGTACCTGAGTCAGTCTGCTCTGTGTGTATCAGTATTTATTTGTATCTGAGTCAGTCTGCTCTGTGTAGATCAGTGTTTATCTGTACCTGAGTCTGTCTGCTCTATGTGTAACGTGCTTAATTGCACCTGAGTCAGTCTGCTTTGTGTATATTAGTGTTTATTTGTACCTGAGTCAGTCTACTCTGTGTGGATCAGTGATTACTTGTATTTGAGTCAGTCTGCTTTGTGTGTGTATCAGTGTTTATCTGTATTTTAATCAGTCTGCTCTATGTGCACTGTGCTAATTTGTACCTAGCTAGACGTAAAATGGCACAGTGTTGATTCACCTGGTAAGACCTTTAATCTCCATGACTTAACTTGTGGAAAACGTACATCACTGTAACTAGAAAAAAATTACCATGTTAAGATGCGGGGCAACCTTGGCTTATACTACCTTGGTATGGAATGACACAATCCCTGCTTTGTCTGTCATTGCAGGTGTTGCTGAGTCTGCATCTTTGGCTGGGGGGTGTTTCTTTTTGTTTGTTGCACATCCCTTTGGTCATCAAAGAGTTAAATCAATAGCGAATTAGAAAAAAAATGTATTTGTTCCCTATGGGGCAGTTGGTTATCCCCAGACTTTCTCCACTTTCTATGTGACTATCACTCATTGCTTTCAATTCTCACTCCACTCTAATAGATAAATTAATTCTTAACTGCAAAGAAATGGGTATGCAACCTCTCAGGAATCCAATGAGGTTAATTACATGAAAATAAAACTGGCCTGGAACCTTGCAATACTCAACCTGCAATTTTCATCTAGTTTCCATTCTTAACTCCTTTCTACCTAAGTCTTTTCTTCTGCCCAAATATAAATGTTTTGATATCTGCCCTTCCACCTGCTCCATAATGCATAATTGAGATCTCATTAATTGTATGGGTGAATGATGGTCTCTGGATCTATACTGATGCATAATCAAATCCTCCTCAGAGAATTATTGCACTGTCACTAAGGCCTGGATGCTGCCCCTGTACTTGAAGTGACCTTTCAGTTATTGCAGCAGACAGACATACTAAGCCTTCAGGTTATGGAAAGAAAATTGTATTTTAAAGCCTTGAACTGTACAGGATATGGTGGGGGGAGGGGGCGGGGGCACATGTGCTCAGGAACTAGGAACAGGTCAGGGCAACATGAAGCCCCCCCAGCTGGTGCATGATCAGGGGTGGGCAATGTATGGCCCTCCAGCTGATACCATATTACAACTCACATCATACCCCACCAGACAACAGCTGGAAGGGATGATGGGAGTTGTAGTCTGAAAGCAGCTGGAGGGTTTCATGCCCACTCTTGACATAGATCCTCAGCTCTCCTTGTATACATTTTCATATCTCAGCCAACACTCATGTTCCAAAACTGGTTATTTGGAATAGCTGGATTGGAGGCAATAGCTGGCACATATCACACTAATACAGCTCTAACTGGTTTTGCTCCAGATAATAATAATCAGCCTACAACTGATGTCAGGAAGAGCTCCAAGAATGGATGGGTGCCAGCTGGTTGAACCCAGAAAAGGACTCAGGTTGAAACCCTTTCACACAACAATATCTCCTCTACATCAAAGAGTTGCCTTTGATCTTGGGGGTTCACATCTGTTGAAATTGGAATGAGCGCAAAATCTTAGACTTAACATAGACTGTGGGCTGGCAACATTAGTATCAACTGTGATCTTCATTTTTCAGCTGAGGAAGATAAAGCACCTGATACCTTCAGAAGACTTCCCCAAATTGGTTCATGCTTTTAATCCTCAGGATTGGACTACTTCCATATAAAGAGCTACACAGACTACAAATGATGCAGAATGTTGCAGCTAATATACGTACAAACCACTGTTGTCCTGTCAGATAACCCCTGTCCTTTGTTATCTAAAATGACTGCTTGTGAAATATCACGTACACTCCAAGCTTGGTTTACTGATATACATCATCTAGAGAACTGGGCCCCAGCTACTCGAAGGAGCTCCTCATTTCCTATCTTCCAACTTGCCCACTGTGATCTGCTAGTGGAAATATTATATTAGTCCACAGAATCTTCCTATATACTTTTGGGTCCAAGCCTTCATGTTTGCAGAGTGAACATATTAGAACTCTCTGTCACTCACCATTAGAGACTACTCCACTTTAGGTTAAGCCTCAGCTCTGTCCAAAACGTTGACTAAATCAAGTTGGACCTGATGATGCTTTGTCAAAGTCCTATGTGAGTTTCTTACTCCCTGTACTACATGTATTATCATGTTGGAATACACCCAGGGTGTTAGCTTGTAAGGAGAGAAAGAGAGAGAATGTGCGCATGTTTAGATAAAGCTAAAAGTTATTACATTTCAAAATGCTTTATGTCATTTGTTTTAATTAAGCTGCAGGATTCCATTGTGGTTCTAAGGTAGTATTGTTCCTGTTACTTATGGAGAAGTGTAGTCACTCATTACACATCTATTGAGTGCATTATACAAAAAAAGTATTTTGGACTCTAGTTGAAGCAGCTCCTAATACTTTGATTAAAAATATGTTTCATCTATAACAACATTTAAAGAAAATTTATTTAAATATATATTTATATAAACTAATCAAGGTGCCCTATTCCTGTCTGTAAGTGCAGATCTTATGTTAACACACTTGCAGTTCACATCAGTTGTGGGTAGTAGGCATGTTGTCCTGATTGTATATTAAAAAGTCAGAGACGCTCATCTAGGAAGGAACCTGCAATGCAAATTTGCAGGCTCTATAAGAATGGTATCCTACCGAGGATGCAGTCTCTTTTCGCCCACTAGTGCCTTACACAGAGGCATATCATACTGGTCCTGCCATAACAGGAGTCCAACCAGGAAATGCCAGGCAATTCTTCTCTGACCAAGTGAAGCAGCCAACCACAGATGTACATTTCAGCCTTGTTGGGCCTCAACAGAGTGGTGCAGTCAATCTCTCTAAGCACTGTGAGCAAGGGGTCCAATGCTGGACTCTCTTTGACAGAGAGAAAATATTCTAAAGCATATCATTTTGGCACTGCCATTATAGCAGTCCAAACTCAAAATGCCAAGCAATGCTACTCTGAGCAAGAGAAGCAACCAACAACATACATTTCAGGCTTGTGGGGCCTTATCAGTGTGGCACAGCTGATCTCTCTAAACACTGTGAGCAAGGGTTCCAATGCTTGATTCCCCCTATTACCCTTGGGGTGACTAATCCCAAGGATAATTTGCATATGTATATTAAAAAGTCAATGACGCTCAACTAGGAACGAACTGCAGTGCAAATTTGCAGGCTCTATAGGAATGGTATCTTACCCAAGGTGCAGTCTCTTTTAGCCTACTAGTGCCTTTCACAGAAAGGAAATATCCTAAAGCATATCATATTGGTCCTGCCATTACAGCAGTCCAACCATGAAATACCAGGCAATTCCTCTCTGAGTTAAGTGTCTCTGACTTCCACTTTACATATCCAAATTACCCTTGAGATTTGTCATCTCAGGGGAAATAGGGGACTGCAGCACTGGACCCCTTGCTCACAGTGCCTAGAAATATCAGCTTCATCTCAGTGATGAGGCCTAACAAGGCTGAAACATATGTCTGTGGCTGGCTGCTTCTCTTGTTCAGAGAGGAATTGCCTGGCATTTTGTAGTTAGACTGTTGTTATGGCAGGACCAATATGATATGCTTTAGGACATTTCCTCTCTGTAAAAGGCACTAGTGGTCTAAAAGAGACTGCACCCTGGGTAGGACACCCTTCCTAGAGAGCCTGCAAATTTGTGTTGCAGGCTCATTCCTAGTTGAGCGTCTCTGACTTCCACTTTACATGTTGTCCTGATTGGACAGTTACATAACCTCTTGCCACTTTGAGAGAGACTAACAGGTTGAAAGGGGGAAGGGAGAGCGAGAGAGATGTGGAGGGACAGATCATTGTTAAGAGATGGGAGGTGCAAAGGAGGAAGATGGGAGATAGAAGATGCATTTTAGATAGGGAAAGGAAAGCAGATAATAACTTCAATCTAAAAATAGTCACCGTTAAAGGACTAAAGGCATGTGCAATGCATTGTAAAGCAATACATTACACACAGCAATGGTATTTAAAGGGTCAAGATACTTACAACGACACCCCACTCTGGACTTTAAGAAATCTGGTGCAACTGTACAAAGGGAGATTTTAATAATTTTAGCACCATAGTCTGTTTTGTACTTACGTCACCACTTTTCAATATATAATTATTCAATAATAATTTTTTTCGAGGACAGAATTAACTACAAGGGTACTAGTGATGTCTCCAACATATTGGAGTCATTTCTATCATACAAGGGTTTAAAAATCCTTGGACTCTCTTTTTCTCACATCTTGATAGTTAAGAGTTAATATGCTTCAATCACTGTTTATAAATGCATGTTCTCATTGAGTAATAGTAGAATTATCTTTAGTGCTGGAACAGACGTTATTTTTCTGCATCTAAAAATGTCCTTGTATCTATGCAAATAAAAGCCTATTTGTGGATCGTTAGGGACCGACGCTTGGAGAATTAGTTCTTCTCGTTAAGCAGACCTTTATCTCTTTGTGGGGGATGTTTCCTGATTAGAATTTTATTTTAAACACGCTTGGCTACTTACATTCTTGTATAAACTCTTATTTAGAAAAGATTTTTCCTTTTTATTTTTCTTTTTTTAAACAGCTTGAGACCAAAACTTGAGCAGATGGAATCCTGCCTGAAGGAACTTGGAACGTTATCAGAAAATACTCACAGCCAAGAGATAGGCCAATTTGAGCCAACATATGCCAAAGTGGACAGTAATGTTGACTTTCATGTGGTTTTACAAGGATTGGCGCCAAAGATTATAGTAAAACAACAATGATCTTGCAAACCCAAACTTTAACAGGGGTTTCTATACAGTTTTTGTCTGTCTCTGGATCTCTGGGGAACAAAGTATGTTAACGTAATATTTGGTAGCATCATCGGGCAGGCTGGTAGCACTGTAATTTTAGGGGAAAGTTAAGGTGGCAGTAAAGGATCAATAGAATACTCTTTTGAATGGTTGTCAGTGTACTTGTTGTGTGCCCTGCAGAACATAGACTTTTGTAGGGCTGGGTGACATCAGCACTTCATTTGGCACTCATGGGAATTTTTTCTCCTCTCCACAGAAGCCAAAGAATTGGACACCGCTTTAGCATTCGGGAGGTTAAAAGCCCCATTAAAAGCAATTGGTATTTTAGGACTTTTCATTTGCTCCCTACGGTACATTTGGGTTCCTACAGAAGTACATCACATTTTTTCCTAGTACATCAGCCTCACCATTTTTGCTTCCTCAACTCATTTTAACATATCTTCCACTTCAACCAAGATCCCATCTAGGATTTCTTACTCGCATCCTGAGGATGTTTGCGTCTAGGCATCTCAAACCTGTCATGATGGTATCTGACCTGAAGGCTTACTTCTTGATGGAGGTCAGTAAGATGAAGTCCTGTAACATTATGCCCTTTGTATCCCTCTCACACAGTGTCTGTCTAGTGTGTAATCACAATTTTGTGGCAGTTACTGCACAATCACCTGTTAGTGCAGAAATACAGGAAGTAAGTGTTGGAAAAATGTGCAGTCACCAGGGAGCACTGAAGGTGTGAAAGCAACAGGTGCTTGCACGGGTAGTGTGCAATCTACTCCATTTGGTGCCAAATTCTCTTGTAAAAAGCACCAGATGCAATCCAACAATGCATGTTTTTAACTCTCTGCATGGACCATAATTACCTGCTATTAGGTTACAACCTCAAAAACAATACATTACAACTAAACTATTAATGGATCCCACAGGTATGGCACAGGCCTTCACAGCTATGATCCAGCAGCTGGAATGGCTGACTCATATGATGCTGGATATGACATAGATATATTCTCTCCTTAATTCCCAGATGTCAGACCTAGAGCTCATGTCGCTTCTGCTTGACTTCATCTTCTGCTCTTTCAGTGTCTGCTCCTGTGTTTGGAGACAAATGGACAGTATCTTCCCTGAATACCAACTTCTTCTTCCAGAACAGTCCAAAGGGAAAGATCTCATTTATGATCCTTCATTAACATCTGCTGCTCTGTTTTCTCCCTCATACTGCAAACTTACACTACATTTGAAGTGAAAATATGCACTGTTATCTTACTCCCTGGGAAAAAAAACAGCCACCTGGGCATATTGTCTTTTAGGGAACAACAACAACCTTATACAGAATTTTCCAGTTTTCCTGCAGGATGCAATTTTTTTTTTTTTGCAGAGGACATCCATTGAGGATCATCAGAGTCAGCAATTCATTCCTAACGCCAGGATAGGTGACCCATGTCAGAGTATGACCTTAGTATGTTCTGGAGTTCCATTGCTGGGCCAGTTACACCTAATGGAATTATAAAGTGCTCAGGGATCTTATCCAATAGTATCAAAGATTTTATTTCTCCTTTTTCTCCTTGGTCTATTCCTCCTTCTTCTAGTCCTCCTTCTTCTGCTTCTGAGGGAGTGGCCCCATCGGTTCTTGAACACATGGAAATTGAACTAGTATGTCATTCCCTGTTTGCTCTGGAAAACAGCCACAGAAGAAAAGTAAACCATAGCCTTTATTGTGATAGCCATTTCCTGTCCTCTTTTTCCCTGGTTTAGTACCAGTGAGTACCCTTCTCAGCCTAAGCTTAACCCAGCTCTTCTTCTGCAGAGGGTTTACAAAAGCCTTCCTGGCCATCACTGAGGTAACATCATCATCGACTTTCATCTGGCTACTCAGTATGAAGTTCCACTGATTGAGTAAATGACCCATATCAATATTTGAACTATTGACAGGTCCACCATCTTTTCAGGACCACTTACTTCATCTGGTCACTCAGAATTGATCATCAAGAACAACCATATTGCTATGAAGCCACTTCTCCACTTTTTATGGGACTTCCACGGCTCCATACTCAAACCCCTCATATTGACTGGGCAACAGGGGAAACTGTCAAAATCAGTGCTGTGCCTAGGTGCCAGACAGTGTAGTATATTAATAACCTTTCAAGCAGACAGCACCCAAAATAACTTTTTTATAGTGACGTGACGGATGATTTTATGATAAATATGAAATCACCTTTTTTCACTAACAATTTTTTTTAGAAAGACATTAACTAATAAATATCTGTACATTTGTACCTGTCTTCTTCTACTTTTTCCTCATATATGTGAGAAATGGGGAAACTGAGGTAAAGAAAAGGTGTGATAGTAGGTCCCAGTTTTTCCGAGCTCTCAGTGCAGACTGGAAGAGAAAGATGTAGTGAAAAAAGAGTCAGAATAGAGAGTAGAAGGGAAAGGGAAGAGAGAAAAGCATGGAAGAGAGAGAGACAAGGAGAAAAGAAGATTCAGAATAGATAATAGAAGGGAAAGGGGAGAGAGGAAGATGGAAGAGCGAGAAATGCAGAGACAGTGGGGTATGAAGGAGGAGGGGATAAAGAGAGAGAGAGACACACACACAGAAGCATAGCAAGAGGAAACAGGGTGAAGTATCTTATATAATAATTCGCTAAAACGTATGTGACAAAGCAGTCATGCACAGTAGAGACTGCCCGTGATGAGGCCGATACAGAGTGGGATGCTCCGAAGGGGTGTCCAGCTCTGCATCAGTCGCGACGCAGACAGTCTCTACTGTGCATGACTGCCCCACGACCGGCTGGCAGTGGCACTGTGGCCCGTGTAATGGGCTCTTCAACTAGTAGGGATATAAAAGGCCTGATTTGTAAGAGTATGGCAAATAAATGTAACCCTTTGATTGCCAGAACACTGTACAACAGGTTACTTTGCAATGTGTTGCATATGCCTATTGCAAATAAAATTCTCAACACTTCTGGGAGGAAAAAGCACTTTAACTTGTATCCACTATTCTGTTCCCCACAAACAAAAACACTGTTTTTATTTTCATTTTCATGTTTTTATTTTTTTGGTGGGGGAAGCAGGAATAACTTAATAAATTATCTTCCACCTCTTCTACCAATATTGTGAAAAAGGCAGTCGTGACTGGAGACATTATTAGATCTTGTGAATTCTGAAATCCTGGGGTTTAGACCCTCTTGTTTTCCTGCTGTGTTATTCCTTGTATCTGTC
The DNA here is from genome assembly GCA_037306005.1 of Rhinophrynus dorsalis. Classification (NCBI taxonomy): domain Eukaryota; kingdom Metazoa; phylum Chordata; class Amphibia; order Anura; family Rhinophrynidae; genus Rhinophrynus; species Rhinophrynus dorsalis. Next base: position 23,649,376 of record CM074726.1, on the reverse strand, counting down.
TGCAGCTCACATTAACCCAGTGATCAAAGCCTTTCTGCCCCTAGCCTGGAGGACACAAACGTACCGTAAGATGGCGCTATAGAAAAAGAATATGCATTTTTTCTATTTCCATCCCACTGAAAAGTACTAAAAATGTCTGAAATCCAAGGAATGTCCTACTGTATTCTTTAGCAGTTCCTCTTCTGAAAGGAATAACACCACAGTGGAAAGAGATAACATTACATATTCTTCAAATATGTTCTTCATTTATTAAAATGTCTGTAACAACTACAGATGTGAAGAGACGGTAGACAAGGCTTACCAGTTTGGAAAGAAGACAACCCAATGCATCAAATGAGGGGCCATTTGCTTTTCTAGCTCTAGTCTGGCACTCACAAATGTTTCCAGAAAATGGTTCTATAAGGACAAAAATATAAATTTTTTGCATATCTATCCCTTCAAGGTACTGAAATATTTGAAAAACTGTGTTCATTGGCATCTCCTGTCCTGAGAAATATAAGACCCCCATTGGTAAGAGCTGTACCACAGGGTTGCCAGAAGCACATAACTACCCTTACAACATCTGTCATTTTTCTTATATTCTTCAAATGTGACCTTTCTGGCTGGCTGTAACAAAAAATATGCAGAACACGTAGACAAGCCTTACCATTTTGGAAAAAGGACAACCCACTGCATGAAACAAGAGGACATTTGCCTTCTTACCCCAAGGGTGGTGTACACAAATGTTTCCTGAAGGTGGCACTATAGGAAAAATGTATATTTTAACATTTCCCCCACTTCAATGATACCAAAACCTTTTAAAACAACCATGGAATTTTCATATTAAGTACCTACTTACAGCTAAATAAAATGGTTCGTATGATGTAACATGCCTCAGAGGTTACCAACAGCACTAAACTACATCTATCATTTTTATTTTCTAAGACCCCCATTGGTAAGAGCTGTACCACAGGGTTGCCAGAAGCACATAACTACCCTTACAACATCTGTCATTTTTCTTATATTCTTCAAATGTGACCTTTCTGGCTGGCTGTAACAAAAAATATGCAGAACACGTAGACAAGCCTTACCATTTTGGAAAAAGGACAACCCACTGCATGAAACAAGAGGACATTTGCCTTCTTACCCCAAGGGTGGTGTACACAAATGTTTCCTGAAGGTGGCACTATAGGAAAAATGTATATTTTAACATTTCCCCCACTTCAATGATACCAAAACCTTTTAAAACAACCATGGAATTTTCATATTAAGTACCTACTTACAGCTAAATAAAATGGTTCGTATGATGTAACATGCCTCAGAGGTTACCAACAGCACTAAACTACATCTATCATTTTTATTTTCTAATTTTACCTCCCTGCATTAAAATGGTGATATCGATCACAGGTATTTGGGAAAATATAGACAAGGCATACTGTTTTGGAAAGTAGACAACCAGATGCAGCAAATAAGGGGTCACTTGCCTATTTACTCATAGGCTAGTAAACACAAATGTTTCCAGTAAGTGGCACTACAGGAAAACAAAATTTAAATGTATTGATATTTCCACCACTTGAAATATGCTAACAATTTTGAAAATCATGCAATTTCCTACAGAATTCAGCACCTGCTGCAAACCCGAGAAAAATGGTACTCTAGAAGACAAAGTTCGCAGATATGGACATATCTGGGCACTCTCAAAATGAGCTGACCCTAAGATCTTTGACATACGTATTAACCTTTGAAGATCCCCTGAATGTAGATTTCAGGAGATCTATCATTGCTTGCTATAACCAGGAGGTGCTCTTATCAGTCCCCAAGGAACTCTTATGCTGTAACTTAGAGATATTACTGCCTGAAGATACAAAGGACAAGCAGGTGTCTCCCTCTGTCTTTCTGTTAGAAATGGCAACAGTATAGGGACTATATAAGCAGCTATTTGGAGCAGATGAAATAAAAGTTAACACTTGACTCTCTCACTCTGCAAATTGAGCCCTTCACCCTGAGTCTCAGAGTCAAACCCTGAGCGTTACCGGGAGTGACCATAGGAACATATGAACATTCACCTTGATTTAAATGTGGCTTTTAACCAATTGAATGCAAGAGGTTTCCAGTGCATTGCAAAACAATGTGATGGAGACCTCTCTAGTATTTAAAGGGTTAAAGCCTCTTATGAATCAGTGGGAAGTTTGGGGGATTATTATTTGTCCCCGATGTTGCAGTTGGCTTGCTATGAATTTTCTTATCTTTGCCATTTATCACCCCCAGTATATTACAGTTACATAACACATACAAGCAGATAATTAAAGGCAAGAAAGTGTGAATCGAGTCTGAAAAGTTGTACTCAGGGTCATGTACTGTATCTCTCTTCTTATTTGAAGGCTAAAATTATTTTTATTTGTGTTTCCTTAGTATATATGTCAGCTTGATATTTTCACTAAATGCACTGCTTCTTAACCCTTTGAATGCCAGTGTGTTGTGAATTCCTCTGGCGCTCAAATATTTAACCTTTTGAATGCAAGGAGGGGTATGCAATGCATTGCAAAGCAATGTGTTGTGAACCCCTCTGGCACTCAAAGGGTTAGAAGGTGATTATATATTATGAAGGCTACTTGTTTAGGAGAAGACACAGTAACAATACTAAGCTGCAACGTGCAGACCCAAAGGAGCTCTGGTGATCTGTTTTGGGAGGGAGTGGGTTACAAAATGGCCACCAGTGAGAATGGGCTTAAATGGATAGTAATAAGTCAATAAAACTTTAGCTCTAATTATTCTTTATATTTTTTTAACATGTTGCTCTCTGTAGTTACTTATAGATTTGTAGATCAAACGCTATTCAAGAGAAAAAGATTCCCCTCCTGCACCTATCATGCTGCCTCTCTGTCTGGTCCAGAGAAGTGAGGGTCAATCTTCACACAGTAAGTATAAGAAAAACCCTGCCCCCCTTAACAAAGGAGGGCAGAATTTTCCTTTTCTGCTTGCTGAAGATTGTCCCTCACTGCTCTCCATCCAGATCACAAAAACAAAAGAGAGTGAGGTACACACACTAAGAAAGAACAAAATAAAGTGCTCTGTTCAAGGCATGGCAGCTGCACAAATCATGTCTTTTGCTGCCACGTGCCAAGAGAAGAAATTTCCATGAGAGAAAGAGCACAACCCCAGACGTACATTTCGGTCAATGCAGCCAGGGCCGGATTTGCAATAAGGCAGAGTAGGCATCTGCCTACAGGCGCACCACACAGAGGGGCGCCTGTAATTGGGATTGCTTTTTTAAATTGTATTATTATTTTTTTTTTAAAATTAGCCCTCAAATTGCCTACCCCCCCCCCCCCCCCATTGTCTGTTTCCTACCTCCCTGGCAGGAGATCTGTCATCTGTGCCTCCTTGGCACATTACTGTAAGTGCTGAGCTCCCTCATCGGCTCTTTAGGAATGCAGAGCGCTGGGAGATGACATCATCTCCCAGCGCTCTGCATTCCTGAATAGGAGACCGTGCAGGAGCTCCAGCAGCTACAGGACTGTGCCAAAGGAGGCACAGATGACAGATCTCCTGCCAGGGAGATAGGAAAAGGACAACGAGGGGAGGTAGGAAACGGACAATGGGGGGTAGGCAATGTGAGGGCAACATGGAGATGGTGGGGGCAATATGGAGATGGTGGGGGCAATGTGGAGCTGATGGGGGGCACTGTGAGGGCAATGTGGAGCTGATGAGGGCAATGTGGAGCTAATGGGGGGAAAGTTGGAGCCGATGGAGGGCAATATGGAGATGGTGGGGGTGATGGGAGGCAAGTTGGAGCTGATGGGGGGCAATGCAAGGACAATATGGAGATGGTGGCGGAAATGTGGAGCTGATGGGGGGCAAGTTGGAGATGGTGGAGGCAATGTAATGGCAATGTGGAGCTGATGGGGGGCAAGTTGGAGCTGATGGGGGAAATGTGAGGGCAATATGGAGATGATGGGGGCAATATGGAGATTAGGAGCATTGTGAAGTTGTCCAGTGGAGATGGCCAAGGGGGGGCACTTCTAATTTCTGTGCCTACAGGCTCCTGAGATGTAAATCCGGCCCTGGGTGCAGCTCATTCCCTCTAGACACATGGAAGCAAGGGCCCATTCCTGGGATACCCTTCCACTTAAGGAGACTACAAAAACAAAACAGTGTGACAAACGCCCACTGAGAAAGAGCAAAACAAAGTGTTTTATACAAGGCATGGTAGCCTCTCATGTCTTGCTCTAATCAAGTTTTTCACTCACATGTGCCATTGCAGAGAGGTAACTTCCATATTCATATCAGACTACTCCCAACCTCTGGCAGTCCAGCTATGAAATGTCAGGCAAATCCTCTCTGTACGAGAGAAACAGCACAACCCTAGACATACATTTCGATATATGTGGACATTGTCGGCGGGGTACAGCTGATTCCCTCTAGAGAGGTGGAAGCAAGGACCCATGCCTGGGATGCCCTTCATCTTAGGGAGACTACAAAAGCAAAAGTGTGTGACAAATACACATCAAGAAAGAACAAAATAAAGTGTTTTGCTCAAAGCACGTTAGCCTCTCAGGTTCTGCTCTAGTGACATTTTTCACACCCATGTGAAATTGCACAGAAAAAATTTCTATATTCATATCAGACTGCTCCACCCTCTCATGCAGTTCAGGTCCATAACTTCAGGCAAGTCCTCTCTGTATGAGGAAAAACAGCACTACCACACATGCATGTTTAGGTCTATGTAAACCTCATCAGTGATGTGCAGCTGATTCCCTCTAGGCATATGGAAGCAAAGGTCCATGCCTGGGATGACATTCTACTTAGGGAGAATTCAGACACAAAAGAGTGTGATGAACATGCATCAAGAAAGAACAAAATAAAGTGTTTTGCTCAAAGCATGATAGCCTTTCAGGTGCTACTCTAGTCACAGTTTTCACTGGCATGTGCCATTGCAGAGAGAACATTTCCATATTCATATCAGACTGATCCTTCCCTCTGGAAGTCCTGCTTCGAAATACCAGGTAAATCCTCTCTGCACAAGAAAACCAGCACAGGTCTCTGTGGATATCATCAGTGGGCTGCAACTGATTTCCTCTAGGCACACGGAAGCAAGTGCCCATGCCTGGAATGCCCTTCCACTTAGGAAGACTACAAAAGCAAAAGACTGTGACAAACACACACCAGGAAAGAACAAAATAAAGTGCTTTGTTCAAAGCATGGTAGCCTCTCACGTGCTGCTTACATCATGTTTTTCACTACCATGTACCATTGCCGAGAGAAAATTTCCATATTCACATCAGACAGTCCAGCTCCGCAATAGCAGGCAAATTCTCTGCACGAGAAAAACAGCGCAACCCCAGACATACATTTGGATCTATGTGGACCTCATCAGTGGGATGTAGCTGATTACCTCTATGCATATGGAAGCAAGGGCCCATGCCTGGGATGCCCTTCCACTTAGGGAGACTACAAAAACATAGGAATGTGATGAACACATACCAAGAATGAACAAAATAAAGTGTTTTGTTCAAGACAAAGTAGCCTCTCAGGTGCTACTCAAGTCACATTTTTTACTCTCGTTTGCCATTGCAGAGAGAAAATTTCCATATTCATATCAGACTGCTCCCTCCCTCCAGAAGTCATGATCCAAAATGCAAGGCAAATCCTCTCTGCGTGAGAGAAACAGCACAACCGCAGAGATACATTTCGGTCTCTGTGGATATCATCAGTGCTTACATCATGCTTTTCACTCCCATGTACCATTGCCAAGAGAAAATGTCCATATTCATATCAGACTAATCCCACCCTTAGACAGTCCAACTCCAAAATGCCAGGAAAATTCTCTCTATACAAGAAAAAGCAGCACAACCCTAGACATACATTTGAATCTATGTGGACCTCAGTGGGGCACAGCTGATTCCCTCTAGGCACATGGAAGCAAGGGCCTATGCCTGGGATGCCCTTTCACTTAGGGAGACTACAAAAACAAAAGATTGTGATGAACGCACACCAAGACAGAACAAAATAGAGCATTTTGTTCAAGGCATACTAGCCTCTCAGGTGCTGCTTGAGTTACATTTTTCACTCCCATGTACCATTGCAGAAAGGAACGTTCCATATTCATATCAGGCTGATCCCACCCTCAGGCAGTCTAGGTCCAAAATGTCAGGCAAATCTTCTCTGCACAAGAGAAACAGCACAACACCAGAGATATAAAAAAAAAAAAAAAAAAAAAAAAAAAAAAAAAAAATATTTATTTTGACATGGAAAATATAATACACCATTTCTGTATACAGTAATGCTTTTCAATACAGAGTGCATTCATACATTTAATATAATAACATTCTTAATACCTGCAACGCAGTGCAGTTTGGCAGCACACAGGTACATTTGAACTTTATTGTAACATAACTTTATTGAACTCAACACTTGTACTTTATTTCACTGTATTAAAGTCTGTATAGGCATTCGCCTGGGGGATTGGGTGTATGTGTCGGGGGTGGGATATGGGACATGGGTCAGGGTTGGGCAGGAGGCCGAGGGGAGCTGACAGTGATATTGAGCCATTGGAGGGGATGCTAGTCCTCTTCTTCAGGGCTGTCCAAGATGGTATAGTCTCTTAGCAGGCGGTGGATCAGTCTGCGACAGTCCTGTGTTGTCACCTGACGATTTCTTGCAAACCACAGAGCTTCTTTGACACAGCACATGATGCGCCAGGCTTCCTGGATAGCACCATATGAGTGTGTCCCTGGAAATAGTCCATACAGTACCCAGACAAGTGTCTCTTTGGAACAGAGTCTTTGAGTACATTTTCCAGGTCATTCAACAGAGCTTGAGCAAAGTGGCACTGCCAAAAAATATGCAGGGTAGTTTCTTCTGCCACACATCCTCTAGGGCAGTGTCTATACCTTCATAGGTTCCTTGCATGCATGAATTACCTGAGAGGCAGACCCCCCTGAATGCCCAGTACAGTGTTCTTGTGTAGACTTGTGTACGGGCAAAATTTTCGGTAAAATTCTAATTTGGACGAATTTTTTTTTTTCTAATTCGGATGATCTTAATTTCGGACCGGGCCTATTCGATTCGGACGAAATTCTGATCCATTCCGAATTATTCGGCCGAATTTAACATGGGTTAAATTATAGCAGTGCGCCTCCGTGCACGCTGCTATCATTATTTGCAGACAGGGTGTGCATTTAGAAAAAGATCCATCCCAAAAACGGACATTGTCGTACATTGAAAGTCTGTGCATGTCACCTCTACTCTAGCATGGGATGCCAGTCACAATGCAAACGTCGAACATCGAAAAAACCCATGCCTGTCATTCAATTTAGCATATGTTTGAACATTGAAACCTCATGCCTGTCATTCAATTTAGCATATGTTCGACATCGAAAACCCATGCCTGTCACATCCTACTCAACATAAGTGGTCGACTCGAACATGGACAAACTACATGTCACATTCTATGTTAGTACATGGGTAAAGATTAAGGTTTCATTTTCTGGTACCAGCCTCCTACCCTACTGTCCCTCTTTAGTACCCAAATTCCTCTCTCGCGTTTTCCTATCCTGATTTCCCCTCATATCAGATAACTCTATGTGTATATACATTGTAGAGTTTCATACTACATCAAGAATAAACATCAATGATTGTAATGTGATAGATGTAATGTGTTAACCCTTTGAGTGCCAGAGTGGTACGCAACGCATTGCAAAGCAATGCGTTGCGTACCACTCTGGCATTCAAAGGGTTAAAAAGAAAAATTGAGACATTCTGTTGTGAACAAACTGCAACACAGGACAGAAATAAAAAAAAATGCTTGACATCTATACTGAAGAGGGGTCCACAGCATTGTCTTAGTATAGCAATATCACCGTTTTCCGTGAGTGTGCAATACAGGGCTCTACGATAATTGCTGGGCATTTCCCAATGTCATAATCAGGGGATGATGGGAGTTGTATTCTAACTACTGTTAGGAAACACATAAGTGATGCACATTCATCTCCCACCTAGAAATTATTTACACACAAGGCAACTCCCCCAAGTAATACCTAGCCCCTTTCCAAGTGAAAGGACTTCCAGAAAGGCTTCAGATCTCTTAGTGACTCACCTGTTATTGCCAGTCAGCGGGACCCGGAGAGTAGGAGGGGGTGATGCTATGGCTGCACGGCACGGTGATCTTAGTTGGTCACTTGTCGCAATGTTGAAGCCAGCACCTTCTGGGTGGAGACACCTCACAGCAATCCTGTTCAGGACACATCATGCACTGTTGTGCACTCATACTAGGGATCCCAAATGTTTAGACTCATTTTGTACAGGGGGCACCCTCCTGTATTTGTAAAACCTCTCTAGCAAATCTGGGACGGTAGACCTATTTACTCAAGTCTTGACTTTAGGTGGGCGATAAACAATATAAAATAGGCATAATGTTTCACTATCACATAATTCACATCACTGAAGCAGCCAGCAGGCATCGCCACTGAGTGAGCATAGGGCTGCCCGGCACACAGTCACACTGATGGGATGGGACACCCTGCAACACAGAAATGGCGGAAGAGCACAAAATAAACATGCTATGGGACGGTAAATTGCCGCCCCTGTCAAAGTGCCGCCTGGGTCCATGGACCCACTGGGACCCATGTAAGGGCCGGCCCTGTATTCGAACAAATACCTAATATTTTTTTATATTTTGCACAGGAACAAATATTACTTGCTCTTGCAGTGGCAATAACTGGAACTAATGCTGGCTGCCTACCTATGCCTAGCCTAATGCTACCTGCCTGCCTACACGACAACTGTACACTCTCTAATCTCTTCTCTCTCTGAGCTCCAACAACCCAATGAGGAAATGCGGGCTGTCTGTCTGTGTGACTGTGTCATTAGTCCAACCCCCATCATGAAACGAAGAAGGCTATTCGAATACAGACAAAAGAGGGAAGTAGTGCATGAAACGGAGAATGGAATTGGACTAGAGACATGGAGGGAAAATTATGGAGGGAAAGTAATTGAGCACGCACAGGAAGTACAAAAAAGTCCTGGTCAAAAGTAGTCAAAACTTTTGGAAATGTGTTGATTGCCGAAACTTCCGAAAGTTTCGACGAATTTCGGACCTGGGCTGTTTGGAGTCGGATCATTTTTTCCGAATGACCCTTGAGTTTCGGATTGGCCGAATGTCTCTGAATGACCCCATTTTCGACAAAATCCGAATGTCTCCGAATGAATTCGCACATGTCTATTCTTGTGTCTGTTGGTGAGTCTCCCTGATGACACATTGTGCCATACCATATTGGAAGTGGCAGCTGGGAGTCCTGAAATTGTCTCTATAATGTCTTTTGCTCTGATGAGCTTATATATGACCTTTGATGTTCTCAGTTCTGGTTTAACGGCCTCCAGTTGGTTCTCCCTCACAAATCTACCAACATCCTGATAGAAACAGGGGGTAGTCCAGTTGTAAGGGATGGAGCTGTCCCACCTGTCCCAACCGAGTCCCCTCCAAAGTGGTAGCAGGAAGAAACAGGACATGGCATTACCGGCAGATCCCTGGTCGCTCTCTCTTAAAGTCCTCTGCACACAGTTGCACACAAAGAAGGCCCGCAGCATGGTGGGGATGTGAGGCACCCCCTTTCCTCCTTTGTTGGGCTTCTTATACATAACTGCACACTTCACTCTGTCCATTTTGGAGCCCCAGATAAGTGAAACACTGCCCTTGCGATGGCTCTGCAAATTGTTGCCATGGGTGAGCAACCTTGGGCCATATACTGCAGAACTGGAAGGATTTTGTTTTGCAGCACCAGCATTTTTCCCTCTGTGGTGAAGTCCCTGAGGCTCCATAGTCCAAATTTCTGTCTGACTTTCGCTAGTCTTTCATCCCAACACTTCAGGGCCGCTCCTTTTCCACCAAACCAGACCCCCAGGATTTTGATGAAACCTGTCCTGATGGGGAAGGGGTCAGAAGCCAGATGCCACTCCCTGGAGAGCATGGTCTCTGACTTCCCGCAGGTGACCTTTGCGCCCGAAGCTTTGCCAAAGTCCTCTCATGTCTGGACGAGCTTTTTCACTGATTGCTGGTCAGTGCAGAAGATGGTTACATCGTCCATGTACAGCAAGCACTTTGCCGCCCGTCTTCCACGTATTTTTGCAATGATCTCCCTGATCCCTGGATTCTGTCTGATGCATTCAGCGAAGAGCTCTATACAACAGACAAAAAGGAGAGGTGAGAGAGGGCAACCTTGTCTGACCACAGAAAGCACTGGAAAGGGGTCAGTCTTCCAGTCGTTCACCAGCACCGTAATGAAAATGTCAAGGTACATTAGGTTAACATATGAACAAAACATTTTTCCCAGTCCAAATCTGCGCAGTGCCCTGCCCATGAATTCATGAGAGACACGGTCAAAGGCCTTCTCCTGATCAAGGCTGAACAGGGCCGCCATTATACGGAGGTCTCTGATATAGTGGACCATGTCTCTGATTAGGGCAAGGCTGAAGGGTACGGTTAATATACCTAAACCTGTATAGTATGCAAAGGGTTAAAATCACTGTTTAAATGTTGTAATATGAGCAAGAAGCTTCAGTCACTGTTTGTTATCTGCTATTCTGCAACCAGGAATGCCGCAGGTTTGGTCTGGGTGAACAATCTGACCAATGACCCTCTTTAGCCTGTTGGCTAGTACCTTGGCGAGGATCTTGTAGTCCACATTCAGGAGAGAGATGGGCCGCCAATTTTTAAGGTTGCATCTCTCTCCTTCTGTTTATACAAGATCGTGATCATCCCCTCCCTTAGCGTCGGGGGCACTCTGCCCTCCACCACCATCTCCTCGTATAGTTCAAGCAGGTCCGGGGCTTATGAAGTCCCACAGGTTTATATAAAATTAACCTGGGAGACCATCACAACCCGGGGTCCTGTCCGACTTGAAGGATCTGGCAGCAGAGAACAGCTCCTCCAACGCCAGGGGGGAGTCCATAGCTACTCTACCTGTGGGATCAACATAGTTAGTGATACCTGACAGGAACTTATCAGCTTGGTCTGTTTCTGTTTCTTTGTAGGAGTAGAAGTCTCTGTAGAAGTCTGTGACCACTTTCATGACCCTTGGATTCTGCCATCTCTATCCCTCAGTTCTGTCAGGGGAGTGTGTGCAGAGTGGAGATTCCTGAAAAAGAAAGAGTTACATTTCTCACCATATTCATATCAAATTGAACACACCTTCAGGCAGTCCAGCTGCAAAATGTCAAGCAAATCCTCTCTGCAAAAGAGAAACAGCACAATCCCAGACATATGTTTTGGCCTATGTGGTCCTCATCAGTTAGGTTCTGCCGATTCCCTCTAGACACATGGAAGCAAGGGCCCATGTCTGGGATGCCCTTCTACTTAGGGACACTACAAAAACAAAAGAGTGTGATGAAAGCACACCGAGAAAGAACAAAATAAAGTGTTTTGTTCAAGGCATGGTAGCCTCTCAGGTGCTGTTCAAGTCACGTTTTTCACTCCCATGTGCTACTGCAGAGAGATAATTTCCATATTCATATCAGACTGATCTCACCCTCATGCAGTCCAGCTCCAAAACGTTTGGCAAATTCTTTTTGCACGAGAGAAACAGCACAAGCCCAGACATACATTACGATCTATGTGGACCTCATCAGTTGGGTCTAGCTGCTTCCCTCTAGGCACATGGAAGTAAGGGCCCATGCCTGGGTGTGATGGAAGCACACCAAGAAAGAACAAAATAAAATGTTTTGTTCAAGTCATGGTAGCCTCTCAGGTGCTGCTTGAATCATGTTTTTCACTCCCAAGTGCTACTGAAAAGAGAAAATGTCCATGTCCATGTCCATCTGATGCCTCCCTCAAGTAGTCCAGCTCTGAAATGTCAAGCAAATCCTCTCTGCACAAGAGAAACAAACAACTCCAGATATACATTCAGTCTATATTGACCTCAGCAGTGGGGTGGAGCTGATTCCCTCTAGGCACATGGAAGCAGGGGCCTGTGACTGGGATGCCCTTCCACATAGGGAGACTACAAAAACAAAAGAGTGTGAAAAACTCACACTGAAAAAGAACAAAATAAAATACTTTGTTCAAGGCATGGTAGCCTCTCAGCTGCTGCTCCAGTCAAGTTTTTCACTACCATGTGCCACTGCAGACAGAAAATTTCCATATTCGTATCAGAGTGATCCTCTAGCATTTAAAGGGATAGTAATACTTTGTTTTAACTTTATTTTATTTTGTAGGCATTAAAAAACATGAATAATGATATAAGTCTTATCTCTCAAACCTTTATGGTTTGAGAGATATTCACAAGCAAAGTTTCCCCTCCCCGCCCCTTTTACCTAGTGTAAGCCATCTCTTCTCAGATGTGGAATGCAGTCCATAGACTGGACAGATAACAGCAGGGGACAATCTTCTTTATATGAAAACAATGAAGGCCCTGCCCCCCTTGACAAGCTTTTCAGGTTTTTCCCTTATCTTAATTAAAGATTGTCCCTCTCTGCAGTCTACCTGGGCACCTGCCTTCTGCTGTGGCTCAGGAGTGTTACATCAGTAAAAGGGGCGGGAGGGGGACACTTTGTCATTGAATTACTCCTGAGCTACAACTCTGACAGAACTGAAATAACACTCTCCAAAATCCAAATACTATGATGATTATTTAGAGCTGTTTCTATTATGAAACATTACTATCCCTTTAAAGTCAGTTAAAGTATTGTGGCTGGTGCCCAGTGCTCTTGTATTCACGAAGACTTATCTCAGTACAGTTGCAGACAATCCTAGACAATTATCAAAATGGCTCCTCTCTCAGAGCATATATAAGAATGGAGTTTAGGTCTCAGAAAACAAGTAGAAGTTTACAGATTGTAACAAGAAGTACAGAGAATGTAAGTGTACATCAAGCTTCCTTTAATGAGAGCTACATTTAATCAATGTAAAATATACTGAGTTTCTGTGTGTATATGTGTTTTAAAGGGGATTTCTCACCAAATTACAAGTAATGCTAATTAGTTAGAGCATTTAGTAAATAAGTTTAAAATGTTATTAATTTTTTTTTTAGAAAATGTTATTTTGCACAAAAATTAAGGTTTAAAGAGTGCCCAGCACCCTACTTCTGGCTTGCCACTCTACTTCTGATCCCATCCCACTACCCATCATCCTCCGATGAAGGAAGCTGTCTCTAAGCTGGAGCAGTCTCATTGGCTAGATATCGATCTCTGCCAATGAGATCGCTCCAGCTTAGAGACAGAAAGCCTTCATCATCAGAGGATGCTGGGTAGTGGGACGTAAGCAGAGGCAGAGCAGCAAGCTGCGGCAAGCCCGAAGCAGGGTGCTGGGGACTCTTGAAACCTTAATTTTTGTGCAAATAACGTTTTCTTAAAAAAATTAATAACATTTTAAACGTATTCACTAAATGATCTAACTAATGAGCATTACTTGTAAATATGTGAGAGAGCCCATTTAATAACTGTACACATTAGCCTTTAGAGTGCCAGAGGGGTATCCAGTGCATTGCTTCTCAGTGCGTTGGATACCCCTATGGCACGCAAATGGTTAACCCATATCTAAAGCTGATCTTGCCAACTCTTTGTTTCTTCCCATACTTCCCAATAACAACATGCTGCACAGAAACCAAGTGGCCTTCTTAACAGCTCAAGATGATACCATTCTGTTATAGATACTAACCCATATCAAGATTTATTAGAGTTGTTTATGAAAACATTTAATGAATATAACAGAAAGTTTGTAACCTTTATTGCAGTGGGTGCATGAATATGTTGCATGGTGGCCCAGTTTTCTCTCACCCTCTGTGATAACACGTGTTATATATAATTTTGACATAGCATACAGGTTAATCTGCAAGCAGGTAGTTATTAAAGAGCTATTATGACAGTGTAGGATACAAATCCTGTGGAACTGTAGTGAAGCCCTCTATATGGACTGGTATCAGTTCTCTGGTTAGGTTAACCATTGTTGGGTACTGAGAATGAATGCTGTGCCCAGTCTGGCTGTAGCCAATTAGGGAGAAGATCTAAACCACTGTGCCTGTCTCTGACTGGTCAGATAGATTAATATTGGATTGGAGGGATCTACTCACTGGTAGCAGAAGATCAAACAGTAGAACACAAGCGGCTTGCCGGAGCCTCTGATTTACATAAACCCTGTATGAATCCCTGTATAGTATATGAGAGTCGTAAAGCAGGATATGCAGGTTCCCGTCCTGCACTTACAGAACAACCAATACATCAGCTGCAAGATTTCTGTATACAAAGGACAAATGGCTGCATGTATACAGAAAAAGAGGAGTGTGATGTTTAGCTTTCTGTTTCCATCTGCTGCTTAGACGTATAGTGCTGTCCCCAGCTGTTTGGCATGCTCTGGATATTGTATTATATGGTACATCCATGAGCATGTCTTCATTTTGTTGGAATCCAAAAGGATGAAAGAAAGAATGTCAGGTTTGTCACATACAAGTGACTCAACAGTTATGGTGAATGACACATGCACTTAAAAAAAACCTTGCATGTTGAGTGTCTATCTATTTTTTAATTATTATTTATTCAATAATTTTTTTGCTTTATTACGCAAAGGTTTCTATAACTTGATAAAACTTCTGAGACATGACATTCTATGAGTTACTTTCAGCATACTGGAATTAAAGGGATAGTAATGTTCCATAATAAAAGCAGCTCTAATTAATCATCATAGTATTTGGACCTTGGAGAGTGTTATTTCAATTCTGTCAGAGTTGTAGTTCAAGAGTAATTCAATGACAAAGTCTCCCCCTCCTGCCCATTTTACTGATGTAACACTGTTCAGCCAGATCAGAAGGTTTGAGAGATAAGACTTATATCATTCTTCATGTTTCTTTAATGCCTACAAAATAAAATAAAGATGAAACAAAGTATTACTGTCCCTTTAGAGAGACAGTAATGTAAAAAAAAATCAAAATTTTGTATAGGATTGTTCAATTTATTTTGTTATAGCGCATAGCATATTTATAAACGTCTTTACCTTCATATTCTTTGTCATAGCTGATTTAAAAGATTCACCCTCCCACCCTTTTCCATCACATCATTCACAGTTCTCTCAGATCTGAAAGCCGGTCACTTGACTGGACTGACTGAGACAAGGGACAATATTGTGTGTGTTAGAATAAGGAAAACCCTGGCCTCCCCTTAACGAAGCGGGACAGGGTTTTCCTTATGCTGACACACTATTGTCCCTCAATGTGATCCCTCCGGACCGGATTTCTTATCTGATTGACGTAATGGAAAGGGGTGGAAGGGAGAATCCTTTAAATCAGTTTTGACAAAAAATATGAAGGTAAAGAGATTTAAAAATATGCTATACATTATAACAAATTAAACTGAACAATACAATACAGAGTCGTATTTTTTACATTACTATCTCTATAAGTTTGTGTTTTTTGTACATGTCTGTAGATGTTTCTGTGTGTATATACAAGTATCTTCATGTGTCTGTAGGTGTCTCTGTGTGTATTTACAAGTATCTTGCACATCTGTGCATGTCTCTGTACATGTCTCTGTGTGTATGTATGTGTGGTAGGTTACATTAATGCAGATTTAATAGAAAAGCAATCTGTGGCTGCAAGAACCAGAAAGCCAGAATTTTTCTTCAGTTCTCCAATAGTAGAACACTTGAGAGAGACCCACCTCCGTAAGTAAAACTGTAAGCAAGCTTAAAAGAACCTCCCGCCCACCCCATCCCCAGTTTTAGAATAGAGCCAGAAGGAAAAGGAAAGGTCAGCAAACCTTCTGAGTTTGCTATAGGGTTTCCAGGAAGCACATCGGAGAGAGAGAGAGAGAGAGATATAAAAAAACAATGGTAAAAATTAAGGAACAAGAGCTTGTAGAACTTCCTTCCTGGATTCTAGAAGATCTGTCTGGTTGTATTTAATGACGGTATGGATGCATCACAAGGTGGCAGCGCTACACTGCATTTTTCAGTCCAAGACTTGATTCGTAATCAGTTTGACAGGTTTCCCTTTCCTAGGACTTTCAGTGATTACAAAAAGACAAGGGCTTTGTCTAGAGGACTCAGTAATTTGAACATGGTGTTTAAGATATCAACTATAGTTAGATAATTTAGTTCTTCCTCCTTGTTAGATGGGTCAGGAGCAGGGCCGGTGCAAGGATTTTTGTACAGACAGGCGAAGGTGCATTTTGATGCCCCCCCCCCCGACCTTGCCACAGTCCCCTGTCCCCGCCCACATATTCACCTTCACAATGCTCCCTTCATCTCAACATTGCCCCTTTCACAATGCTCCCTTCATCTCCACAATGCCCCTTCCATAATGCCCCTTCATCTCCACAATGCCCCTTCCACAATGCTCCCTTCGTCTCAACATTGCCCCTTCCATAATGCCCCTTCATCTCCACAATGCCCCTTCCACAATGCTCCCTTCATCTACACATTGCCCCTTCCATAATGCCCCTTCATCTCCACATTGCCCCTTCATCTCCACAATGCCCCTTCCACATTGCCCCTTCCATAATGCCCCTTCATCTCCACATTTCTGCCCCTTCATCTCCACATTGCCCTTTCCATAATGCCCCTTCATCTCCACAATGCCCCTTCATCTCCACATTGCCCCTTCCATAATGCCCCTTCATCTCCACATTGCCCCTTGCATAATGCCCCTTCATCTCCACAATGCCCCTTGATCCCCTACCTTGAGTCCCTGGTGGTCAAGCCATAAGAGAGCTCTGTGCCTCCTTCGGCACAGAGATGAAGCTCCCAGCGCTGTTCTCAGTAATGCAGAGAGCACTGGGAGATGATGTCATATGAAAAGCAAAATCTACCTAACTGGAATTCAGGTATAGCTTGTAAAACCATTTTATCCTGATGAAAGATCAGATAAAGCAATCTGGGTTTTGATACTCTTCAGCCTGAGGATATAGCAGTTAGAAAAACAGTCTTGTGAGTAAAATGTTGGAGGGATACCAAAGTGATCTTTTTGCAAGACCTCTAGAACCAAGTTCAGATTCCAGGGAGATGTTGAATCCTTTTAGGCAGGAACCATGTGGATTACACCTTGCAAAAGTGTTCAGACCTCTGCGATGGCTGCTATTTTGCTACGAAAAAACACTGACAAATCTGAGACTTGAGCTTTCAGTGAACTGAGCTTCAGTGCTTTATCTAATCCTGCTTAAATAAAAGCCAGAAGGAGAGGCAATTTGAAAGTCTGAGAATCCAATTCTTGCTGTTCACAAACATTTACATATGTCTTCCTGACTTTATGATAGATCTGAGCAAAGACAGGCTTTCTGGCTTTCATTATAGTTTGAATGACTTTGTTAGATAACTCTTTAGGTTTTGATATTGTGGTGTCAAGCTCCATGCCATTAAGGTCAGACTGGCTGTGTTGAAATACAGAGTTGGACCCCAAGAGAGTTGATCTTTAAATACCAAATTTGTTATTGAATAATCCATCTAAGCATGGTACCATGCTCTAAATGGCCAAGCTAGAACTCTGGAGGAAAAATATATGACAGACTGTGATGCCAATGAACCCCATTGCATTGATTGCTGTGATTCTGGAAGCCATTAGATCTATATCTGGTAGATGTGAAGCCTGTTTGAGTTCCCGTTTACCTGGATCAATAGTTGTTCTACTTAGAGTCAGATTTCCAGTTTTCTACACCTGGAATGCAAATGGCTGATAGAACTGGAAGATGGCTTTCTTCATAGTATAGGATAGCTACCTCTAACCAAGATGTTTTGCTAATGGTTCTTCCTTAGTGATTTCTGTATGCTATTTTGTAGTATTGTTACATTGTATATGAATGAAATGCACCTTTAAGAGGGTTGTCCAAGTTGTAAGAACCGTGAGGACTGCTCATAGTTCCAATAAGCTGGTGGTCATTTCATTTTACTGCTTTGACCATAAACCCTGAATGGTTGCTTCCCAGTCCCTGAGGTTGCCATCTGTTGTGACAATTATTCAAGCAGGAAGAAAGAAGGCCATGCCTTTGTGTGAATTCTGATTGTTCAGCCTCCATTCCTTTAACTGTCATGACGCTTTGGACAGATGGATGTGATGATCCAATGACTGCCATTTGTAATTAGATGTGACATTCCGCAAAAGAAATAGTAGGAACCATGATATCCACATTATCTTCGTGTAGTTCCTGATTATGGGATTCTTTTTTGGAGAAGAGAGAGTATCCTTGGACTTGATTATTGATATCTTGCCTGAAGGCAGAACACTTTCTGATGAAGTGTGTAAATTTACAGACCTATAAACGTCATGTATTGCATTGGTTCTAGGTTTGTCCAGCTCAAGAATCCATCTGAAACTGTCTTCTACGTGTGCTTGGTTTGCAAGCACACGTAGAAAACCATTTTAGTGAAAGATTTATTTTTTATTAACGTGATCTCGGCTCTGCTGCAGAGCTGCTTGATGATCGTAAGACCGGATTTCCCTTCATTCAGCTACAACTCTGACTTCAGAGAAGGGGGAGGGAGGGGGGAACTTAAGGAGCTATTATCTCTCAAACCATAAAGGTTTGAGAGATGACCCTGGGGGCAATGCATTACTTTTTAATATGACTGCAATATAGGGATTAGTAATTATTAAGTATTACTATCCCTTTAAATAAGTTTTTATTGGGATCATTTGATTGTTGTGGTACAGACACATAAAAGGTATCCAAAATAGCCATGATGAGGAATTCCATTTTATCAGTGTCCTGTTCATCAAATGTATCTGGTTCAGACAGTGAAGAAGGTATGCCCTTCTCCTAGTTTTTGGAAGAAGTTTCCCCTTCAAAAGACATTTTGTTCTGGACTTGAAGAGCTACTGTCTTCCTTGCTGGATGAGGATGATTAGACATCCATTTACTCAGAATCTTGTCTGTAGTATCTGGTATAACATTATTAGATTTGGATAAGTTCTTAGACCAGTCATGTTTAATCTAACATGTTGCTAGTAAAGGCTGAACTGTGGAAGCATATATTAATATCATTGGAAAAGAAGCTAAAGAAAGAATGCAGGATTAAAGATTAAAGTCTGTTTTGTTTTGCACATTTTACAGGTGAAAAAGAAAATAATAGGGCTGGTTTTGCTTACTTTAGGGTTGGAGTCTACCTGATATGGTGATCCAATTCCACTTTAAGCAAGGTACCCTGTGATAGGCCCAGGTCAGAAAGATGTAAAGAGTATAGATGGAGAAAATGATAAGTTTCTCCTACACAACTTCCAGAGATGAAAAAGTCAAATAATAAGTATAGTATTAGCAGAAACCAAAAAAATGATATGCATGAATCCGTCTGGCAGAGAAAAAAAAGTTACTCTAGTGCTCCTAACTTGAAGAGCAGAGGCACCACTGAGAGAAGCATCATGTTTCTGTCACAGTGCCTTACCTAGGCCTGCACCATTTGACCGGCAGCAGGGGCCTGGACTGACACTCTGGCATCACTAGCCGTGTCTGGTTCCTTGCTACTGGCATCAGGAATCAGGCACTTGCCTGGACACCTGTTATAGGCCCAGTCTGGGGGACCTAATTGGTCCTACCTTCTCCTACTCCTTTATAAACCTCTCTGGGCCTGTGTATCATTACCCTTACGTTGTTGTTCAGTGCAGTTCTAGTTCCAGTTGTTCCTGTATCCTGTGTATGACCCTGTTTGTATAACTATCCATTCTGGTGCTGACCTGTGGCTCTGTCTGACCATTCTCTCTTTGCGCTCCATTTGTCTTAGACATTAAATCTGGTGAAGACCTATGGCTCTGGCTGACTACCCGCTCCGTGTATGACCCTGGCTTATCTGACTATCCATTCTGGTGCTGACCTGGGGCTGTGTCCTAGTATCCTCCCAGTGTTACCTACTCCTAGTGGACATCTTATTTGGTGCAGACCTGTGGCTCTGGCTGACTACCCGTTCCATGTATGAACCTGGATTGTCTGACTATCCTAGCTGGTGCTGACCTGTGGCTCTGTTGGTTCACTCCGTTGTGCGGCTCTGTTCCCCACAGACATCCATCCTGGTGCAGACCTGGGGCTCTGGCAGACTCCGACCTTACTAACAGCAGGCGTAAGTCAGTAGTCTCCATTGTTGCTATCTTTATTAGAGATGAGCTATTCCTAACTGACTGCAGGCATGAGTCAGTAGTTTCCATTGTTGCCATCCTTATTGGAGACAAGCTCTCCCTTACTGACTGTGGGCGTGAGTCAGTAGTCTCCCTTGTTGCTACGTTACGGGAAACTGTAGGTTCTGTGTTGTGTTTCACCTATTACCCTGAGACTACCAGTTGGCTTCAGCCTAGTCTCCAGCAGTTGTGGTTGACCCATCGGCAGGTTCCTATTTCTGATAGAATCTCTAGCCTCTCCAGTCACTCTCTGATTATGGTAGCGTGAGAGCATACCAAGATGCGAGAAACTTAGACTTCCTCCTAGGCAGTAAACATGTTGGCTCTGATAGGAGACAGTGTGCTAACTTAAGGTATAAGTAACTAAAACATCCAATGTCTTAAAGAAAGACTCATATGACATAATCTTGTTGTACTTGAAGTGAACCCATCCAGATATGTATGGAAGCATTCAGTGTGTTAGAAGGGCTCACGTAGCACTGAAAATAAAACATATGCAGATGTGAGTACCCAGTGTTTTAGAAGGATTCATACAGCATAAAAACACATTCGATTGGAGATAACACATTTGCAGATGTGCATGCTCAATACCTTAGAAGGACTCATATAGCAAAAAATGTATTGGAGATCAACATATGCAGATATGCAAGTACTCAGTGAATGAACAAGGCTTACATGATTAAAGTGATAGTAATGTTTCATAATAAAAGCAACTCTAATTAATCATCATAGTATTTGGACTTTGGTGAGAGTTCAATTCTGTCAGAGTTGTAGTTTAGGAGTAATTCAATGACAAAGTATCCCCCTCCCACCCCTTTTACTAATGTAACACTGCTTAGCCAGAGCAGAAGGGAGGTGCCCAGGTAGACTGCAGAGAGGGACAATCTTCAATTAAGATAAGGGAAAAACCTGAAAAACTTGTCAAGGGGGGCAGGGCTTTCATTGTTCTAATAGTTTGCCCACTTCTGTTATCTGTCTGGTCTATGGACTGCATTCCACATCTGAGAAGAGATGGCTTACACTAGGTAAAAGGGGCGGGAGGGGGAAACTTTGCTTGTGAATATCTCTTAAACCATAAAGGTTTGAGAGATAAGACTTACATCGTTCTTCATGTTGTTTTAATGTCTACAAAATAAAATAAAGATAAAATGAAGTATTACTATCCCTTTAATAATAAAGTATTGCAATAGAGATAAAGCATATGCAAATAACAAATGCAAAAACCTGAATGCCTTAAATGAATTCATGTGGAGGTACATCACTGCAGTAAAACCTCCAGTAATTAAGGCAACATATATACGCATAAGCGTAACATTGTGTCTTACCAAGCCAGTGTTTTCCAGAAGATTACATACTGCACCTTGGTCATGGGTAATCTTCTGCCATCCAAAGAGCAAACCCTTCTAGGTCATTTTCACAAAATATACACAAACGGGTCCCACCTTGGATGGAATCTATTTCTTGATTATGATTTCGGGACACATCATCCCAAAGCCTTTGGCAAGTTGTTTATAGTGCTGCCCTGACATCCATTATGATATTTTCTATGAAGGTGTGACAGATTAAATCAGCTGCTAGTTTCAAGATAGGTAGTGACATACAGTGGACCCGATACCTTGAATTCAAGTTTGTATATCTGAAAATGTAATTAAAAACTGCATATGTATCATTTTAGAGAAAAGTGTAGCAGATACATAGTTTAAGAGATATTAATATTTCATGGTGAGCTGAATGTGGTGCTGCATACTACTTTATGCTAATGAAGCTTTTCAATGCAGCTTTATATGCTAATTAAGCATTTTAGTACAGTTATATATGCTAATGGAGCTTTTCAGTGCCCCTTTTGAGGATATCATGCTGACTTCCCCCAGAGCAGAAAGCCTGTCCAGACAGATCGAGATGAGGGACAATATTGTGTCAGCATAAGGAAAACACTGGCCTCCTTTGCCGATGGGGGCAGGGTTTTCCTTATTCTGTCAGACACAATATTGTCCCTCATTGCAATCTGTCCAGCTTTCAGATCTGAGGGGAGTCAACATGACGTGCTCAAAATGGGCAGAAGTAGGAAACTTTTAATTGGATGTTCAAGGCGAATATGAAGGTAAGGAAGTTGCAGAAAATACTATTCACAATAAAAAAAGTATATTGACCAATCACAAGTATATTTATTTGTGGACATTGCTATCTCCTTAAGAATTTCTTCCCTTGAAATCCAGTTAATCATGTCTTCTCTAGCTGGGCTAACCAACATCTGATGAACCTTGCAACAGAAGCAGTGGTAACACTAAGGCTTGGGATTCCATGCAGTTGATAATGTTATCATTGTTTTCATCTATAAATGTATCCACTGATTTCAACAGTTGATGACACTTATCAAATGCAATGTAATCTAAGCCTGGTCCAAAAGAGATTGCTGCAGGTTTGACTGGTCTTAGCTCATCTGAACCCAGGGCCATCTTTCACTGAGTAGCCTTTTTGAATAGTCTTGTTGTATGGATATCCATAATAAGTGTGTATTCTTACTGAAATGTATATTTAGGGTCAAATGGAAATATTTTATTATTTTAACTTAATATACTGTGGAACTAAATGATATGTAAAGACAAATTGCCCCAAATTTTCATTTTCTTTTTCATTTTCACCTATTATTTTATTTTACACTTTTATGCCCCTGACATGAAGCTGTCTGAATGTGTTTCCAGAGAGCTTGCCATTGATTGCAACAAGGTAAAAAGATACAATTATAAAAGACAGTACAACAATGTAAAAAAAAAAAAAAAAAAAAAGCTTGAATCTAAGCAGTGGTTCTCAACCCATGGCCTCCAGAACCGCAAACAGGTCAGAACTTGAGGCTTTCCTTGTTAGAGCACAAGTGAGTTAAAAGGGATGTATGATCTCATAAAAAATGTTTTACCATACGTTTTGTTAATAAAGTTGTATTAAGAAAGCTGGTTTTTCTTTTTCTAAATGTAAGTATATTGTATCTCCTCTGCTGTGCACTACCGCATAATGGGTACTCAGAATCTTCAGCACAAAACTTCTTCTACTCCCACCTCCCTCCCAGCTGCACCAGGGAATGCGTTCACGCTTCCTTTCAGTGTGGTGTGAATGGCTTCTATCGTTATATCAAGCTCCTGTTAGCATTATTCTGAGGTCCTCAGTATAATGCTAACCAGAGCTTGATTTAACGATAGAAGTCATTCACACCACACCGAGGGGAAGCGTGAAAGCAAAGCTTTAAGATACAATATCTTTAAAAGTACTTACATTTAGAAGAATTAAAACAGCTTTCCTAATACTACTTTATTAACAAAACCTATGGTAACAAATTTTTATGAGGTGATACATCCCCTTTGATCATATTGTCTGAGCCTCTCATCAATACACCTATGTATAGCAGGGAAATCATTAAGTCCTGGCCTGTTAGTAGGCTTTAAAGGCCCACTGATTGATAATCACTGATCTACAGGATACAGATCAATCTGCTGCTGCTCAGAGACTTCAACATTATATAAATTGCTCTGCTTCACATTCCCAGACTGGCAAGCATTCTAGAAACAAAAATTCAGCTAGCTCACTATTAGGGATGTAAAAGTGTAAACAAAAGGTGAAAGTCAAAGAAAAAGTAAAAGCATAGCCAATCTGGCATTACATATTGTGCAATTGCAGAACTGTTCCTTTAAGATTCTTAGGGAACAAGTACCTTTTTCCTTGGGCTATCCCATTCTTATTTAATGTGCCTGTACCATTCCGCTGAAGACACCGCAGAACTCAAATTGGAGACTAAGGCTGGGCTATGACTTCTATCTAAGGATATTTGTTGTTGGACCCCTAGTAGAGTGATTTTCAGTTTTAGCAGAGTTAAAAGTCTCTGGGAAAGTTTAGAAACCAAGACATGAAATTTGACATTCTCAGGTACGGTTGCTGACAATCCTATATAATAATTCTCTAAAACTTGTGCAACGACAAAGTCATGCCCAGTAGAGACTGCCTGCGCCACTGCTGATACAGAGCTGTACGCTCCTTCGGAGCGTCCAGCTTTGTATCAGCCGCGTCGCAGGCAGTCTCTACTGCACATGACTGCCCCGCAACCGGCTGGCAGTGGCACTATGGCCCGTGTAACGGGCTCTTCAACTAGTAGTCTTTAATACATGTTGGGCATAGCGTCTTTGTTTAATCTTCAACAAGAGCTATTTCACATGGCACACACATATGCCTTTTGGATCTACTACTCCTTCTAGAAGAATTAGAATAAACAGAAGGCCCAAATCATCTTAAAGTGTTAGTAATGTCCACAAAAAAGTTTTTTGCATATAGAAGAGCTTAAAAAGCTGAGATAAATGCAAAAAAATGTATCTCTCAAACCGCTATGGTTTAAGAGATACAGGCTTTTAAAGTTTGATCTCTTCTACTGACAGCTGTAAAGCTGTCAGCAGGAGATCCGTGTCGGCCGTCACGGAGACACTTGAGCAGAACTGCAATCTCGTTATTTACCACAAATCTCTTCATTGGAACGGTCTAAAACGTGTGCTTGAAAACCAGGCACACATTTTAGACCATTCCAATGAAGGGATTCATGGTAAATAACGAGATCGCGGCACTTCTCAAGCGCCTTTTTGTCGACCGACATGGATCTCCTGCTCAGAGCTTTACAGCTGTCAGTAGGAGAGATCAAACTTTAAAAGCCTGTGTCTCTTAAACCATAAGGATTTGAGAGATATGTTTTTTGCATTTAGCTCAGCTTTTTAAAGGGATAGTAATACTTCGTTTTAACTTTATTTTATTTTGTAGGCATTAAAAAAACATGAAGAAAGACATAATTCTTATCTCTCAAACCTTTATGGTTTAAGAGATATTCACAAGCAAAGTTTCCCTCTCCCATCCCTTTTTCCTAGTGTAAGCCATCTCTTCTCAGATGTGAATCTGGTTGTAAGACCAGACAGATAACAGTAAGGGGACACTCTTCTTTGTATGAAAACAATGAAAGCCCTTCCCCCCTTGACAAGTTTTTCAGCTTTTTCCCTTATCTTAATTGAAGATTGTCCCTCTCTGCAGTCTACCTGGGCACTTCCCTTCTAATCTGGCTGAACAGGGTTGGGGGATACTTTGCTTGTGACTATCTCTTAAACCATAAAGGTTTGAGAAATAAGACTTATATCGTTCTTCATGTTTTTTTAATGCCTACAAAATAAAATAAAGATAAAACGAAGTATTACTATCCCTTTACGCTCTTCTAAATGCAAATAAACTTTTTTGTGGACATTACTAACACTTTAAACGTGTAACACAAAGTGAGCAATTACACCCATATTAAAATGTGAGAGAAAAAGAATGCATTTGGAATGGGAGGCAGGCCACTACTTACTACTTGATGACCTTTGAGGAAAAATGGTTTGGGAAATCTATAACAGTGTAACAATAAAAACAAGTCTTACATCATACATACTTCACATCATTATTATTATTTTTTTTAATCAAAAATTGTTACTCATTTTTTCAGAATTTGAAATGAAAGAACAAGAAATCATTTTTAACCCCTTAAGGACGGCCAATCGCAAATGTGGCCGTCACTTAAGGACCACAGAGCATTTTTTTTTTGGGGTGTCCGGCTCGGGCGAATGGCCTGCAGCCCTGTGCGGGAGCCCTGAATTCAATGATGGTCCTGGCACGTCATGGGTCCTTAACGCAAATCAACCCATGACGTGCCAGGAATGTTAAGGGTCATTCAGGGGTTAAAGAAACAAGGATTATTAAAGGAGCAGTAAACTTATTTTTATAAAAACACATATTTTATAGAGCTTTTCCTGTTGAATAAAACAAGGGCACTCCCACTGCTGTCGGATGTTTTATTCAAAATGTTTAACAGTTCAAATAATCATGAAATTCATTTACTGTGTTTACTTCCTGATAGTTCTAACTGACAAGAAGTGACAGGCAGTTTCTATTACATTCTATGGAGAACTGTATGTCTCTGACTTTTCTGACTTTCCTCTCCATTAGAATCTAACAGGAAATCTAATTAGAATTTGACCACTAGAGGACACTGCTAATGTAAAAAAAAACATGGGTTTAAACTGTAATAACTCTGGAAATATAAATCTCTCGGCAGTGGGAGTACCCTTATTTTACTCAGTAGGAAAATCTCTACAATATATATATTTTCATAAAAAAAGTTTACTGCTCCTTCAAGAAAAAAGTAATTCTTAGATATATAGTATATTTCTATGTTAAAAACTATATTCACTAGTAATCTACGGAGATCAAATTCAGCAGAATTTTTCATATTAATTGTTATCACAAGAAAAGAACAAGAAATAATGGTTAAAGAAACAGGGATTGTAAATATTAATATAAATATTTAAGAAACAAAGCAATTCTTAGATATGTAGCATATTTCTATGTTAAAAACCATATTTCCTAGTAACCCAAGGAGACCAAATCCTGCAGAATTTTTCATAGCAATTGTTATCAAGAGAACTTAAAAATTCATTTTGACAAATAAAACTAAATTTTTCTAAAATATTTGTCCAGGGGATATTTTGTTTTTTCCAAAAGGTAACAATTGTCATTCTCGTACTTAACAAATAAGAGAAAGCAATTTGTCTTCATATTTAGAAATACTGCGATTGACTTCACATCATTATAACTAAATCTCCTAACAATAAACCCCAGCTAAGCTAATCTTCCATGGAAAATTCATTGTTACTATTACTATTTTCTGTCCAGATTAACCCCTTATCGACACATGATGTGCCAGGACTCTCACTCTGGTCTGGACCTGTGATGGTACATCATGGAATTCTGAGATGGCAGTGTGGCCTGCATGCTGCTCTGCCACCCCAGAATGCATTAAGCAAAAAAAAAAAAAAAAAAAAGTTGTGGTCCTCTAGGGCCATCCACCCACAGATTGGGCAGTCGTTAAAGGGTTAAGCAATGTGCATCTTTATTATTAGGAGATGTTATAACAGTGTAATAGCAATTAGAATCATTTCCTTTATTAAAGAACGTTAAAGTTAAAATCTAAGTTTTTAGAGTTGTTTAGATTCTTACATTTTTTATTCATTTTAACCCCTTAAGGACCCTTGACGTACCAGGACCGTCACGGTCCTTGAAATACTCAAGGACCGATGACGGTCATAGTACGTCACGTACTTTTTACTTACAGCGCTCTACTGGGAGCACTGTAAGTAAAAATAGGGCCTGAAAATGACCGCTCCAAGATCGGAGCGATCTCTATCAGGCCCCATAATGACGCGCGATACACGCGACAGGTCACGTGTACCGGCTCGTCCAAGTGCGCCTATGCGGTCATTATTGGACGGAAATGTCCCAGGTCCGCCGGTCCTTAAGGGGTTAAAGAGTTAGAGAAATTGGTAAGTAATGCTTACATACATAGTAGATAGTAGATAAGGCTGAAAAAAGACATGCGTCCATCAAGTCCAGCCCATGCCAATAACACCCCTGTTGATCCAGAGGAAGGCAACAAAAAAGCCCTCTGGAGCAATTTCCAGTGTAGGTGTGTGTGTGTGTGTCAAATAGTGTGCTTGTCTTTTAACCCCTTGATGACCTATGATGTTCTAGGACTGTCATCGGTGAATTTAACGTAAAGACAGATGACAGTCCTGGCACGTCACGTATTTTTTGCTCACAGCGCACCTGTGGAAGCTCTTTGAGCACTATGGGTATCTGAAACTGTCCAAAGCGGTCAGTATCAGACCCCATATGTGATTAATCACATGTGCCGGCTCTAGGGTGACCACACGTCCTGGAATGCCCGGGACTGTCCCTTACTGGGGGTCTGTGTACCTCGTCCCGGGTCACCCCCCACCAGGACAACAAAGAGTCCCGGAATGGAGCAACACGCACCAGTCCAGCCAGCCAATAAAATTTATTTGCTATATGGTCCTCATTGGCTGGCTGGACTGGTAAGTGCGAGACAGCTAGGATGGCGCAGGTATGCTGGTGCTGCAAGTGAGACCCACGGCTGAGGCTCCCACCGGCACTGACCATCTTTCTGAGGCTGACACAGAGTAAGAGTTCCCACTGGGAACTATTACTATGTCCGCCTCAGAAAGATGGTCAGCGCCGGCGGGAGCCTCAGCCGTGGGACTAGGGTGACCACATGTTCGGGAACAGCAGACTGGAAATGTGGTCACCCTAGCCAGCTCGTGGAATGAGATCAAAGAGGTCCTTAAGGGGAATCCACTCCCCAGGACTGCCTTTGTTAAGGGTTTAATGATATATTAGTAACTCTGAAATGCATGAAAAAACAAAAACATACATATATTTTATTAAGTATTGTAGCCAAATAAACCAAGAAACTAAATACCATCTTTCTGATGGCTAGAAAACTTTCTCCAGTAATCTATATCATTATGTTGGTCCATAAATTGTGCAACGTGTTCCCCATCCATTATTAAGTCGGAACTAACATCAAACTTACACTAAGCCCAAATCCTTAATGCCTTAGCAATATACATATACATACTTGTATTTTGCTGCATAAGTTAGGCATTAGTGAGAAATAGATATTTTTCGGCAGGCAGGTACCGGCAGGGATCTTGCTGTAGGCACTCTCTGCTGCTGTGCTGTCAGTCCCTTCCAGTGCCTTAAGGTACAAAGGCATTCAACTCACCAGTCCTGCAGGTGAAGGGGATGGACAGCGCAGACTCAGAGATGCCTTCCCTGCAAGATGTCTGCAGTGTTGCCCCGCTGCTGCCTTCCTTGTCATGACACTCTAGGTGCCATTAGCTCTACCCATGGCCAGATCACCAGACCTCACATGCCCCCTCCCCCAGTCTCATCCACTATCTCCTGGCACAGAAAATACCCTTGGCTTATAACAAGCAAAGACACACAATAATGTGTTAACCCCTTGGTTGGTAGAGCTCTCTAATGAATTACCTTGCAATTCCTTGCATATCTTTCTAGCATCAAAGGGGTTATTAATAGCCTGTAAAGAGGTATAAAACTTCTACAGGGACATTGTGATTGCTCTGGCCACACCCACAATTCAGAGTATGGGAGTGGCCAGCACAGCTGAGGTGTCCCTCAAAATCTGGAGCTCTTGGGAGTTGCCTACTCTGCCTATTGTATATGATAATTTAAAAAAGAACACAAAAGCATGCTGAACTTACACAATTGTAGCAATTCTGGAGCAAACAACTACATCATAGGAAGCAAAAAAAATCCAGTTTATTTAAATGATTCTTAACTCCTTCAATCCTGGAGAGGTCTTCAATGCATCGCTTCAACATGTAATGTAGATCTATCTAGCATTCAATGGTTTAAAAACACCTTTTTAAATCAATGCCCCTTTTTTTGTCCCCACATACAAATAATGCTACTACTTTTATCACCTTCCAAGCATACCAACATCCCATATATAAACAGATGGATGAGGAGAATATGGATAAAACTCCAATTCTTTATTTCTTAAAGCACACGGCATAAAAAATGAGCATTTTCAGGGCTTACATACTATCACATTAGTCCATTCCTAACGTGTTTCAGAGACACACTGGCCTCCTTCATCAGAGGATAGGACCACCTCTCTCCTAACAACCTTTTATACATTCCTCATTACATAAGAGCAAAAGAGGGAGGAGAATAAAAGAAACGTTAACCCATGCACTGCCGAGGAGACATACAAACGAAGAAATGGTTGTCTTGTCTGCCCGGCAGTGCAAAGGAAAGAGCAAACCCTTTTTTTGCCCCACATGGTATAGTTGGTTTGCCACATAATGCTAATCTAGTGCAATGCTAATCTAGTTTTCTATGTATGTGTTAATAGCGCAGGGGACTTCTCTTCTGGATGCCTGGCATAAGGCCTATGTGTCTACCCGAGACAAAAACAAGTGAAAAGGCATCTTCATTGATTGAACCAACTGTAGCAAATTAAATGGGGCTTTAGCCTTTTCAGTACCAGGACAGTACTGTGTATGGGTGTCCACATTTTACAAACCCGTATGATGTATTGACTTGGCAAATTTATTCCCATTGTAAATAAATTAAAAAATAAAGAATAATTAAATAACATTTTTAAAATCAGAACTCAGGGGAGTCATCAGGATTCTCCTGATGCCTTCTGGTACTGATTGCCTATTTGATCTAGACAGGCGATTAATACACAACAAGGAAGGCAATCACTACCTTTCTTCCCTTCTACTCAAACCCAAGCTTTTGGGTTGAGTTGGAAAAGACTGGATGCTTACTTGCATCATCACTGATATCAGCAATTATGCTGTGGGTTCCCTACGCCTCCCACTCAAGCAGTGACATTGGTGAGTCTCAATTTCAGTAAGGGAGAGAGAAGAAAGACAGCTAGTGCCTTCCCGTCTCTACTGTTGATCACTTACAAAGTTGTGTAAGAGATCAATACTGGGGGATCATCAGGAATTTTCCTGATACCCCTACTCACACACACAGTCTAAACTTAAAAAGTAACCTTGTGTACTACCGTGACGTCCAATGCATTGCTTTGCAATGTGCCGGACATCCCTCTGGCATACAAACTGCTTGGTTACCCAGCCCTGTTTCCCTGAGCTCAGTAAGTCACAAATCTCCACATACAAGGACCACCCAGCCTTGTTCTGCTGTCCACTGGTAGTCACAAATCCCCAAATGGTGTCTGACGACCCCTCCACAGCCTAGTTCTTTGGCCCACTGGTATTAACAGATATCCCACATATACTGTCTAACCTCCCAGCCTAGTTCTACTGCCCACTAGTAGTCACGGTTCCCCACATGAGATTTGACTCCCAGGCTGGTGTCACTGCCAACTGGTAGTAACAGATCCACAACAAAATTGTCTGAGGCCCCAGCCTGTTTCCACTGTCTTTTGGCAGTCACAGATTCACCACACAAACACTTCCTGCGCACCCCCCCAATCTGGTTCCAATATCTACTGTTAGTCACATATGCCCACATAATCTGTCCAAACCCTCCCTATCCTGTTCCATTCCTACTGTAGTCATAGGTTCCCACATATTTTTATTTAGAAACTGTTTTCTGCCATTTTTCACAGAAAAGCAGTAACTAACAAATACAGTACAAAATTCCATAGTTTTCCACAATATCAGAACATTTGAAGTGGTAGAAATGCAAATGACCCCTCATTTGATGTGGTGGCTTATCTTCTTTTCAAATTGGTATGCTTTGTCTACCTTTTCTTCATGTATGTAGTTGTTATAATAATTTTGGTACAGGGAAGTTATATTTGAAAAAATGTAAAAGAAAAAAAATAGATTGTAGTTGGTGTAGATTTGTGCATCTGGCATCCCCTAAAGCATGTCAACACATATCAGCCAGGTGTCATTTTTATCATAGTAGCAGTAGCTAATGGATATAGTAGTAAATTACATTGTTTTCAACAATTTCTCTACATTTGAGTATGTGGAAATTTAAGAAACAGGCACGTGTACACATAGACACCAAGGGGGGCTTGAGCACCTGCCCTTTTTGTCCAAAGTGCCCTCGTTCCCTTTAAAAAAAACAAACAAACAAACAAACAAAAAAAAAGTTGCCCCCCCCCCCAGTCAGGTCTTTGTCTCCTTCAGGACAGACCTGTAGATGCTACGCTCCCTCGTCGTCTGTTTAGTATTACAGAGCGCTGGGAGATGACATCATCTCCCAGCACTCTGCATGAAGAGAAGACCGTGCGGGAGCTCCAGCAGCTACAGGTCTGTGCCAAAGGAGGCACATACAGATCTCTCCTGCTGCTGGACCACCAGGGAAGAGATAGGAAACGGACACTGAGGGCAATGTGGAAATGATGGGGCAATATGGATCTGATAGGGGGCAAGATGGAGATGAAGGCAATGTAGAGATGATGGGGCAATATATGTGCAGGTAAGTTGGAGCTGATGGCAATATCGAGCTGATGGGGGGCAATATGGAGATGAAAGGGCAATGTGAGGGTAAGTTGGAGCTGATGGGGCAATATGGAGCTGATGGGGGCAATGTGAGGGTAAGTTGGAGCTAATGGGGGCAATATGGAGATGATGGGGCAATATGGGGATGATGGGGGCAATGTGGAGCTGATGGGGGCAATATGGAGCTGACAGGGGACAATGTAAGGGCAATATGGAGATGATGGGGGGCAATGTGGAGATTAGGAGCATTGTGGAGGTGTCCAGTGGAGATGACCAATGGGGGGGCACTTCAGATTTCTGGGCCTACAGGCTCCTGAGATGTAAATTCTTTTCTTTTTTTTAAATATATATTTTGAATAAATAATTATGAGAAGTGCCATTTTTTCATTTGAGCCCCCGCCTCCCAAAATGTCTGTGCAAGCCCCTGGTAAAAAAAGCCTATTTTGTTTTCCTTTAGCCCCTCTTCTGGAAACCTTGGTACACACTAGTTTAGGGATAGAAAAGTAAGTGACCCAGAATCTGAAGTGGTGGATTATTTTCTTTCCAAAATTGTATTGCTTTGTCTACCTTTTTCATTTCTGTATTTGTTACAACCATTTTAGCACAAGCAAGTCATGTCTGAAAATTTAAAAAATATGAGATTGTAATTGGTGTAGCTTTGTGCTTCTGGTACCCCATAAAGTATGTCATATCATACCAATGGGTTCCATTTTTCTAGTAGTAACAACAGCTAAAGGATAGAGTAGGAAATTCCATTGTTTTCCAAGATTTCATACATTTGAAGGGGTGGAAGAAAAAAGGCAAATTTGTATTCTTAAGCGCCACCTTCTGAAAACATTTGTTCACATCGTGCTATGGTTAGGAAGGCAAGTTATCGATCATTTAATGAAGTGGGATATCTTTTTTCAGAAAAACAAATGAAGGGAATATGTTTGTTTATATGGCGCCACAAGTGTACGCAGAGCTTTACAGTTAAACCCCTTAACGACCGCATGCCATGCTATGACCGTCACACGGTTTTTGAGTTAAGGACCGGTGACAGTCATAGCATGTCAAGTACATTTTACTTACAGCGCTCTTCTGCGAGAACTGTAAGTAAAAATGGGGAGTGAAATTGACCACTCCAAGACTGGAGCGGTCTCTCTCACTCCCCAATGCAGCGTGTTGGTACGCGTCACAGGTCATGTGTACCAGCATGTCAAAAACTTCAAAGTGGTCCTTAAAGGGATAGTATTACTTCAAAATTACTGTCCCTCATATTGTAGCCCTTAATAAACTGAGTTAAATGACACCAGCGGCATCTCTCAAACCTTTATGGTTTAAGAGGTAGCCACTTTCAAAGTTTCCTCTCCCCTGCTGTCAGCGTTCTGCTGCCAACAGGAGAATCCGGTCCCGGGACAGGCGGAGGCTCTTAAACAGAGCCGATATCTCATTATGGAAGGAAAAATGATTAATTGAAAATGAAATTAATTCTACATGTGCTTGGTCACCATGTGCTTGGTCTTCATTTTTCCTTCCATAACGCGATATCGGCTCTGCTGAAGAGCCTCCGCTTGATTCAGAGACTGGATTTTCCTGCTGGCAGCAGAACGCTGACAGCAGGGGAGAGGAAACTTTGAAAGCGGCTATCTCTTAAACCATAAAGGTTTGAGAGACGCCGCTGGTGTCATTTAACTCAGTTTATTAAGGGCTACAATATGAGGTATAGTAATTTTGAAGTAATACTATCCCTTTAAGGGAAGGTTACTTCCCAGGACCATGGACATTAAGGGGTTAAGGGTTTAGACAAGGGCTGTGAGTCAGGCAAAATGATTGAGCCACTAATTAACTCACCTGTGCTTAAAGGGATAGTAATATTTGATTTTAATAAAATTTAATATTGTACATATTAAAAAAATGAATAAAATGATGTAAGTCCCATCCCTCATACATGTATAGTTTAAGAGTTGTAAGCTTATAAAGTTCCCCCCCACCCTTCCCTTTTTTACACGTTAGCGCTCTGCAGGCCCGGACTGGGGCAAAAAATAGGTCCAGGCATTTAAGGCTGAGCGGCCCATTTTTATTTTTTGAGCAGCCCATGGCAGCGGCGGGCGTTCATTCATTATTTTTTTTTATAACGCCCGGACCGGCCCACCGGGCAAATGCCCGGTATGCCCGTTGGCCAGTCCGGGCCTGGTGCTCTAGCACACTTTGCATACCATTCTAATTGATATATATATATAGTTACCTGGGTGAATCACACCTAAACAGATGGATAACAAAAATGCTGAAAATGTTAAAAGTTTCATGTTGGAGGCCTGTCTAGCATTCAAGCGTTTAAGAGCCCCTTTCAATGGGAGTTTTTTTTTTTTTGTCCCCTCTGTTGTAGTTCGTTTGTGTAGAATTCCATCTCTTTAGCTTTGTAGGTGTGTAATTCCTTTACAAAATACTGCAAAAAAGCAATGTTGATTTATTTCCCCTATCTCTTGAATGCTAAAGGTGCCTCCAACACATTCCAAGGCCCTGGCATTAATTACAATATACAGGCCACTTCTAGAGCTGTTGAAAATGTCAGCTCACACAACCTCTCCTGATGGAGGTCTGGACTGGCATGTCTGGTAACATGGTAACCCCTCCTGAGAAAAACTGATGGATGAAATATGATCAACCAATTAAATCAAGTGTCCTAAGGCCAGTTGATCTTTCTAGACATGAGCAGATTCTCCAGGCAGCATGTCAATACTAAGCAAGTTGTATTAGTGACGATTAGCACTAAGTTGATTAGCGTCTAGTTGATTGGTTAATTATGTGTTAGATACATTTTGAAATGAAAGGCCACATTTAATAAGATCGGCTAGGGCTTTGTGTGTGTGTGGGGGGGGGGGAGGGTTGTTTTTTGCACACAAAATAAATTAGCAAGCATTTACATGTATTTATTAAACAAAATTGTGTGGTA
This sequence comes from Rhinophrynus dorsalis, assembly GCA_037306005.1. Classification (NCBI taxonomy): domain Eukaryota; kingdom Metazoa; phylum Chordata; class Amphibia; order Anura; family Rhinophrynidae; genus Rhinophrynus; species Rhinophrynus dorsalis. The sequence goes on along the minus strand of CM074726.1, from coordinate 23,614,511 downwards.
TTAACAAAAATTACTCTGTGTTCATTGCAAAAAACAATAAGTAATTGGGGAGTAAAAAAGTCTTTGCATTTAGATTTTATATTTCATAAATATAATAAAAATCTTTATGTAGCTTAGTTTGATTTTGATATAAGCACCTAAACAAAAAATGACACTAATTTGCTACGTTTTTGTCTTCATAAACTAAACTAATTCTAGTGCGATTAGAAATCTGAACTTAGATACTTTTCTTTTATTTAAATTTACAAAACACTGATTTTTTTTTCCTTTTTTTTAATCAATAATTTAGTAAATGTGGCATGTTAGAGATCTTTAAAGGTTAAGTAACACCATAAAGATCACAGAGTAACTTAAATAGCATTAACACATTCTCCAGCTAGTCAAGCAACATTAAAGGGATAATAATGTTTCACAAAAAAAAGCAGGTCCAATTAATCTTCATAGTATTTGGACTTTTGAGAGTGTTATTTCAATACTATCAGAGTTGTAGTTCAAGAGTAATTGAATGATAAAGTATCCTCCTCCCACCCCTTTTACTGATGTAACACTACTCACCTCAGAGCAGCAAGACTGTCTGGATGGATCGCAGACAGGGACAATCTTCAGTGAGCATAAGGAAAAACCAGAAAAAACCTGTCAAGGAGGGCAGGGTTTTCCTTATGCTCACAGTAAGAAGATTGTCCCTTGCTATGACCTGTCCGGTCAAGAGACCAGATTCCACATCTGAGGGGAGGTGACTAACACTAGGTAAAGAGGGCGGGAGGGGGGTACTTTATCATTCAATTACTCTTGAACTACAATTCTGACAGTATTGAAATAACACTCTCCATGGCTCAAATATGACGATTAATTGGAGCTGCTTTTATTTTGAAAAATTACTATCCCTTTAAAGCAACAAATTTGTTATCACTCCCCTGCTGTTGTATTAGCTACAAATGAAGGTAGCAGTGTTTTCAACATATGAAAAAAAAAACAAGCTGCAAGCCGTGTGGAAAAAAAATGAAGCAAAACTGTAAGCAATCCTCTAGCTTGTCTGCTTTACTAATGCTCTTGGTCGCCACTTCTAAGCTGAGGTAAATATCCACACTACTCACAAAAGCAGTTACGTTAGGCTACCAGATATTGGTTGGAATGCAAGAAACGTGTGTAATCTCTATTTACAATGTACTTTTGATGGCAAAATGTTTAGTACCAAAATATTACTGAATTGCGCATGTTTTGTCTCAATAAGCAAAAGTTTGCTCATTGTTTAGCGAATGCGCTTCAAAAAGTGGGCATGGCTAAAATGTCCACCATTTTGTGAGAGGATTCATACATCAGGCTAACTTTGCCGTTAATTTAGGAGAATTCGCTAACTTTGTTGTTAATTTAGGAGCATACGCTATTCAGTATCAAGGCGTTAATAGGTTTCTTGCATCAAAACATGAGCTATCGCAAATAGCACATAAATTTATGGCTTTTATAAAATAGCAAATGCTCAACATTCTGGTATTACCCCCCGTTGCCCCTAGGCTATATGTTTTCACTGACTGGCTGTTCTGCATGTGGGGGTGTGGCTTAAAGTCAGAAGATTTGCATTTCACATATATATACACTCTATAATAATTTCCCCAAATTCTCATTAATTTAATTGGGGCGTTTAAACCCTTGAATGCTAGCTAGGTATCCAAACACATCGCTAAGCAATGCACTGGTGAACACTCAAGCAATCAAGGGGTTTAAAAAAGCCTAATTTAAACCTTTAAGAACCAGAGGGCTGTGCAAATCATTGCTCCGCAATGCCTCGCACACCCCTTTGGTCTTTAAGGGGTTAAATTAGTGGGTATTTGAGGAATTTTTATTTGCTCTCTGTGTTCCTGTTGATTCACTTTTGAAACGGCCTATAGACTGGATGCACAAATCCTATATTATAATTCGCTAAGTATGTTTGTCAGAAGCCATCATGCGCAGTAGAGATGGCTGCGAGCTGTAGTCATGTGCAGTACAGACTGCCCGCACTGTGGCTGATATGGAGCGGGGTTTCTCCTCTCTGCACACCGGAAGAGGGCTACATTCTGAATTCAGAATTTTCCACTCCATATCAGCAGCGGCGTGTTCGGGCAGTCTGTACTGCGCATGACTGCAGCGCCGCCTGCGTTGGCCTGTGTATACGGGCTTTAAAACTAGTAAATAAATAAAAGAAAGGGGGAATTTTGGAGCAAACCAGCTACCCCATAATATATATTTATTTTAATCCTATAAGTGCCAGAGAGTTACGCAAAGCATTGCAAAGCAATATGTTGTGTACCTCTCTGGCACTCAAAGGGTTAAACATGATTTATAATAAAACATTCATTCTTAAAAATCGCATTTCCCAGGACTAGAATGGCCTAGTAGGATATGTGGAGCAATTTACCCAAGGTAACAATGTAGACACGGGTATTAAATCTATAATCCCTCTATTGACATTATTTTATTAATTATGTCATAGAACATGTTCATGTTTGTTTAAAGGATATTAATTACATCTTTGATGTTTGAAGGATAAAGAGATTAATGGGTGATATTAGACAAAGTTAATTTGTTCCCCCTAATGAGCACAACAAAGCCTAATACCACAGTAAATAACTAGGTAAGACCCCTTCAATATGCAAAGACATTTGTTTAGATTCTTTCATTCATCCACACCTCAGCATAAAATAGCTTGGAAAATTACAATCTACTCTGCATTCCTTTCTGGCACTCAAAGAGTTAAAGCCGAACGCTCACTCTCTATAAAGTCACCCTCCAATAATTAGGCATATGGCGACTAGCTTCATAATGGTGCTATTATCTTTCATAAGTACCCGGTTCTGAAGTAATCGTTATTCGGAGATGGACGCCAGGCTTGCATGCAGACATCTTGTCTTAGAGACGTCTGCGCACCTGCAATGTCTGTCCTGGGCTTTCCACTAGGAGGCATTGCACTGTGCCTTAAAGGGATAGTAATACTTTGTTTTATCTATGAAGAACGATATAATTCTTATCTCTCATACCTTTATGGTTTGAGAGATATTCACAAGCAAAGTTTCCCCTCCCGCCCCTTTTACCTAGTGTAAGCCATCTCTTCTCAGATGTGGAATCCAGTCCATAGACCAGACAGATAACAGCAAGGGACAGTCTTCTTCCTATGAGAACAATGAAAGCCCTGCCTCCCCTTGACAAGCTTTTCAGGTTTTTCCCTTATCTTAATAGAAGATTGTTCCTCTCTGCAGTCTACCTGGGCACCTCCCTTCTGATCTGGCTGAATAGTGTTACATCAATAAAAGGGGCGGGAGGGGGATACTTTGTCATTGAATTACTCTTGAACTACAACTCTGACAGAATTGAAATAACACTCTCCAAAGTCTAAATACTATGATGATTAATTAGAGCTGCTTTTATTATGAAACACTACTATCCCTTTAAGGAACCAGAAGGGACTGACGGTGCAGATGCGCAGACGGCTCTAAAGAAGGAGCCTGGATGTCAGTCTCCGAAGAATAAGGATTAATTCAGAACTAAGTACTTATGAGAGATAATAGCACCATTATGAAGCGAGTCGCCACATGTCTAATTATTGGAGGGCGACTTTATAGAGGGTGAAATTTTCGCTTTATGGGGTAAATGTTGAATCTGATTTCTGAAAAGAACTGTTATGCCATAGATATTGTGCTCATTTTTACAGGGACTGTCTGTGCTTCAAATCCTGGGTTTTACAAATAAACAGCCTATGACTTGCTACCCATAATACAGCGAGGTTTAGTGTCATGTTTGGGGCCAAAGGCCAAGTAGCAAGTAATAGGTTATTTATTTGTAAAAATCAGGATTTGTTGCACAGATGCCTGTTTTTTGTATACTTACTTTGTATACTTACTATATGTAGCCTTTGAGTGCCAGAAGGGTACGCAATGTTTTGCTCTGCAATGCTCAAAGGGTTAATACTATATTAGTGTGTGTGTGTATGTTAGAGTGAATGAATGTCTGTAAAATGGCTTGAGTCTGACTGAGTGTAAGAGGGTATGTGATTGTGCTTGTCTGTTCTGTGTGACTGAAAGTTTGCGTGTGTGTGGGACTGAGTGTAAGAGTGAGTGAGTGTGTGTATGTGACTGAGTGTAAGAGGGAGTGTCCATGTGTAATATGGGACCTCTGAATGTGTGTGTGTGTGTGTGTGAGTAAGAGTTTGCCTTTGTTAATACCTGTTTAAGACGTTGTGAGTCTGTCAATGAGTCTGTCAATACTTGTCAGTTGTCCTGGATTTCCAGGGACAGTCCTTGATTTTTCTTTCCGTCTCTGGATTTTACTCTCCATGTGGACTAGACTGGTCCAACTTATACTCAGCTTCTTATTTTTAGGGTATTATGCACTTGTTACAAAGGCTTAATGGGCTATAAAATTCCTAAAATGTTATTGATAAGTTATATGATATCATGTAGTTTTTAAACGTGATAATATTTGTTTTGCAGTACAAGGGAAGTTTTAGGTCTGATGTTTGAGATTTGGTGTTGTGCAGTATGTCACTGTGGGATGCTTGTGATGCTCTGGTATGTGAAATCACACATTTTTAGCAGCCTGTTAATGAGAAATACTTGCTGTTGCGGATAGGTACCAGTCTATCTCCTAGGACCAAAGTATGCTATAGGCAGTAATGGTTAGGAGTCCATCTGTCTCCTAGGATCAAAGTGCACTACTGGTAGAAATGTTTAGGAGTCAGTCTCTCTCATAGGATCAAATACACAAACAAATGGCGGCGAGTGGCTAGTCCACTTAGAGCCGCATAAGGGGCACTGCTCTCCCCCCCCCCCCGCAATGGTGTCACCCCCCGCTTGCACGTAGGCAGCCAGGGCGAAAACAATGGAGGGCTGCAGACGTGCGGCGGGAAAAAGGTGCTGGGGGAAGGGAGAAGGGTGGCCTCTCACCTGGCCAGGTAAGGAGGGTGGCAACAAGGGGAGGGCTTTCTAGTATAAAAAGTTGCCAAAACTAACGCCAAGTATTAATCTTACTTTTCTTTGTTTCACTGCAGGTACGCGATGGAGCCTCGCCGCCAGATCCGCCGCCCACTGCGCTTTCGAGATTATGAGGAGATGTTCCTGGAGGACCTGAAGCGCCGCAGAAGGAACCGCCGGAGACCCGGACAGCGCCCGCAGCTAAGTGCCACTTCCCTGTCCCAGCCCATACCCCCTTCCCCTGCTCCTTCTCTGTCCTCTCCCCCCCTTCCCCTGCCTTCCCCGGGTCCCTCTTCCACCTTGGGGTTTCCTTCTGGGTCTGTCCTCTCGCCTGCTCCCTCATCTTCCCCTCCCCGTACGGCGGCTGTTAGGCAACTTGCAGGGGGCAGCCATCCATAGGGAGCAGAGGGCAACTAGACCACCACCAGGCTGGGCATGGGGGTTGGGCATGGATGGGGGGCCCATCTTGTACCCCCTGAGCGCTCCTACAAATTTTAATGGCCATAGTGATGTAGCTAGTCAGGATGCAAATATATCAGCTAATTTTGCTTCTGTTGCAGGTGGCCGTGGGGCACTTGAGGTTGCGCAGCCGCCTGAGGACGTCACGGGTGGAAGGAATGGACAGGACAAGCATCAAGGAGCGGAGCAGGAGACCGGTAGTAGCGGCATGTCATCTTCTGGTGAGTCCTCCGGCTCTGACTCTGAGACGGACACGGACGTGTCCACCTCAGACTCGGAAAAATGGAAAATGTTTAAGCTTATGAAAAAGTATTATAGAAATGTTACTGGGGTTAGAGGTCACAGAGAGGGGGGTAGGAGAAAGAAGGGCAGATCACGGTCATACATTGCGAGATTTGAGACAGAGGAGGTTAACATAGCCCATGGGTGCGAAATATCTGCCCCATTTGATCATGTAGGCAGTAGGTTGCGCAGAAGGATTGTAGCAGGTAAATTCGTGGATGTGTTTGAGTTATCCAGGGAAGCTGTTGAGGCTAGGGAAGGGGGTACACGTAAGGGCAAGGAGAAGGTGGCGCGGCCACGGACAGTAACTGAGTGGCAGAGGGGTTTTGGAGTGTACGCTAGCTTGTTTACTGATCGTTTTCCAGCGCAACGGGCTAATGTGTTTAAGTATATTGACTTAATTTTAGACACGCACGCGAGTTTTGGGGGGACTGCGTGGGCTGATCATGACCACGCGTTCAGGAAGAAGCTTGCTGCAAGCAAGACCCTGACGTTCGGTCATAGGGACATGGATATATGGGCTCGGCTGGTTACTCATACTAGAGGGCCGCATAAGGGGGTAGAATACCCAGGGGCGAGAGGGGGCGGTGGTAGTTTAGGTGTGAGGGGTGCCTGTTTTGCCTACAATGAGTGGAAATGTGCGAGGGGTATGGAGTGTAAATACAAGCATTGCTGCTCAGGCTGCGGTGGGGGCCACACTATCGCAGACTGTAGCAGGCAAAAAGGCGCGGCCCCCAAGCATAGTTCCTTTCGGTGTAGGGATGGAGCGGGCGCCAACACCCATCAGCCTCAGCAGGCTAAGTGAGTGGCTGGCAGTTTACCTGGATGCAGGTGCGGCAGAGTTTTTGTTAAAAGGTTTTCAGTTTGGTTTTTTCATTCCAGTTCAGGGACAGGTTTTACCAGGAGGGGCAGGGAGGAACCTGTGTTCAGCATATGAGCGTCCAGAGATTGTGGGGGAGAAGTTAAAGAAGGAGCTGTTAGCAGGAAGAATGGCAGGCCCCTTTAAGGTAGCGCCCATAGAAGGCTTAGTAGTTTCACCAATGGGGGTGGTTCCTAAAAAGGAAGCAGGGAAGTTCAGGCTGATTCAGCATTTGTCTTACCCGGAGGGGGCCTCGGTCAATGACGCCATTGGGAAAGAGAATTGCAGGGTGCAGTATCAGTCATTTGACCAAGTGCTCAATTTGATTAAAGCCTCTGGGCCGTGTTCCCTTATGGCTAAGACTGATGTTGAATCAGCTTTCAGGTTGTTGCCCATTCATCCCAGCAGTTTTAGGTACATGGGGCTGAAATGGGATGGTCAATTTTATGTGGACAAATGTCTGCCAATGGGGTGCTCCATCTCTTGCGCCTACTTTGAGGCTTTTAGTTCATTTTTGCACTGGGCAGTAGCCCAGTCAGTGACGGCGGGAGAGGTTGCACACTATTTGGATGATTTTTTGTTCATTGGCTCGCCAGAGGGGAGAGAGTGTCAGGAGTTACTGGATACAGCAGCCAGGGTTTTTGAGGAGCTGGGGATTCCGGTAGCTCAGGAGAAGACAGTAGGCCCTTCCACTTGCCTGACATTTCTGGGTATAGAAATAGACTCAGTGGCGCAAGTGGTGAGGCTGCCCAAGGACAAAGTGGAGAGGGCTAGGGCGCAGGTAGCGTGGGCGCGTCAGCAGGAGAAAGTTACATTGCAGCAGTTGCAGTCATTGTTGGGCCTGTTAAACTTTGCTTGTTGGGTTATACCTATGGGGCGGGTGTTCAGCCGCCGGTTGCAGTTGGCAACGGTAGGGGTCAAGAAAGCGCATTATAGAATTAGTTTGTCCAGTCAGCTGAAGGAGGATTTGAGTGTCTGGGAGCAATTTTTAAGGGACTTTAACAGTACGCGTTTGTGGATGGGGCCTACGCAGAGTAATAGTGAATTGCAATTGTTTACTGATGCTGCGGGAGCAGTGGGGTTTGGGGCGTATCTAGCAGGGAAATGGTGTGCGGGTGTTTGGCCACCCACGTGGCATGCGCAAGGGTTGACAAGGAATCTGGCTTTCTTAGAGCTTTTTCCTATAGTGGTAGCTTTGGAGCTATGGCAGGATGCTCTCCAGGATAGAGTGGTGGTTTTTTGGACAGACAATATGGCGGTTGTGTACGCAGTTAACCAGCTGACATCCGCCTCAAGACCAGTGCTGAACTTGTTGCGGTATTTGGTTCTACAGTGTATGCGGTTTAATATATTGTTTAAAGCGAAGCACGTACCTGGGGTGCGGAATGGCATAGCGGATGCGCTATCCAGGCAAAGGTGGGATCAATTTTTTAAGTTGGCGCCAGAGGCGGATGCTAATGGTTCTGTTTGTCCATCTAACCTTTGGCAGTTGGCAGCATCCTCCTAGAAGATCTAGTCCGAAACTCTGTGGCACCTAGAACTTGGGAAGCTTACGCCAGGTCTTGGAGGCAGTGGAGTGAGTTCGTCAGGCGGCCTGAAGTGGCGAAGCTGTCAGGAAGGGAGAGAATGCTGGCATATTTAGGGGAGTTGAGAGAGAGTGGGTGTTCTAAGGGGGTAGTAGCGGGGAGGTTGGCCGCTCTTTCTTTTCACTTTAGACTGGCGGAGGTGGAGGACTTGACGGACAGATTTGTGGTAAGGAAGATAGTGAAGGGCTGGGGTAGGCAGGAAGTGCGGAAGAAGGACAGGCGCAGGCCAGTAGATGCGCGCAGGCTGGAGGCATTGTTGGGGGTGTTGGAGCAGGTTTGTGCGAGTTCCTATGAAGTTGTTTGGGGTAGCATTTATATTGGCTTTCCACGGCGCTTTCCGCATAGGCGAGTTAGTAGTGCCATCAAGGAAAGGGGGGCAGGTCTGCAGGCTAACCAGGTGGAATGTGAGGAGGACCTGGTTAGGTGTTGGCTGGCAAAGTCCAAGACTGACCAGGTAAGGGGCAGTGGGTGTTATTGCGGGCGACCAGGTCTGAGGTTTGCCCGGTGCGCTGGGTGAGGCAGTACGCATTGGCAAGGCCGCCAGGGGCGGGTCCCTTTTTGCAGCACTTAGATGGGTCAGCGTTATCTTTGCTTCAGTTTAAAGCGGTATTCAAGAGGGCGTTAGCCGAGATAGGCGCGGACCCATCGCACTATGGGACTCATTTGTTCAGGATTGGGGCCGCCACGGAGGCGGCAGCGCAGGGCGGGACTGAGGAGGCAATTAAAAAGGTGGGTAGATGGCGATCCTCGGTGTATAGGACTTACGTGCGCTTGTGAGGGTTCTTAGTTACATGGCTATAGGCGTAGGCATGGGTATATAGGTGTGCGTATATTGGGAGTGCTGTTGGTGACAGGGTTGTCTTGCTTGTTTAGGTAAAGAGGATAGAGTCATGCAAGCCTGGATTCTGGGTCATTCATTCGTGTTTTGGGCTGGAAGACAAGCGGCCGGCAGCAAGGATGGTGCACAGCTTGGACTGCCAAGGGACAGCGTAGAAGTGCGATGGCTGGGTCATCGGGGTCTCCAGTGGTCCGGTATGTGGCATAAGTTGCTGGAGGCGCAGGCCAGGTGGAGGGAGCCGGACGCAGGGGGGAATGATCTTACTTCACTTAAGTCCATGCAATTGATAAGGGATATTCAGGACACGTGCAGGACGGTTTTGTCACGCTTCCCCCAGGTGGTGCTGGGTTGGTCTAGCATTGTGCCAAGGTCTCAGTGGGCGGGGTCCAGATCCCCCCGGGCCATTGACACGCATAGGAAAAAGGTGAACAGGGCCATCGCACGATTTATGCAGTCCATTGGGGGTTTTACCATTGCGCACGGGAAGCTGGTGCCGAACGACGCTAGTCTTTACCGGGCAGATGGTGTGCACTTATCCGCTACAGGGATAGATATTTTTAATTTGGCAATTTCACTAGAATTGTCCAAGGTGTTGGGGTCAGGGTTGTTGGGGAAAAAATAGGTCCCATAACACTGGTACGCTATTTATTGGGTGGCGGAATGTAGCTCTCCTGGGCACCGTGCCGGTGTGGCATGCCGAAGGTTAAGATAAGAATCAGGGCACTGGTTGTGTGGCTGGTGTGGCCTGAAGGGGAAAGGTGTTGTCAGGTGACAACACCAGGTACAAAGTGGTGAGGCACCGCAGGGGGTGGGGACGCTGGACTAAGAACGTCTGGTACATGGCCTTCCCACCTAGGTGCCTGCCCTGGATGGGAGGCGCAGGGGCGCTGGTCCCAGGCCAGGACGCCATGGTCCAGGAGCGCTACATTATGAGGGTGGGTCCAGGGGCTTAAATAGTTAAATAGGCCTTAAATAAACCATGACCTCCATTTTCCCACAAATTGTTGTCTGTGTCGTTATTTTTATAAGTTTTATCTAGGCAGGGATGTGTGTGATGTGTGTGGTTGGTTTGGGGTGAAAAATGGGGAAAGGGGGGAAGCGGTAGGGCATGTGCTCCTTACAAATGGCGGCGAGTGGCTAGTCCACTAGAGCCGCATAAGGGGCACTGCTCTCCCTTTCTTCCCCCGCAATGGTGTCACCCCCCGCTTGCACGTAGGCAGCCAGGGCGAAAACAATGGAGGGCTGCAGACGTGCGGCGGGAAAAAGGTGCTGGGGGAGGGGAGAAGGGTGGCCTCTCACCTGGCCAGGTAAGGAGGGTGGCAATAAGGGGAGGGCTTTCTAGTATAAAAAGTTGCCAAAACTAACGCCAAGTATTAATCTTACTTTTCTTTGTTCCCTCCCTCCCTCCCTAGATAAAGGTCATGAAAAATTCTTGGATCACAAGAGGAGGTCGCGGATAGGTCAAAAGGAATATTCCCGGCAGCTGTAGAATTACGTATGGCCGATAATGTAGCTCTCCTGGGCACCGTGCCGGTGTGGCATGCCGAAGGTTAAGATAAGAATCAGGGCACTGGTTGTGCGGCTGGTGTGGCCTGAAGGGGAAAGGCGTTGCCAGGTGACAACACCAGGTACAAAGTGGTGAGGCACTGCAGGGGGTGGGGACGCTGGACTAAGAACGTCTGGTACATAGCCTTCCCACCTAGGTGCCTGCCCTGGATGGGAGGCGCAGGGGCGCTGGTCCCAGGCCAGGACGCCATGGTCCAGGAGCGCTACATTATGAGGGTGGGTCCAGGGGCTTAAATAGTTAAATAGGCTTTAAATAAACCGTGACCTCCATTTTCCCACAAATTGTTGTCTGTGTCGTTATTTTTATAAGTTTTATCTAGGCAGGGGTGTGTGTGATGTGTGAGGTTGGTTTGGGGTGAAAAATGGGGAAAGGGGGGAAGCGGTAGGGCATGTGCTCCTTATGGGAAAAACACATTCAGGGGTCAGTCTCCCTTCTAGGACTAAAATATACTATTGACAGACATGTTTAGGAGTCAGTCTCTCTCCTAGGACCAAAGTGCACTAATGGCAAACATGGTTAGGGATCAGTCTGTGTACTAGGACCAAAGTGTACTATTAACAGACACTTTTATACACCAGTTTTTCTCATAGGACCCACACATACTATTTGCAGACATACTTAGCAGTCAGTCTCTCTCCTAGGACCACAGTTTACCAATGACAGACATGTTTAGGGGACAGTATTTCTCATAGGACCAAAATGTACTATTGGCAGATGTGCATACCTGGGAACTCTCCGGATTTGCCCCGGAGACTCCGGTTCTGACAGAGATTTACCGGGTCTCCGGGGCAGCAGCTGATTCCTCCGGATGTGGAGAGTTTCTATTGAAACTGTGCCACATCTGCTCTCTTTCTCCCGCTGTTCCTCCGTCCCCATCCTTCTGTGTGACACCTTTAACCCTCTGAGTGCCAGAGTGGTACGGAATGCATTGCTTTGCAAAGCATTCATACCACTCTGGCACTCAGAGGGTTAAGTCCCCCCCCACTTGTGTTAAGCCCTGCCCCCTTTTGACGCGATTAGCGTAATTTTTGTCCCCCCCCTGCTGAACAGAGGACTACCCTCCGGGCAGCCCTCAACTGGAAGTTCCCAGGTATGCAGATGTGTCATTCCTGGGACCAAAGTGTGCTATAATGGCAGGCAAAATAGGGGTCAGTCTCTGTTTAAACTAAAGTATATTAGTGACAGTGACAAGTTTGATTATTTAAGTTTGATGATTATCAAACACTTAAAAAATGGAAAAATGAAAGCTCCATATATATGCATCCAAACTGAGCTCAAGAAATGAAACAAGGTGGCAGCCTCAGTGAGGCTTAATTAAAAGGGGGATCAATTTTGCACTGTTTTAAATGATAAAATCCATTATGCCTGTCACCAAGTCTGATAACTTTGACAAATATCCATCATATAACATGTTGTTGCTTATACATATTCACCATTCAGTTACTACACCAAAGTTTTTTTTTCCCTCAGCAAGCCCAGTTTTGCGCAGTCACATCACAAAGCATCCTGCAGCTTCACAATGCAATGAGTGAGGCCCTTCCTGACCTGCATGAAGTTATTCCTTACTACATGCCTGGAGTTTTCCCCCACTAAAATCTTTTATTAAAGCATAGATTTTGTTGTTTCAAACACAATTTCTCTGTTCATCCATCTCCCTACGAGTGTGTTCGTGTGATGAAGGTAGACATCTAGATGGATGTGTCCAGGAAAATGCAATAAATTGTAGGAGCAAATACTTAAATATCTATTAATCTACGAATCTATAAAATGCAGAGACATATTTACAGCAAAAAGGAAAAAAAGCATGTACTGTGAATCTCAGTTTAAAAGTTATAGTATTGTAGAGTGATGAAAAAAAAAACTTACATAATGTATTGAATGTACATTTTAGGCACCATAGTACCCACAGTCACACAACCCTGCTCTTCCCATGTCACCGCTCATATCCACTATGACTTATTAAAAGTCATGTTTAAAGGGATAGTAATGTTTCACAAAAACAGCAGCTCTAATTAATCTTCATAGTAGTTGAGCCATGGAGAGTGTTATTTCAATAATCTCCAAGTTGTAGTTCAAGAGTAATTGAATGATAAAGTATCCCCCTCCTGCCCCTTTTACCTAGTGTAACACTGCTCACCTCAGATGTGGAATCTGGTTGCTTGACCAGACAGATAACAGCAGGGGACAATCTTCTTCCAATGAGAACAATGAAAGTCCTGCCCCCATTGACAGGTTTTTCAGGGTTTTCCCTTATCTTAATTGAAGATTGTCCCTCTCTGCAGTCTACCTGGACACACTCAGCTGCTCTGGCTGAACAGTGTTACATCAGTAAAAGGGGTGAGAGGGGGATACTTTATCATTTAATTACTCTTGAACTACAACTCTGACAGAATTGAAATAACACTCTCCATGGCCCAAATACTGTGATGATTAATTAGACCTGATTTTATTATGAAACATTACTATCCATTTAAGTCTAATTCACAGACTGACTACTTTTTACAAGATGTTGCAGGAACACAAGATTTCGACTGAAAATTATTGCAGCTGTACACATTACCCATGTGAACTGTCCCACATAAAACAATATCTATTCTGTGAAACTTGTTGTTGTAACAAAGTTGCAGCATCAAAGTCACAGTGTGAGATTGGCCTTAACCCCTTCGCTGCCGCATTATGACATCCCCCACTGTTTCATGTTTTTACATTTTTGTTGGTGTTTGTATTGAAATATCATTTTTTTTTTGTGAGGATATTTTACCAGGAAGAATACATTGAGTTTTTCTCTCATTTTCAAGCATGTCCTGGACTAATTTTATCTACCTTAGAGGGGTGAAAGACCTTGCCGAGACTAGAACCTGGACCTTGTGGTTCTGCAGATTCTACAGCTGGTGCCTTAACCAACTGAGCTATCTCACCGGTGAGAAACGCATAAAATTTCTCAGCAAAACCCACACGTTCACAGGATACCATTAATTGGTGGTTGCCCCATATCATTGCAGGGTTAATCTACTGATAAATCAGAAATATAGTGTTTTTTTTTAAATTCTAATAAAGGGAGTAACAAACACTGTATGGAAGTAGACTTTTTCTACATATTCCTCTAGTGTAGAAAATGTCTATGATGTGTAGTGCTTTCAAGATACCAAAATTCATAGCTTGATGCACATACCTTCCTATAAAAATTATCGATTGAAATGCAGAAAGCAAAGTTTTCTGTTTTTACATGTTGTACCATTCAATATTTAAAGCAGAAAATAAGGAATCGAGCACATACATAGTGCAAGGCTTTGGCTTGTGCAGGAGCACTTGATTTATCTAATACATGAGGGTTGGTTGGAGGCTCAGCTCCCATAGACTTCCACCTGTCCACATACTTCAATAGGATTATTGTGTGTCTTCAGTATGCGCTCCTGTGTCTTTGCAGATATTAAAGCAGAAGTTAAAGACTAGGGTGTGCAGTAAATAATGATGTCTCCAGCCGCTGTCACCTTGCTGTGGACTACATGGGGCATTGGACTGAATAAACTTGACTGTAATTCTTTATAAATACTCAGAACAGATGAATCGCGCAATGGATTAGGAATACTGTGCTCAGACCGGCACAGTGCAAACACCAAACAGGTGAGACCATTTTTAAGTAATTTTTAAAACCAATACTCAGAACAGATGAATTAAAGCTGTGCATAAGATATGCGGGCACCAAAATGGATGAGTGTTGAAGCAATGTTAATGGTGCAACATGAAAATCTTGCGCTCTTGATGCAGGTTGAGATTCTCATGTCTCCATTTTCATCACAAAACTATGAAGCATGCACAGATAATATTACAGGTACTTGAATTAAAGACTTAAATAGTCTGGGTGTTCTCAGGGTTAAAATGAACACATATACGCACTATGGACCACAAAACTATGAACCATTTTCATCACGGCATCATGGTTAATGTGCCATTTAGTTGCATGCTCTTTTGTGTGCAACATTTTCAAATGATACCAAAAATATAGCAAACAGCTCTCAATACAGAGGACAAAAGTCACATATATGTATTATAGTTCAAACAATGAAAAATACCATCGATCAGTTAAAACTAGATTGCAGTTTTAACAACACAACACTTCTATTGAAAAATTTGATCAAATTTATCTTTGATCAGATATAAAATCATGATTTAAATAATAATCACATGAATAAAGAACACTTGCTCAAACCACACAATTTTGCTTAAAAGCATTTTAATCAAATGTGTGAATTGCAGTTTTTAAAATCATGCAAAAATCACAATCAAGCATGCAAACTGAAAAAAGCGGGTAAAATATAGAAAATACACAACAAACTTTCTAATACTACACTACTCTCAGACACCAGATTTAAGGTAAATCTGAACACATTGCTTCTCTATAGCTTTTCTTTCTAAATGATGGGTGTGCACCATTAGGAAAGCAAGCTTGTAGTGATGTCGGCTGCATCGATAATGAGGAAATGAACATGCAGCATACGGCTCAGCATGTCTGCAGCCTGGCCAATAATTAACATTGTAAATCACTGCACAGGTTATCGTCCATCAAACTGCTACAAAAGGACTCTTAGGAATTTAAAGTGATTCTTTTATTCACACTAGGGTGTCTTTTGTAAATCTGTCAGACATTGAAGGAAAGAAAATAATATATATAATACTAATAGTAAAAGTACAACAGATTGGGGGTTATTCACTAAAGAGCGATAAAGTGGTGATAAACTGGAGGCAACTTCTGCACTGATATCACTTCTTCAGTTCCTATGTTATTCTACGGAGCCTATGCACTAAGATCTCCGAAGGTGGAGAAATGTTAGTGCATTGGCACCATAGAATAACATAGGAACTGGAGAAGTGATATCACTGGAGAAGTTATCTTCACTTTATCACCTCTTTATCACACCCTAGTGCATCTCTGCTGTTGTGTAATTGCACACTATTTGTACCCCAAAAGGCACAAACCAGGCTGCATTTACCAAGGTCACACTAAAAACCCCCAAAACTATATTTTGTCAAAAAAAGCAAAGAGTCTGTATCTTCCTCTGCCGAGACAAAAAATATATATAACAAGCGAGAATATTGAGAAATAACAAACTAACATTCTTTCGGTGTTCATGTCAAAAAGAAGCTATTATTTTAACCCTTCGAGTGCCAGAGGGGTGCGCAACGCACTGGCTGTCTGCCAGCAACCATAAACACAAATACATTTTCTTGAATTATAAAGCCTTTTTTTTTTTAATTTGCATTTTAACCCCTTAAGGACCGGGGAACGACCATGGAGCAATTTTTTTTTATTGCTCCGCTGTGTTCTGGACTCCCCGAACGGCGTGCAGCCGTGGGGGGAGCCCGGAATTCGATGACGGTCATAGTACGTCATTGGTCGTTAAGTCAAATCGACCCTTGACGTACTATGTCCGTCAAGGGTCGTTAAGGGGTTAAAGGAGCATTAATGCCTTCAAATATTAACACCCCCATTTACGTACTATGACTAGAAAACCCTACTGGCACCGTATGAATCTTTCTTTTGTGGCTTTGCTGAAGAGATAACACCTTCAAATCAGTTCTGGGGGGCAGGCATTAAACTTATAAAAGGGTCCAGTTTGGCACTGTGGTGGAGAGCTGGACTCCAGTCCATCTCCTGGTAAGCACTAATGTGTCTTCATCATCTCATCACTGCAATTACACCAATATACAATAAGAAATCATCATGATTTCTTCATGCCTTTGCCAGGTTTACTATGTTACAGTGTTGCCTTCAGCAGTGGCTCATTTGCAAATTGCAATTTGGCTTAATGAGCCATTTTTGTAATCCTAGGGGTGTGTATTACAGTGGCTATTCACTACGTGCACTAAGCTCTGTTAATTGATGATGCTGTTGGAGTTCACAGAAAAAACTGTGTTCTTGATTTTGGCAAATTGTTGTTATTGCCATAGCCACAAAACAGCTGATCAATGCAGAGCCAGCTATCAATTAATCAAGGTACAGAGTGCACAGCTATGCCAGAATATGATGGCTTCAATCAACTTACAATGCTGTTGGGGACTATGAGGCTGCATCTTCACTGTAAATTGATTCCCTCAGATCCTGGCATAACTGCACTGTGTACATTGAACAGCTGATAGTCAGCTCTGCACTGTGTAAATTATTTAGCTGATAGTCAGCGCTGCAATGTGTACCTTGATCAGCTGATAGTCAGATCTACTATACTGTTTACTAGTTTTAAAGCCCATGTACACGGGCCAACACTGGCGGTGCTGCAGTTATGTGCAGTACTGACTGCCCGAAAGCTCCGCGGCTGATATGGAGCGGGGCACTCCGAATTCAGACTGTAGTCCTCTCTGCACACCTTACTGAGACTGCTTGGTCCCAGTAAGGTGCGCAGAGAGTACTCTGGTCTGAATTTGCAGTGCCCAGCTCAGTATCAGCCGCAGAGCGAGCAGTCTCTACTGTGCATGACTGCAGCGTGCGCTGCCTCCCCTACTGCGAATGACTGCGTTGTGACAAACTTTTTAGCAAATTATTATATAGGATATGGAACAGCTGATCAGCAACTAGTGAGGAGGTAGCTGCTCTGTGTATGGGACTTCAAGCCCTATATTTTAATTTAGAAATAAACTCTTTGAGTGTCTGAGGGATGTCCAACACAATGAGTTGCTCACCCTTCTGGAAAACAAAGGAAGGAAATATGTTGCTGTTTTGGTACTTAAGTCTGAGAGTGAAGCTACCCCCTTGCCATCCCTAAACAGCAAAGTCTCCCTGCCCCTTGCATACTAACTGTCGGTGCATTTTGGCGAAGTGTGTCATTCTTAGCGGTAAAGTGATCTACATACTTCGCCAGACACACTTCCCCTTTACACCGAGCCATTGTGCATCCCACACTGTGATATCATGGAGGTAGACATGACAGTTGCTAGCAGGACATCAAGCTCTGCACACTACATTTGTCAGACTTAACCCCTTTAATGACCAGAGGGGTGGGAAAAGCATTGTTGCCTCTCTATTATATAAGGAAGTAACCTGCTTTTTCCCCAACTCTATTGCAATTTTTATCCATTTGCTACTTGTGAATCAATCAGAAATGTAAGGTAATAAATTCAGAACATGATGTTTGTTCTCCACAGAGGGATTTACATAAAACGGCAGAATGGGCAAACAAATGAAATATGAAATTTAATGTGGGAAAGTGTAAAGTTATGCATTTGGAAAGAAACAAAATCACAATGCTACTTTTGAACTTAATGGAATAATTTTAGGAGACTTGTTGCTAGAGACAAGTCTTGTAAACTGCAAAGTTAGAAAGAGTGACCAGTGTCAAACAGCAGCAAAAGCAAACAAAGTTCTGTACTGCATAAAAAGGTGTGTTAAAGCAAGAGTGGATAGCATTGTTTTGCCACTGTACAAATTGTTGATAACACCTCACTTTGCGTATGCAGTGCAATTTTGGGCACCAGTTCTAGCAAAGATGTTCTAGAACTGGAGAGAGTACAATGAAGAGCAACAAAATTAATTAAGGGAATGGAGGACTTGACATATGAGGAACGCCTAGACAAACTTGGTTTATTTACTGTACAGAAAAGATGACTAAGAGGAGATAGGAAGATGAGAAGATAAGAAGACAGAAGAAGATACAAGTTAGTAGATTAAAGAAGAAGACTTGAACTGGATGACAAGTGTTATACAGCTATGGGGTATGGGTGTTAGGATAGTGTTATGGCTAGTATTGTTTCACTTTATTGGTAGGGGTAGTGTAGGGTTAATTTTGGGGAAGGTGACTTTGTTTTAGCTCAAGCTCTGTGTTTGACAGTGTCAAACACCGAACATTAGCTGTTTTCCTTTGATGTTCCCACTTCTCACGTATTTAGTGTGAGTTTTAGGAAGAAAAAAGCCACAACTAACGTTGGACCAAAAGTCAGGTTCTGTGTCCCAAAGTTCATTGTTGTTCCTGTTGGTAGGGCAATTGAATTCCATCTGTAACACAGTGTGTGTGTGTGTGTTGTGCGGTGTTCATTTTTTTGCCGTACAACATTTTACCGGTAGCTATTAAATCAAGCCCCTTGTTAAAATATACAAGTATATGCAAGTTCAATCCAAGGATCACTCTGGAGAGCTTTTTATTACAAGGAATGATAAAATAACTAGGGGTCACCCCTTAAGAGTAGAGGAAAGGAGGTATCAACTTCAACAGAGGAAGGTTTTTTCCACAGTAAGGTCTATTAAATTGTGGAATTCTTCACCAAAGGATGTAGCAATGACAGGTGCAATGGATACATTAAAGAGATGATTAGATGCATTTCTTTCAAGAGAGAACATAAAGGGTTATACTGTGTATTAGTAGGTAAAACAGGAAGTTCTGCGTAATAGACAAATAGTTTAGTAGCAGGAAGGCTATATAATTCTAATTTTTCTGGGTTATGAGGCAAAGTTTCAACTTGATGGACCTTTTTCAATGTAATTATCTATGTCATTGTTTATCAATATTTATCAATAATTCACAAAAAAAGTCACAAAACAACAGAACAAAAAAACACAAAAAAAACCACAAATTAACTCACCTGAAAGCCATGGATGTACAGAATATGTTGCAAAAAAGTGTACCTCCAGTGTCAAGGAGGTATACAAAACTTTATTAAAAAAAATGAATCATACCTGGAGGGTCTTCCCTGATGCCCCAGTGCATACCTGATTGTGATAGGTATATAATACCATAGCCTGCAAGACATGCTTGTAGGTTATCAATACCAGGGGTGGTCCTGATATGCCCTAAACAATGTGTGAGAATATTAAAAAACATGAAGAAGAGTGTTCAACTTATTATTTTGCATAGATCCCCACATACACTGTCTTATTCCCCAGCCTGGTTCTAATGCCTACTGGTAGTCACAGATCCCCACATACACTGCCTGACCCCGAAACCTGGTCCTACTGCCTACTGGAAGTCACAAACCCCCACCTACACTGTCTGACTCCTCCAGCTTGGTTCCACTGCCTATTGGTAGTCAAAGATCCCCATATACACTGTCTGACCCCCACCCCCCCAGCCTAGTTCCACTGCCTACTGGTAGTCACAGATCCCCACATACACTGACTGACCCCAAAACCTGGTTCTACTGCCTACTGGTAGTCACAGATCCCCACATACACTGTCTGACCCCCAAACCTGGTTCTACTGCCTACTGGTAGTCACAGATCCCATATACACTGCCTGACCCCCAAACCTGGTTCTACTGTCCACTGGTAGTCACAGATCCCATATACACTGCCTGACCCCCAAACCTGGTTCTACTGTCCACTGGTAGTCACAGATCCCCACCTACACTGCCTGACACCCAAGCCTGATTCCGCTGCCCACTGATAGTCACAAATCCCCATATACACTGTCTGACCTCCCAGCACTCAAGGGTGGCCAGTCACCAGTAAATATACTAACAGTTAGTAAAGCATCTAGTTACATTGGAGGTTTCAGTAAAGTAATGATTTCTATGTAAAAATACTGACAAAACACAACCCAAAGATATGAATGTGTTTTGCATTATTTGCCATTTTATTGTGTTCTTTAGTAAAAATTAGATGATTGCAGTGTTGCTTGAGCACTTAAATGGATTCTGCAGACTCTGCTTTTATTTACTTTGGAAATAACAGCATCATATCAGAGGATCTATGGCAATGTGTCCATAAAAGTGTCAGTATTTTTTTTCCAATTCTGTTAGTAAGAAATATTTTCAGGAGTTGTATTTTATGGGAATATTTGGGTCACAGACCACAGCTGACCATAGTATGTTAAATGAACAGCACCACCTGGTGCCAGAACAGAAAATCGCAGTTTAATAAAAAATAAAACTAATCTCAGCTATAACAACATATGAAAGAAAAATCTCCCAGCAGTGGGAACACCCCTTTTTTTTTTACTCATGTGGAAAGGTACTACACACATGCACCCACTTTCACACATAGTCACACACTCAGACACACACAGTCACTCTCCTTCATTCAAATAGTCTCATACTTGCACACTCTCCCACACAGAGTCTCACACTGTTTCCTTTTTTATCTTACCCACACATTCTCCATCACAAACATATACACAAAAAAGTTGGACCATGATGGAAAGAGTTGTAACACTAGGAGAAAGACATGGGTGAAGAGATGGGCAGGAGTGTGGTAGTTTCACAGGAGGAAGGGTAGATGGAAATGGAGGAGGCAGGACATGGACAGGGATGGGGTGGGATATGAACATGGAAAGGGGAGAGATGGACAGAGATGGGAGAGATGGATATGGAGAGGAGGAGATGGACATGGAGAGGAGCTATATGGACATGGAAAGGAGGGAGATGGACATAGAAAGGAGGGAGATGGACATAGAAAGGAGGGAGATGGACATGGAAGTGGGGGCTAGATGGACATAAAGGGGGTATTGATGAGCATGGAGATTGGGGAGAGATGGACAGGTAGGAGATGGACATGGAAGTGGATGTAAGAGGGAGATGGGCATTGAGGGGTGAAAACGACGTGGAAAGAGAAGATGGACACAAAAGGGGAGAGAATTTGACGTGAACAGAGGGGATAGTAGTACACGGAAGAAGGGGAGAGTTGGACACGGAAGGAGGGAAGAATTGGACACTGAAGGAGCTGCATCTGGAATTCTTGCTAGCCACTGCCATAGAAAGCACAGGTGGAAAATGGAAAATGTGTCATGTGGCTGTATCAGCCAAAATTAGAGTGTCAATGTACCATGTTATTTTTTTGTTATTCTCAGAGACCTACAATGTTGTCTTCCCTATTCCCTAGTGAGCAGAAGTATGCCAACACAGCAGGGATTAGTAGATTCCAGCTTACTACTGTGTGCTTTTAATAAGTAAAGTCCCTATTTGGGGTCAGTAAACAAGCGCAGGACCTGGGTAGCAAGTGGATCTTCCTGCTAAGTCTCACAGTCTAGAGACAGAATATGGTGAGGAGGTGAAAGTATATGGGACAAAGAGGAGGGAGTAAGGGCTTAGTTTGGGGAGAGGATGGGTGGATTAGTGTGTGAGGAAGATCTGGGAGAAATGAGAAGATGCATCTGTCTAACAACAATATTATCAGCACTAGTAGACCCTGCTTGGTGAAGAATCCATTACCAATCACCGGTGAGGTGAATGGATGACAGTAGATGTTTTGCCAAGTGTGGTCTCCTTTGACAGTGGAAAGAACAGTATTTTATTAAGAATTATTATAAAGATTACATTTTAGAGTGCACTAATACACAACATTTTTTTCTCCTCTCTTTTTGATTAATCCAGTTATTTTTCAGTTAGGAAAATGAGAAAAATTATTATACTCATGTAAAAGCAAAGAGAATTGTTGAAAATAGTGCAGCTTTTAATTGTTATAGTGCCACTGAGGTGGCACTGAAAGGGTTACAGGTACAATGGAGTTTATGGTGCTGATGTCTTAGAGGATCATTTCCACTTCCTCAGTGGACAAGGGGGGAGCAGAGGCAATGCACTCAGGTTATTGAACTACTGGCGATGTGTAAGGAAGGGCATCACTTCCACATCGCCAGCAGTCTGACGGTATGATATGCTAATGATTAAATTCAACCCCCCACCCCTTGCGTCACTTATTGTTAATGCATGTGGTGATGCTTGTCTCTATTGCCAAGCTGATGAGTTTGCCATACTTTGCTTCTCAACTTTCCCAATTTCTCAAGAAGGAACCAATTTGATCCTGTGGTCACATAAAGGGAGGAGTGAGGTTGTTCAGGGTGCACAACCCATCTAAGTAGCCGATTTCCCATAAACAGAGAAGAAAAGGAAAATTATAACTGAACTTAACTCTTAAAAGAACCAGACGTTTGTGCAGTGCATTGAGAAGCAATATATTGCACACCCCTGTTCTCGTTAAAGTAATGAGACTAAATATATTCCTGTATTTGGAGGCCTCCATTTAAAGCAAGTTTGGGC
The DNA here is from genome assembly GCA_037306005.1 of Rhinophrynus dorsalis. NCBI lineage: Eukaryota > Metazoa > Chordata > Amphibia > Anura > Rhinophrynidae > Rhinophrynus > Rhinophrynus dorsalis. The sequence continues at coordinate 23,592,022 of CM074726.1, read as the reverse complement.
ACCCACAGGCCCTCCTGCAGTTGTAAACTGAAATTCCCAGCTATTTCATAGTTCTTAACGGTATCCTTTTCTATTGTCACCCACTATTTGGTGACTAACAAATCAGCGCATTAAACATGTCGCTGGAATGAAAAGGGAGACATGAAAATCTCACCCACATCAAAAGGGTGAGATTGTGATGTCGGGGGCTTAAACATCACTGATGTGTCTGTATTACCTCACGCTCTCCTTCCACTCACTGTCCAAGGCTCAAAATAATAAATTGAAGCCATTTAATGAAAACACATCACTCAGGGCATTTTCATTCACTATATTTCTACTATGTCAAAATAATAAAGACAAAAACCATTGTGAGACGCGCACGTACCACCCCAATCTTTGACCAATTTGCAAAGTTGGTGTGGTACGTGCGCTTCTCACAATTGTTTTTTTTCTTTATTATTTTGACATAGTAGAAATATACTGAATGACAATGCCCTGATTGATGTGTTTCCAATAAACGGCCACGGACAGTGAGGGCAGGAAGAGAGGAAGTACATACAGGTAATACAGATACATCAGTGATGCTTAAGCCTGTGACATGATAATCTCACTCTTTTGATACGGCCGAGATTGTCATGTTGCCCTTTTCATTCGGGCAAAATGTTTAATGCACTGTTTACTTGCTCGCCTAATAGTGGGCAGCATTTTCAAAGTGAACCATCCTTAACAACTGGATGGTCTCAGTTTGCCCATCACTAATTTCAAGTTTTACCAGGGGTCATGGGGGTTATTACAACGGTGCTGGTTCATGGCTACTTTAAATGTTACTCAGATGTATCTAGAGTTTTCTCCATTTTGACAGAATTTTGCTTATACACCCTGTACCAAAGACTTATTTTATGGGTATCCAACATTTCGGCCACCTGAGATTTTAAACAAAATTTTGTATTACCTAATTAGCTAGCACACATGATCTAATAGGTTGGTATGCAATGCATTGGATATCTCTTTGGCACTCAAAGGTTTAACAGCTTGGTTCCTAAGGAGGAAAGCCATTACAAATCAATACACAAATTAGGTTTTATTTTAGCATCTCACATAGGATGACAGATTTCCGGCTAGGTCATGGTAAAGAGGAGCTAGGATTACAACTTTTATATGGGCCTTATACATAAAAGCAAGGTGATGGCATTCTGGGGTATACTAACTGAATTGGAGAGGGGGACAAATAAATATATTGGATTCTAATGGACCTTCCCCCCACCCCTGAATGTTAGAGAGGTCTCCATCGCATTCAACACAATGTGTTTGAGGCCTTCCTAGCTTTCAAGGTAGAGACTGATCGATCTGATAGACAATGTGGAGCTGTGTAAAAAAAAAATCTGTGGAAAAGAGGCATCCAATGCATTGATCTTTGGCAATAATAATAAAGTTACAAGTGTTAGGGGAAGCAGGTTTGAGAACATGCTTAGGGAAACAGCAAAAAATGTATTGGCACAACGAAAACTATTAATTTTAAAAAGGCTAACTTCAAAATGTTAATAGCATCAACATCAATGCAACACATAGAGTAGGATGAATTATTAAAAGGAAAAAATACTGAGGAAAATGGTCAGAATTTAAATCTAGGTTTCAGAAATATATTAACCCCTTAAGGACCGGCTGCGCACGCACGGTGCAGTTACTTAAGGACCCGGGACCATTTTTTTTTTTTTTTCGGAATCCGATTCCGGACTCCCCGAACGGTGTGCAGTTGCGCGGGAAGTGGGAATTTTATGACAGTCCAGGACCGTCATGGGTCCTTAAAGGGATAGTAATACTTCATTTTAACTTTATTTTATTTTGTAGGCATTAAAAACACGAAGAACTATATAAGTCTTATCTCTCAAACCTTTATGGTTTGAAAGATATTCACAAGCAAAGTTTCCCCCTCCTGCCCCTTTTACCTAGTGTAAACAATCTCTTCTCAGATGTGAATCCAGTCCATAGACCAGACAGATAACAGAAGGGGACAATCTTCTTCCTATCAGAACAATGAAAGCCCTGCCCTCCTTGACAAGCTTTTCAGGTTTTTCCCTTATCTTAATTGAAGATTGTCCCTCTCTGCAATTTACCTGGGCACCTCCCTTCTGATCTGGCTGAACAGTGTTACATCAGTAAAAGGGGCGGGAGGGGGATACTTTGTCATTGAATTACTCTTGTACTAGAACTCTGACAGAAATGAAATAACACTTTCCAAAGTTCAAATACTATGATGATTAATTAGAGCTGCTTTTATTATGAAACATTACTATCCCTTTAAGGGTATACATTTCAAATATATATATAAAGGAAAGGATATACGTATTGCAGGTTTCTAAATATCTAATATACTATATAGAAAGCAATGAAAATAGAAAAGAAGAAATATACGGATATACTAGCTATTACAATTGGGACATCTTAGTGTCCTCACTAAATCACTTAAGAGACAACTAAAAACACATTTTTATTAAATCTTATACCCATAAAAACAAACTGAACCTGTTATCGATGAGACAAAGCAGGTTCTAAAAGACACCCTTGTAAGAGAGTTAGAGAGGGATATATGTGAAATAGGGTCCAGTTTTTGACATAACCACTTACATTTATACAGATTGTATCTATAAGCGCTATATTACTTCTTAAATCATTGGAAGCACACTAACTCGGGTATATATTGCCTAACTAGCTTAACTTCTTCTTAGTCTGGCACTCAACGGGTTAATTTACACCAATAATATTTGTGGGGGACATTCGTAATGCTTGTGATACACCGGTAGCCAGGAATATGGCAAGATACCATAATTCAGATATTTCATGTATATTATTTACTGGAATTCAGAAAGTCCAACATTCATCATGAAAAGCTGATTATGACAGACAGCTATTAAAGGCAGAAGCAAGATGGATCTACCGGTTGAGAGCTACTGGAGATAGAGGGTTAAATGAGGGGTTTACTTATGAGCCCTTCATTGAGTGAATCCAGTATGCACTGTATCATCTATGAGCTATTAATTCTAGACATCTAAACTAGCGTGCTTTGCATATCTATTAGTTATCAACTATATATAGATGCTAGCATGTGTAAGCGAGTGGAAGTTAAGCAATACCAGGACATGGTAAATCTAAAGCTAGATGACGGGCGACTTAGCACAAATGGAGGGCTTAATTAAAATTGTAATTGGCTGTATTTGTGATATAATAAGAGCGTAAGACAGGTGATATCATATGTATTCATTTCAATGACAAGCAATAAATTCAAATAAAATACGTCAGCTGTGGCCAACTGTTCTCAATACATAAACCATGACAAAATGGTTAAAATAGAATTTTGAAACAAGATAGATAGGAATATCGATGAAAACATGAAGGAATGTAAACTGAAATATTCTTAGGTAATTAAAGAGATCATATAATGATATGTGTTACGCATATTTAATGTCTGTATTAACCCGATCCAGAAGAGATAGGGAAGAGTTAACTTTCAGAAGTTTGGAAGTCAGTAGTGAAAGGATTGGATTATGTCGAGCCAATTAGAGCATAGTATCGGCATATTTGAAAAACGGGTAGTATGACATCATATCCCATTTAAACACTATATATATCACTTTACAAGCAGCTGCGACTGTCTATATGCCCCTGATGAAGCTGGCATGTCCAGCGAAATGCGTAGGGCTTATATGTTAACAGAAGGGGTGTAGGGGTCAATTGTACCATAGTTTAAGCATTATTAAGATCTACAAAGTAGCATGTGTACATGGAACGCTAATGGTGTGAATAGGTAGAAGTATTCTTAGTCTTTCACTCGGTACTGAATGTGGGGTAATACCCAATTTATGCTAAGAGAGTGAAACACGGCTTAGTTAGGAAGGGAAATGTGCTTTTCCTACACATCAAGCATTTAGAGGTTAAAATGTGACAGCTATGAACTGATTAGATACCAGACCTCTGAGGTGTCAGAGTCGCATCTCTCAGTTAGTCTTCCACTCGGACTGAAAGCGGGGAAAATAAACTTGATTCATTCTAAGAGAGTGAAACACGACTAGGATGAGCAAGCTAAGTTATTAGCCGATAATATTAGTTATTGATTAGTTATTAATCAGATACTCATGTGGTAATAGAGATTTGATGGACAATTAACTTAGCCTGTCCGAGTAGAGCCTTGTAAAATTAGTAAGAGGCTCGGTAATCACATTTAACCTCATATCAACTGGTAGAATATGGGTGGTAAAGACATATATATAAAATATTATTGATGTAAATTAACCCGTTGAGTACCAGTCTAAGAGGAAGTTAAGCTAGTTAGGCGATATATACCCGAGTTAGTGTGCCTTCAATGATTTAAGTAGTAATATAGTGCTTATAGATACAATGTGTATAAATGTAACTGGTTATGTCATAAAAACTGGACCCTATTTCACATATATCCCTCTCTAACTCTCTTACAAGGGAGTCTTTTAGAACCTGTGTTGTCTCATTGATAACAGGTTCAGTTTGTTTTATGGGTATAAGATTTAATAAAAATGTGTTTTTAGTTGTCGCTTAAGTGGTTTAGTGAGGACCCTAAGATGTCCCAATTGTAATAGTATTGAACTGGTCTCTTACTGCAGATAACTAGTATATCTGTATATTTCTTCTTTTCAATTTTCTTTGCTTTCCATATAGTGTATCCTTAAAGGGATAGTAATGTTTCATAATAAAAGCAGCTCTAATTAATCATTATAGTGTTTGGACTTTGGAAAGCATTATTTCAATTCTGTCAGAGTTGTAGTTGAAGAGTAATTGAATGATAAAGTATCCCCCTTCCACCCCTTTTACTGATGTAACATTGTTCAGCCAGATCAGAAGGGAGGTGCCCAGGTAGACTGCAGAGAGGGACAATCTTCAATTAAGATAAGGGAAAAACCTGAAATACTTGTCAAGGGGGGCAGGGCTTTCATTGTTCTCATAGGAAGAATATTGTCCCTTGCTGTTACCTGTCTGGTCTATGGACTGCATTCCACATCTGAGAAGAGATGGCTTACACTAGGTAAAAGGGGCGGGAGGGGGAAACTTTGCTTGTGAATATCTCTCTAACCATGAAGGTTTGAGAGATAAGACTTATATCATTCTTCATGTTTTTTTTAATGCCAACAAAACAAAATAAAGATAAAACAAAGTATTACTATCCCTTTAAGGGTATAACAATCCATGACGGTCCAGGACCGTCATGGGTCCTTAAGAGGTTAAACAGTATTATCCTCTAGGGAACAAAAACAAAAGTAGATCACAGCCAATGTGGTTAAATGCAAATATGAAGAAGGAAATTGCAAGCAAAAAAAAATTGCGGGGGAAAAAGAAATGGTAGAAGAGCCTCAACAAATAACAATGAAAACCATACTATTATCAAATATTGGTTTAAAAAAAGGGAGCGTGTCAGGGGAAAACTGGACAAAATTAATATTGACAAAAGCACCTGGTCCTGATGGTATACATCCAAGTGTTCTTTTGGAACTCAGGGCAGTGTTAGCAAGACCCCACTTTTTAATATTAAAGACTCTCTTACCATACGCTCAGTGCCACCAGACTGGCATAAAGCCATTGTAGTGTCTATTTTAGACGGAAACTAAAACAGAAGTGGGGAGACCTGAAAGTTTGACCTCGGTAGTGACAAAACTGCTAGATGAGATAATAAGGGATTATATTCAGGATTACACTCTAGATCTTGCCAAATAAATATTTGAGTTTATATGAAAATTGGTCCTATGGCATAACCTTTGCAACTGGATAGAAAACTTGTTGAAGGATAGGGAAAAGTGTGTTGTAAATGGAAAATCCTCCATTACAGTTAAAGGGATAGTAATGTTTCATAATAAAAACAGCTCTAATTAATCTTCATAGTATTTGGACTTTGGAGAGTGTTATTTCAATTCTGTCAGAGCTGTAGTTCAAGAGTAATTCAATGACAAAGTATCCCCCTCCCACCCCCTCCCACCCCTTTTACTGATGCAACACTGCTCAGCCAGAGCAGAAGGGAGGTGCCCAGGTAGACTGCAGAGAGGGACAATCTTCAATTAAGATAAGGGAAAAACCTGAAAAACTTGTCAAGGGGGGGCAGGGCTTTCATTGTTCTCACAGGAAGAAGATTGTCCCCTTCTGTTATCTGTCTGGTCTTACAACCAGATTCAACATCTGAGAAGAGATGGCTTATACTAGGTAAAAGGGGCGGGAGGGGAAACTTTACTTGTGAATATCTCTCAAACCATAAAGGTTAGAGAGATAAGACATATCGTTCTTCGTGTTTTTTTAATGCCTACAAAATAAAATAAAGGTAAAATGAAGTATTACGATCCCTTTAAAGGGACAGTAATTCAGGTCTACAGAGGGATTTAAATAAAATGGCAGATTGGTCAAATAAAAGGAATATGAAATTTAATGCAGGAAAGTGCAAAGTTATGCATTTGGGACAAGCAAATCATAATGCTACTTAAGAATTTAATTAATTGATCCTAGGAGACTAATTGCTAGATAGAGATCTGGGAGTTCTTGTAAACTGTAAACTTGGAAACAGAGACCAATGTCAAACAGCAGTGGCAAAAGCAAACAAAATCCTGTCTTGCATAAAAAGAGGTATTGAAGCAAGAGTAGATAACATAATTTTGCCACTGTACAAATCATTGTTCACCTCGAATATGCAGTGCAGTTTTGGGCATCAGTCCTGAGAAATGATATTCTAGAACTGGATAGAGTACAGAGAAGAGCAAAAAAATGAAATAAGGCAATGGAGGATTTGAAGAATGAAGAACGTGTAGCCAAACTTGGTTAATTGATTCTAGGAAAAAGAGGCCTGAGGGGATCTTGTTACATTGTTTAAGTATATGCGTGGTCAGTACAAGGATCTCTAGGGAGACTTTCATTCCAAGGCCAGATCATATAACTAGCGGCCTCCCATTATGATTAAAAGAAAGGTGGTCACAAATTCAACAGAGAAAGGCTTTTTTTTTTTTTTTTACAGTAAGATCTGTTAAATTGTGTGATTCTTTGCCCATGAATGTGGTTATGGTAAACACAATGGATGCATTTCTTACAAGAAATCTTGAAAACCATTACATTGACTAAAACAGAAAAACACAAGGTATTGACAGTTTAACCCCTTAAAGACTGGTGACGTGTCAGGACCGTCACCGGTAAACTTGCCTAAATGACTGGTGACGGTCCTGGTATGTCACTTATTTAGTGCTTACAGCACTCCTTGTGGGGTCTGAAATCGACTGCGCTCAGACCCCCGTTTGGCATGTCAATACATGTCATCTGCATGCCGGCCAACTTCAGGTGGTCCTTCTCATCCTTAAAGGGATAGTAATACTTAAAATGTAAAAAATATATGTTGTAAGGTCTATCCCCCTGAGTAAAACAAGGGTACTCCCACTGCTGAGAGATATTTTATTAAAAAAATTATAACAGCTCAAACTTCAATTTTTTTAGGTGCAATATCACAGAGGCCTGAAAATTTACAGTGGCGCTGTTGCTACACCATCCTATGGACTGCTCTGGTCTGTAGACCATAAATCTCCATAGGATGGTGTAGCAACAGCTACATTGTAAATTTTCAGGCCACTGTGATATTGCACCTAAAAATTAAAGTTTGAGGTGTTATAATTTTTTAATAACATATCTCTCAACAGTGGGAGTCCCCTTGTTTTATTCAGGGACATAAACCCTACAACATATATTTTTCACATAGTGAAGCAATATATTTGAAATATCTATCATCCAAAAGGTTAAACATATCAAACACTTTCATATTATATTATTCAATGTTTACTTACACACACAAAATCAGTGTTAAAGTCCAGCCCAGGTCTGCCAATCTTCACCACTAATAGTGTGTCGATATCATTTTTACAAACATTTATATGCAGATCTCTCAGACAATTTTATAACAGTTAGATTACTCTATGAAACCAGCAGCATGTAGATGGCAACCTCTAAAACCTAAAGCCATATGCAATTTTTTGCAATGCAAACACTTAATAGCCCGTAAAGATGAAGAAGCTGTGATCCTCTTTAGTGTCTAGAATCATTGCAAAGCATTGCAGTGATGGTGCTGGAATTGCCTGCCATTGCAGTAATTTATTCATTATAATTATGTGTCAAATCCACACGTTACAAGATGATGTGACCTGTGAACACCCTAATAATGAGATTCAGCTTTAACCCTTTCACACAAAGAGGCTGAATTAATAGGAAATGAGCAAATGTTGGGCCAACCTAACTGAACCATAGGGTTAAATAAAAATCTCCATTGACTAAAATGGGACTTTAAACCCCTTGTATTCTAGAGGGATTTAAATGGATAGTAAAACCCCCAAAAAACTGTAAGCCAAATTATATGAATAATAAAAACATACTTAACGCCCTCATTCCCATCTCTCAAACCATTATGATTTGAGAGATGTAAGAAAATAAAGACCTTCACTCCCTCCCCTTTCTGCCTGACGAGCTGTAAAGCTGTCAGAGGCAGAATCCGGTCGCCCGACTGTAGGCGGCTCTTCAGGAGCGCTGTCATCGGGATATGTAACTATAATTACTTCATCGGTATGGTCTACAACATGTACCTGGCTTGCAAGCACACGTTGTAGACCATTCTGATGAAGTAATTATAGTTAGATATCTCGATGACAGCGCTCCTGAAGAGCCGTCTTCTGGTCCCGGAAACAGGATCTCATGATGTCCGCTATATAGCAGACGCATGAGAAGGGGGAGGGAGCAGAGGTCTTTATTTTCTTACATCTCTCAAACCATAACGGTTTGAGAGATGGGAATGAGGGCATTACGTATGTTTTTATTATTCCTATTATTTGGCTTACAGTTTTTTTGGGGGTTTACGGTCCCTTTAAATGCATTGCTTCCCTTTCTAGGATTCAAGGGAGGAGATTCACTAAGAGGTGATAAAGTGGAAATGACTTCCCCAGTGATTTCACTTCTCCAGTTCCTATGTTATTCTAAAGAGCCTATGCACTAATATATCCAACAATTAAAGGGATAGTAATACTTAAAATGTAAAAAAATATATGTTGTAAGGTTTATCCCCCTGAGTAAAACAAGAGTACTCCCACTGCTGAGAGGTGTTTTATTCAAAAGTTATTAATTTTCAAAGTTGATTTTTTTAGGTGCAATATCACTGTGGCCTGAAATTGTAGAGTGGCGCTGTTGCTACACGATCCTATGGACAACTCTGGTCAGTTGACCATAAATCTCCATAGGATGGTGTAGCAACAGCGCCACTGTACAATTTCAGGCCACTGTGATATTGCACCTAAAAAATTCAACTTTGAAAATTAATAACTTTTGAATGAAAAACCTCTCAGCAGTGGGAGTACTCTTGTTTTACTCAGGGGGATAAACCCTACAACATATTTTTTTTTACATTTTAAGTATTACTATCCCTTTAAGACCTCTTAGTGCATAGGCTCCATAGAATAACATAGGGCCTTGAGAAGTTATCTTTTTATCACCACTTAATGAATCTCCCCCAAGGGAATTTTTATATGTAAACCTATAGCGCCATTTGTTTCCACCAGTTCTTAATAAATCAGCCTCAAATAAATATAAAACAGTCCTTGCCCTGCAACAGGCTTAGAGCCCGTGTGGCAATGAAAGAGTTGCGCATTGGCAAAAGTGTACCAAATCACAGCAAAATATCTCTCTTGTCCTTTTATTATCAGCAAGCTGCATTTTTGAAATAGCAAGAGGCTAGGTATTTCACAGCAAAGATGTGACAAAATTAACATTTATGTAGACAGAGCAACAGAAGTGTGTCACTATGTAGTCAGAGCTGCCATCCCACACAGGTCAAAGCTCCCCCGTCTGATGTCTGTGTGGCACAACAGGGTTTTAAACTTTTGTTTATTAGTAGCAGATGGTGAAAATCAGACATCAGTCACCTGTCTTGCTATAAACCAGGCCAAGAAATATATACTAGTATTAGTTCTGCGTACTGCTTACATGTACTGTACATGAGAAAGATAAAAATAAACCAAACCGTTTGGATACAGAATGCCTTAATGAGATCTGTTATGGAGCTGTCAAAGGGTCACCATCTCTGGATGCAGTAATGAGTCTTTGGGGAGAGCAATCGCACAGCTATTTGCTAGCCATATGTACTTATCAGAAACGCACAGTATTTCTTGGTTTCTATGGATATAATATATCAGGGGAGCGGTTACTAAACAGATTTTGCAAAGTAAAAGAAGGGAGGGGGTGATAAAGCTGATACAGTCTTACGGATACACTTTGTTACTTACGAGAAAACGTAATAGGTAGAAAGGTTCCAAAGAAGACATACAGTAATTATCCTTAACTTTTATGTATTACACTCCGCTGACATAGCTCACCATAGAAACAAAGTGAATGTATGGACACATGCTTTTGTACAGTGTACAAAAAGCACACAGTGCACTTAGATGGCTAAAGTTCCTGACCCAGCGGTTCTTCACAGAGGAATTCTAAGGAAATGCACCAACATGAGTCATGACTTAAAGGGATAGTAATGTTTCATAATAAAAGCAGCTCTAATTAATCATCATAGTATTTGGGCTTTGGAGAGTGTTATTTCAATTCTGTCAGAGTTGTAGTTCAAGAGTAATTCAATGAAAAAGTATCCCCCTCCTGTCCCTTTTACTAATCTAACACTGATCAGCAAGATCAGAAGGGAGGTGCCCAGGTAGACTGCAGAGAGGGACAATCTTCAATCAAAATAAGGGAAAAACCTGAAATACTTGTCAAGGGGGGCAGGGCTTTCATTGTTCTCATAGGAAGAAGATTGTGCCTTGCTGTTATCTGCCTGGTCTATGGACTGCATTCCACACCTGAGAAAAGATGGCTTACACTAGGTAAAAGGGGCGGGAGGGGAAACTTTGCTTGTGAATATCTCTCAAACCATAAAGGTTAGAGAGATAAGACATATCGTTCTTCGTTTTTTTTAATGCCTACAAAATAAAATAAAGGTAAAACTAAGTATTACGATCCCTTTAAAGGGATAGTAATTCTTAAAATGTAAAAAAATATATGTTGTAGGGTTTATTCCCCTGAGTAAAAAAAGGGTACTCCCACTGTGGAGAGATATTTTATTAAAAAAATTATAACAGCTCAAACTTAACCCTTTGAGTGCCAGAGTGGTACGCAACGCATTGCTTTGCAATGCATTGCGTACCACTCTGACACTCAAAGGGTTACATTTTTTAGGCTCAATATCACAGTGGCCTGAACATTTACAGTGGCGCTGTTGCTACACCATCCTATGGAGATTTATGGTCTACAGAACAGAGCAGTCCATAGGATGTGTAGCAACAGCGCCACTGTAAATTTTCAGGCCACTGTGATATTGCACCTAAAAAAAATGAAGTTTGAGCTGTTAAAATTTTTTAATAAAATATCTCTCAGCAGTGGGAATACCTTTGTTTTACTCAGAGGGGATAAACCCTATAACATATATTTTTTTATATTTTAAGTATTACTACCCCTTTAAAGGGATAGTAATACTTGCAAATTACTAATCCCCATATTGTAGCTTTGTTAAAAAGACTTATTGCCCCCAGTGTCATCTCTCAGACCCTTATGGTTTGAAAGATGATAGCGCTCAAAGTTCCCCCCTCCCTCTCCCTTCCCTGACTGAAAGCTGACTGCAGGGGAAGCTGTCATACGACAGTCTTATGTGCATCAGGCGGCTCTGCAGCATTGCTGAGATCATGTTTATAAAAAAGATCTTTCACTAAAACAGTCTTATACGTATGCTTGCAAACCAAGCACACGTAGAAGACCGTTTCAGTGAAAGAATTCTTTATTAAAGTGATCTCGGTTCAGCTGCAGAGCCGCCTGATGCACATAAGACTGTCGTACAACAGCTTCCCTTGCAGTCAGCGTTCAGTCAGGGAAGGGGGAGGGAGGGGGAACTTTGAGCTCTATCATCTCTCAAACCATAAGGGTTTGAGAGATGACACTGGGGGCAATAAGTTTCTTTTTAACAAAGCTACAACATGGGGATTAGTAACTTATAAGTATTACTATTCCTTTAATAACATGAAGACAGTCTGACCCATAGAGAGGTACATAAAGACAAAAGTGCAGGAATTCTAGAGAACACTACTGCACAGTATCCATCAAACAGCTTTCATTTTAAATGGCATTAAATGTGGTTTTACCTTGTTGAGTGCCAGAGACATATCCAATGCATTACATGGCGCTCAAAGGGTTAATGAAAAAATATTATTCGTATGCTTTTTCCTGCAAGGTTACATTTCATTCACAATGTACTGTAGTTCTGATATTTGTGTTCAATGAATTGTATCCCCCTGCCACTCAAAAGGTTCATTAATCTGCTAGAAACAGCAACAACTGAGACAACTGGTGTTCTTACTGTAAAAAAACCCTTCCTCTGCTGAAACTGAAACCTCCTTTCCTCTAATCTCAAGGGGTGTCCCCTGATTATTTGATCAGGCTTTGGAATGAATAGTAGGCTTGTGCACGGGCAAAATTTTCGGTAAAATTCAAATTCGGACGAATTTTCTTTTTCTAATTCGGGTGATCCTAATTTCGGACCGGGCCTATTAGATTCGAACGAAATTCTGATCCATTCCGAATTATTCGGCCGAATTTAACATGGGTTAAATTATAGCAGTGCGCCTCCGTGCACGCTGCTATCATTCTTTGCAGACAGGGTGTGCATTTAGAAAAAGATCCATCCCAAAAACGGACATTGTCGTACATTGCCAGTCTGTGCATGTCACCTCTACTCCAGCATGGGATGCCAGTCACAATGCAAACGTCGAACATCGAGAACCCATGCCTGTCATTCAATTTAGCATGTTCAAACATCGAAACCCCATGCCTGTCCCATCCTACTCAACATAAGTGGTCGACTCGAACATGGACAAACTACATGTCACATTCTATGTTAGTACATGGGTAAAGATTAAGGTTTCATTTTCTGGTACCAGCCTCCTACCCTACTGTCCCTCTTTAGTACCCAAATTCCTCTCTCTCGTTTTCCTATCCTGATTTCCCCTCATATCAGATAACTCTATGTGTATATATACATTGTAGTGTTTCATACTACATCAAGAATAAACATCAGTGATTGTAATGTGATAGATGTAATGTGTTAAAAAGAAAAGTTGAGACATTCTGTTGTGAACAAACTGCAACACAGGAGAGAAATAAAAAAAAATGCTTGACATCTATTCTGAAGAGGGGTCCACAGCATTGTCTTAGTATAGCAATATCACCGTTTTCCGTGAGTGTGCAATACAGGGCTCTACGGTAATTGCTGGGAATTTCCCAACGTCATAATCAGGGGATGATGGGAGTTGTATTCTAACTACTTTTAGGAAACACATAAGTGATGCACATTCATCTCCCACCTAGAAATTATTTACACATAAGGCAACTCCCCCAAGTAATACCTAGCCCCTTTCCAAGTGAAAGGACTTCCAGAAAGGATTCAGATCTCTTAGTGACTCACCTGTTATTGCCAGTCAGCGGGACCCGGAGAGTAGGAGGGGGTGATGCTATGGCTGCAGATTAAGTCTGGCACGGTGCTCTTAGTTGGTCACTCGTCACAATGTTGAAGCTCAGCCCGGCCAGCACCTTCTGGGTGGAGACACCTCACAGCAATCCTGTTCAGGACACATCATGCACTGTTGTGCACTCATACTAGGGATCCCAAATGTTTAGACTCATTTCGTACAGGGGGCACCCTCCTGTATTTGTAAAACCTCTCTAGCAAATCTGGGATGGTAGACCTATTTACTCAAGTCTTGACTTTAGGTGGGCGATAAACAATACAAAATATGCATAATGTTTCACTATCACATAATTCACGTCACTGAAGCAGACAGCAGGCATCGCCACTGAGTGAGCATAGGGCTGCCCGGCTGCTGACAGTCACACTGATGGGACACCCTGCAACACAGAACTGGCGGAAGAGCACAAAATAAACATGCTATGGGACGGCAAATTGCCGCCCCTGTCAAAGTGCCGCCTGGGTCCACGGACCCACTGGGACCCGTGTAAGGAGCGGCCCTGTATTCAAACAAATACCTAATATTTTTTTATACTTTGCACAGGAACAAATATTACTTGCTCTTGCAGTAGCAATAACTGGAACTAATGCTGGCTGCCTACCTATGCCTAGCCTAATGCTACCTGCCTGCCTACACAACTGTACACTCTCTAATCTCTTCTTCTCTCTCTGAGCTCCAACAACGCAATGAGGAAATGCAGGCTGTCTGTCTGTGTGACTGTATCATTAGTCCAACCCCCATCATGAAACGAAGAAGGCTATTCGAATACAGACAAAAGAGGGAAGTAGTGCATGAAACAGAGAATGGAATTGGACTAGAGACATGGAGGGAAAATTATGGAGGGAAAGTAATTGAGCGCGCACAGGAAGTACAAAAAAGTCCTGGTCAAAAGTAGTCAAAACTTTTGGAAATGTGTCGATTGCCGAAACTTCCGAAAGTTTCGACGAATTTCGGACCTGGGCTGTTCGGAGTCGGATCATTTTTTCCGAATGACCCTTGAGTTTCGGATTGGCCGAATGTCTCCGAATGACCCCATTTTCAACGAAATCCGAATGTCTCCGAATGAATTCGCACATGTCTAATGAATAGCTCACCAGAGAGATCCTTGTATTGACCTCTCATATACTTGTACATTGTGATAAGGTCTCCTCTTAGTCGTCTTTTCTCTAGAGTAAATAAACCAAGTTCATCTAGTTGTTCCTCATATGTCAAGTCCTCCATTCCCTTGATTAATTTTGTTGCTCTTCGCTGTGCACTCTTCAGTTCTAGAATATAATTTTCCAGAACTGGTGCAAAAAACTGCACTGCATATTCGAGGTGAGGTCTTACCAATGATTTCGAAAAATAATGTTATCTACTCTTCCTTCAAAGGGGTATTGACGCAAGAGTGTATCATGTATATAACATAAATATTATTCATATATGATCAATACAATGAACACCTGAATCTGAATAAAAAGTATAAATAAAACCTAAACTAAATCACATGCAAATATTAATCTATGCCCTCATAAAACCATCAGTGTTACACATATCACAATATAATGTCCATGGTATTTGGTAATATACTAAAATTAAATAATGTAAATCTGTGGTTCCATTAATGGGTTATGTGAGATGGCAACAATCCATGGCAATAATTGGTGACCTCATAAACTATGTAAATGAATGTACATGATCATGAAGGGATTAAAATCCCCATTAATAAATTATAAAATAATGAAATTATGTTGATGGTTAACAAAATGTCTGTATTCTCTAGCATACACTCAAGTGAATATGGATCCGTAATCCCAAAGGTAACATAATTAATTTCAGCATTTTGCATTTGGTATATAGATTAGCAATGTGTCCAACTTCTATGTAATTCCATACTACTTTTTGCTGATGTAAGGGAAAAGTTTATATCGAAGACAGAGAATCGCATACTATGTAGCATGTAAATAGTTTTTTTTTTTTTTTCATTTCAAAAAGCTTTATTGAGAATAAACAAACATTACTTTACAGTAATGACACAGAACAGGACAAATGGAAATAGTACATTACATAACAAAAATGCCAGGTTGAAGACGTGAGTATAAAGTGCTCAAGAAACTCTGAACACGAGTCACATAATAGTGTGAATCAGGTAATAGTTGTAAAAGGTAAAAGACATTCGATTGGAAAATCTAGCATATAATAAAATGCAACACAGGCGTGGAGAAAGAGACAGGACCAGAAGAGAACAAAGTCAAGAGAAAAAGATAGAGTTACAGATAAGGAGATAGAAAAAAGATAAGGGAGAGGTGTGGAGGGGCGGTCAAGAGGGGAAGCGATAGATTTGAGGCTAAATGAGCGAAACACAGCACTGAAAGCAATGGAAAAGAGGATAGTCATAAAAGACCATCAAGGTGGGTCGAAAAAAATCAAGCCAAGCAACAAAGATCTGGAGAAATACTCCACTCTTCCCCACCGAGTGATAATAGATCCATTCCATATCCAGGACATGACGGATGCGTAGCTTCCAGTCGGACACTGTTGGAGGAGCCGATGACCTCCACAGCCTGGGAATACATGCCCTCGCCGCCGAGATCAACACACTCCAACTCTAAAGAGAGGTACGTGTGGAAAGGAGACTACGATCATTCTCAGAGAGTATAGATAACATAATCTCGGGTCACAATGTCAAGTCAACCTGCAACAAAGTACAGATGTGCTTATGAACCTCTGTCCAAAAGTGTGTGAGGAGAGGACAAGACCACCATATATGAAGAAGAGAGCCGTCCGGACATCCACATCTCCAACAAGAACTGGAAAGCTCTGGGCGGATACTATGTAGAAAAACAGGTGAGCTGTACCACTGCAGCAGTAATTTGAGCATGTAAATAGTTTTAAATGGACCAACAGGTATCATAAGCCGGAGTTTATTAGCACAGGACTTTTATCTCTTGTATAGACTCAACTATACCAATTAATGCAACCATGGATTTATATTTATTGGATTTGAGTATATTACCAAATACCACAGACATTATATTATTTATATGAATTACCTTATTACCTCACACAAGCAATCAGAGGCGTATCTAGAAGCCTCCGGGCCCTGGTACAAGAAGTGTCACGAGTGCCCCCCCCCACACACATTGGCCCCCTCCACAATGCTCCTCAATCTCCACAATGCCCCCCATCTCCTACTTCCTACTTGGAGCTCCCACGCGGTCCTCTTAGTAATGCAAAGCGCTGGGAGATGATGTCTTTAGTAAAATGTTGTCCCAGATAGGGAGTAAAAGAAATCCCTAGAGAACTAATGTGGGCAGCCAAGGCTACCATGACTTTTTAGAAAACCTGCAGGGCAGACACCAGCCCAAAAGGAAGGGTGGTGAATTGAAAATGACATCTTGAAAAGCAAATGAAGGAAATACTAATGATCTGCATGAATGGCAATGTGCATATAAGCATCCTTTAAATCCATGGAAGCTAAAACCTCCCTTGGACACATAGCAATGATGGAACATAAATAATCCATCTTTAATCGTGGAGTATGAATAAAGCAGTTGAGACAGGAAACTATGAAAAGGTTGGAATAGAATCCCATGAACTGTTTTGTAAGAGGGACAGGTACCAAACCTCTACGTCCACCAGAGAAGAAACTGCATCTGGATCACAAAGGGCCTGGGACATAAAGAAGCAACAAAATCACCCTTAACACTCTCTGGTCCACCATAGAGAAAGTCCATGTATTGTAAAAGAGGCACAGATGCCCCTGATTGCCTGACGTGGACCCAACCCTTTTGAGTCATGCAGAGATAGACCTGTTAGCAGAGGGCTTTTGGGTAGGCTTTTCGGGGAAGGGTGTGTCTGGGCCACTGTGGGAGTGGATGCTCTGGGCACAGACCCATAATGGCGGGTATAACCAAAATCTATTCATCTTCCACAGAAAGAAGGAATGCTTGTGGGTAATCTGAGGCAACAGATCACTTTAGTCCCCAGTAGGAAGAGAACAGAAGAGTGACTAAAGATTTCTTGGAAGACTGGTCTACCGACCAAATTTTGATCCAAAAGGTACATCACACTGCAACAGAAAAAGTGAAGGACTTCAGAGCGAATCTGGCAGAATCAAACGCAACTTCAGTAAAATAGGCATTCACCTGCAGGGTCTTGGAAACCGCAAGAACAATTCCATCTTTTAGTCAATGCAGATGTGCCAAAAGTTGCTCTCCACAAACAGCAACGGTGCTAGAATTCCAAGCAGCAGTGAAAATCCTATATAATAATTCACTAGGATGTTTGTCACAATGCAGTCATGCGCAGTAGAGACTGCCCGTGTTTGGGCAATCTCTACTGCGCATGATTGCATCTCGTGAGCGAGGCAACACAAGACTGCATCACATGAAGCCGTGAGGTAGTGGCCTCTTAACCCTTTGAGTGCCAGAGGGGTACGCGACGCATTGAAAAGCAATGCGTTGCGTACCCCTCTGCAACTCAAAGGGTTAACATTACCTGGACCTTGGCCAGTGTACACAGGCTTTTACACCTGTCAGGTATAAAGTGACACCAGAGGCTGAGAAATTCACCTTAAGGGAGTTTAGGTGCTTATCTGCAGAAAGGTGAGAAACTGGAGGGTTAACTGTGGGGTTTGGTAACCCGTTGCTGAAGGGCATCAAGAAAGAAGGGATACAAGATGAAAAATCTCCTCGAATGAATAATTTCTTATTAGGCGACATCCATTCCTCCAGGACCACCTGGTCCAAGGATGATGGGGAGGGAAAAGTGCAGCATTCCTCTTGTGCCTCTTAAAAATGTTGGGATGAACAACTGTAAGCTAGGAAATAAAAGGCTAGCTAAGAAAATATTTTGCCCTGTCTCCATTGAGGTCACTTTCAAAACATACAGTATTTACAAAGAATAACTGGTTATAAAAAAGGGTCCAAATACATAGATATGTACAAACTGAACAATGCATAGAGTCAATGATTGTAATCAATGTGAACTGAAATGGAAAGTTGCATCCTGCTAAAGAGTGAGATGTTAGATGCATTAACAGCTGATAATGTCTTGACCACATCCAAGGTAGTATAGTATTGACAGTTAGCCCTCCACGGACTGATCAAAAGGATTGGCACATGTTTTGTCCCGGGAAACTCCAGCTAAGCCAGGAACTTCCTTAAAATCATAGAGGGTAATCAAGGAATCGCTTGACTAGGCAAGTTTTTTTCTTCAGGAATAGAAATATCCTGATACGCCAAAGGACACTTAAAAACTGAATTAGTTGAATGCTAGATAGGCTATCCAGGGCAGAATGTGGGAGGAGTTTCATCATTGAATGCCCTTCCTCCTGGGGAGGTCTTGAAACCCAATTGGTCCCTGCATACCTTAAAAAAAAAGCAAGAAAAATGTGGTGCTTATATGAAGAATATTGGAGAAAGTCCCACCCAACAGCCTGGGAATGGACCTTCCACACCACTGGTCACAAATACTAAAAACAGTATACAAAGCCTGATACTTAGACTGAATTCTGCATTTCCATCTATAGATTTTACTTGTATTTTTCTCATCCATGTTCCATGATAGAAGTTCGTATTCTATTGCATCATATTGTGAATTACTTTTACTAATTTGGGAACCTTGATCCCTGTCTTGACTTCTACATTATATCAACTTTTGGAACGAGTGTGGATATGAGGCCAGGATTGGTGTTCTTGTGTTTGGTATATGTATTTACATGGTTCCAATTAGATTGTGTGACTCAAACATATTTATTCTCTTGAAGCCTAACAAGTTTGTATATTTTAGGCTAGTTGTTGTGTAGACTTTGTCTCATTTGAATATATTTTCTTGTTCAATACATTTTTTTTTTTTTAAAAGATATCAGACTTATTGGCACTGGTCTAGGTTCTGTTATGTATTAGGTATATCCACTTTTGAGACACTTGTATATTGAAGGTTTTTAGAAAAGAGGTATTCTGTTTTTGAGACTGGACTCGTCTGTTCTACTGTCTGCCTAAGCACCAGGTTTTGTATACGTTTGTTTAGAATTCGTCACCAGTGGTGTGGAAGGTCCATTCCCAGGTTGTGAGGCGGGGCTTACTCAGATTTTTTTTTTTTTTCATATAACCACCACCTTATTCTTGTTGTTTTTTTCCTTTCTTTCTAGTGTCAGTTTAGTGATGCAGGGACCAGTTGGGTTTTAAGACCTCCCCTAGGAGTCAGGGCATTCAATGTTGAAACCTCCAGTATTCTGTCCTGTATAGCCTCTACTGTCTGCCCAAGCACCAGGCTTTGTATATGTTAGAGGAAAAAATGTTTTATAGATTTTATGATGAGAAAGAGAGTGCATATGATAGTGTGGGTATTAACTGTGGAAAGCTTTT
Organism: Rhinophrynus dorsalis; assembly: GCA_037306005.1. Classification (NCBI taxonomy): domain Eukaryota; kingdom Metazoa; phylum Chordata; class Amphibia; order Anura; family Rhinophrynidae; genus Rhinophrynus; species Rhinophrynus dorsalis. Next base: position 23,572,107 of record CM074726.1, on the reverse strand, counting down.
GCCATGGTGTGTGTATATTAAAAAGGTTGCTCCTTTAAATGTACAGGACTGTGCAAAAGTCTTAGGCAGGTGTGGAAAAAATGATCTTAAGTAAGAATGCTTTCATAAATAGACATGTTAACACCTTAATGACCCATGACGTAGATATGTACATCACAGGGTGTAGATCCCTAAAGGACCAAGGACGTACATGTGCGTCATGGAATTCAGGGATCCCTGCACGGCTGCACGCTGTTTGGGGAGACCTGAATTGGACCGCACAAAAAAAAAAAGTCCTTAAGGGGTTAATGTTTATTTTTTATCAATTAACAAAACACATAGTGAGTGAACAGAAGAAAAATCTAAATCAGATTAGTATTTGGTGTGACCACCCTTTGCCTTCAAAACAGCATCAATTCTTCTAGGTACACTTGCACACAGTATGTTAACCCTTAAGAACTGACTCCTGCACTTAAGGACCACGGAGCATTTTTTTTTTTTTTTCGGATCAAATTCAGGGCTCCCCAAATGGTGTGCAGCCATGCGAGGAGCCCTGAATTCCATGACGTCCCAGGACCGTCACTGGTCCTTAAGTGCTGGACAGCCGTGACCGTTAAGGGGTTTAAGGAACTCAGCAGGGTAGGTTGTTCCAAACATCTTGGAGAACTAACCACAATTCTTCTGTGGATTTAGGCGGCCTCAGTTGCTTTTCTCTCTTCATGTAATCCAGACAGTCTCAATGATGTTGAGATTAAGGCTCTGTGGGGGCCACAACATCACTTCCAAGACGCCTTTGTTCTTCTTTACATTGATGATACTTCTTATTAATTTTTCTGTATGTTTGGGGTCATTGTCATGCTGCAGGATAAGTTTGGGGCCAATCAGATGCCTCCCTGATGGTATTGCTTGATGAGTAAAGTATCTACCTGCACTTCTTGGCGTTGAGGAGACCATTAATTCTGACCAACTCCATTTGCAGAAACGCAGCCCCAAACTTGCAAGGAACCTCCACAATGCTTCACTGTTGCCTGCATTCATTCTTATACTTCTCTCTGGCCTTCGGAGAACAAACTGCCCTATGCTACAGCCAAATATTTCATATTTTTACTCATCAGTCCAGAGCACCTGCTGCTATTTTCCTTCACCTCACTTCCTGCGTTTTCATGGATAGTTGAATTGCTTGGCCTTGTTTCCATGTCAGAGGTATGACTTTTTGGCCTCTTCCATGAAGACCACTTCTGACCAAACTTCTCCGGACAGTAGATGGGTGTACCAGGATCCCACTGTTTTCTGACAATTCTGAGCTGATGGGACTGCTGGGCATCTTCCAGTTGTGAAGGGAAGTAAACATGATGTGTCTTTTTGTGCTTCTTCAAATGAGCTTGGACAGCACATCTGGAAACCCCTGTCTGCCTTGAATTTTCTGCCTGGGAGAGACCTTGCTGATGCAGTATAACTACCTGGTGCCTTGTTGCTGTGATCAGTCTTGCCATGGTGTATGACTTTTGATATTAAATTGTCGTCAGCAACCTCACCTTGTTAGCAGAGTTTGGCTGTTCCTCACCCAGTTCTATTCCTTCTACTCAGGTGTTTCTGCTAATGACTGTGTGTGAGCCTACATATTAAATTGATGAGCATTAGCACCTGCTTGGTATAATTGTTTAATCATACACCTGACTATATGCCTACAAAATCCCTGTCTGTGCAAGTGTACCTATAAGCATTAATGATGTTTTGAAGGCAAAGGGTGATCACACCAAATATTGATTTGATTTAGATTTTTCATCTGTTCGCTATGCATTTTGTTAATTGATAAATATAAACTATTAACATGTCTATTTTCAAAAGCATTCTTACTTTAAAGTGTTTTATCACACCTGCCTAATACTTTTGAACAGTTCTGTATATTAAAATACAGAAAAGACAGCGCATAATACACATCTGTGCATAACTGAATACAAGAGTCCATCTCCTCCTTCTAGCAATACTGATACTCACAGAATTCAAAGCCAAATCCAGCCTCACAGAATAAGTGCCTTACTAGTTATTAATTCGCCAAGGATTCTCCTCCACTGTTATTTCAATTCTCACAATGATAGCAGGGGGTATACAATAACTGTAATGCCTGGGGTTTCTAGTAAATTAAAAAGCCTCTATCTACTGGCATCAATAAAGATAAAAACACACAGGTAACATGCCCTACGGATTTCTGGATATATTCACTTCATCAGAGTCAGTACTTCTCAAACAGCATTTTAAGTATAGATCTGGTAAGGATTAAGCTTTGCAGACTATTTTTGAAATGAAGTTAATGTGTGTCCAAGCCATGGCATATTACATGGCTTTGGAGTGCTCTCTAACATTCAAGGGATTAGCAACTTTAGAATGCTTATTGGTACTACTAAGAGGAATACACAACTGAAAATGATCTAGGGTTATACAAACTAAAATACCTTGTACTCTCTGCTCTGTAAAAAATCTGTTTAATGAGGGCTAAAATCTAGTCTTACATATGCTCTCTGGGGTATCACTTCAACATTACAATAGCAATCTTGATACATATCTCCAAAGTGATATTGCTTTATTGTCTAGCAAAGGACCCGAGATATCAGCCATTGGGAATACAATAGTAACAGCCATTAGCTTCTCACAAATGATTAACCAAATTGTGCTAGTCTACACATGCATTAAAATACAAGTTTACTATTAGATTTTAGGGATCTATCATAAAACAACTAGTGTTAACTCAATATTTAAAATGATATAAATCAATTTTATTTTGGTGTTAGTATTCTTTTAACCCCTTAACGACCCTTGATGGTCATGGCACATCATGGGTAGATTTGCGTTAAGGACCATCATGAAATTTAGGGCTCCCCGTGTGGCTGCACGCAACTTGGGGAGCCCTGAACCGGATGCGGAAATGAAAAAAAAAGGTCCGTGGTCCTTAAGTTAGGACTGCATGCACAATCGGCCATTCTTAATGAGTTAAAGAAGTAGCAACGTTTAACTATAAAAATATGTATTGTAAGACAAGGTTCCTTCCATTTCTGGGAGAATCAGTCAATAATAGTGCATAGCACATGGAATTCTTAACCCTTTAAGGACCAGAGCGGTGTGCAATGCTTTTCACACCCACCTAGTCCTTAAGGGGTTAATTAGGCTCAAGCGCTCAGTATGAAAAAAAATTGCCAGCAACTGTCATGTCTGCCTCCTTGGACTCGACATCCAGGACTCACAAGAGATACTTTTAATTTCAGCTATGGGAAGAGCAAGGGTTTTCTAACGTAAGGACAGTAACAATGTTGAATTCTTTGTCTTGTAAAGTTATGTTGGCATATTCTGTAGAGAATTTAAAAATATTACTGGATACCTTTTTAGCCAAGAGCAATGCTGACAATAATGACAGCTGGTTTCAAAGGAGACAGAATGTTGATCCACAGAAATATCCTACTGCCTTTTGGAGTCAGGAAGGAATTTTTTTTACTCCATTTGGGGAATTATTGGGAATGACTTTAACCCCTTAAGGAGCAGTGATGTGTCAGGACTATGATCAGTCACGTGTGCCAGCGTGCCAAACTTCCCCATCTGGTGCATAAAGGGAAACCAACCCCAGCACAGCTGGTTTTTAAGGGGTTTATACAGTTGTTGTTTGACTTCCTTTGTATTAGCAAGGGAGATACGGCAAAGGATGATGGACTCGATGCCTGTGTTACAATAGGTCATATTCAGGAAGCTACAGAGATGCAAATGCTGTGGCAAAGCTTCTGCTTCATAGAGGACCAATTAAAACCCTCAACATTCCCACTGACTTAACCCTTTGAGTGCCAAAGAGGTATCAAACACATTGCAATGCCCTGGATACCTCTCTGGCTTTTAACTGCTTGAATTCTAGCGAGGTCTCCAGCACATTGTTTCACAATGTGTTGGAGACCTCTCTGCAGCATTTAAAGGGTTAAAATCTCCATTTAATGAATGGGAATTTGTATTTATTTCCTATGGTTTTTAGATCACTGAATGCACAATTCCCCTTTAATTTACCCCTATAGGTACAATTCCCTTTAACCCTTTGAGTGCCAGAGGGGTACTCAAAGGGTTAACATTTCAGAAAATAATAGACACGACTGCAGAAGATGCTGCTGGTGTTTTTAGACAGAATTGTCTTTGCCCCCTTTTTTTTTACAGAACGTCTTCACGTCTACTTTAACAGCGGTTATTCAAGTCATTTATTAAACAATCATCTGTACACAATTAATACACAGCACTTCATGTTAAAAAGTATTTAAATTGAATTTAAATCAACAAAAATTTGTAGCATCTAAAATAATACAACAGCAAATGCTATCTCTTAACTGTACACCTTATATTATATGCATTTCAGTACATAAAAGTTCAGCTTTGAATAAGTTAAAAACAAATGCGTAAGATAAAGATATGCCATAATTGAGGTCATATTAACTTCCAAACGATTCCAGGGTTGATGGAAGGGGGGAGATGCTCTGGAAAATGTCACAGCTCTGACAGTGTCTCATCCATGTGCTTTTAAAGGCATTTTGGAACACAGATTGGACAAATAATGTGTGCAGAAGATAAGAGTCTGAGCGATCTCCATATACTGCAGAATTATTTAAAGGATGAATAGAATTTATTATGAAATAATAAGCTATGTGTTTTTTCTTGCTGGTTAAAAAAAAAAGGGGCACTACCATTGCTGGGATATTGTTCATTAAAAAGATATTATAACAAATTATATATATATATATTTTTTTTTTAAACCAACAGCAAACTCTATAGGAGAGCTTGATTCATCATCTCTTAAAGGTATAGTTATACTTCAAATGTAAAAAATATATATTGTAGGGTTTATCCTCCCGAGTAAACCAAGGGCACTACCACTGGTAAAAAAGTTTTAGTCAAAAATTACAGCAGCTCAAATGCCAATATTTTTTTTTTAGGTGTAATATCTCAATGGCCTGAAACTGTAAAGTGGCGCTGTTGATACACCTTCCTATGGAGGTATATGGTCAACTGACCAGAGCTGTCCATAGGATGGTGTAGCAACAGCGCCACTGTACAATTTCAGGCCACTGTGATACTGCACTTAAGATTTGTGCTGCAGTAGCTTTTGAATAAAACACCTCATCAGTGGGAGTACACTTGTTTTACTCATGGGGAGGGGGGGGTTAACCCTACAATATATATTTTTTATCATCATAAGTATTACTATCACTTTAAGAATTTCCATAGTAAGATATTAATTGAACAGGACATCCCTCATTTAAACTGCCTACATACAGTTTAACCCCTTGGTGATAAGAGCTTTTTCACACTAGATGACCAAAGCAATTTTGGCGTATGTTTTTATTCAACCATATTTTCCCCACTAATTCATTTAGTACACCCACACAAATTATATACTTTTTTTTTTTTACGTAGGGCTTTCCTTCAATGCCATATTTATATGTATAACCTATTTTTTTTTATATAATATAAAAAAAGTGGAGGGAAAAAAAAAAACAAAAAAAAACACAAAACAAAAAAAAAATCCCCATTTTATTAGAGGTTTTCCTGTGATGATTTGTGTACCTTTTAACAGGGACTGGATACGATGTATGATCATTCTCCGATACCTCCCAAGTGTCCCTTTTTAGGAGGGTCTGTCCCTCCGTGACTCAAATCCCTGTGTCCCTCCTTCCCAGAGATCAGACTGTGTGGTGTGTGTACAGAAGTTTATCACATAGTTTCACAGCAATAAAACTCACATGAATGTTGGTTAAAACTTCAGTATAGGTTTATAAAGTTGTTTATGTAAATAAAAAACTTTAATTGTGTGATAAACATTTAATCAGGTACACAAATGTATCTAAAGGTCATGAAGTAACTGAAAAAAAGTAAATGCTGCACTCACCAGTTCTGCCCCCAGCAACCTCACCTAAAATATAGTGTCCCCTCTTTATCCATTTGACGAGTTGTGAGGTATGTTCTCTGCCTCTCTCTGCCTTTAGATCAGTGGTTCTCAACTTTTGCCCTGAGGGTCCACTAACAGGACAGGATTTGTGAATTCCCTGCTAGATCACAGGTGCATTGATCGGAGGCTCATTCAACTTTATTAACTCTCCTGTGCTCTAACAAGAATATCTTCAAATCCTGTCCTGTTAGAGGGCCCTGAGGGCTGGGATTGAAAACCACTGCTAGAGATCAGAGTGAGGAGGAGGGAGGCCGAGAACAGTGACAAAGGCAATGTTTTCAAACATTGCCTTTGTCATATGGCTCCACTTGCACATGTGATCTCTGTAGCAGCGATCACATTAGCGGAACCACGGAGAAACAGCTGAAATAGACTCCCCTCAACAATTACAGCGTGTCCTGAAGCACACTGTGATCATTAACCCAGGACCGTCATCCATCCTCAGTGGACGGAATTATGTGATGGTCGTGGCATGCCATGCGTTATTAAGGAATTACATAGATTTAGACAAAACAGAAAAATAAAATAAAATAAGGGAATGCTGATTTAAGTGGACCCGTCACCCTAAGACAAGTTTATGTTTTACTGAGAATTAAAATCTGCATATATATTTATACCTCTCTCATTTTTAAGAAATTAACCTTTATGTTTTGATGGCACAATTTGTCACTTCATGCTAATTAGATGTGTTCGACTAATCTTATCGCTTGCTGTGCTATTAGAAATGCCCCCAGTTTCTGGGTTCTGCCTAGATTCATTCATAGAACAGTGTGTGGTAATATTAGCCAATCAATATCCCCTATATTTATGCAGCCGATTTCTTATTTAAAGGGATAGTAATACTTTGTTTTATCTTTATTTTATTTTATAGGTATTAAAAAAGATGAAGAACAATACAAGTCTTATCTCTCAAACCTTTATGGTTTGAGAGATATTCACAAGCAAAGTTTCCCCTCCCTCCCCTTTTACCTAGTGTAAGCCATCTCTTCTCAGATATGGAATCTTGTTGTAAGACCAGACAGATAACAGAAGTGGACAATCTTCTTTCTATGAAAACCCTGCCCCCCAGACAAGTTTTTCAGGGTTTTCCCTTATCTTAATTGAAGATTGTCCCTCTCTGCAATCTACCTGGGCACCTCCCTTCTGATCTGATCTGAAGCATGGTCTATACTTGGACTAAAAAACACTTGGCATGTTGGGGATGTAATCCAATAAAACTTCACTTCTCTTTAGCCACGTCTTCGGCTGAGTGTATATGTGGCCTATTTTGCCTCTGTTCAACAGATAATAACATATTTAATCAGCCCTGGATATCATGTCCATGAAGGCAGACAGGAAAGTTACAACTGAAGTAAGAAGAGTGCTTCAGCATACTCTATTGAACAGAGTTGTGAAATGTACTGCACACAACAAAGAGCTAAGAATACCATATGCAATGAGCAGAGTCTGAGGTCCTGTTATAACTGTCATGTCCGCCTCCATGGACACAACATCCACTACCGATTGAAGATGGAATCTCTTGAACAAAGGCTAAAGGACAAAATATATTGGAGTTTGTTAAGATTTTACAGCCATAAGAGTACCTGTAAGGCAATACTACACAAAAAAAAAAAAATCTTCATGATCATTAAAAAAAGAAAAAGGTTTCAGATGGGAAATAAATACTGACGTAAAGCAGTCAAGGTATGCTGGAACATTTCTTTGGAGCCGACAGAATGTAGCAGCTGCACAGTAATATCAAGGCTTAATGCGCCTTCAAAATCCATTAGTGGTACAGAAAAATATAGAAAATGTGTTGTTTTTTTTTTTTTTGTAATCTCAGATGTTTGTTTTTACATCCTGTAAGATTTATAGCAACTGTTTTCAAACTGGGTACCACAGATTTACAGGTATCACTGAAGTCGAAAGGGTTTCCATATAAGCAATTTAGAGGACAATGATTGCTTCCTCATAATATCTCTCAATTACTTTACTATAGCCAGAAAATCCTAATGGCCACTTAGGAATTTTGCTACTGTGCCTGTGCTCAAAATAATACATCTTGAATTTAGCCCTGGTTGTTAATGTACATAGAGGCAAACATGACACTTGTCAGCAGGATCACAGGAACTCAACTCTGCTCACTGCACATGGTCATACGCTTTTAATGTCCAGAGGGGGTTATGCAAGTCATTACATTTCAGTGTGTTGCGTACCCCCATGGTCCTTAAAAGGGTTAAGTTAAGCTGGTTCAGGCAGTCTATACCAGCTTCGGTCTGGAAAAACTGCCAACAGTTGTGTTAAAATGAGCATTTGTGGAGTTTGCTTCTTGTTGTCCTGCTAGCAACTGTCATGTCCGCCTCCATTGGTATGACATTGAGGACTGACTGAAGATGCCATTAGGTTTTTTGGTCATAGTAAATTAAGTGGGGTTATTCTCAGGAGGTGTTTGTTATCCATTAAGTCATGGCAGTAGTGGAACAAGGCTGGGGTAGCTGGTAGTGTAAGTGTGCTTCTGTGACTACTGGTGTATGTGTGGAAGACTGAAACACTAATTCTTCTTTATATGAAATGATCTTGTAATAAGCACTAGAAGGGCATTGTATTCTGTGGTGTATTGCATCATAGGGGAGAAATACAAATTCACAAAATGTCCTCCAATTTAAATGGGGCTTTTAACCCCTAGAATGCTAGAGAGCTGCTCAATGAATTGCTTAACAAATGAAGGGGGGGTGGTTAGCAGTCCCACTGAAATAATTGGGAATATGGAGAATGTTTATAGTTCCCAATGGTGCAACTGCTTGGGTTACCCTACCATTGCTCCATGTTGCCTTTATACCTAAACCCGTTTGAGTGCCAGAGAGGTATTCAGCCCCCTGGCACCCAAAGGGTAAGGGCCACAGAGAGCAGCATGAAATAATCATGTCAGTCTCCATGGACATGATCTCCAGTAGTAATTAAACAGACCCTAACCCCAGAGAACAGGACCCATCAGGATTTTGTGCAAAATTAAGGTTAAGTGGCAATTTATTATTAAAACGGAACTTCAGCTTCATAACATTGCCCCCCAATCCATTACTAATGTAGCGATAGGTAAAGCCATACTTCTATTATGCTGAATAAGTCCATGCTATTGAAGTAAACCAGCTTCTTCTGCAGCCACCAGTGGACAACAGTGCAGACATCTTGGAGGAAAGGTACCCCTGAGTCTGCTCTGTCTGTCCTGTTCACTGCCGGATTGGTGGTGATGTCCGTTGGTTACCTTAAGGTAATGGAAGTTACTGACGGCGCACAGAGCTTCTCTTGTAAGTTCTGTGCAGTGGATGCCTGTCGAAGAAGTTGGCTTTCTTCAATAATGCAGACTTATTCAGCATAATAGAAGTATGGCTTTACCTGTCGCTATATTAGTAATGGATTGTGGGGCAATGTTATGATGGTGATAGTTCTGCTTTAAGAGGTGGTAACCCTTTGAGTGCCAGAGGGAATCCATCTCATTGAAAAGCAATGAATCGGATACATATTTCTGGCATTCAAAGGGTTGTTCCTTTAACTGAAAAACATTAAAATGTTTCACAAAATGTTATATATCCCTTTGAATGCCAGAGGGGTAAGCAACGCATTGCTTTATATATACACATTGATCCTGCAGTGGTTTGACAATACCTAATTATATATATATATATATATATATATATATATATATATATATATATACACACATACACAGAGAGAGAGAGAGAGCGAGACTGGCAATAGCAAGGTATTAATTTGTGCTGTAGAGTGCGCAGCAATTCTATCCATATTGTTATCACGTAAAATTATTGTGTATATATATATATATATATATATATATATATATATATATATATATATATATATATATATATATATATCTCAGATTAGGCATTGAGGTAGGGAAATGTGTCACCAGAACGCTCTCATCTTTCCGTTCCTGAGGCGATTTGCAGTACAAGAGAGGCAAAGACGGACAGTAGTATCTCGTGTGCACTAGAAGAGTAGCAAATCAACAAAATGAAGAAAGAATGAAGGAAGACAGGAGAGATGTCAGTGGGTCATCTGGGAAATAAGGATTGAGGACTTGTATTTAGATAGGGATCACATTATAAGTCTATTGACGTATGTCACATCACTTAAAATGGTTAAGGTCATTTTCTTTCTTTCAGAGTGCTTTGGGCTCACAGCAGTGATAGGCAGACACTTGAGGGCATGGAATGGACCAAAAGCTGCTATTAGGGATGGAATCAGTGGATGAAAAGCCCTGCAGAGGTGTACAAGAGCAGAGCACACTAACCATCTTTGGTTCTATTAAAGGAAAACTAACTTATCACAATAAATCTCCAATTACAATAATTTGTAGAGAAAATTGCCATGGATGTTAGGACCCAATTCTTTGTGCAATTATTCTTCAAAATGTTTATTTAATGAGAATCGAATATCATGTCCATGGAGGCAGACATTATTCTTTCTGCAGGACTCTAAGATTCCAAACTCCTCCCACTGCAGTCTTCTTTGGAATCCTCCACTGGTAGGAGTTTGGAATCATGGATTCCTACAACAAACATCATGTCCCCCACTGAGAACATGACATCCAGTATTAATTAAAAGTTAAGACAAAACAATTAAGGTTGCTACAGTAGCAGTGAAAAAAATATTAACACCAGCCCTGCTGAACTCACCAAGGCTTCAAAGCAGGCGGATCCGGAGCTACTCCCCACAGCCTTGGCTACTGACAAACAGTATGATACAGGAAGGGAGTGCTTCACAGATACGCTAGCCATACAGTCCAAGGAATTTATAAAAAATACATTCTATTGTACATAGTTAAAAACAAAACCATGTTCAATGTACTGACAAACCACTTAATGAGTTTCTTAATTATCTCACTTAATCATAGGACATGCTTAAGTGAGATAATCACAATACGCGTTAGGCCGTTCGTGTGTCTATTGCAAATTGGACTCCATGTGTTGGTACATTCAACATGGTTTTCTTTTTAACTTTGTACAATAAAATGTATTTTTTTCAATAAATTCCTTGGACCGTATGGCTGTTTGGGACTAGTGGAACTGTTGGAGCACTCTCCTCCTGTGTCATGCCAATTAAAACTTAATTTTGCAGAATCAAGCCACCAGAATTGATTCATAGCGGACATTAGGATTTTCTAACTAGATTCAGACAAGTGGGAGTTTATAATTGGCAGGTGTTTGCGTTCCTTAAAGGACAATGGTTGAAAGGGCTTCAGATCAATTAATTCAGGGCTGTCTAAGCTCAGTCATCAAGGGCCACGAACAGGCCAGGATGTAAGTATTTCCCTGATTAATCAAAGATTAGTCAGTCACAATGAATGAGCCACTGATTAACTCACCTGTGCTTAATCAGGGAAATCTTTACATCCTGGCCTGTTGGTGGCCCTGGAGGACTGAACTTGGACTGCCCTGATTAACTCTTTGAGTGCCAGAGGGGTAGGCAACGCATTGCAAAGCAATGCGTTGCGTACCCCTTTGGCACTCAAAGGGTTAAATTTATGGGTTAGAGAGTTTCATATAAAAACCAGTCTGCAAAAGGTTACATTTAGAATATATATATATCATTAATTATTTGAAGTGTCAAACTATTCTCAATTCATTATTCAAATGTAATGATATCAACAGATTTGTAGAATAAAGGACATCAGGTCTGTGGCCCATTGCTGCTTAACTCCTTGGATGCTTGAGATATCGCCCGCTCTTTGCATCTCAATTTTGTTGAAGACATCGCTATGATCCAAAAAAAAAAAAAAAAAAAAAAAAAAGCCTCTCTAAATAACCATGTTATTAATCTTTGGAGAAATAAAAATATTTTGCTATCCCCCTTTTTGTAAATAGACCTTTTACTGAATGGCTTTAAATCTGAAATTAACCCTTTAAAAACCAGAGGGCTGTGTAAAACATTTGCTCTGCAATGCGTTCAGCACTGTCTGGCCCTTACGGGAAAAGCCAGTAGGAATTTATTCTTACAGAGAATAAGGGGGATTCAGTCACACTTCAAACTGGTCTGCTAATCAGAGGGAGTCATTTCAACTGCACATGGAGAAAAATAATCATCCACATTGATTTAAAGGGGGATTTTAATAGTTTGATTTCCAGTGAGACGTCCAACGCATTTCATTGGATATCTCTCTAGCATTTATGTGCTTACAGCCTTATTTAAAGAAATTATGATTTTGAAAATTGGGTCTTTTTTCTTTGTGCATACAGCCTTAAAGTGTTAGTAATGTATTTTTTAAATAAAATGTAATAGTGTAGAGATTACAAAAATAAACTGATGAAAGTCCCGTCTCTCAAACCTTTATAGTTTGAGATATATATGATGATAGAGTTCCCCCTCCCTCCCCTTTCTCAGACGTCAGAACTCTAGATGACTGTGCCTGGTTTGCAAGCACACTTTGTAGACCGTTCCAATGAAGTATTTATTTTTAGATAGAGCTATTTCGGCTCTGCTGAAGAGCCGCCGGCCAGTCCAGGGACCAGGATCTCCTTCTGTCAGCTAGAGCACCGATGTCTGTGAAAGGGGAAGGAGGGGGAACTTTATCACTATATCTCTCAAACTACACGTTTGAGAGATGGGAATAGCATCAGTTTATTTTTGTAATCTCTACAATATTACATTTTATTCAAACCAGACATTACTATCCCTTTAAGACATTTAATTAGGAGGAAAATTATGCACAGACAATTCAAAGAGGATTTTACACAATGAACCCCTTAGTGACTGGCCGCGTGCACACGCCCGCCGAACTTTTTTCCCCATTACCTTCAATGAGCTCTGGGACGTACATGTACGTCCACTGTCACTAAGTGATGGTTTCTGCGGGATGTACATGTATGTTCATTGTCGGGATGGGGTAAAAAAAAAAAAAAAAAAAAAAAAGGACTAATGTATGTAAATAAGATTATAAAAATACGTAATGAAATTCAGTTATAGTTTCCTTGTAAGCGTGCACAGTTAGAGGGAATGTGAGGACAGGAGCTAACCCCCCCCCCCCCCGCTGTAATTTATACCTGTCAAGAAAACAAAGTTCCTTTTTGTAAGAACACCCTATTCTGAGTAAGGATCCCATTCAAACACGTGCGACTTAGCACAGCGACTGATGAAGAACTAGAAAGCAACCATTTTATAAAAGATCAATTGTATATAGAAGTGTTTCCAAGAGCATAAATTTACACTGCAGCTGTTACAAATTGGTATATGATGGTTACAAATCCCATCTGACGGGAAGAAAAGGAAATGACAACATTATCAGACTCATTTGTAGACAGTAGCAGGTGACCTTTAACCTGCCTATTCAATAAGGAATTAAAGGAACAGGAAAGCCTACAAATTAAACTAAAGGGCATGCTGCACTGAGCATATCAGATGCTAAATAACCTTTCAAAGCCAAGTACATACCTTGTAAATCATCCAAACGCTAAGCTTATTCCTGAGGTGATAGGCAAGGTTGGAAGCTCCAGTCTTTGTTCCTAAGTCAAATAATGGAGTATGAGTATAGATACACTACCCTCCTACTCAGTTCCAAAATGGTGGCGGGTGGCTTGTCCACCCAAAGCCAAGCAAGACATGCCACCCTCTCCCTTCCTGGTAACCCCTCTCACTGCAGTGTCTAGCCCTGGACAACAAACGTGGGCTGGCCAGTGCAGTCCGGTGGGAAGACTGTGCTGGTGCGGCATACCAGACATTATGATTAAGTGCAGGACAACATTTGTGCGGCTGGCATGACCTGAGGGGGAAAGGTTTTGCCAAATAACAGCACCAAGGGCACGAAGTGGTGATCCGCCGCAGACGGTGGGGAGGCTGGGCTAAGAATGTCTGGTAAAAGGTCTTCCCATCTAGGTAGCTGCTCTGGCTAAGGTTGCGGGTAATGCCGTTCCCATGCTGGGACACCATGGCTCAGGAGTGCCACATTATGAGGGTGGGTCCAAGGGCTTAAATAGTTAAATAGGCCTTAATAAACCGTGACCTCCATTTTCCCACAAATCCAGCTGTCATGTGTATTTACTTCATTTAGTGCTACAGTTGATATCAGGCAGGTACGATGAATGTGTGTTTGGTTGTGTTGTTTGGGTTAGGGAAAAGTGGGAAGGGGGCTTATGGTGTGCAAGCTTTGTAAATTCCAACTGAGCATGAGGAAAAGCAGTTTGCATATGCTCAGTGTAAGCACAAAGAGTGAGCACGGAAGACATCTGTTCCTGCTCAGACACTATTTTATTGGGTTGAGGCTCAGTGAATGAAGATTTGGATGCCACCCATCCTGCCACGGAATACACTGAGGGATTACATGATATACAAGCAAAGTATGCAATGCAAAATGCATAAAAAAAGGGAGCAATTCTGGGGCAAACTAATTCCTTAGTAAATGACAAAAATGAAAACTCCCATTGATTTAAATGATGCATTCAATTCCTAGAACGCTAGATGCAACACACTGGAGATCTCTATAGCATTCAATGGGTAAAAGCCCTTTTAAATCAATGAAAACGTTTGTGTATTTCCATGTGGTGCCTCTGGTTTGCCACAGAATTGCCCCACTTTATCTTTGTGAATATGGCTCTTAGCATTAGAAGTTTATTCAGCAGTTGCTAAGTTCAGGGAAGCGAGCACATTCATTTTTAACCTTTTGAGTGACAGAGGGGTATGCAACGCTTTGCAAAGCAATTCGTTGTGCACCCCCCCGGCACTTAAAGGGTTAATCTTTATGGATTCTCTCATGTGTTTCTGCAACACTACATTGCAGTGCCGGGAACCTCAGTGATAAAGCAATTTCTTAACCCTGCGAATGCCAGAGGGGTGTTCAACATATTGCAAGTCAATGCGCTGTACAGTCCTCTGGAAAACAAAGGGCTTAAGTGCAGTAACCTTTATTTATTTATTTTTAATGAACACTTTACGGACCAGAGTGGTGTATAAAGCATTGCATCGCAATGCATTGCAGTGAGTTGCATTTACCCCCCCCCCCCTCAGTCCTTAAAGGGGATCTGTCACCCCTATACAAGTTAGTGTTATTAGTTAGATTAATTAGGGAATATGTTTACAAATGTGTGTGTATATATATATATATATATATATATATATATATATATATATATATATATATATATATATTTTTTTTTTTTTTTTTAAACGCTATTTGGTGAAAATTAATGTTTAAAGAGTGCCCCGCACCCTACTTCCAGACAGACTTTGGGTACAGCTCTGTACCGCAGTCTGTCACTCTGCCTCTGCTCCCCTCCCTCTATCCAACCTCCTCCAATGACGGAGGATTGTCTGTAAGCTGGAGCACTCTCATTGGCTAGATATTGATCTCTGCCTCTGAGACCGCTGCAACTTACAGACAGAAGGCCTCTGTCATTGGAGGAGGCTGGATAGAGGGAGGGGAGCAGAGACAGAGTAACATACCGTGGTACAGAGCTGTACCCAAAGTCTGTCCGGAAGTAGGGTGCATGGCACATTAATTTCCACCCAAATAGCGTTTTTTTTTTTTTTTTTTAAATGAATACAGTTAATATTCGCTAAATAATCTAACTAATAAGACTAACTTGTATAGGGGTGATAGATCCCCTTTAAAAGGTTAAAAAAAATATACAATGTAAATTTTTTTCTTGCAGAGTAAACCAAAGGGTACCCTATGCTTGGAGATGTCATTCAAAAGTTCCTATGAAGCGCCATACCATTTTAATCAAATTCTTAGTAATAGCACCAACTGGTGTCCAATAGGCAAGTTTCTTGTATAATGCACTATCTATGGGACCACTTGAGTCACTGACTACAGCTCACCACAATAAGTGATACAAAAAGCGACACCTATTGACAAGAATGCAGTTTAAAGTTAAAAACACAGGTCTGAGTTTTAATAACTCTGGAATGAAAAATCTCTCAGCAGCGAGTGACCTTGTATAACTCAGTAGGAAAACTCCAATACATTTTTTTTCTAAATAAAGTTTACTGCTCCTTTAACCCCTTGAGGACCTCATGCACATGCATCATTACTTCACAATGCATTGCACCACACGGTCTTTACACAGTTAAAACCTTGGCTGCAAGAGGTGTATCTAACATATGGTGTAGCAGTGTATTGGAGACCTATGCAAGCGGTTAACCAGGAATATAAGAAGATATGAGGGTAGCTGTGTTGGGTTTTCACTGCCACGTCTGCAGGTATCATTGACACAACTGGTTTAAATAATTTCAGAAGCCGTGTCACCTTAAGTATAGGAAACACAGATCACCAAACTAAAGATAACCAAAGATAAATCAAAACAAATGAAAGAAAGAGCGGGAAAGCTTGATGGAGAAGTGAGTAAAATCTAGGATGATTGGCTGATAGAAAGAAGTGAATAAAGTATGATGGAACGAGACTACAAACACAAATGAGGAAAGGATAAGAGAGGCCGGAGGGAACTAGTCACTGGATATCATTTCGGCCCCCAACACAAAAATATTTCCCCTGGGGAATAACTAGAACGTATTGGGCCTCAGGGGTTGATAAACTGTGTCTGATGCTGACTCCATCCCAACTGTATCCACTGTAGTTACACCCATGGAGAGAAGACAGGGCGGGGCATATTCAGAAAGATAAAAGTTGAGTAATCCTGGGGCAAACAAACCCATACCAAAGGTATAAACGACAAGTCCCCGAATTGCATTGCAATAAGTTGGAGACCTCAGTAGCAATCAAATGGTTAAAACCCAATTTGAATAAATGGGGATGTCTGTTCACTCTGGTATAGTCGGTTTGCTCCACTTTACCTTCCTGAGTATGTCCACTGAGGCTGATGTTCTAGGACAGGGATGGGCACGTGATGCCCTCTACCTGTTGAGGACTACTGTTCCCATCATCCCCAGTCATCTGGAAGATCAATAGTCCTTAGCAGGTGGAAGGGCTCGGGTTGACCATTCCTGTAATAGGAGAACTGAAGTGGTTCTGGGTAAAATGCACCAGAGGGGACAAATGAAAAATGTAATTGATTCAAATGGGATTTTTAACCCAGTCATTGCTAGAGTAATCTCTAATGCCTTGCACAGCAATGCTTTTAGAGGTCTCTCAAGTATGCAAGGGGAAACCCTTTTAAATCAAAAGGAATCTGGGGTAATTTTTATTTATCCCCTGTAAGGTGCAGCACTTCGTTTGTTCCAGTCCTTAGTGAAAGGAAAGTGGATGTTATAGAGAAGTAAGGAAGAGTCTAGTCCGCACTGCTGGTACCAGTGTTGGAATCCCCAGCAAGAGATATTGCTGCCGCCAGTCTATGCTCCGGCAGTCTATACCCTGGGTTAGCAGGAGCAGTTTCCGCAGCCCTTCACGCTGTTGATTATTTCCTCTTGTAGCTTCTTTCTCTCCTCCTCTTTGGACAGCTCCTGTTGGCTCTTTTCTGCCTTTTGGTTGCTGTTGCTATTCAGAACCCTATTGCTTTGTGTGTGCCACAGTTCTGAATACAGGCTACTGGGGTTGGCCAAGAGTCCAAAGTGTGTCCCCCTTTCCGCCACTCTGCCCTGTAAAAGAAGCAAAACAGGACTGTTAATCCACTGGATTTCTCAAGAATATATTCCACTTGACAATGCCAAATTATCTAGTCTTAAAGGTGCAGCATACTTTAATTAGGAAACAAAATAAAAAGCACAAATTAACCCCTTTTACTGCCAGAGGGGTATCCGACAAATTGTGTCAGGTACCCCTCTAACACTCAAAGGGTTAACGGACTTATTATGTAAAGTAAAACAAGAACACTTGTTTTACTGTGAGCTGCTTTGACCAAATATTATTACAGTTCAACTTTTTCTTTTTTATGATAAAGCGACACTGCCACCCAGTGTCTAAATAGTTATTCTATTGAATTCTAAGGGATCTTGTATATTACGCAGAAATTGTACATTTAAACCATGTATAAATGAGCACTCAAAATGACTTGTTTAGTGCAGTGTACTGTTCAGTTTAATGCCAACGTTTTGGCCTCCTGAAGGGCCGTTATCAAGACAACCAGAACACAAAAAAATACAGTAAGAGGGGAAAAAGGGATCAGCATCAGTCAGTGTCATAGGCAGAGGTGTAACTAGAAGCCTCCTGGCCCTGGTACAAGAAGTGCCATGGGCCCCCTCGCCCGACCATATTGGTCCCCCTCGACCACATTGGCCCCACTCAGCCACCACATTGACATTGGCCCCACTCAATCACCACATTGGCCCCCTCCACATTGCCCCCCAATCTCCACAATTCCCCCATCTCCTACCTCCCTGGTGGCCCAGTAGTGTGGCAGGAGAGACTCTACGCAGGTTGAGCTCCCATGCGGTCCTCTCTTCAGTAAAGCAGAGCGCTGGGAGATTATGTCATCTCCCAGCACTCTGCATTAATAGACCGCTGGAGGGAGATTGCGGGCGCCAGGCGGAGGGGGTCGCAGGGGGCAGCCGGGACCCTGGAGTGATGGGCCCAGTCGCAGGTGCGACCCCTATAGTTACATTACTTGTCATAGGATGTCAGCAGTGCAACTGCAACTGGAAAACGATTAACCCCTGTGTACTAAACAAAAGAACGTGACAGCTACAAACCTCTCATTTACACATCGTTACAAGACTCCAAGAGTAGGGCATACAGTTAATCATCATCATGTCAAAAAGGATGAAAAACTATATTTAATTGAAATAAGCACCTTCAACACAAAGTCAGATCCATAACATGAGCACAAGCTCATCTATCCTACCGACTAGTACATATAAATAAAAAAAAAAAAAAAAAAAAAAAAATCCTAACACGAATACGTTCAATCATGAGCTTATATACGATGATTAAGCCATCTGCTTCTGTGGAATTAATTTACAGAGGTTCAGTGTAAGTGAGGTGTGGAAATAAGCTTATATTTCTATTCAACTGCCCCTCTCTGTGTTTTCAGCCATCATTAATGTCACCAACTGTTTTTTTTATTAATTCAGAGCAAGTAATAGAAAGTGCTTCCATTGACATGCTCTTTGGATGGAAGACTTTAGGAGGAGGAATTTGGGGTCGTTTAGCATGGCAATAAAGAATCATGCTCACTTCCATGAGCATGATATCCAGAAAGAAGATTAGTTTTGAGGGAAGACTCATGCAGAATTTAATCAAAGTAGTCACAGGATCTTCTGCTCAGATGAATATAACTGGGGGTTAATATGTTACTTGGGAACTCTTCTGATGTGCCCTGGAGACTCTGATTTTCAGCGTTAACTACTGGAACTCCTGAGGTTGATTCTTTGGCTGATTCTCTGGTAACCCGACCACCTACCCCCTGCCCTATTCTGCCCACTTCCTGCCCATTTTAATGTCAACCCCCACTTTTTCTTCTCTCAGTCCTGTCCTTCTTGATTAAACCCCTCCCTCACTATGACCTAAATCCCATCATTTGGGCACCCCACCCCTTTTTGGTAATGTGGGGGCTCGGGACAAGTAGGTTCCCAGGTAAGACTATTATTAGGCAGTGCTAATGTTCATCTAATTTATCAGAAGGACTTACTTAGGTAAGAGCCCTTCATACAGACGTCAGATGTGTCATTCTGCTTAATACCCCTAATAGCCTGTATTCTCTGACTCACATTTTAGGTCTGTTATTACTTGATGCCTCTTTGTAATAAATAATAGACTATAACAGACTAAAAGATATTAGCTAGAGAAAAAAGCCCCAATCATGGTCCTGTAGTAACATGTAAATATTCTAAAAATAGTAAAAATGGCACTATCTGGCTAGAGACAGTAGGTAAAATGTCTCTCACTTTATTTTTTATTTAATTTGGTTGCCTTTTACAACCAACGTAAAATTTAAAGTGTTAGTAATGACCCATAAAATGTTTTTATATATATTTGTAGAGGGTAAAAAATAAAAAAATCTCATTGCAACAAACCCAATCTCTCAAACTGCTATGGTTTGAGAGATATTCACAATCAAAGTTCCCCCTTCCTTCCCCTTCGTTTGATGTCAGCTGTAAAGCGGACAGAAGGAGATTTGTGTCGGTCGACATAAGGTTCTTCAGCAGAGCCGAAATCCCATTATTAGAAAAGAACTACTTTGTGGGAACGGTCTACAAAGTGTTTGCAAACCAGGCATACTTTGTAGACCTTTCCAATGAAGTAATTATTTTCTAATTACGGGATTTTGGCTCTGCTGCAGAGATGCTGGCTGGTCTCCGGTCTGGGATCTCCTGCTGTCAGCTAGATGCTGAAGTCAGGAGAAGGGGAGGGAAGGGAGAACTTTGATTGTGAATATCTCTCAAACCATAGCGGTTTCAGAGATGGGGTTTGTGACAAGGATACTCTTTTTTACCCTCTACAAATCTATAAAAACAGGTTATGGGACATTACTAACACTTTAAAAAACAGTAAATGGATATGTGTGAATGCTGTATGAAAGATACATTCTAAAGACAAGTCCTTCTGTTAATTCCTAGAAAGCAGTATCCCTTTAAAGGGATAGTAATGTTTCAAAATAAAAGCAGCTCTAATTAATCATCATAGTATTTGGACTTTGGAGAGTGTTATTTCAATTCTGTCAGAGTTGTAGTTCAAGAGTAATTGAATGATAAAGTATCCTCCTCCCGGCCCTTTTACTGATGTAACACTGCTTAGTTTAGAGCAGCAGAGAGTGTCCAGGTAGATTGCAGAGAGGGACAATCTTCAATTAAGATAAGGCAAAAAGCTGAAAAACCTGTCAAGGGGGCAGGGTTTTCATTGTTCTCACAGTAAGAATATTGACCCTTGCTGTGAACTGTCTGATCTATGGACTGGATTCCACATCTGAGAAGTGGGGGCTTACACTAGGTAAAAGGGGTGGGAGGGGAAACTTTATCATTCATTTACTCTTGAACTACAACTCTGACAGTATTGAAATAACACTCTCTATAGCTCAATTGCTATGAAGATTAATTGGAGCTGCTGTTTTTGTGAAACATTACTATCACTTTAAACAACAGGACTGAGCTAATACAGATAAACCTATAATTTTAAAGGCTTTTCAAAATAACACTTATCCAAATTCAATACAAATAAGGATCTGGTTGGAATAAAGGATCAATACTTTACTTCTATTTACTGGTGACAGACCCAAGGCCTAAGAAAACAGGGTCACAAGCAGAAAGATGTGCAAGCCAGCTGAACAATCGCGACATTTCAAATTATTTACATGGGGCTTTAACACTCTGAGCGACAGAGGGGTACGCAAAGCATTGCAAAGCGTTGTGTGCCCCTCTGGCACTCAAAGGGTTAAACCCTTGAATGATAGAGTGGTCTCCTCTCTAGCACTGAAGATGTTAAAATCCCAACTCAGATATTGGGGATTTTTTTCAGCCTGCTATGGTGCATACAGCTTACCTCACAGTTGCATTCTAGATGAAGCCCATAAAGCCAAAGTGGGACTGCAGCATTAGCATTAGTATTCCACTCTCCTCTGATGTGTCTTGTGTCCCTGTCCTTTCTATTTTGGTGCTGACTGCTGCTGGTCCCTGGCCGAGCGTCCGCTCATGCAGTGTACCTCCGGGGTAAGAGTGAAAGCAAGGCCAGCAGGGAGTGATGTAGAACAGCATGAATGTGTCTCTACACAGCCTGTACTAAGCACATGTCTCGCAGAGAGGAGAGGGCATGCCATGTAATGTTATTAGACACGTGCACGCTGAATGAAGGCACCTGCACTAGGCCAGACTGGATGGGAACAAACACACACAAACCTCCATTGCTTACCAAGTGTAAAACCCACTATGGGCTATAGCTATACAAAAGTGAAGCAAATCTGAGGCAAAGCCAGTGTGCAAGGTTTCTAAAATTAACTCCTTGAGTGCTAGAGAGCTCTCCACCACATTGCAAAGCAAGGGCAGTACAGCACTCTCTAGCATTCAAGTGGTTCATTTTATAAATACTGAGCTGTTTTTCTCTCAGATTTAAGTATATTGCCTGGATTAAGTGGACTTTAGCAATTCTGGTTGACCTGATAATAGGACTGGAATCGCAAGTTAGCGCTGTGTCTTGGTCATTGTCATGATCAGTTAGAAATGGCGCTGACATTGATCAGGACTGGTCATAATCGATACTGGCTGGTTTCACTGGCGCAAAACTACAATACACAATCTAGGGTTACAGACAGGAAACCTAATGATTACCAATGCTAATTTGTTATGCACACGCCTTTGGTACTTAAAGGGTTAGTAACGTCTCTTTAAAAGTCCTTTGAACAGTTTTATTTATATTACAAGTAACAGATTGCGCTACGTCTAAGACCTTACTTGTGTGTAGCTCAAAAGTTATGAAGTGATAAAGATCTCCCCGTCCTCCCCTCCTGGCCGCCTCCACTAAATCTCTTCAGTAAGTAAAAGGAAAATCCTGCCCGCTTGATGAAGGATGGAAGGATTTCCCTTTGCTTACTGAAGTCTGTCCCTTGCCGCAGCTGTCCTGACCAGACTGCATCATCTTCATGACGTGGCCAGAAGGGGCTGGCTGGGGATCTCTCTCTCTTAATATGTATTGAACTACATGCAAGTAAGGTCTTAGACATAGCAGAATCTGTTGCTTGTAATATAAAGAAAACTCGACAAAAGACTTTTAAAGAGACATTACTAACCCATGACTTCTGCCTACTGAAGTTTAAAAAACTGCCAGTAGTTATGCCCACCTCCATGGACATGATATCCAGGACTGACTGAGGAGATTACCTCTTGAACAAAGGCTCATGGGCAATGTTCACAGGAGCCATTTTCTGTCCATAGTAAGGTATGTGGGGGGGAAGGCGTGAATATGGGACATTTACTTCTAATTTATAATAACAAAGTAAATGAGGCTAATGCACTAAGAAGAAATGAAGTGATTCTGGGTCAAACCAATCACACTGAATTAAATGGGGCTTTTAACCCCTGAACATTTTAGAGAATGTCCCCAACACATTGCGTCACAATATGCTGGAGACCTCTCAAGCATTGAAGGGGTTAATAAGGCCCATTTAAATCAACAGACTAAAGATGTCCCCTGTTATGCAGTTTGTGTACCCCAGAATTGCTCCCTTTCTTCCTAAGACATCAGCTTCAGTATGTGCAGTAGTTCTCCTCTTCTCTGTGTCCTGGTAAGATTTAAAATGGAAATGAACTGATCACGCTCAGCAATTTCTTGCTTTGGACAGAAATAGCCATTACATTTTATATCAGCGTGTCAGTGGTGAGTGGCAGCCCAGACATGTATTAGATTAGTGGCAGGATGAACGGGCACTCCCACGTGCTCAGCCACATAAACTAATGTGGAATGCATGGTGCACATGCACACCCACTAGCAAAATCCACAGGCAGACATTCTGATTGGACAGCAGAGAGTCCGGCACTGACAGAAGGTGGTAGTGAAGGGGCATGCAACTCATGGCAGACTAGCTGTTGGACTTAAACTACAACCATCCTCTTATGGATAGAGGCTAGGAAAAGATTAGCACTGTAATTCTATATCAACTAGAGAACCACCGGCTGTTCCCCTTTTAAGTAGAGAGGCAGTGAAGGGGGGTAGAGAAACAGTGGAAAGATGGGGAGACAGATAATGTGGGGAGAACAGACAACAGAGGAGATGAAGCACAAAAGACCTGTCTCGATTGGGGTAAAAGATAGGGGGACAATGTTTGTTAGGGAAAGAAGTAACAGCAGATAGCGGGGAAGATTAAGCACAGATAATTTTCTATTTTGTTACATTACAACCTGGAATTAAAATGGATTTTAATTTGGATTTCATGTAATGGACATACACAAAATGGTCCAAATTGGTGAAGTGAAATGAAGAAAATAATGTGTTTTAAAAATTTCGAAAAAAATAAAAAAGTGGTGCGTGCATATGTGTTCACCTCCTTTGCTATGAAGGCCCTAAATAAGATCTAGTGGAACCAATTACCTTCAGAAGTGACATAATTAGCTAAATCAAGTCCACCTGTGTGCAATCTAACCGTCACATGATCTCCATATATATATATATATATATATATATATATATATATATATATATATATATATATATATATATATATATATACACCTGTTCTGAAAGGCCCCAGAGTCTGCAACACCACCAAGCAAGAGGCACTATGAAGACCAACGAGCTCTCCAAACAGGTCAGGGACAAAGTTGTGGAGAAGTACAGATCAGGGTTGGGTTATAAAAAAAAATTAAAAAAAAAAATATCCCAAAGTTTGAACATCCCATGGTGCACCATTAAATCTGTTATTAAAAAAATGGAAAGAATATGGCAGCACAACAAACTTGCCAAAAGAGGGCCATCCACCAAAACTCACAGACCAGGCAAGGAGGGCATTAATCAGAGAGACAACTAAGAGAGCAAAGATAACCCTGAAGGAGCTGCAAAGCTCCACAGCGGAGATTGGAGTATCTGTCATAGGACCACTTTAGGCCGTGCAATCCACAAAGCTGGGCTTCACGGAAAAGTGGCCAGAAGAAAGCCATTGCTTAAAGAAAAAAATAATCAAGCACATTTGCTGTTCACCAAAAGGCATGTGGGAGACTTCCCAAACATATGGAAGAAGGTACTATGGTCACATGAGTCTAAAATAAATCTTTTTGGCCATCAAGGAAAAAGCTATGTCTGGCGCAAACCCAACACCTGTCATCACCCCAAGAACACCATCCCCACAGTGAAGTATGGTGTGGCAGCAACATGCTGTGGGGATGTTTTTCATTGGCAGGGACTGGGAAACTGGTCAGAATTTAAAGAATGATGGATGGCACTAAATACAGGGGAATTCTTGAGGGAAACCTGTTTCATTCTTCCAGAGATTTGAGACTGGGATGGAGGTTCACCTTCCTGCAGGACAATGACCCTGAGCATACTGCTAAAGCAACACTCGAGTGGTTTAAGGGGAAACATTTAAATGTCTTGGAATGGCCTAGTCAAAGCCCAGACCTCAATCCAACTAAGAATCTGTAGTATGACTTAAAGATTGCTGTACACAAGTGGAACCTATCGAACTTGAAGGAGCCGGAGCAATTTTTCCTTGAAGAATGGGCAAAAATCCCAGTGGCTAGATATGCCAAACTTATATAGACGTACCGCAAGAGACTTGCAGTAGTAATTGCTGCAAAAGGTAGCTCTACTAAGTATTAACTTGGGGGGGGGGGGTGTGAATAGTTATGCATGCTCAAGTTTTCTGTTTTTTTGTCTTATTTCTTGTTTGTTTCACAATAAAAAATATTTTGCATCTTCAGAGTGGTAGTCATGTTGTGTAAATCAAGTGTTACAAACACCCAAAAAATCCATTTTAATTCCAGGTTGTAATGCAACAAACAGGAAAAATGCCAAAGGGGGGTGAATACTTTTGCAAGGCACTGGGAATATGCAGACAAAAGAGGCAGGACAGATATAGGGATATAAAATAAAATATAGGAAGGAAAGTCACACACTATAGGGGAAAGGAAAACTGGTGGGAGAAGAGGCACAAAGCTGTAAGTAGAGAAAAAATTGTCCATCACTGAAATGAAAGTGAGGCGAGAGGGAGGGGAGAGCATAGCCAACTTCCAATTAGGATGCATCATGAGCAGTCAAGTTAGTTCAGGCAATGCAATGCCCAATCAGCATGGCACAATACATACAATGAATGATCTGCATTGGATGGGTGTCTGGAATGTGTCTTGCATTACACTTCAGCGATTTTTCCTACATTTCTTTTATACATACTGACTTTTTTTGCTAGTTAACTCTTTAAAGTGGACCTATTACCTTCAATCTGGTTTTTACATATTTGAAATATTCATTCAGAACTGCCTGTGTGTCATTTTAACCAAAATTCTTGAAGATATATACTTTAGAATATTCACACTTATTTCTGGGAAAAGTGAAAGTGCCCTGGTACTGCACAGAGCTTCACTTTCACATGACATATCACTGAAAAGCACATGACACATCACTGGTTCTGCACTGGTGGTAAGGAGTATGAACATCTCTTTAACTGTACATTTGCTGGTCTTTTTGCCAACATGACACACTGGTAGTTTTTTTTTTTTGTAAAATGCCAGATCTCCTGGATTTAAGCTATACTCCAAGTGCAGAATAACCATTGTGTGTGGTAATGTTGCCACAGATGGCAACTCCCACTATCCCAGTGGATGACCGTTTACTTTGAAAATCTGCAGCTCATTCATTTTTAGTTCTGTCAGTCACTGTGCACATTAAAAAAGTTGTCTTCTAGAACAGTTCGCTAATACAGCTGAAGGTGAGTGACAGCAAACTGGATTTTTTTATGTTATTTGATTTGCTGGAAAAAAGGTTTTAATGCTATAATTGTACAATGTGCATGTAAGCATAAGCTATTCTGTTGTTTTATAGTTTCTTTCCGTTGAACCAATAATAATGGCTACTGATCTTTGTTTTAGATGTTTGTTAGAAATCACTTAGTGAATGGGAGGTGCTTACAAACTTTTTTGCTCCTCAGGAATAAGCTGACAAAATATAAACAACTTGTGTAAAAGCCCGTGTACATGGGCCAAGGTCTGGGTAATGTTAACCCTTTGAGGGTAGAGGGGTACGCAACGCATTGCTCAAAGGGTTAAGAGGCGCTACCTCATTGCTCCACGTGATGCAGTTTTGCGTCGCCTCACTCACTCGATGCAATCATGAGCAGTAGATATTGCCGCCTTAGTATCACATTGCTCCACAGCAATAAAACTTACATAAATGTTAATACCTTAAGGACCAGTGACGTGCCAGGGCTGTCACTAGTGGATCTGTGTTAAGGACCAGTGACGATCCAGGCACATCATGGAATTCTGGGATGGCAGCTTGGTTGCACGCCCCTCTTCCATTCCAGAATTCATTGCGACAAACAAAACAAAAACAAAAAAAACCCTGTGGTCCTTAACCCTTTGAGATATCTCTCTGGCACTCAAAGGGTTAATGGCAGGCATCCCCCCCCCGACAGCTCAGGGGGTCGATAAGGGGTGAAACTTCAGTATACCAGTTTATAAATCAGTCTGTGTAAATAAAATACTTTTATCTTGCTCTAAATAATTTATTCTGTTACACAAAGTGGTGTCAATAGGTTTTGAAATAACCTAAAAAATCTCTGTAATACCCCACCCACCAGTCACACCCTTAACATTGCCACCAAAAAGAAAAATGTCCCTCTTTGTCCATTAGAAATGTTGGGAGGTGAGAATTTTACATCTGTGCACAAACGTACTGCAGGCCCATGGCAATGATGGGGGTTAACCCTTTGAGTGCAAGAGAGGTATCTAATGCATTGAAATGTGATGGATACTTCTCTGGCACTCCAAAAGTTAAATTATTCCCCAGGCGCAATGTGTGAATCTGCAAATCCACAGCCCTTACCATATAAATAAAAGTGTTTTGTTGCCAGTACATCTGCTTCACACAGGATTTGGCTACCAGAAAATGGAAAATGGCCACTAAACAGATTAGGAGTAGGAGGAGACATCTGTGCTCTTATTAACCCTTTGAGTGCCAGGGCAGGTGCCCAACACATTGAAGGAATGCGATGGCCACCTGCTCTGGGACTCAAAGGCTTAACCTCCTCTTGGAGGCTTTAGGGGCACTTTCAACCATATGGTAACTGAAAATATCTCTGTGTGCAGAAGCTCTTAGCTCTCAGAGGCATCCAAAGAGTACTGTACACAAAGGCTGTCAATTGTGATGTGAAAGCAAACATACTCAATGAATCAATATAGCTGTGAAATAGAGCATTATGAATGTATTACAAGCAACAGGATGCATTTAAAAGATCTTACCTTATCAAGTACTATGATTTCATCTGCATCAACAATCGTGGACAGTCTGTGTGCAATAAAGACAGAGGTTCTGTGCTTCACTATGTCACGCATTGAACTCAGAATGTTCTGTCGGATTAAAGAAACAGAAAAGAAAATTACCTGTTTGTACTCACTACTAGTTTGTACAATATACCTGAACTGCACTCAAGCCTACTCTGCTATAGTAGGCTCTCTGATGATTTGCAAAACTACTTAAAGGGATAGTAATGTTTCGCAATAAAAGCTGCTCCAATTAATCTTCATAGTATTTAGGCCATGGAGAGTGTTATTTCAATACTGTCCCAGTTGTAGTTCAAAAGTAATTGAATGATAAAGTATCCCCCTCCCACCCTTTTTACTGATGAAACACTGCAAGACTGTCTGGATGGATTGCAGAGAGGGACAGTCTTCAGTGAGCATAAGGAAAAACCTGAAATACCTGTCAAGGGAACAGGGTATTCCTTATGTTCACAGTAAGAAGACTGTCCCTTGCTGTGAGCTGTCCGATCAAGTGAGCAGATTCCACATCTGAGGGGAGGTGGCTTACACTAGGTAAAAGGGGCAGGAGGGGGGTATTTTATTATTCAATTACTCTTGAACTACATATGGGATAGCATTGAAATAACACTCTCCATGGTTCAAATACTATGAAGATTACTTTTTTGTGAAACAATACTATCACTTTAAACCCTTTCACTGCAAGAGGGGTGTCCAACTTTGGCTGAAAAAATAGCATCGTTTTTCCAACTGTATTCATCTGCAACGAAGATTTAACCTATTAAAAAAATCATGCAAAGCAACTATACTGTACCAGATAATTAAGTGCTAAAGGTTTGGAGAGTTTTGTCCTCTGAAGAGGCACTTTTTCAACATTTTACTATCCATCTGTTTAGGTATGATTCATGGAGGTAACTTTCTAGTTATAAATGGAAAATATATATATATTTTTCAGAACAAATTAATCTTTTTCTTGGTGGCTCACATGAAGTGAATTATACATCGTGCGACAAGCTATGATGTTATAAGTACAAAAATGTGAAAAGGAGGATTTTAGTCTTACCTAGTAAATCCTTTTCTCTTAGTCCATACAGGTTACTGGTAAATTTGGGTAGGCGATCCACCCCTTTAAGTAGGCAGGAACAATTCTAGAATTGATTGCAGGGGGGTGAAGCCTACCTTTCCTCCTTGGCTGCAGCTAGCCAACCAGCTCCAGAAAGATTTGAGACAATAACTATTGACTAGATAGTGGAAAGGAAAGAAGACTCCTGTGAGCATGACCCTGAAGGACCCCCACAGTCTGCCACAGGAGAGCCAAACATAGTCCCTTGAGATGGTGGGAGACCAGTAACCTGTATGGACTAAGAGAAAAGGATTTAACAGCCAAGCCTAAAATCTTCTTTTCTCTGTCATCCAATACAGGTTACTGGTAACTTTGGGATGTCCAACCATTGAGTTTCCCAGACGCGGGAATGCAAGGACCAGGCACAAGGCCCCCAAAGTCACCAGAGCAGATATGATCCATCAGATCAGAGACAGCCCAACAAAACAACTGAAGTGTCAACGGACACTGAACAGGGGTAACAACACCCCAAGAACTGTTACACAGCACACAGAACTAGAGCCAACAGGGCTCAAAAGTGAAGGAAGCACCAAGAACTGAAGAAGATCCTAGACAGGCAAGACTGCCTCCAGGATCTTCCTCCCAAAGCCGGCGTCAGCCAATGCCAGCATATCAACACGGTAGTGCTCTGAAAAGGTGTGCACAGACGACCAAGTGGCAGCCTTGCACAACTGATCAGAAGAGGCCTGATTCTTGTAAACCCAAGAAGCCCCAATAGATCTGGTAGAATGAGCGTAACCTGAAGGGGAACGGGTTTCTTCCTCAGCTCGTAAGCCTTATGAATAGTGGGCTTGATCCAAGACGCAATAGTCACTTTGGATGTAGGTCTTCCTGCCCTGGGGCCCTCAGGAATGACGAACAGCACGTCAGATTGTCTAAAGGACTCGGTGTGATGTACATAAAACTTAAGACAACGCACCTCCTTGTCAGAGTTAGGGTCAGGGCAGAAAGAAGGCACCACAATCTTCTGATTAATGTGGAACTCAGCGACCACCTTCGGGAGAAACTCCAGAGAAGTGCAAAGCACCACCTTGTCTTTGTGAAACACCAAAAAGGGTGGTTTACAAGACAGAGAACACAACTCAGCGACACGGAGAACAGACACGATTGCCAGGAGAAAGGCCATTTTCCACATCAGCAGGCATAGAGGAATAGTAGCCAAGGACTCAATGGGAGGGCGCTGAAGGAGGCCCAAGACCAAATTAAGGTCCCACTGAGGAGAGGGAATCTTAAAGACAGGACAAGTATGAGCAACGCCCTGGAAGAAAACCTTGACATCAAGAAGAACAGCAATGCTCCTCTGAAAGAAAACAGAGAGACCAGAAGTCTGAACCTTAAGGGAACTCAAACTTATCCACACCATCCTGCAAGAAGCTCAGGACTGTAGGCAGAGGTCCTTATCAGCACACCAAGATAGGAAGGTCGACCAAACACGATGATAGGCCTTAGAAGAAACCGGTTTGAGGGCACTAAGCATATTAGCCACCACACTGGAAGAAAAACCCTTCTTCTTCTTCAGTATTGAGGATTCAATTTCCAAGCCGTCAAAGCCAGACGATAAACATCCTGCTTTCACAGGTAACTCTGTAGAAGAGGATCCGGACGGCAAGGGAGCCGGAATGGCTCCGCCACTGACAGATCCAGAAGCTCTGGAAACCAAGCCTGCCGATGCCAGTATGGAGCAATCAGAATGACAGGACATGGCTCCAGTCTCATTTTCCGTAACACCCTGTGCAACATGGGAAGGAGAGGAAAGATGTAAGCCAGAGGAAATAACCAAGGAATGGACATGGCATCCATTGCTAGAGCTAGAGGATCTCTCCAGAGAGAGCAGAACCTTGGTACCTTCCGGTTGTGTCTTGTCTCCATCAGGTCGATGCAAGGAAGACCCCACTTCTGAACAATGAGGGAGAACACCTCTGGGTGCAGTTCCCACTCTCCACTGTGCACTGTGTGTCAGCTGAGGAAGTCTGCCATGACACTGTCTACGCTAGGAATGTGTACTGCGGATATGGCAGGAACGTGTTCTTCTGCCCAGGACAAAATAGCTTTGACTCTAACCAAGTGGCGAGACTTCTTGTTCCGCCCTGCTTGTTGATGTAGGCCACGGCGTTGTCAGACTGTACCCGGACTGGGCAATCTTTCAGCTGGGGAGTCCAATGACGAAGGGCATGGAATATCGCCGGAAGCTCCAACACGTTGATGGGAAGGAGAGGTTCCTCCGGAGACCACCGACCTTGTGCACTCAGGCGACCCAGGACCGCTCCCCAAACGGAGGATGGCATCCGTCGTCACTGTGGTCCAGAAGGCTACTAGGAAGGACTTGCCCTTCATCAGATTGGAGAGGCCAAGCCACCAGGACAAACTCAGTTCCACATGAAGAGGAAGTGACACAGATGTCTTCAAAAGGTCCGGCTGACCCCTGCACACCTGGATCACAAACCTCTGGTGTTCCCTGGTGTGAGCCATGACAAATGGGACTGCTTTTATGGTGGAGATGAATCTTCTTGGCTGGAACTGGATCGAGAGCCAGAACAGCAGATACTCCTTGGAGCGATCTGGTGAGCTACTTCCTCCGTGAACATGCTCTGCTGAATGTCGAAGACAAAGCCCATATTTGTCCTTTCCTTGGACACCAAAATTGCAGAGACACACTACACTATATATAGTCTTAAGGCATTACTAATAACATCAAAATAACCAACAGAATACATTTCCTGAAAACAGATATCCAACTGTTTCAAAAGAGAGGTTATATTTCCTGAAAACAGATATCCATATTTATCAAATTAATAGTTACTAGCCTTTCTACCCCTAGCTTGATATGCATGAATGTTTCAAGAAGGTTGCCCATAGGTAAAAAAGGGTATTATTTTACATTTCTACCCCAGGAAAGGTACAAAAATAATTGAAAACTATGGCATTTACTGCTGTATTCTTTAGCTACTGCTCTTCTGAAAACAATGGCAGCCCATTGATATGAGCTGAACTATTATAGGGGTGCTAGAAGTACTAAACTATAGTTTTTCAAATGTGATATGCCTGTACTAAAATGATTGTAACAGCTATATAACTGAACAAAAAGTAGACAAACCATACCATTCTGAAAAGATGACAACCCACTGTATCAAATGAGGGGTCACTTTTCCTTTCTACCCCTAGTCTGATGTACACAATTTTTTCCAGAAAGTGGTGATAAAAGGAAATAAATATGGATTATTTTAAATTTCCACCCATTCAAAGATACTGAAATCATTCCTAACAATGGAATTTACTGTAGTATTCATTAACTACGACTCTTGTGAGAAGAATGGCACCCACTGGTATGAGTTGAACTACTGCAGGTAGTGCCAAAAGTACAAAACTACACCGTATGCAATCTCCCATTTTTCTTACAGTTTTTCAAATGTGACTTTCATGTACTACAATTGTTAAAACAACTAGAGAAACAAAGAAAATATGGTCAAACCACTTCATAAAATGAGGGGTCACTTGGTTTTCTACCCCAGCCTGATCTGCACAAATATTTCCAGAATTTGGCGCTAGAGGAAAAATAGGTATTATTTTATATTTCCTTCCCTTCTAAGGTACTGAAATCATTGAAAACTATAGAATTTAATACTTCATTCATTAGCTACTGCTTGTCCAAGGAAAATAGCATCCCACTGACATGAGATGAACTGGGCTTTGGGGGAGGGAGTGTCAGAGTGTATATGAGGGAATCTGTGGCTACCACTGTGAAATGGAAAGTCAGGGTAGGGGGGGTCAGACAGTGTAGGTGGGGGACCTGCAGCTACCAGTGGGCAGGAGAACAAGACTGGGAAGTCAGACAGTGCTTGTGGGGAAACTGTGGCTACCTGCACCATCCTGATCTCCTAGGTTGTTGAAAATACCATTTTGCTCTACAAGTTATTTTTGTGGTTCAAGGTTTTTAAAGAAATAGAAATTTTCACTAGCAGCATAAATGTTTTAGGTATGTAGTTTATGACTGTGGCAAAATAAGGTTTACATTTTTCTGTATTTATGACATCATAGATTGTCCCCCAATGCAAAATTTAGGTTTTTGTGAGGTGCCACAAAGAGCTGAATGTGCTCTGTAAAATATTTTTCCATAGATAGCTAGAAAGTTACCAGCATGAATCATACTTAGATAGATAGAAAAAGTGCTGAAAATGTGCCCTGGACAGCAGGGTACAACATTTTCCACCAAAGACCTGGCACTGAAAGTGTTCATGGAGACTAGTATCATTGCATGCCTCAAGTTAGAAACAAGATTTGGGGATTTAAGCATTAGGTCTGAGGCTATAGCCCCATTAAAGGATAGTAATGTTTCATAATAAAAGCAGCTCTAATTAATCATCATAGTATTTGGACTTTGGAGAGTGTTATTTCAATTCTGTCAGAGTTGTAGTTCAAGAGTAATTCAATGACAAAGTATCCCCCTCCCACCCCTTTTATTGATGTAACACTGTTCAGCCAGATCAGAAGGGAGGTGACCAGGTAGATTGCAGAGAGGGACAATCTTCAATTAAGGTAAGGGAAAAACCTGAAAAACTTGTCAAGGGAGGCAGGGCTTTCATTGTTCTCATAGGAAGAAGACTGCCCCCTTCTGTTATCTGTCTGGTCTTACAACCAGATTCCACATCTGAGAAGAGATGGAATGCACTAGGTAAAAGGGGTGGGAGGGTAAACTTAGCTTATGAATATCTCTCAAACCATAAAGCTTTGAGAGATAAGACTTACATCGTTCTTCATGTTTTTTTAATGCCTACAAAATAACATAAAGATAAAAGAAAGTATTACTATCCCTTTAAAGATTATATAGTCGTACATCTGCTATCCATGTTCCTAGTCTTTGGATAGCTCTGTCAATAACAGAACCCATTATAGCCTGCAAGAAAATGGAGAGGCTACAGAAAACATTGCAGTAATCCTCTTAGAATCATTTTAATTTGTTTTGTAATGACTGTTGGCCAAAGCACCTCACAGCATCAATTGTATTGTCCTTTTTTTCAGCAAGAAACTCCTGACAATATGTATTTATTCCATAAATAGTGTTATCTCGTTAACCCCTTTGAGTGCCAGGGAAATATGCAATGCATTGCCAAACAATGCGCTGCAAACCGAAACAAACCAAGCAATTCCGAAACAAACCAAGCGCACCCTTGTGTACAAATAAAAAAAAAAAATCCAGTTTACTTAAATACGGCTTTTAACTCTTACAGTACCAGACAGGTCATTAAACCAACTGGAATTCTGAGAACGTGCATGCATTGTGGGGCAGTTCCAGAATAACTCATCTCTACCTTCTTGAATATGGACTTGTTTTAAAATATGCAGCATTTTTCCAACAACCAAGGCATCAAACCTCAAATGCCATATAGACAATGTCTACTGCAGGGATGACCTTTTGTCCTTGAAGGTCTTACACAGGTCATGATTGAAGACAGTGGTTAGCAATCTTTGTTTTTGCCCAAGGCACAACTAACACGCAGTCTGGAATTTTCTGGACACAGTTAACATAGGTCATTTGTCAAGGAGTAAGAAATAACACAAATGCATAAATATATAGTTATTTATAGGTCTCACAAACATAAAAAATTTACATAACAATTTCGATAAATATATATTTGAAATTCAACATTCACAGTTTTGTCAAAGACTTTATAAAGATGATGAAGGGACACACCAAAGTGCAGCATGGTTGAAACCAACTGATTTAAAGGGATAGTAATAGATCCAAATAAGCGGTGCTCTGAGTAGTCTGCCTAGTTTGTAGTCCAACTAGAGCTGTGTATCAATACTATCCAATTTTTAGTTCTTGAGTAATTTAAATATAAAAGTATACCCCTCTTGCCCCTTTTATATACCATTAGCTGCCTCCCCTCAGTTGTGGAATCAGGTTGTGGGACCGGACAACTCGCAGTGAGGGACAATCTCCAATCAGTAAGTATAAGGAAAACCATGCCCCCTCCCTTTGAGGAAGGAGGACTGGATTTTCCTTATGCTTACTGAAGATTGTCCCTCGCTGCTCTCCATCCGGACCTGCATGATAAGCAGCCTGACGTGGGTAAAAGGGAAGGGAGGGTGCTATTTTATCATTAAATAACTCAATAAATGCAAATAGATAATTTTGATTCATCTCTCTACATGGACTACAAACTAGGAAGATTAATTGTAGTTGCAGTTTATTGTGAACTATTACTATTGCTTTAAAAATTAAAAATTAGTGGTTCATTCATCTGGATTATCCCAGCTGTGTTCAAGCAGAGATCTTTCCCTCTCTAAAACCTAGACTGTATAGGAATCTTGAGGACGGTTTTGGACATCCTGGTTTAGTACTAATTTCTTAACCCTTTGAGGACCACAGTCGTGTGCAAGGCACCCCTATGCAATGAGTTGCAAACTTCTACACTCCTCAAGAGCTTGTTCTGGCTTTTTAAAAATTACTAATGCATATGTATAGAAAAAGCTATATAAGAGCAAAGTAAGCAGGCAATGGCAGATTTCTATTTACAGTAGTAAATACAACGCTGTAAACATTAAAAATATATATCTGTATGTGTGTGCGTATAAAAATACACACACAAATTAATAAATACAAATTCCAAATCTGTTTTATGAGTGTTGATATGGAAGACCAGGTAGTTGCTCTGCAGATCTATGTAGGAGTGACCAATGCTTTCTTTGTACAAGATGTAGACATTGTTCTAGTGGAGTGGGCCTTGATGCTGTAGTCTTTCTGCAGTCAGAAATCCATTTTAAGATGGAGGGTTTTGAGGCCAAAAGTCCCTTGTCATTTCCATGAAAATTAATAAATAAGCTGTCTGACTTTCTGACATTTTCTGTTCTCTGTAGACAGATAATATATTTTATGTTCCTGGCTAGATCCAGAGTATGAGACTGCTTCTCTCTGTCCTCTTTACTATTAGGCCATAAAACAAAGCATAATCTCTTGTTTTAGATGATATTCAGTTCACTTTAGCTCTAAAAGAAGGCTTAGGTCTGAGCACGATCTTGTCCTTATTAATCACTAAATATGGGGATTTACATGGTAAAGCCTGAAGCTCATCAACTGTTCAATCCAAGGTAACTGCTGTTTAAGGATTGTCTTTAATGTGAGATTATTTCATGGAACCTTACTGATGGGCTCAAAATATGGTGATGTGGACAGTTGTTTTAATACTCATCAACATATTGGACTGATAGAATGGTTGATCATGTTGAAAGTTGGTCCTTGACTGAAGTGGGAAGAAGCCACTGGGTAAAACCTTCCTATAGAAAGTCCAGGATTGTTGCAGGGATTAATGGAATCACAGCCGAGACCTTTATTTTGACACCACTTGGAGAAGGTTGTCCAGATTCTGCAGTACACTTTGGCGGTGGAGAGCTTTTCCTCCTCAAACTATGGACTTAAAGTGTTAGTAAAGTCTGAAAAAAACTTTTTTGCATTTAGAAGAGCTTAAAAAACTGATCTAAATGCAAAAAAACGTATCTCTCTTACTGCTATGGTTTAAGAGATACAGGCGTTTAAAGTTTGATTTCTCCTACTGACAGCTGCAAAGCTGTCAGCAGGAGATCCATGTCGGTCGACACGCTGGCGCTTGAGAAGTGCCGGGATCTCATTACTTACAAGGAATCCCTTCATTGGAATGGTCTAAAACGTGTGCCTAGTGTTCAAGCACACGTTTTAGACCTTTCCAATGAAGGGATTCCATGTAAGTAAAGAGAACTCAGCACTTCTCAAGCGCCAGCGTGTTGACCGACACGGATCTCCTGCTGACAGCTTTACAGCTGTCAGTAGGAGAAATCAAACTTTAAACGCCCGTATCTCTTAAACCATAGCGGTTTGAGAGATACGTTTTTTTGCTTTTAGATCAGCTTTTTAAGCCCTTCTAAATGCAAAAAAGTTTTTTTCAGACATTACTAACACTTTAACTACTGCATCAGAGAGTCCTCTGCTTGTTAAAGTCTGCAGCTCAGCTTCCAGGCTAGTAAGTGCAATAATCCTAGATTTTAATGAAGTAGGGGGCCCTGGGATAGGTGATCTAATGATAACGGAAGTTCCCAAGTTGGGGATTCTGCCATCTGAACCAATAGAGGAAACCAAGTTCTAGTGGGCAATCTTGGGTCTATGAGCATTACCGCTGATTTGTCCCTCCTCGTTATCATCGTGAATACCTTAATCAGGATTGGATATAGGCCAGGGAAAGTTCCATAGGAACTTAAATGCATCCTAGCCCAGGTCTTCTGGGTCCTTCCAACGGAAGAAGTACTTTCTGAACAGATCACCATGGATGCTATGAGATCTAACTGGGATGTCCCCATCTGGCAGTGATCTTATTGTAAATATTCTGGTTGAGGGACAATTCCACTGGTTCCAGATGTGTTCTGCTTAGACAGTCTACTTCTCGGATTAAATTGCCTGAGACATGGGAAGCTGAGATTGCCTCTAAGTTGAGATCTCACCAAATTAGAATCTTTCCTGCCTTTTTGTGTAGAGTCTTGCGTTGTGTCTCCCTAGTTTCTTATATATATGACTGTAGCCATACTATCTGATCTCATCCGGTCCGATTTCCCTCGAAGATGCTTCTTGAAATGTCTTACGGAATGCCCTGAGTTCTAGAATATTTATGAGGAAGATCCTTTCTGATTCTTTCCAAAGTCCCTGGAGTGTGCTGCCCCTCCATATTGCATCCTAGCCCCTCTGAATAGCATCTGCTGATAGAATTTTCCACTGCAGTTCCTCCAGGGGTCTCACTCTTTTGAGATGCATCTTGGCTGCCTACATGACAGTTCCAGTATAGTTGAGGCTAGCAAAAGGAATTCTTTGGGAAGTGATCCCAACGTTTGTCTTACAGAAACTTAGCAAAATGTGCTGAAGAGGTCTCAAATGGAATCTGGCCCATGGCAGGATATGAGTTCATGAGGACAGTAGACCTAGGAGTTGCAAAGAGACTTGAGCATTATGAAGAGATTGGCGTTTGAAGGAGAGTACCCTGCTTCTCATCTTTGAGGATCTCTCCTGGGAGATATAGGCCTTGGCACAGTAGGTGTCGAAGAGGATTACTAAGAATACCATGTCCTGAGCAGGCATTTCTATTTATGAGCCTCCCCAAGGCTCTGAGAGCCTCCATGATATGTTCTTGGTATAAACAGGTCTGACACAGTAATAATATTTAACCCTCTTTCCCACAGGATCGCAAAAGCTGTTGACAGGATCTTGGAGCAGACTCTTGGCGCTATCGGTAGCCCAAAGGGGAGGGCTATGAACTGATAAATGTTGATTCTAAACGTCAAAAAACAGGTATTTGCGCTGAGTAGATCTTACAGGTATGTGGAAGTAGGCATCCTGAAGGTCTGTTGTAGTAAGAAAAGCTTCCGGTAGTACTGACCTGATAACTGTGTGGATGGATTCCATCCTGAAGTGCTTAAGTCTCAGAAACTGGCACCTGTTTGAGGTCCAGTCCAGGTCCAAAATATTACTGAATCCTCCAATATATTTGGCTACAATGAATAAGAAGGAGTAAATGCCCAAACTCCTTTCTTCCAGGGGGACTGGATGGATGGAACTGCTCTGTTGTAAATCCTTTATTGCTTGTCTGAAGGCTGATGCTTTTGCCCGATTTGAAGGGATCCTCGAAATTATGGGTTGTGACATGTAGGAACTCTAGCGGGTACCCTAGAGCCCCAAGGTCTGATGATCCCAGTAATCCAGACTTGGGATGGATAACGAAGAGTGTAGAAAAAATGACCCAGTCTGCCGCAACTGGGAATAGAGCCAAGGCCTGCTGTTTCTCATTGCAATGCTTTTATATTCGGCCTTGGAAGGGAAATGCTTCCTGAATCCAGCTCTGGAGGCTTGAGGGATATTTTTCCACCACTAATTGAATGGTCTTCCAGACTGATATATTTTAACCACACAAAAGGATTGGTTTCTGGAGTGAAACCCAGATGAGGTTCCAGGAGAAAGAAGGTATGAGTCTCCTTTCTTGGGGAAGTGGGGAGCTCTTACCTCCAGAGGCATTTCATCAAACAGCATAGGACCCTTGAAATGTAAGACTACCAGCATTATTTTTAGGATGTGTCGGCCCCTCCCGTGATTTCAGCCATAATGCCCTTCTAGCAGAGATGGAAAGTACAAAGGACCTGGCAATTATTAAGATGTCAAGGGAAGAATCACAGGAAAAAGTTATAGCCTCTTTTATGATGGTTACTTCCTTCATGAGTCTTGAGAAAGAAACTGATGACTCCATTTTATCTTGAAGCTCTGACACCCAGATGTGTATAGTGTGCCAACACAAGCAATGACCAAGGCAGCCTTTAGATTATAGCCCATAATTTAGAATTGTCTGTGTAAGGCGCTGTTCATTTTCAGGTCCATTGTGTCCTTTTGTGATATGCCATCTTACAGAGGCAGACTTGTTCTTTTCAAAAGGTAGGCTATGGGGGCATCAATCTTGAGAGGGGCCATGATCTTGCCTCTTCCTCACTGACTAGATCCTGAACATAATGCTGTATAGGAAAGCAAAACACAAAATCTTGGTGCATATCCATATCTCCTCAATACTGACCCTTTAAAAGCTGGCAAATTACCTGCATATAATAAATGTATTACAGCTGAGGTATTAGTCACATAATATATCCATTGTATGCCAAGCTTGTCGCCACTCTAAGGTACTCCATTTTAAGCAAGTCATAACCTTAAAGGGATATACTAATCCCTATAGTAAAGTCCTATTAAAAATAAATGTACTGCCCCCAGTGTCCTATTGGTTTGAGAGATAATCGCTCCTAAAGTTGTCCTCTCGCTCCCCCTTCCCCGAAGTCAGCATTGTAGCTGACTGAAGGGAAATCCGGTCATAGATCATCAGGCAGCTCTGCAGCAGAGCCGCGATAGTGTTAATTAAAAGAAAAAATCTTTCACTAAAACGGCCTTCTACGTGTGCTTGCAAACCAAGTCGCAGGACTGGCTTCCCTGCAGTCAGCTAGAATGCTGATTACGGGGAAGGGGGAGAGAGAGGGCAACTTTAGGAGCGATCATCTCTCAAACCATAAATGTTTGAGAGATGACACTGGGGGCAATACATTTATTTTTAATAGGACTTTAATATAGGGATTAATAATACTTAAGTATTACTATCCCTTTAAAGTACTTTGTTCTGTGAACTGAATCCCTCCTGCTTCACTCTTTATAATTTAGAGTGACTCTCTGACTAGCATTTTAAAGTGTCATAAAGACAATGACTATTGCACCCAGCATCGAGAGCTGGTTAGAATTCCAAACATACAATTCCTATCCAGGATTTTTTAATCACACCCAAACAAAAATAAAATAAATTTAAATAGCTGGAGTGCTATTTATTTTTTATAAAAATAAAGAATACTGATTATTTAAAGGGCAAAGCAGGCAAGGTTCAACTCACAAAGCAAAGCAAATTAAGGGTAGAACTTGGCTGTATTGGGGTACCTTAGCATGGTGGCAAGTTTCACATACTACGGCAATATGCGATTAAAAACTCACCCTTAACTCGCTGATTATATGCAGGAAGACTTAATATTAAGTAAACATGAATATGCGTCAATATTTTGTGTTTTTACATGAGCTATTTGGATAAAAATTGCTTGCGCTTTGGTTTTCTTTTGGTGTGTGCCAAAACCTGAACTGGACTAATATTCAAGCAGTTAATTGTCAGCATTGTGATGTCACTAGGACCTCTCCAGATGGTGGAACTCTGCATTTTGGATTCCCCTATGCTCCCTAAAGAGTGATCTGAAAGACATTTATATATGCATTAGTGAATGAAGTCTGCTCTCCCGTGCTCCATTCACTGCTGTGTCCAAAGAAATTTATTGTATACCTCTTCAGAATGTTATCCCTCACCCCCACTCCACCATGTTCTAGCTGGCTTGCTGCAGAATTATGCATTGCTCTGCAATGTGTTGCATACCCCTCTGACACTCAAAAGGTTTAGAGCAGAGGCAGTTACAATTTTGCACCTCACAGTTTCATCACACCCTTTACTTCTTAGTACTCCCCCCAAAACACGTTTCCTAGTTTGAATTCTTCACCCAGACTTGTAACTTCTATATTTCTAGTTACCTGCTGGAACAAAAGGCCAGCCTGTTACGTGATAAGCATATGACATCATTAAAAGTAACAAGTCTATGGAAAGCAGCGGGAAGAATTTTACTTCATTGAGTAGCGAAATAAAGCATTTTATGTGGAGAGAAAAACAGACAATGACAAATTAACAGAAGTGGATTAAGCAACTGGCATGCAGCCACTAGTGCTACATACAAAAAAAACCCTTTTTTTTACTCATAAATCACACTCCTAAATAATTGACAAATTAAAAAGTATTTTACACACGATTTAGCTTTTCATAAAGAAAAGTTAATTATTTGTGGTAATTTCCCTTTAAACATTTGATGTGTCCGCAGTAGTTCGCTATTTTGTAAGATTTTACATTATGAGAAGGAAAACTGGTCAACACTCTAATCCTTG
Organism: Rhinophrynus dorsalis; assembly: GCA_037306005.1. Taxonomy (NCBI): domain Eukaryota; kingdom Metazoa; phylum Chordata; class Amphibia; order Anura; family Rhinophrynidae; genus Rhinophrynus; species Rhinophrynus dorsalis. The sequence continues at coordinate 23,530,755 of CM074726.1, read as the reverse complement.
TAAACATAATTATTACATTTATTCAGAGGTACAAGCAACAAAATGGTGTTTGTTAGGAGTAGCTATTATTCATTCAGAGCCAGATTGCCAATTAAGCAGAGCAGGCAACCACCTACAGCATCAACACTGAGGGGTACCTCACCTGTGCTGTCCCCTACTACATAGTAGGGTGGTGTGTGTGTGTGTGTGTGTGTGTGTATATGTGTGTTACACACTCCCCTAGCAGCCAATGGGTTAAATTTTTTTTAAGGCTTGTATGTTACATGTTCTGTGTGTTTTCTGTACCACGCAGCAGTGGGAGGTACTAGGAGGTAGGACCTTGTGAGGAGTGGAGGTGTGGCCACAGGTGGGACTAAGGGCACAATGGGTACCTAAGATCTAAATCTATCCCTGCACTAGCCTGGATAGTGTAGCTAGCCCATTACAATTCCCTCCTCTGAAACCATTTGGGCCTTAAAAGGATCGTAATGTTTCACAAAAACAGCAGCTCTAATTAACTTCATAGTATTTGGGTCATGGAGAATGTCAGAGTTGTAGTTCAAGAATAATTGAATTATACAGTATCCCCCCCTCCTGCTCCTTTTACCTAGTGTAAGCCACCTCCCCTCAGATGTGGAATCTGGTCACTTGACAGGACATCTCACAGCAAGGGACAATCTTCTTACTGTGATACTAAGGAAAACCCTGACCCCCCATGACAGGTTTTTCATTATGCTCACTGAAGATTGTCCCTCTCTGTGATCCATCCGGATCGTCTTGATGCTTTGAGGTGAGCAATTACATCAGTAAAAGGGGCGGAGATGATATTTTATCATTCAATTACTCTTGAACTACAACTCTGACGGTATTGAAATAACACTCTCCATGGGCAAAATACTATGAAGATTAATTGAAGCAGCTTTTACTGTGAAACATTATTATCCCTTTAAGAATAAAGACAATAATCTGTTAAAGAATTTGTCAAAATCCCATTAATATAAGAGAGGATTTTAGTCTTACCTGTTAAATCCATTTCTCTTAGTCCATACAGGTTACTGGTAAATTTGGGTAGGCGATCCGCCCCTTTAATTGTAGACAGGAACAATTCTAGAATTGTATGCAGGGGTGGAGCCTACCTTCCCTCCTTGGCCGCAGCTAGCCAACCAGCTCCAGAAAGATTTGAGACACTAACTACTGACTAGATAGTGGAAGGGAAAGAAGACTCATGTGAGCATGACCTTGAAGGACCCCGACGGTCTGCCACAGGAGAGCCAAGCATGGTCCCTTGACAGGGTGGGAGACCAATAACCTGTATGGACTAAGAGAAAAGTATTTAACAGGTAAGACTAAAATCCTCTTTTCTCTGTCGTCCAATACAGGTTACTGGTAACTTTGGGATGTCCTACCATTGAGTTTCCCAGAGGCGGGAAGGAAGGCAAGGACAAGGCGCAAGGCCCACAAAGTCACCAAAGCAGATATGAACCATCAGATCAGAGATAGCCCAACATAACAATGAAGTGTCAACGGACACTGAACAGGGGTAACAACACCCCAAACTGTTACACAGCACACTGAACTAGAGCCAACAGGGCTCAAAAGTGAAGGAAGCACCAAGAACCGAAGAAGATCCTAGACAAGCAAGACTGCCTCCAGGATTTTCCTCCCAAAACTTGCATCAGCCGATGCCAGCATATCAACATGGTAGTGCTTCGAAAAGGTGTGCACAGACGACCAGGTGGCAGCCTTGCACAACTGATCAGCGGAGGCCTGATTCTTGTAAGCCCAAGAAGCCCCAGAATGAGCCGTGACCAAAAGGGGAAAGGCTTCGTCTTCAGCTCGTAAGCCTTATGAATAGTGGGCTTGATCCAAGAAGCAATAGTCACTTTGGATGCAGGTCTTCCTGCCCTGGGAACTTCAAGAATGACGAACAGCGCATCAGATTGCCTGATAGACTCAGTGAGATGTACATAAAACTTGAGACAACGCGCCACATCTAACAAGTGGAGATCCCTCTCCTTGTCAGTGGTGGGGTCAGGGCACATAGAAGGCACCACAATCTCCTGATTGATGTGGAACTCCGAAACCACCTTCGGGAGAAACTCCTGAGAAGTGCGAAGCACCGCCTTGTCCTTGTGAAACACCAAAAAAGACAGTTTACAGGACAGAGTGTGTAACTCTGTGAAACGGACACTAAGGTTCCCAGGGCACAGTTGATAACTTGAAGAGCTGTAGTCAGACAAAAGGGAAGAGCTGAGCTTAGGGGGGACGTGGCCTGACTGTTCATGACGGCGGACGTGTGAGAGATGAGCTCCGGACCTTGCCGAGATTGTACTCGACTTATATAGGGGGATCACCCAAATTTGACCCACTCGCTCTTTTACCTTGCTTTCTATTACATGTTTTTTTTCGAATGAAAGGCAGGAAGAAGAAACCTGAGCCCCAACAACATCGGCTGCAACACTTCTTTCAAACTGGGCCTACCGTGCCTGAACCGCCTCAGCTCTCATCAGGCGTGGTGACGCACTCAGATACTGAAAAGCTTTTGTTGGACCCTATCCCGGAACAACTACCAGTAGGCTCCAGATAGTGAGACACGCAGCATGTCAAATCCTTTATGCAAGGAAGATCTGGCCACATTTATGGAGCACATGCCGTCTAAGGAGGATATAACTACCAAGGATGATATATACAAGATTATGGAGGACATGAAATTGGCCCTAAGGGCGGAATTTGCAGTCTTCAGAGAGGACTTTAGACAACTCGCGCAGAGAGTAGCGTTACTAGAGGAGGATAAAAATGTCGCGGCTGAACATGCGATGCATCTAGAGCAGGTTATCGCACAACAACAAGACACCATTTCACAGCTTACGCTCAAGATAGATGACCTAGACAACAGAGGAAGGCGTGCTAACCTCAGAATCAAAAATGTACCCGAGACAATTGTACCGGGTAAGCTAAGAGAGGTTCTGAACAATTACTTTCTTACCCTGCTGTCTGACAAATTTAACTCTCCTGTCCTGATGGAACGAGTTCATAGAGCGCTGAAACAAAGGGAAGATGGTACTCCCCGCGACATTGTTGTTTGCTTCCACAGGTATGAAGTGCAGGAATGGATTCTTAAACGCAGCAAAGAAGGGAATCTGCCACCATGTGAAGGGGCCGCCATTCAGATCTACCAAGACCTATTGCCTCATACATTATATCTAAGGCATTCCCTTAAACCTCTCACAGACCTCCTCAGGCACCTCCAAATAAAATATAGATGGTGCTTTCCTTTTGCCCTGCAATCATCCTACAACGGCTCGACATATACCATCAAATACCCTGAGGAAATTCCGACATTCTGCACCTCCTTAGGTATTGCTCCTCCGTCTCAATCCATGGTTTCCCAACAACAGCCTCCATCCAAATCACACCGTAGACTGGATTGGTCTCCTGGATCTTTGCACCAAACGAAAAAACAGCGCAGATCGGATGGGACTGGCGATCACCTGATATCTGGAGGTGTATTATGCACATGAAGCTCCCTTTGACATGGTGATTCGACTACCGCTTACCTTCAAGATTACAGATTCTCCATGGAGATAAAAGCCACTATATGACTGTTACTGTTTGCTCCCAGACCTTTTCACTCTTCGTGGACTTCGTTCATCAAGCTGGGAGCCACAGAACTTCCTTGGTGTCGTTTTGTTGATGATGCTCCGTTTTGCTCACTAACGAAATGTTCAGGACATTTTGGTATGCTTCTATACACTACTGTTTATGTTTATAGTTGCCTTGTGGCATTTCTGTTACTTTAAGCTTTATTCCATAGTTCCATTTGACAGTTTGGAAAGAGATATACCTGATTGGTATCGTAACACCGGATACCAAGAAATTTAAATTTTCTGGCATCTACCTATCGTAAAGGGTATCTTTCTTATAGGGATCCAACATTTTCCCGTGTCTCTGCTCCTTTCCAGATCTCCCGGCTTTAGCTGGGATGTCTGGAGGGGACCAGGAGCTGCGGGCGAAATGCACACTATAACCCTTAACAGCAAACTGTATACGATGCATGTATTAATCCTTAAACTGTTTCGTTTTCACTACTTTTCTGCCCTAAGACTTCATTGGGTGGTTCATACTCTACTTCCTTTTGAAAAGTTTAAACAATTCTACGTTTTACTTTGTTGACCATTAGGGTCACGGGACCATGATGCTGTCTTGCGCAAGATCTTGGTGCTTTCCCCTAACAGCTGCCCTTCCTCTTTGTCCCTTTCCTGTTTGTGCTGCTTGAACCTTCATTGGGGTGCGCGGGCGGGAAAGGGATGAGGGGAGAACTGACAGCCGTGGGATCCCCATTTTTCTATAATTGGTGATTTTACAAAAATATGATATTGCCCTTTGTGCTGGTCTTGTGGTCCCTGCTCCCCTCTTTGCCTCCCGTCCTTGCAACCGGACGTATGGACGGGACCGGTTTACTTCAGGACCAGTGGTACTTACAACCCGCTTCACATAACTCCAGTTGTTAGTTCTTATTTGTATTTTAAATCACATGTTTTTTGCACCTTACCCAGTTTTCATTAGCATTTGGGATAGCTTACTTGATTGCCATTTGTGGGTCATTTCTCTTTATTGGGGGTATTTCTTACGTTTTTTTTATTTTTTTATTCTGCTCATGCTTTCTGACTCACACTCGGGTAGTGCGGGTTGTGTAGGTTTTTTTTTTTTCCTCTCTGAACATTGGTCTTGTGGTCTCTGCTCCTCTCCATGCCCTCCGGCCCAGAGGCGGGGCATTTGGAGAGGATCAGGTGACTTCGGGACCGTTGGGCAATCTGCACCTTTGACTTGACTTCAATGGTTGGTTGGTTGGGGATTGTCTCACTTATAGATATGGCTTGTGTTTTTAGCTCTCTTTACCTCATGTATTGGTCTATTTAATAAACTTTTGTATGCTACTTTAATTATTATGTGGACAAATCCCCTTTCTGATTTCTTACCAATTTTTTTTTTTTTTTTTTTTTTATCTGCTCCCTTTCTTTTTGACTTCCAATTATGGATCACACATTACTACTCTGTCCCTCCTGGTATCAGTCTCCCTATTCTACAAATTCCTCCTGTTCTCCCTTTTCCTATTCTCCTCGGCCTTGGTCCTGAGACGCCACATGTCCCCTGTCGTCTACCTCTGGCTACCCTCCATAGCGCAACAGCACTCGCCTTTCCTTTGCTTAAAATTTTCTACCTCTGTTACTACTTCTTATTTTATGGCTTTGTTCTTTCCCTCCTTGTTCTTCTTCCCCCCCCACACACACACCCAGTGGCCTCCATTTCACCCTATATGTTCAGGATATTTTGACTATGCACCATGGCAGATATTAATATTATGACGCTGAATGTCAAGGGACTTAATTCCCCTGAAAAAAGGTCAATTGCCTTGAAAGAGTTTGAGAGAACTAAAGCTGACATAATCTTTTTACAAGAAACACATTTTATTGAGGGATCTACCCCTAAATTTAGCAATAAGAAATTCCCTACCTCATATTGGGCCTCTGCAGGTGAAAAGAAGAGAGGTGTAGGCATTATCTTTAAAGCTTCAGTTCCATTGAAGCTGCTTACCCTTTCAGCAGACACTGATGGCTGCTATCTTCTGCTTAAAGGTTTGTTATACAATAAGCCATATGTACTTTTAAATTTATATGCCCCTAATGCTAACCAAATCTCTTTTCTGATCAAAACTCTATCCATCTTGGATCAAGAGTTAGAGAATAGGATTATTGTGGGGGGTGATTTTAACATTACTTTAGATCCGCTGCTGGATTCCCCTTCTGGCAAATCGTTTTTTAAATTGTCTCATCTAAAGCGTTTATGCTCCAACCTGGACGGCTTACAACTACATGATGCGTGGCGCACCCTTAACCCCGTATCTAAAAATTTTACCTTTTTTTCCTTCCCTCATCAGACTTATAGCAGAATTGATTATGTCTTTCTGTCTCTCTTTCTTATTCAATCCTTGAGAGAGTCGTGGATTGAACCAATCTCCTGGACAGATCATGCGGCAGTGTTAGTCCGTCCCTCGTTACCAGACCCATCTCACACTCTTTGCTCTTGGAGACTGAATGACTCACTTCTAGAAGACAAGCAACTGGTCGACAAACTCAGAGATGATATTGACCATTACTTTACTCGACCCCGGATGTGTCTGAACCTATTGTTTGGGAAGCTCATAAATCAGTTATCCGTGGTTTGCTTATGAAATATGGTTCTATTAAGGCCAAGGAGAAACGTAAACGAATTGAGGACTTGGTCCACAAAATCAAGGATCTGGATCTCGAACACAAAAGGTCTTTTTCTCCCTCTTCTTTGGGTCAACTTTCCTCTCTTAAAAATGAACTTAATTCTCTGCTTCGTTCCTCGGCTCTTAAATCCCACTTATGGCACAAATTCCACTTTTATATGGTCAGGGGATAAATGTGGTCGTTCGCTCGCCCGATTGATTAAAGCGAAACGTCACTCTAACATTGTGCACAAGCTCCGTACTCCTAACTCTGTGGTTTCCTCATTTTCTGACATAGCGAACACCTTTCGTGATTTTTACTTCAAATTATACAATATCTCGGAGGACCCTTCAAAGCTTCCACAGGACTGGTCTTCTAGACTCTAATCCTTCCTTTCTAAGGCTAATATGCCCTCCCTCTCCTCTATTGATGCATTAGCTCTCGAAAAACCTATATCTGCTTTGGAACTTTCTAACGCCATAAACTCGCTGAAACCGGGAAAAAGTCCTGGCCCAGATGGCTTTTCCTCGGCATACTATAAGAAGTTTGGCTCACTTCTGTCTTCCCCGTTAGGTAACCCTTTCAATGCAGTTCTAAAAGAGGCTACTTTCCCTCTCCAAGCTTTGGAAGTGCACATTGTAGTTATCCCAAAACCGGGCAAAGATGATTCACTTTGCTCAAACTTCAGGTCGATCTCACTTCTCAATGCAGATCTCAAGATTTTCGCTAAAATATTAGCCACTCGTATCAGATATGTTCTTCCGATTCTCGTTCATGCAGACCAAAGCGGTTTCATTCTGGGTAGACAAACGAGACATAATACAATGACAGCAATTTCCTTAGCACACATGGTGAGCTCTAAGACAGTTCCTACCATTTTCTTGTCAACTGATGCGGAAAAAGCTTTCAATCGGGTATGTTGAGACTACATGAAAGCTGTGCTACAACATGCGGCTTTTGTTCCTGTCATGATGCCTTTACTCCTCACCTACTGCTAGGATTCTGGTTAATGGTACCTTATCTGAGTCCTTTCCAATCACTAATGGTTTGAGACAGGGTTGCCCTCTTTCCCCGCTAATCTTTATACTCACCTTGGAACCCTTATTGCAACTTGTCAGGCTTTCTCCTGACATAAAGGGGATTTCTTCTCACTCAACATCCTTCAAAGTAGCTGCTTACACAGATGATGCCTTATTCTTTGTATCGAATCCCTTCGACTCTCTTCCCCCCCTGCTTGGGGCCCTGGAAGAATACTGCTATTTATCCCAGGAACTTGTAAATTATTCCAAGTCCGAAGCATTATGCTTTGGTTTAACACAGCCAGACAGGTCAAAACTTACCCGTCTGTACAAATTCAAATGTTCCACGTCTTCAATTTGTTATTTAGGCATTCATATTTCTTTTAATCCTGCTGACCTGCTTTCTCTAAACTCGGATCCTCTACTAATGGAGGTTAAAGACTCCTTTTCGCAATGGCACAATCTCCCAGTGTCCTGGCTTGGACGTATAAATCTTATCAAAATGGACATTCTACCTAAAGTATTATATGTACTTAACGCCCTCCCGATCCATATTCGCCTTCATTACTTATCTTCTCTTAACTCATTGTCTCGCTCCTTCATCTGGACTAAAAAACAATCTCGTATTCGTTTCTCTATCCTAACTCAAACTGTTACTAGAGGAGGCTTAGGTCTCCCTGATTTTGTGAAATATTATCAAGCAGCTGCAATATCAAAAATGTTTGACTTTTCTCATGATCCCCCACAATGGGTAGCCACTCTTACTGACCAGTTAGGCCCTTTAGATCCTCTACAACTCTTATGGTCTGATCTTCGCTCCTCTCCACCTGCCTGCAAAGGACATTTAATATTTGGACATATTTTGAATGTTTGGCATAACCTTAATGTTTCCCTCTCTCTTTCTCCCTCTTCGGCTCCTCTGAAATCTGTTTTAGACAACCCCGATTTTCCATCTGGGTTGAACAATCCCTCTTTTTTGCCTCTGAGAGAGTCCTCTATGGACACTCTTAAATCCCTTTCTCATGTTGATTTCCTGGACAATACGTCTGACTCTCCTCACAGACCATTACTTAACTCCATCCCTTGGTGTACAACACTTCAAATCATACACTGGCGCCGTAATGAACTTCGATCTGATACCCCACTTTGTGATCTTTCTCCATTTGAAACTCGAATTTCGGTATTATCCCAACACCTCGCACCCTTTCCTTTTGTCATGCTCTATTAATCAACTCTTCCCCTCCACACAAATACTACTTTCTGAGACAATGGGAACGGGAATTATCTATATCCCTATCTACTCTTGAATGGTTATCCATTTCTAGAGGTTTATTCAAATCTTCGCGCTCCTCTAAGATTAGATTAATGAACTACAAACTCTTCACGCGTTGGTACTTTACACCTCAACGTCTTGCAGGGAAAGACCCAACTATCTCATCTCGCTGTTGGAGATGCCAGAAAGACATCGGTTCCATGTACCATATCTGGTGGTCTTGCTCTAAAATTCAGCCCTTTTGGTCCATGATTTTATCACAAATCAAACTTGTTTTAGATATCTCCTTACCGTTTGACCCTATGCAATGTCTCTTCTTTTATAACACATTGCTTATGTCTTTTCCGGCTGCTTCCCCACGGTTCTGTCTAACGCTTCTTCTTAACGCAGCCAAGGGGATCATTCCCTCCTTTTGGAGACCGACAGAGACTCCACCAATCGAGGCTTGGTGGGATAAAGTTGATTGTACGCTTGAGATGGAAAGATGCTATGCCATCTCTCAGGGATCAACTGAAAACTTAGATTCCACCTGGGGTAAGTGGTATACTCTCAAATCCACTTGGGTACATTGAGTCCCTTGCTTCTGTGTCAATTTGTTACTTTCTGATTGCTTATTAGATGTGTGCTTACCTGTGGTACGGGGCTTTGGAGGTCTCTGGGTGTTCTTTTTTTCCCTTCCCCATCCTCTTTACTTCTATTTCTTATTGTTTATGGCTCTCATGCTCCTCATATGCTTTCTCAATATTCGATAATCTTGTATTCAGTTTTCCTTTTTCTTGTTTGAATATGATCTGTATTTCTGTATCAATTTGCTTTGTATTTTTTTAGCTGCTGTACTTTATTTTACTTCAATAAAATCTTATTAAAAAAAAAAAAAGGGAAGCGCTGAAAACTGAAAATGCCCTTGGTCGCAGGCAAATCTGAGACACTGCCGGCTCTCTGGATGAATGGCGATGTATAAACATGTGTCCTGAAGATCCAGAGATGCAAGGAATTCCCCTGGGGACATAGCAGCAATCACCATCTGTAGAGACTCCAGTTGATAATGGGTCCGGATCACAAAGGAATTGTGATGCTTCAAATCCAAAATAGGGCGACAACCACCATCCTTTTTGGAGACCACAAAGAGGCTTGAGTAAAAACCCACACCTCTGTCCTGAACTGGAACCGGCTCTAGAACATCCTTGTCCAGAAGAACCTGAATAGCACCCTTGAACAACCGGCGTTTCTCCGTGCCGTATGAAAAGGAAAGAAGCAAAAGGGAGGAAGATTGACAAAAGGGATCCTGTACCCTTCCGTCACCACCTGTAAAACCCAAGGGTCTGCCACTGAATCCTCCCAGATGCTGTGGTAGTGACATAGACAACCAACCACAGCAGAGTGGGGACCTGGGTTCGGTGAGTCATGCCGCAGAAGGCTTGGAGGAGACCTTGGGCTTCCAATGCAGTTTGGGCTTGGAGGAGGTACGCGGAGCTGAGGGAACAGTCTAGTTCGCCGGACGTGTCTCATTCTGAAAGGAACAAAAATACCGGTTACGCTTAAGCAGTGTTTTCTTCCTAAGGGTAGAAGTGTACTCTTACACCCAGTGGCCTCACTAATCAGATCTTTAAGATCCGGCCCAAACAAAGAAGTACCCTGAAAAGGAGTCAGTGTCAGCAGACCAGATCTTGAGCCAAAGAGCCTGTCTGGCAACCACACACAGACAGGGTGGATACCCTAGCCACAAAATGGATGGCATCAAATAAGGCAGCAGAAACACAGTGCTGTGACTCAGAAATGTTGGCAAGGAGGTGCAACATATCCGAAGTAGGAGCACCCTGACGGACAGCCAGGGTGAGCTGTTCAGTCCAGACCACAAAGGACCGGTTCACCCATGCTGCAGCGAATGCTGGACGCATGGCAGTACCAGCAGTGGCAAAAATGGACTTGAGAGAGACCTCATGTTTCTTGGTCAGTCCAGTCCTTCAGAGCGGAAGCATCAGAAATCGGCAAGGAAGTAGACTTAGATAGCCTGGAGATAGGAGCATCCACTTTGGGAGGATGAACCCACTGAGCAAGCGCTGCCTCAGAGAAGGGATAAAGCTTGGCAAATTTCTTGGACACAGCAGGTTTCTTGTCCAGAGATTTCCACTCTTCAGATACAAGGAGGTCAAGAGTGGGGTTAGGTGGAAAGCAAGTAATTTGCTTTTTAGGCTCCTGAAACACATCAGAGGGATCAGAAGGAACCTCCTGAACTAAGGGAATGTTAAGGGTATGCAAAACAGCCCTGATCAGGCCCTCAGCAGGGGGCGCAGGATCAGCCTCAAAAGGATCCTGAAAAAACTGAGAGGAGCCCACAGCAGAACATTCCTTAACATCTGAATCCACCAGCAGTTCCTCCTTAGAGGAATCTGATAAGTCAGGTACTCCCTGAGGTTTTAGCAGGGAAGACTTGACGGAGGAGGGGGTCTGCCAAGAATGGAAGACCCCCTGTAACTGGGATGGAAAGAGTTGCAATGCAGACCTAAGGTCCCTGGTAGCAGCCTTGAACTCTTGCACCCAAACTGGCTCTAATGCATGGCTGGAGGTCCTTGGAAGACTCTCAGGGACATCAGAACATGCTGGGCATAAATGACCTGAGAAATCTCTAGGTAACCCTGAATGACAGGAAGAGCTATGCTCAACAGGGGATACAGAGACCCCAGCATCCTTAGTCTTAGGTCTGGCTCCAAGCTCCAACGGTATAGACATTCTCACAGTGCCAAATAATCTTACAGTATAAGAAATCACCCAAGTACAGTGTGTAGGATTAAGGTTTTACCCCAGAAATCGCTAAAATAGACTTATCTGGCAGACGAAGGGTTAATCAGCAGAGGAGAGAAAGAGTCCAAGCCCTGAGTAGGATACGCTTTCTGGAAATGGCACAAAATGGCTGCCGCGGCGGGAGCCAGTCAGGAACGAGTGCGCGAAACAAGCGCTCATGGAAAATGTAGTTTTCCCAGACAAAGTACCCAAACAGTGCCCGAAGCCCTCTGAGCCCCCCAATACACTGGAAACATGAACCGGATGCTAGAGCAAGGGCAGACAAGAAAAATGAGCCATCTCTGAAGTCGCTAGGTTAAGCGATTGCAGCTATATGTCCCAAACTGTACAGTCCCATAGGAGTGAATGGAGCAATGGCACCTATGCGGTAAAGCGGAACTCAAATTTTACAAAATTGAAATAAAAATGCATGAAACATCACTAAAACATGTTAGGATACCCAAAAAAACACTGAACCAGTAGGAAAAGTGTCAGAAAACCCCCCAAAAGATGGAAAACCAGCAGCTAAAGGGTTAAAGTACCATATAAACCTGCTCCAAAACACCCAGACATACAGATAGACCCAGCAAGTGCAGGAGTGTGCAATAAGAATTCCCAAGGAAAAAACCCCTGTGTGGAGGGGCACTGTGGGACATGTGGACCTGCAGCACTCAAAAGGTTGCTCACCTTTCCAGCAGATCTTCTGTCTTCAGACTACCATATATTAAGAAGAAGCCTCTGTGAGCAACTCCTGAGGAAAGAACATGTACCCAAGATTTTCCCCCAGGGCTTAAGGTCCACAAAAAGCACCTGATTACTGAGCTAGGCACATCTAAGGGCATTGTCAGTTATGGTAATCCGCCTATTGGTGGTATTCCATTTCTAACAGAAAAATAAAAAACATTCTAAAATTATAGCAGAACTGTTCTCTTGCCTGTGTATTCACCAAGGAACAAATCTTTCTGGAGCTGGTTGGCTAGCTGCAGCCAAGGAGGGAAGGTAGGCTCCACCCCCTGCATACAATTCTCGAATTGTTCCTGCCTACAGTTAAAGGGGCGGATCACCTACCCAAAGTTACCAGTAACCTGTATTGGACGACAGAGAAATAGAGAAATTTTGCTTACCGTTATTTCCTTTTCTTCTGTGTATCTCCACGTCACTGGCACAGATGGGATTTACTTCCTGCCTCCAGCTGGTAGGACCATGAAATAATTCAAATAGACCCCTCCCCTAACCTCTTCAGTTATACCTTTGTCCAAGCTGTAAATATATAAGAACAAAATATGGGCAGGTGTGACATGGAGATACACAGAAGAAAATGAAATAACTGTAAGCAAAATTTCTCTATTTCTTCTGTGTACTCCCCGTCACTGACACAGATGGGAACTTCCCAAGCAAAACAATAATAAATAATAAAAGAAAAAACTCTAACACATTCAGAAGACATACTGAATCAATAATAAAGGAGCGAATAATCCTACCCTGTTAATGAGGGATCACTGCCTGCAGAATTCCTCTTCCAAACTTCGCATCCGCAGAGGCCTCTATATCCAACCTATAGTGCTTAATAAAGGTTGAGATAGAGGACCACGTAGCCGCCTTGCATAACTCTTCAGCAGAAGCATTGGCTTTTATAGGCCATGATGCGGCTACAGCTCTGGTAGAATGAGCTTTTATTTTAAGAGGCGGATCTAACTTTGCCTTAATGTAGGCAGAGATTATGCATTGCCCAATGCGTCTGGCAATAGATTGTTTGGATGCTGAAAAACCTTTTGTTTTTCCTCAGTATTGCACAAAAAGGTTCAAACAGTGGAGAATCCACAAGTTGTGTCAGAACTATATTCAAATCCCATGCAGGGACTATTTCCCTGACTCTTGGACGAATCCTTTCTATTGCTCTGACAAATCTTCTTATTACGGCATCCTCAGTCTAGTGCCTAGTCATAACCGCTGAAAGGGCAGAGATCTGAACCTTCAGAGAGGCTGGGCTTAACCCCATATCAAAACCGTTCTGCAAGAATTCCAGGATTATTGGGGCGTTTACCTGCTCCTTACATATCTTATTCTTGATGCACCAGACCCTAAATGTCTTCCAGAGTCTATCGTAGATTTTAAGGGTTGACTTTTTTCTGCCTGAAAGTATGGTATCTGCTACTCTGTTAGAGATTCCCTGAGCTAATAGAGCTTGCCTCTCAATCTCCAGGCTGTTAGACGGAAACATTTGGGGTATGGATGAAACAGAGGCAACTGCATTAGCAGATCTTCTCTCTCTGGCAGAATCCATGGATCCTGACTGGACATCTTGACAAGGTCCGAATACCAAGTGTGCCTTGGTCACCTTGGGGCTATCATTATGACTTCTGCTTGTTCCAGCCTCGCCTTTCTCAGAACCTCTCTGATTAGGGGAATAGGCGGAAAGATGTAGGCTAGGGAGAAATTCCAGGAATGCTTCAAGGCATCCTGGCCTAAGGCCGCGACTGTCTTCCATCTTGCGAAGAACCGGCGACACTTGCAATCCTCTGGGCTTGCCACGAGATCTACTACAGGGGTTCCCATCCTTTTGGTGATTTGACTGAAGACCTCCTGATTTAGCGACCATTCTCCTGGATGCACTCTTTTCCTGCTTAGGTAATCTGCCTGAATATTTTGTATTCCTGCTTTGTGGGAAGCGGTGATCGCTGACAGGTTTTTTTTTTGCCCACCTGAATATACTAGTCAACTCCTTGTTTAGAGATACACTCTTTGTTCCCCCTTGGTTTTTCACATACAGGACCGCTGTCATGTTGTCCGACCTGATGTGAACAGCTGAGTTCCATAGATGATGTTTGAAACTTAGAAGAGCGTATCTTATTGCTCTGAGTTCTAGCACATTTATGTGCAGGGATTTCTCTTCCTTGGACCATGATCCCTGAGCTGATCTCGATGCCCAGACTGCTCCCCAACCTAGAGGACTGGCATCCGTTGTGATGACGTTCCAGACTGGGTCCGCTAATGATGTTCCTTTTTGCAGGTTTCTTACATTTGTCCACCATATCAACTCCTGGCGTTATCTCCGGACACAGTTTGATTCTCTGTAGAGGGTTCTGATGATGTCTGTCCCAATACTTCAGGAAGTAGCATTGGAGATGCCTTGCATGAAACCTGGCCCAAGGAACAATCTGAATTGCTGACATCATGATTCCTAAGCACCTCATGAATATGTGGGCTACATGGCTTTTCTTTTTCCTGAACCTTCTTATATTCTTTACTATGTTCCTGATCCTGTCTTCTGTTAAGGTTATGAGAGGCACTAGAGTATTGAACCTCATGCCTATGAAGACTAGCTCCTGCGTTGGAATTAGATGGCTCTTCTGCATGTTTATTACCCAACCCAGACTTGAAAGATGCTCTAACACTATCTTTGTGTTGACTGCAGCCTGGTTCTCTGACTGGGAAACTATTAGAAGGTCATCTAAATAAGGAATGACCAGAGACCCCTTCTGCTTTATTGGTTCCAAGGCAGCTGCTAAGACCTTTGTAAACACTGTGGGGGCTGTGGCGAGTCCGAAAGGAAGAACTCGGAACTGAAAATGCTGATCCCCCAGGGCAAACCTTAAATGCTTTCGATAATCTCTTCTTATCTGGATATGAAAGTATGCATCTTGCAGATCTATTTTGGAGAGGAAACTGCCAGGAAGAACTGACCTTATCACAGATTTCACTGACTCCATCTTGAACTTTCTTTTTTCTAGGCATGAATTGACTGCCTTTAGATCCAGAATGGTTCTGCCTGAACCTGGGGGCTTTGGAACCATAAACAGGATGGAATAAATTCCTGTGAACCTCTGGCTTGTTGGAACCGGCTGAATGGCTCTCTTCTCTAGAAGAGACTGGATCTCCAGGAACAGCAGCTTTTTCTTCCTGGGGCTGGAAGGGATCTTGGAATTCAGGAATCTGTGAGCCATTGGGGTCTGCATGAAGGGGAGCGAATATCCCATTTCCAGAATTTGGTGGACCCAATGGTCTAAAGATTCCCATTGGTCCTGAAAATAATGCAGGCAACCCCCTACCTGCTCTGGAAATGGGCTCCGCTGACCTTCAGAATTCTTTTCTGAACTGCTTCTTGGGGTAATCCTTCCTGTAGGTTCCTCTGGATGATTGAAAGGAGGATTGTCTTCTCGGATCAAACTGCCTCCCCTGATATCTTTTGGAATCACGACAGGAATATGACTTATTCCTGTATGCCGATGCTCTAGGAGGGGATTTTCTTTTTCCCTCCTGAGGAAGGAACGAACTCTTCCCCCCTGATAATTTTTTAACTATATCCTCGAGTTGTTCACCAAATAACATGTCTCCTTTGAAGGGGAGGTTGACTAATTTAGTTTTGGAAGAAACATCAGCACCCCAGGGTCTGAGCCATAGAGCCCTTCTAGATGCAATAGAAAGTGCTGATGTTCTTGCTCCCAGTTTTACCAAATCTATAGAAGCATCACAAACAAAATTACTAGCTTCTTTGATAGCAGCTACGTCTCTAGCTAACTTAGATCTTGATACCCCTGATTCAATATTTTCTTCCAGATTAGTGAGCCATATCCTCATGGCCCTAGAAACACAAGCTAGGGCGGTGGCAATCTGAATGTTGCTACCAATAAGGGAATACTGCCTTTTAAGGGATGGCTCTAGCTTCCTGTCCATAGCATCCTTGAGGGAAGAACAATCTTCTAATAGTATGCTTAGCTAATCTGGAAACAGCCGCGCCGACCTTTGGGGGAGATGTCCAGTTCTTAGTCTGTGATTGGTCAAATGGATACATTTTCCCAAATCTTTTGGTGACTGAAGATCTTCTGTCTATCTTTTGCCATTCGTCCGCAACAATATCTGCTATGGACTAATGAACTGGAAAGGTTAAAGATGGTTTCTTACTCCATATAAATGCTGCATCCATGATGCCTAAATCTTTCTGTTCCTCCACTAATCCAAGCGATTTACACATAGATTTTAAAAAGGCATCAATCTTATCCAGAGCAAATTCACCCGAATTTTCTATTATTTCGCCTTCTTCTTCCTCAGAAAAGGAGTCAGAGGCTCCTTGGCTGTTCCTATCCTCATTATCCAATATCCCAGGGGAGGAAGGACCTTCTCCCAGATCTTCTAACCTCTGCCTTTTTTTTAGGGGTTAAAGAATCTTGCATAGCGGAGAAGGTCTCTTGCATTGAGACCTTCATCCAGGAGAGGAAGTCTTGGAATTGCCCTGGCACTTCCTGCAGGGCTACCTTCTTCATGCAATCCTGGCAGAATTTTGAGGTATCAGAAACTGGAAGCTTTTTATCACAATTAGTACAAGACCTAGCTTTCTGGGGTTTCTCCTCCTTGGGGGGGACCTGCCTCAACCTTATCTTTGCCAGAAGAGGACTTATTAGCAGACATGGTTTAAAACTTAACCTTTATTAAGTATATCCTCAACAGAATGGTAACGCTTGCACAAAACCTTTTAAGCTTTACATTTGTTTCTCTCTCTTTTTTTTTTTTTTTTTTAACAAGACGGAGGCCCGCGCCTCCTGTCCTTCCAGCTGCTAGGACCAGAAATAACTGAAGAGGTTAGGGGAGGGGTCTATTTGACTTATTTCATGGTCCTACCAGCTGGAGGTAGGAAGTAAATCCCATCTGTGTCAGTGACGGGGAGTACACAGAAGAAAAAGGCTTTTAACCTTTCCAGTATTCGAGAGGTTAAAAGTACTATTTATAGCAATGGGATTGTCCCCTACAGTGCTTTTTGTCTTTATACAATCCAGTGAATGGAAATATGTTGTTTTTGATTTCTTATGGATACATCATGTTACACCCTGGATTTGAAAGAAAGAAGCACAGTTCACTGACATTATAATATGGCCAACACTGGTTCAGCTTTTTTGTTGAACTCAGAGTTAGTCAGAGAAAAGGGATGGAATAAATCAGAGTTCTACATAATAGAAAGAGTCTTCATAGATTAACATGAATTGGAGAGATGATCTCACATATAAATTGGAGATAAACTCTTTCCCTGTGGAACTGGGAAGCTTCCATCAATTCAGAAACATAGAATTTGATAGCAGATAAGAACCATTCGGCCTATCTAGTCTGCCGATTTTACTACTGTAAAAACCTCAAACTTTATGGACTATTAATTGGAGAAATTAATTGCATACTCCTCTGGCACTCAAAAGGTTAAACCTATACAATTATTGGAAGAAAATAGCATGTGTGAACCCTAAGAGAAACCCCTTTTTGGCAACAGAAAAATGTATTTGACCCATATTGTGCAGTTGTTTTACCCAAGTATTGGTCCAATTGTGTCTTTATACATAATGCCTCTGTATTTATGCTGAGTTCATAGCTATGCTACCCAAAGTTAACTCCTACAGACCAATAGGAGCTTTCCAAGTCACAAGAGACACATGTTTACTATATGGATAACCCAGCAGTCATCCTTGGTTCCACTTTTATTATAAAAGCAAATAAAAATATGAATGGCAAGAACCAGTTCAAAATACCATAATTCAGCTCAGTCTGATACAGGGACGGGCAATGAGAGAGCCTCCAGCTGCTGTCACACTACAACTACCATCAATGCAATTTAGAGAGTGCTGGGACTTTTAGTTTGGCAGCAGCTGGAGGGTCTCACCCTGCCCACCACTGGTCTAATACATCACAATTCAACCCAATCTAGATACATTACATACAACCTTGCATGTGGCTAGATTGGTATTTGTTAAGCTTGACACAGCTTGTACATATAAAAGCAAAGGTATGCAATTGTGGGGAAAACCAGCTACAACATAGTTGACAAACATTCTCCAAATTCTCATTTATTAAAGTGGAGACTCCTAACACCTTATAGGTTAGTGGTCTCCAAAACAGAGATTCACAATGTCTTGGAAACTTCTATTTTATTCAAGGAATTACCAGTTCTGTTTAAGTCAAAGGGAGTTTTAATTTGTTCCGTATGGAGCTGTTGGTTTGTGGTGGAAATGTACACCTTTGCTTTAATACACATGGACCTATCTGTATTGTGCCACTCTCTGATTATTGCTCATGGGAAAAAATACACCTAAATGAAGACGTTTATAATGCAACTGTAATACAAATGTCCACTATTTACTAAAGATATTATTGCAACGTTACACTTTTTTTACCGATTCATTCTGATCATTTTTACGTTTGACTTCTTCTAGAACGGGATTGCATTCCTAGGGCTGTACGTTCAAAAAGGAATGTGGAGGAATTCTGGGGCTAACCAACTGCACCTTAGAGGGAAAAATAAAATTTGCCATTGAATTAAAGGGTTAGTAACGTCTCTATATAAAAAACAATTCATACTGCAGCTATTAGAAAAATAAACTAAATGACCACAGTCCCATCTCTCAAACCTTTATGGTGTGAGAGATATAGGAGGCTAAAGTTCCTCCCTCCGCTCTCCCTGACTTCAGCTGTAAGCTGACGGCAAGAGATCCTGGTCCCCGGACAAGCAGGCAGCTCTTCAGCAGAGCCAAAATAGCGAAATGCAAAAAGAAATACTTAATTGGAACGGTGTACAAAGTGAGCACTTTGTAGACCTTTCAGATTATTTCTTTTTACATTGCGCTATTTCGGCTCTGCTGAAGAGCTGCCTTGAGTTGTCCATCACACATCTCCTGCTGTCAGCTTTACAGCTGGCATCAGGGAAAACAGAGGGAGGAACTTTAGCTTCCTATATCTCTCAAACCATAAAGGTTTGAGAGATGGGACTGTGGTTGTTTAGTTTATGTTATTAATAGCTGCAATGATTTTTTTTTTCTTTTCATATAGCGACATTACTAACCCTTTAAGGGATTTAAGTCCCCATTTACATCAACAGGAAGTTTTAGCTCTCCTGTACAGTGCTTCAGAATTCCTCCTCTTTTCAGCTGAACTTCCTGTACTTTCTTCTTCACTTCAGGCATTTTAGTGAGTGGCATAAAAACGCAACAGATGCAACATGATTGGTTATTTTACATGGGGATGGACCTTTTCACTATTACTGTCCCCACTCACAATGGGTGCCCTATCACGATATTAGCAAACAATACTTTGTTCACATCGATTATAAAGAAGTGGATTTTATTGAGCTGTCAAAAGAAAAGTTGAGAAACTTTCGACAATCCAACTGCACCACAGGGGAAAACAAACCTCCAATTGATTAAATCAGGTTAAAAGCCCATTAAAATGAATAGGGATTTCTATTTGTCCAGTGGTGTAGTTGATTTGCTATAAAATTGCCCCCTTGCCTTCTGCATATGGCCCATAGTAAAGAAAAATAACTTTCCATGTTAAAGTGTGCCCTTTTTATGAGGAATATAAGAGTATTCCTGTCCTTGTACATAACAATTTGGAAGCAATGACATTTTCTTAGGAAGAGATGAACATACCTCCTCAGTGATGGAGTCTAAGGAAGACGTAGCCTCATCATACAGAATGATTGGAGGATTCTTTAACATTGCCCGGGCTATTGCAACTCTCTGCTTCTCTCCACCTGAAGGAGGAAAGGCACAGAAACAGCACAGTTAGGTTTTCAGTCAAGTGATGAACTTCTAAACACTGCAGCCACCTTCCTTATTGTGTCTAGCAACACTCTAGAAGTTTATGTGAATGCACATAGTGATTAGCCCAAATTAAAATATTACTCTGCATAAATACTTTTTATAGAATTGCCCCTTTTACTGCTGGAGAGGCACATATTGCACATACCACATGCACTAAACTCCAAGAGTTCACAGACCAAACTTCACTGAACTCAGGCTGGTGAAGCTGGGATCTTCCTATACTTCTCTATGGAGCCAAAGGGACAGTTTGCTATCTGTACAGGAGAGCAGGGACAGCAGTTACCCTCCTTTAACCCTTTCAGTGACATAGGGATGTGCATTTCACACTACTGTGACACTGAAAGGGTTAAATTATTAACAGACATTGCCAGCCGTCATTTATCGCTGAAGGAACGGCAAAGAAACTATAACATATAACAGATTCTATACGTCTGTACTTACAGGTAACATGTAAGCTGTTATATGTATAACTTATCTGCAGTGCACATCTCTATGGCACTGAAAGCTTTAAGGAATGATGCTATTGCATGAGCGCATCCTCTCTGCTCCCCACTTGGCCTCCCTAACACACCTCCAGCATTAATACAACCCTACATGACAAAGATTACATCCCCAAACAAATTATTAGTATATATGGTGAAGTGTGATAAATTCTTCATAACAAAGTGATCAACACATATCAGACAGACTTCTTAGTGCGGATCCCCTCAGGTCTCCATAGAATGTGATAGTAACAGCTTTATCTCTAGATAGGTAAATGGTAACTGCACCTATGCTAAAAAATGGCATTAACCCTTTGAGGACCAGAGGGATGTGCAATGCTTTGTTTAGCAATGCGCTTCACAGCCCCCAGGTCCTTAACCCCTTAAAGGTCCTGGCATGTCATGGGTTGGGGTGCGATATGGACCCATGACATGCTAGGACCGTCATGGAATTAAAGGCTCCCTGTGCAGCTGCATGCCATTCGGGGAGCTCTGAACCGGATGCTGAAAAGAAAAAAAAAAATAAAAATAATGGTCCGTGGTCCTTAAGTGCCGGCTAGGTATGAGATCGGCAGTCCTTACAGGGTTAAAGCTTTAATTAGTTGACCACGAGGACATGTGAGGAATCTTTTCTACAGCAATTACCAATTACTATTTATACATTTGTTGGCATTTTTTCTGTAGCTGACTGGATTTACTAGTGCTGGGCTGGGCAACCCACCTCCATAAAAATAAAAGCAGCACATTTTCTTTCAGTAGGAATTTTCACAAATGTGTAATACTTTCTACATAAACGACCATACAATTCCAGTGCAAAAGGGGTACACAGATATACTGCACTGCTGTATGATGAACATCTATGTATGTCCTTCTGTCACACACATTTAGGGTCAATAGTTTCTATAATCTATCCCCTTTAATGATGAGATCCATTTCAAGGGGTCTTGAAAACTTGCATTCTGTTAAACAACAAAGGTATAATATTGTATCCACTTATTTTCTCCTTACTGTATATAACATAGGAGTACAACTTGTGGTCTGTAGGATAAATGTGCGGAGCAATTGAGCCAAAGGTTGGGCCTGTCTGACATTCTTTACATTTGTTACCCAGTTAGCTAGTACATATAAAATTATTGGCCAGTAGGGCCTTATCTGTCTGCTTACCGCTACCATTATGAAGAGTTCAGCCTGTTAAATTCCATAATTCTTACCAACTTGATAAAAATTCATCAATGACAAGAACTAGACCTATAACTGTGCAATTGTGTATGAATAAAGTTGATTTGACTTTATAGAATATAAATTAACTAGTTGAAGAGCCCGTTACACGGGCCACAGTGCCACTGCCACCCGGTCGCGGGGCAGTCATGCGCAGCTTTCCAGCTCAAGGTGTAGGCAACCCATGGTCATCCAGCTGGTGGACTAAAGCTATCATTCCTCAATACACCACAGGTCAGCTAAGGTTGGTTGAAGTTTTAATCTGACAGTTAGTTGAAAGGCCTTGGGTTGCCACCTCCCCTGATTTAATCTCTTAACAGGTGTAAAGATGCTTGCCCAACAGGGTTATGCTGGGATCATGACATTTTACGAGAAGCTCTTGTGCCTCATGAACAGGTTACCTGAGAGTTTGAGTCCTCTTTCTCCCACTTGGGTATTATATCCATGAGGCATACGCAGGATGGCATCATGCAGCCCTGCCAGCTTCGCCACATGGTACACTTCCTCTGGGGTGGCATGGATGTTTCCATAATGCAAGTTATAGTATAGTGTGTTGTGGAACAGAACAGCATCCTACATAAGTATAAGCAATATTATGTTACCAAGTGCCGTCTACATCCAGGGTGCACCTCATCTATGCAGGACAAATACATATATAACCACTGAAATATAGCACTAGGAAAAATTATACATGCCCTCCCCATGCCCCCACTTTCCAAATGTTGGGTGTGAAAAAAAGAAAAATTCCTCAATATAAAGCCATCCTCTTATATTGGGCATTTTGTGGCATTTTCTCACCTAACATTCTCCTTCCACTATTCCCCCTCTACCTTTAAACTTCATTAATTTACCCCACAGAGTTCTTGTAGAGTGGACTACCTCAACGCTGATGATGCATGACACAGAAAGTTCCTTCCAGGACCTTTTTTTTAATCAGTGCAGACACACTGCAAGAAGACTGCCGGGTGCATGGTTGAAGATTAATGAGTAGAGGGAGGGAGACTTTCCGGGCTGCTCACTGGATGGGCTTTTCTTCTCATTTGGTGGGCAGCCCAAATATATACACTTAACAATGTCACTGGTCTGGGCGCCATACTCCAACTCAAATTTAGAAATATTCAAAATAGTAAGTAGAGACTTCCACATAAGGTGAAAAAAATGAGGAAAAAGGTTTTATATGATAAACGTTTTGATTAAATTACATACTCTTCCACATTTGAGGACTACTGTAAGGGTACTGTATCTCTGCAGTGAAGGACAGACATAGTAGTTTACCTGTGGAACAACCCCAATGGACTTCCTCAGACTCTCCAGGCTGACATCTTGAATGTTCTGTCCAGCCACATATATTTTACCCTTCTGGGGCTCATAAAAACGGAATAAGAGGCGGACCAGGGTACTCTTTCTGAGACAAAAGAACAAACATTTTTAATTCAGTATCTTTAAACTGCTTCTACCAGATCAATAAACATTACTGATCTTGAGGTTTTAAGTCAGAAATGTCCACATAACAACCCTGGTACGATGTCAAAATTAAATGTTTGGAGAGGAGGGACCTGGAGTCATAGTGGGCAAGATGTGTTTATTCTCTTGGGGTGGAATGCCCACTCTGTTTCCATTTGATTTGTTCTGGCATCACCTTTGCCTTCTAAAGTAATATCTTTGTTCAGCACATCAACCCCTATCCTTTTTTTGGTATATCTTGGCAGTTTTTCAGCTTTTGGCCTGTTGAAGTCTTCAGGTGTGGCAAAGCCACAAGCTAAAGTTTCCACCAGCTACCATGATCAGCAATGACAGGGCCACTGTTCATATTTTAATCTATGAACTGCAAGACTCCATGAGCAATGACTCTCTGGCTACCATTCGTCACCTACCTCATGATCTGGTACTGTCTTCTGCTGTTACAAGGGAAACAGTACACTTGCAGGAGAAGGGATGCATCTTCCATAAGAAAACTATACTGCCAGCACAGGGTCCATTGTGAGGCTGATGCACCAGTGTTGAAGTCTTACATCTACACACTGGGTTATATTATTTTACTATATGCACTACACTACACCTCAACTGTTTACTTCACTCTGCTCCTACTGTGTTACTGTTTGGAACACAAATTCTCTGGTAGAGATTGATCTTTGTGCTGCTGGGAAGGATTCCTCTTTCGAGGAGAAAAAAAGGTGGAACATTTTTCTCTCACCCATGAGGATGCATTGAGGCAGCCCACCGAGAGTTCTTCAGAATGCTTGCTTCGGGCAGTATTAGAGACTCTCCAGATCTCTGAGACCCCCCTCAGGAACATCCACATTGAACAATTTTAAAAGGCGTATAAAAGATGCTATTCATTCCACCTCTTATGACTCTCTTATCAGATTATCTTAGAAGAATGGAAGTCACCGTAAAGCAAAGTCTTTCATCTAGAGGCTCGATCCAATTGTACCCGGTAAATGGTCGGCAGGGAAAAAAAATGGATACCGAACGGCACACACACAGTGTTACTGTAGAAATACAAATGCTCTTCTAAAGAAGCCACAACGAGCATTGGGACACAGAACCTAACTTATGGCCCAACATAAGTCTTTGTTTTTTTTAGTTCCATAATTCACGTTAAATAGCGTGAGAAATGCACCAATCAAAGGAAACCAGCTCACGCTCGGTGTTTGACAGCTGCAAGATTCTTTCTGATGAAATAAGAAGAGGTGACCTATGTGTCCTTGATGGACATGTTAAACCAAAAAAAGCAAATCAAAACTTGCAAAAAAAGACTAATATTTCAGGGATCAACACAGAAATGGTCTACTTCTGTTTATATTAAATACCATTGTTTTCTGTAAGTAACCTATAGATTTATAGAGACATGTAAAAGTAAATATCCAGAACTGTTATTATAATCTGCAATGTAATCAAACGAATCTGTGAGTTCACAGCCTATATCCCTGCACATCTGTTAGTGTGAAAGTAGATTTTAGGAATGGACTGGGGCTTCTGTCTGACACCTTAACCCTCTGAATGACAGAAGGCTGTACAATACATTGCTTTGCAATATTTTGTACATAATCTAGCTCACAAGAAATTAACTTCAATGATAAAGGCAAGAAAAATACAAAAATGCAAACTGTTTATTAAATCTCAGTCTTTAGTTTGCTGCTATTCACATATCTGAGAGTAACAGAATTAAAGACTTACATTGCTCATTGTAGAGGTCTTCCCTAGGTGTCTCCTCTCGAGAGCTGGGTCTGTGAACTCAAGAGAGTATCTATATGCTGCTGTGATGTCACACACAGCTACACAGTCAACAAAAGTTGAGTCTGTCACTGACAGCATTTGCTCTTGCCGGAGGTGGAAAAAGAAGTTTGGGGGAGGACCTGTACAATTAGGGCTCAATGTTTATAATGTTTCCATGCCCAGAGATGGAAGCAGTGGGGAATAACTAGAAAAATACTTTGCCTTAACAGTTGTGTAATATAAAATATCACAAATGTTCCTCACCCTGATCCACTGCCTCCAACAATTGCTACTTTTTTCCCAGCTGGCACCTCAAAGGACACCCCATTGAGGACCTTCTGTCCCTCTATATACTCAAAATAGATATCATCGAATGTGATGGTGGCAGTCTGAGGGGTGACCAGCAGCGGTGGAGCCAATTCTTTATTCTATAAAGGAAAAAAAAAAAAAAGTTCACAGCCATTTAGCAGTGCTCACTGCATGTAAAACACAAACCAACAAATAGAGGACAACTGCTCAGTTCTAACACTGGTGTTCAAGGGCCTCATGAACATAAGGAAAGCAATTCTAGAACAAACTGACTGCTCCATGTGGGAGAAATAAAAATGTTCAAAACTCTCTCTGAATTAAATGGGACTTTTAACACCTTAAATGTTATTGAGGTCTCCAACTAATCCAAAGTAAATTGTTGAAGACCTCTTTAGTATTCAGACGAGTAAAAGCACTATTTACCTCATCAGGAAATTGCATTTGTCCCTACGGTGTACTTGCTTTGATCCAGAATTATGCCACTTTTCTTTTGTGTATAAAGCCCAGTGAGGATGAACTACTGAGAAAAAGTGGTACAGTTCTGAGGTAAACCAATCTCACCATAGGGAGCAAACACAAATTCCCAAGAACCCTTATCGATTTATGTTTGGATTTTTACCCTTTGAGTGCTAGAGGTGTATGCAAGACATTGCAAATCAATTCGTTGCACACCCCTCTGGCACTCAAAGAGTTAAAAAAAAAAAAAAAAAAAAAAAAAATTACAAAAGGAAAAAGTGCACACAATATAAGTGTAGACTGTAAGGACTCCTTATTGGACACCTCCATTGTGTGAATCACTCTTTTCGTCAGTGTGGGGATCACCTTCATTGGTCAACAAAGTTTCCACTCACCTTCACTGGATAACCTCCAGTGTTGGTACCAGAACGTTGTCGCTTTCACTCAGCCTTGTTGCTCCTCTCTCCACCGTCCGATTCCAATATTCTCCAGGCAACCCAAATATCTTGCCCTCTACCTAGGGCCTTAAGTTACCCAACATATGTATACATGGACTACTGTGACTTAAAGCGGAACTATCATCTTCATAATATTACACCCCAACACATACATATATCGATAGGCAAAGGAATACTTGTATTATGATGAATAAGCCCACGTCATTGAAGTAATAGAGCTTCTTCTGCAGGCATCCAGGGCACAGAGCTTTCAAGAGAAGCTCTGTGCTCCTGCACCGTCAGTAACATCCGTTACCTTAAGATAACCAACAAACGTCACCACCAATCCGAGCAGTTCATGAGACAGACAGCACAGACTCAGAGGCAACTTCCCTATAAGATGTCTGTGCTATTGTCTGCTCCATGCTTGCAGAAGAAGTTGGATTACTATTGAAGTAACGTGGACTTATTCAGCATAATACAAGAATGCCTTTGCCGATCACTAAATTAGTAATGTATTGGGGGGCAACATTATGATGGTGATAGTTCCGCTTTAAAGGGATAGTAATACTTACTATGTAAAAAAATATATATATTGTAGTGTTTATCCCCATGAGTAAAAAAAAGGGTACTCTAACGCTGAAAGGTGTTTTCTTCAAAAGGTATTACAGCTCAAAGTTGAAATTTTTAGGTGTAATATCACAGTGGCCTGAAATTGTGCAGTGGCGCTGTTGCTACACTATCCTATGGATGGCTCTGGTCTGGTCAACTTTGAGCTGTAATAACTTTTGAATAAAACACCTTTCAGCAGTGGGAGCTCCTTTGTTTTACTCAGGGGGATAAACCCTACAACATATTTTTTTGCAATGTGATGGAAATCTACCTAGCATTTAATGGATTCAAAGCCCCATTTAAATCAAGTAAAAGGATATGCCCCCTGTGGTGCAGGTGGCCTGCCCCATAAATGCTCAGTTCTTCATAGTACATCAGGCTCAGTGGAAATATGTATAAAAGGAAAAAGTGGATCAATTCTGGAGAAAACCAACCAACTCACCTTAGGGAACAAAAACATTCCCATATATATTAAATGGCGCTTTTAAACCATTTGAGTGCTAGAGGGGTAAGCTACGCATTGCTTCTCATCAAAGGGTTAACATATGGACAGCTACAATTTTATTGGGTTAAAAGACCCCTTTTAACCAACACGAATTTTGAGTATTTTCATCTGTTCCCTATGATGCAGTTGGTTTTCGCCACAATTAGCCCATTTTTTTCTTTAAACATATGACCCAATGACACAGGAAAAGTGGAGCTATTCTGGGGCCAACCATAGGGGATAAATGCAAATTCACACCAATTTAAATGGGACATTTAAAGGGATAGTAAAGTCCCCAAAAAAGTATCCTGTAAATGGTAGCTGCAATGAAAAAACACTTAATGCACTTAATCCTTTCTCTCAAACCATTATGGTTTGAGAGATATAAGAAAATAAAGTCCTCCGTTCCCTCCCCTTTCTGCCTGACGAGCTGTAAAGCTGTCAGAGGCAGAATCTGGTCACCCGACTGTAGGCTGCTCTTCAGGAGCGCTGTCATCTAGATATCTAATTATAATTACTTCATCGGTATGGTCTACAACGTGTGCCTGGCTTGCAAGCACACGTTGTGGACCATTCCGATGAAGTAATTATACTTCGATATCTCGATGACAGCGCTCCTGAAGAGCCACCGTCTGGTCCCGGAAGCAGGATCTCATGATGTCCGCTGTACAGCGAACGCATGAGAAGAGGGAGGGAGCGGAGGTCTTTATTTTCTTACATCTCTCAAACCATAACGGGTTGAGAGAAAGGTTTAAGCACATTAAATGTTTTTTTATTGCAGCTACCATTTAGAAGATACTTTTTTTGGGACATTACAATCCCTTTAACAACATTTAAACCACTGAATGCTAGAAGTCTCCAACACATAACAAAGCAATGCATCTGAGACCTCTAGCATTCAATGGCTTGAAAGTTCCTTTTAATTTAATGGGGATTTTTATCTCTACCCTATGATGAAGTTTCACTGTGCCAGAATAGCTTATACAGAAAGTGATTTTTGAAGACAGATAAAAATCAACAGGCCCATCAGGTCTGACCATTACCCTATATAAAGTCTTACATACTTCCCAGGCATTTTTGAATTCCCTAACTTTATTAGTCCTTACCACCTCTGCTGGGAAGCTGTTCCTTGAATATATCACCATTTAAGTAGTAGTTCTGAGTCTTTCACTATAAGTTCACTTTCTTTGTGCATATGGTTTAAAGGGTATTGATAGGGCGACTGTTTTGTTAGTAGTGAAGGAAGTACCACAATACATATTCTTACCCAGTGCAAACATCCCTCCTTCACCCCTTTACTGTCAGAGGGAGCAATACATGGCAGGATAATTGTGAAAGTGCTATGGATGCTAGACAGACTTACTTTAATCTTAGTGTCCACACTCAGAAGGGTGAAGAGGGTGTTCATATCAATAAGAGCTTGTCTAGTCTCTCTGTACACCGTTCCCAGGAAGTTCAAGGGAAGAGAGAGCTGGAATAGCAGCCCATTCACCATGACCAGGTCTCCGATAGTCAGGTTACCTAAAGTCAAAGAAGCAGCAGCATGGTATTAGCAAAAAAGACTAAAAAGGTCACTCAGCAATCAAAGGCCATTCATCAATTAGATTTTGCCTCCTCATCCTCAGCTGTCCAAAGGTCAGTTGTGGATGACGGAAGCTGCAGTCCAAAACAGTTGGAAGCCTGTATAAGTCAACCTTTACAGTAAATGCAATACACGAAAGAACAGTAGCTCTCAAAGTATAACCAGGTCAAGTCATACGACAAGGTAAAAACATACACCAGTAAAATACCAGGTAAACAGGCTGTCCCCTATAAAAAGCAGTCTAGGCCAGAACTGCATCTTAGGCTCCCATAAGAAAGAAACCCTTGACATCCATAGCTCCACATATGACCACACCCCCTCTCATAATCCTGACTTCGGCCCAATAAAACTGCTGAGAGAACACAAAACAGACACCCTAGTACAATAAAATAACAGGAGTAAAGGAAAGCCTATACACAAAGTTGTCCCTATAATCTTAACACAAGTAGGGACGCATCCTGAAGCCACCTAAAGCCTTCTGGAGGGATCCATGCAACAGACAGAGCCCCCTGCTGGAGCCCCACTGAAGCCCAAAGTAGCAGCTATCTATTATTTTGTGAGCTTTCTGGTTCTCAATAGACATGATGATGTATGTTGAGCTTCTGTGTGACCCATTTAACCCTATGGACATGCTCCTGTAAAGGAGAAAGGAATACTTTCAAAAGGATGCCTTGTTTTCCAGGGAACTATCTGACTGCCATTTGGAGTCAGGAAGGATTTATTTTGCCCACTTGGGGCTAAATTGGAAATTGCTCCAGAGGATTTTTTTTTTCCTTCCTCTGGATCAACAAGGGTGTTTTTGGCATGGGCTGGACTTGATGGACACATGTCTTTTTTCAGCCTCATCAACTATGTTACTATGTTATGTAGTGGATGAGAATTCCAGCAGGCACTACATCTGGCACATGGCACCCCCCAAAAATTTTTTTTAGATGGCTCAAGGACGCGTTTCTGGTAATTGGGACACCTCTATGTATAGGTGTTAGTGTCCCTTTAACTGGCCAGTACAAATTATATATATATTGGCTAAATTAGAATATAAACTTAACATTGCAACAACATGTAAATGGTAAATAAGCCATCCATTGAATGCCAGGTTCATTGGGACTAACCTGGCCTTGCCCACAACTATGCAGTGGGTGTAGCCAGAAGGGCTGAGGCACCTCTCCTAATCAGAAGCACCAAGAGACTTCCTACTCTGCTAATGGGAATAGAATCCTGAAACCAGCTTGCCTAGACATAAAGGACCGTTTTGTGTGTTTATGGTTCTGTATGTATGTATGTATCTTTATTTATATAGTGCCATACATGTACACAGTGCTTTACAGAAGCTGCAATAGTACAATACAAAAATATAGAACTGGGTTAAGAGCATTAGGCTAAAGTGTAATCATTGCATTATTTGTGGGGAAAGTGCAGCAAGGGAATCATACACTGGGAAAGGGACCCTGCCCCAAGGAGCTTACAGTCTAATTAGGATTCATGACAACATACAGAGACAGTAGGAGGAGGAGGATCATAAGTGCAAGTAGAGGGAGTAATGAAGGAAGTGCAGAATGATTCTGATGTGCCTATCAGTGGCACAAGGAGGATACTGTTACTGAGATGCCTCCTTGAGCAGGTGGGTTTTGAGGAGATACTTGTAAGCGATGAGTGTGGATGATTGGCGAATGGTGATAGGGAGGACATTCCAAAGTAGAGGGGCAGCCAGTGAAAAAGACTGTAGCTGAGAGATGGCTCGAGTTGTGAAGGGAGAGGACAGGAAGAAACCTTGAGAAGACCGTAGGGAAGGGGTGCAGTGGGAGATAAGAGCAGAAATGCAAGAGGGTGCTGAAGAACAAAGAGATTTAAAGGAAAGGAGGAGAATCTTGTACGAACTGTGATACTTTATAGGTAGCCAATTGAGGGATTTCAGGAGGAGATGAGAGGGAAGGTATCTAGGAGCAAATGTGGTTATTCTTGCTAATGAACTCATGACAGATTGAAGTAGAGAAAGATGAGAAGCAGGAAAACCAGAGAGTAGAGTGTTGCAATAGTCAAGTCCAGAGAGAATGTGTGCCTGAGATAGCGTTTTTGCAGTTGACATGCAGAGGAAAGGATGTATTTTGGCAATATTTTTCAGGAAAAAGCGACATTCACTGGTGACAGCTTGGGTATTTGGGGAGAATGTTAATGTAGAATCAAGTATGACCCCAAGACAGCATGCTTTGGATACTGAGTGGATGACAGGGTTGTCTGTTGTGATGGAGAAGGGTGTGGGTGGATGTTTATTAGGAGGGAACACAACCAGCTCTGTCTGGTGGTGGGCTATCCATGATGAAATAGCTGAAAGACATTGAGTGACTCGAGACTGCACAGCTGGAGTGAAATCAGGGAAAGAGAGACAGATTAATGCAGGGCTCAAAATTTCCACTCGCCACTAGCCAATGGCAAGTGAAAATTTAGCCCTGGCGAGTAGAAATTCAGGCCTTGTGAGTATGCTATGGATTGCAGTGGCGAGTAACTTTTCAGGTCTGGCTAGTAGCAAAGGACTTTGAATTTTAAGCCCTGGATTAATGTGTCATCTGCAAACAGATGGTAATAAAAGCCAAGAGATGAGATGAAGTCACCAAGTGAGAGGGTGTAGAGGGAAAGGAGAAGTGGTCCCAGGACTGATCCCTGATGTACACCTACTGAGAGGTCTGGGGAGATGAGAAAGCGTTAGCAAAAGTAACACTGAAAGTAATTTTAGAGAGATAGGAGAAAATCCATTCTAGAGGAGTGTCATGGATGCCAAGGGTGTGCAGTGTGTCCAGTAGGAGTGCATGGTTAACAGTGTCAAAAGCAGCAGATAGATCTAGTAGGATTAGTATACTGTATTGTCCGTTGCTGTGTGAAGGTCAGAGGTTCTCAACCCATGCCCTCAGTGGACACTATCAGGTCAGGACTTAGGAATTTCCCTGCTAGAACACAGGTGTGTTGATCAGAGGCTCAGTCGTATTGACCAACTCACCTGTGCTCTTGAAAGGAAATTCTCAAATCCTGGCCTGTTAATAGCCACTGAGGGCATGGGTTGAGAACCAATGGTGTAGGTCATTAGTAATTTTCGTTAGGGTTGTCTCAGTGGAATATTTGGAATGGAAAACTGACTGTAATGGGTCAGTTAGAGAGTTCGAACAGAGAAAAGAGATTAAGCGAGAGAATACAAGGCATTTGAAGATCTTAGATGCAAAAGGAAGGAATGAAACTGGACAGTAATTTGAAAGACAGGTGGAGTCGAGTGAGAGACAGTGCAGATATGTTAGAGGAAAGTTACCTCTGTGTCTGCATTGTCTGTCCCATGAACTGCCCGAATTGGTGGTGACGTTTGTTGGTTACCTTAAGGTAATGGAAGTTGCTGAAGGTGCAGGTACACAGAGCTTCTCTAATAAGCTCTGTACGCCCTAGATGCCTACAGAAGAAGTTTACTTTCTTTAATAACTGACTTTTTCAGCATAATAAATGTATGACTTTACCTATCGCTACATTAGTAAAGGATCAGGGGGCAATATTATAATGGTGATAGTTCAGTTTTAACTTTTCTACCAATACTGGCATGATCTGGATAGAACAGGGTGTACGTATAAAGACAAAACAACTGCACCACATTTTTAGAATTAACCACTTTGTTGCTTGTGGAGTCTCCAAAGAGACCACATTAGCATCCTGTTGGTCAATCGTTTTATTGGAATCATTGGTACTTTCTATTTGCTACACAGAATGAAGTTGTATGGCCTGTTCTCGCTTGGCTTTTGTCAGGGAGTACCCTAGGACAAAAGCAGCTCTCAATTGAAATCTCATTCTAGATCACACCTCATCTCAAAGAATGGTCATCAATAGACCTAAGTTACTTGCAAAAGGACCTTAGCTGTTATCAGATTCTAAACTGAAACAATTAGCAGTGGACTACACTGGATATAAAAAGCAACTAAAAACAGTATATAGAAATAACTGTATGAAAGACACCTAGCTACCTAACCAAGTCTGCAAAATTAAGAACAATTTGTCACCGGGGCATAATTCCCCTCCCATACTTTCCACAGCTCCTGCAAGTTTACAAAGTTTGCTCTCAACATTTTTTTTTCTTCTGTCAAAATGTAATTTTTATTTTTTGCGAAAATGCCATTTATTTTCGTTTTTTTTTGGCAACTGATGCATTGTCAGCGATACAGTGAGGGATTCTCATACATGTCTCTCGTTTTCAGTGAATGAGGTTACAGTGTGCTGGTAATAAGTGATTAACCCTTTGAGTTCTAGAGTGGTTCACAACGCATTGCTTTGTTGCGTTGTGTACCACTCTGGCACTCAAAGGGTTATCCACCAATGCAATGCAAACTCATATCTAAACCAAAATCCTACAAATTCCGTTTTCACAATATATAATCTTAGTCCTCAACAACATGACGTGTCAGTAAAAGGATTCCCCTAAACAGAAAATGGCAGAAGAAATTGTAGAATACTCCCCTGCCCTGGCCATCTGCTCTATATGCAAGACGTGTACTGACTACCCTCCTGCATGGCAAGGGCCACTTAACCCTTTGAGTGTCAGAGAACAGAGTTAAAAAAAATGTGTGTATTACTTAGAGCAGTGCTTTCCAAACTGTGTGTTGCAACACGTTAGTGTGTCGGCTGAAGTGTGTAGGTGTGCCACAGGCAAAGGTGCTGTTTATACAGCGCAAGATTCTCATTCAACCCAAGCACGAGTTACACTGGGAGCTGAGATAAAACACTACTACTTAATGGTTGCATTTACACAGTGGGAGATTGCCTCCATGTGCTGCATCCAGCTGGAGCGCCACAAAAGATTTGTAACAGTTGGAGTGCCTTTGTGTGCTGCATACATAATATGTATGCAGCACATGGAGGCACTCCAGCTGTTACAAATCTTTTGACGCTTCAGCTGTTAAAATCTTTTGAGATGCCACCTCCTCTATACCTCTGCCCTCTCTTTGGGCTGCCAGGCTGGAGTGTCCCTGTGCGCCGAGGCTAACCTGTCACATGGCTGCTGCTTCTGCTTGTGTTGCTGATGAGACAGGAAAGACGGACAGTACTTCTAAAATCAGGTATGCGCTATCTATTTAATAATGCGTCATGAGAATCTTGTGCTTATATGGGGTGTAACATTCTCATGTCACTCTTTTAAAAAACACATGACATGCTTAATGCCTTCCGCAGTATGAATGAAAGGAATTCATGATATATGTTGTGTCCCCGATACATCTCGTTATTACAGTTTATGTATGTGTCCGTATCTCTTATAAGGGATTATTAGTTTGACCTCCAGTCTGCTAGCAAAACTGAATTACTGTGTCACGAAATGATGCATGTCTAAAAAGGGTGGCACCAACATGAAAAGTTTGGAAAGCTCAGACTTAGAGTAATAGGAACCAGCTCCCAGAATTCCTTTAACTTCCAGCAGGGGCATGGGAAACATTGCCAAGGGTTCAAAAAAAAAAACAAATCTTGAAATGGGTCATCTACTTTAACCCCCTGAACACAAGAGACATCGCAAATGCATTGTTCTGCAATGCCTGGAGACAATGCTAGCATCCAAAGAGTTTAAAGAACTTGACCTGTGTCAGGATAATAAATTGATAAAGAGTAATACTGAAATGTTAACCCTGTAAGGATCACAGGGGGAGTGCAACACACTGCTTTTCAATGCTTTGCACACTCCCCTGTTCCTTAACTCTTTGTGTGCCAGTGTTATCTACCACATTGCTTCTCACCGAGTTGAATATCCCTCTGGCACTGACAGGGTTAAAAGGTCAATACTTGGATTGCTGAAACATGGAGACATAGTGTGCACACATCGGCCTGCTTCTCACCTGCTAAAATCCCTTGGCTTGCTAGTACCATGATGGCTGTGAGACCAACACTGAAAATTGCACTCTGTCCGAAGTTCAGGAAGGCAAGAGTTGAGGTAGTCTTCAGTGACGCATTCTCATAAGTCTTCAGAAACGCATCATACCGCTCAGCTTCATACTTCTCATTATTAAAATACTGCATAAGACAAAGAAGGCAAGACAATTTCTACAATGCTAACCTAACCAGGCAAGAAACATTCACATTATACTTCTAATTGTGTTTAATTTATTAAAACTTTGTAATCATTTTCCCCTAAGGGCTCTTTCACATAGGCAAGAGAACAGTAACAGGCCTGTTTCAGATCTGTCTCCCGTGTTGTTAATTCACCTTTCTTCGGAGGTTCCACTGCTGGTACAGATGTGGGGGGAAGGGAGGGGGTGTCTGAGGGTTGACCCAAGTAAGTGCCAGACAAATATTACTGTTTAGTCTGCAAATGCGTCAGCCATTCGTTGTGGGTTGCAATACACATAGCAACCTCTCTAATCTTTCATATGAAAGATTTGGCCGGGCCCCACAGGCTGCTGGTCATTGACACATTCATGCTAGGTGATAATTGCCCTTGTTAAAAGCATCACAGTCCAGCACTGTACCTTTCACAACAAGCAACATCAACACCGCAATCTCACTATACTGGTATAAGTGGATTTTATTTAATTATGTGTCATGCACAGACAATTTGGCAGAAGGCAGTGGAACTCTGCTGTAGCCTAGAGATGGACAGTAGCTTTTCAAAATCAATCTCTCTTAACCCTTTGAGTGCAGCACTCAAAGGGTTAAAGTATTTTCACATGGGTGTAGTATTACATTTGTAGCATAACTTTATAGCAGCCACTAACTTTTTAGCATGACAGTAGTACAATTCCCAGCATTCCATTCTATCAACATAAACCAAAGTGACAAAATTGCATAGAAATGCAGCTGAGATATCTGTGCGACTGCAATGCTATTCCATTGACTTCTATATAACAATTTTATAGCTATATTATTGAGGTGTTGAAGGTAAGTTGCACCATACTGCCTCTGAAACAATCGCAGCACATGCTGCCTGTAATACTCCATATGGCACACTGTTTCACAATGCATGAGGTTTTTTTCTTCAGGAGTTGCTGTTACTATGACAATATTGCCCATATGAAAGAAAGGTGGCTTATCATATAATCTAAAGGACCGTGGCTTTTCTCCACAGAATGTCTGATTCACATGGTGGAAGGCTATTGTCTGTGGTGAAGTAGAATAAACTGGGTGCTAGAGATGTTTAATGTTGGACCAGCACTGAAAATAAAGTGTCCCCCAAATCATTATGCATATGGTGATACACAAATCCATCTCATTCCCAGATGGACAGGTAGGCATCAGTGCAGACATCTTGCCAAAGAGATATCTGTGTTCTGTCCGTCCTTTAATAGGTGCTGCATTGTACCTTAAGGCACAGGAAGGGACTGACGGCACAGGTGCACAGATGCCGGTACAGCAAGATGCCTGCGTGTGCTCCTCAGAACAAGTTGGATTTTTCAATAACATCGGATGATTTGGGCGGCACTTTATTTTCAGTGATAGTTCTGCTTTAAATATGGCCTTTAAGCCCTTGAATGATAAGGGTGGTCTCAAAAGCATTGCTTGTTATCTCATTAGATGCACATCGTAATACTTTACCTTAACAGTTTCATAATTCAGCAATGAATCGATAGCAGCATTCCCAGCTTCATTATCAGCCTTGTTCATTTCTATTCTAAACTTTGTCCTATCAAAAAAATAAAAATATGGGTCTAATATATGCAACAAGGAAATATTTAGAAATTAACAAACAAAGTATAAGAAACGTGTAAGATTGGATTGCTAGTAGGGCAGAAATAGAGGACATGAGGCCAATCACAGAGCATCATACTTCTGAGTAAAGATGTACATGTTTGATGCCTTACCTCCACTGGGTGATTCCTATCGTAAATGCAGTGTATGCTCCCAGTGTTCCCAAAGTCACCACTGCAAACTGGGCTCCACATTTGTAATACTAAGAAAAAAAACAGAGAGCAGTTAGAATAATATGTTTGTTGATTGCATCAAAGTTTAAGTTCAGTCTATTTGTGTCACCTGTCTTTTTAGTAGAATTCATACAGTTCTTGGGATTGGGAGAATTAAATTCAAATGCTCTACACCTCCAGGTCCCTTAGATGCTAGAGATATCTAGGGCTATATTCTATTGCAG
This sequence comes from Rhinophrynus dorsalis, assembly GCA_037306005.1. Classification (NCBI taxonomy): domain Eukaryota; kingdom Metazoa; phylum Chordata; class Amphibia; order Anura; family Rhinophrynidae; genus Rhinophrynus; species Rhinophrynus dorsalis. The sequence continues at coordinate 23,493,985 of CM074726.1, read as the reverse complement.
GTGCTAATTTTATCTCTGCTTTTATCTCCAGTTTTCCCCATAGACTTCAATTGGAAAACGTCTGATAAAACGGATGTTAACATTTAGCACCTGCAATAGAATATAGCCCCTAGTATTCAATGGTTTAATAATGCACTAGATTAGAGCAAAACAGTAACCAATTGCAACTGAATGCAAAATCTCTCATGGTCATACTTCTCCATTTGAATCAGATTTCTTGTCATTTTAAAATATCAGTAAGATTTTGTTTACTATTTGGACACATTGTTTGGTAGGAGTTTACATTCCCCAAAATTCAAAGACTCTGCATTTAATACATCCCTAATAAGCTTAAAAGTAAATGTACCTGCCACTCTCTACATACATTGCCTGTAAGCAGCAGTAGGTTTTCAACATGTTAATTGATATGGGGGTGGCATGCTCTGGAGGACCAGGGGACATTCCCCCCCCCCCCCCCCCGCTATTTTGTGATTGCAGATCGGCATGCAGCCGCGCTGTGATCACAAACCTTCATGATGTGTGAGGTCCTTAAATGGATAGTAATAATTCATTTTATCTTTATTTTATTTTGTAGGCATTAAAAAAACATGAAGAATGATATGTCTTATCTCTCAAACCTTTATAGTTTGAGAGATATTCACAAGCAAAGTTTCCCCTCCTGCCCCTTTTACCTAGTGTAAGCAATCTCTTCTCAGATGTGGAATACAGTCCATAGACCAGACAGATAACAGAAAGGGACAATCTTCTTTCTATGAGAACAATGAAAGCCCTGCCCCCCTTGACACGTTTTTCCCTTATCTTAATTGAAGAGTGTCCCTCTCTGCAGTCTACCTGGGCACCTCCCTTCTGCTCTGGCTGAGCAGTGTTACATCAGTAAAAGGGGCGGGAGGGGGATACTTCTTCATTGAATTACTCTTGAACTACAACTCTGACAGAATTGAAATAACACTCTCCAAATTCCAAATACTATGATGATTAATTAGAGCTGCTTTTATTATGAAACATTACTATCCCTTTAAGGTGTTAATCCTTTGACTGTCAAGAGGGGTTTGCAAAGCACTACACTCCTCTCTAGTACACAGGGTTAACACACTTTTACGGCTCTAATCACTAACTTTTCACTACATCCAAATGTACCGTAGCTCAGTGGAGATGTTGGTTTGTAAAATATTCACAATATTGCTTATTCATTAAAATTACCAGCTACCAGGTAAAAACAAAGTGCTGATTAAACCCTTAATGTCCACGGTCCTGGGTACTAACATTCTCTTAAGGACCACTTTGATGTCTCCGACATGTTGGTACATGTGGACCTGTGAAGTGTACCGGCACAGAGTGCTGGGGACAGAGAGACTGCTCCACTCTTGGAGCGTTCAGTTTCACTACCCGTTTTTACTTACAGCAGGGCATTGCCTTAAAATGCTCTCAGAGGAGATTCCCTCCCTGCTTCGCTTTACCTCCACCAGTGTAAGCCAGTTTTAACTTATAGCAATGAGGTAATTAAAAAAAAAAAAAAAAAAAAAAGAGAAGCGAAGTATGAAAGGGAATCATTTAAACATCCTGTAAGGAACACATAAACCATACAAATATAGCAAATCATCCACCAAAATTCCAAGAAGGGAAAGAGAAAACCCATCACAACACAGATCAGTTTGAACTGAGTAACTAGTACAATATGGACCTCAGGTATCAATGGACACAGTCATTGCAAACCAAACAACAGGAAGCCAACAGGTTACTGGCAAAAATAAAGCCAAGAAGAACATCTACACAGGAATAACAGAATGTATGACCTTCTGACCAAACCTGGCTTCAGTTGAAGCCAACACATTGACACAACAGTGTTTGACAAATGTGGGAAGAAACTACCACATTGTCATCTTACACAGCTGTTCCACATAGGCCTGGTTCTTGCTGGCCCCAGAGGCACTTAATCTGGTGGAATGTGCTGTGACTGAAAGGGCACAGACTTCTTCCTGAGAAAATATGCCTGGAAAATGGTCACCATAACCCAAGAATACACTGTTACCACAGACATAGTCTGGCCTGTATAAGGGTCATCAGGAATAGCAAAAAGAGAATTAGACTTTTGAAAAGGCTGCGTGTGATGAACATAGTACTTCATTCATATAACCACTTTCAAAAAGATGAAGCTGGACAGAAAAAAAGAAGAACAATCTCCTGATTAATGTAAAACTCACATAATCTTAAGGAGAAGTCCTATAGGAGTCAACAAAACCACCGTATCAAGAGGCTTACAAGACAAAGTTTGGCCACCCACTGAATAGACACAACAGCCAGCAGAAAGGCTATCTCGGGTGTCAAAGAATGCAGAGAAACCAAAAGACAAATGCTCAAAAAGGAGCTTTCTGAGGAACTGCTAGAACTAAGTTCAAATCCTACGGAGGAGTGGGATCTGTAGAGACTGGGTAGGTATAAACCACCCCTTGTACAAAAGTCTGCACATCTGGCAATACACCTCTTAAAAAGTATGGAAAAAGCTGAAATCCAGACTTCAATTGAACCAAGTAAAAGTCCTTTTTGAAGACCATCATGAGGAAAGGTCAAAATGACCAGAAGATGGAAAAGCCTCAGCCAGGACCCCTAGTCTTCACACCACTTATAGAACAAAGACCATACTCTATGATATGCGTTGGAAGAGACCGGCTTGTGAGCCTGCATTACAGTAGCAATGACACAGTCAGAAACACCCTTATTCCTTAGGATGATGGCTCCAAGACCCAAGCCATCAAGGCCAGCTTCTCAACTTTTGGGCACAGAACCCCAAATCAAGAGTTCTAGAAGCAGACAGAGCCAGAACAGCTGTGCCACAGATAAGTTGAGATGATCTGAAAAACAAGACCGATAGACTGACATGCACCTCGGACCATGTGGCCCCACTTCTGGTCCATCCCATGTGGCTGATATAGGATATCAATGTTGCAAAATACCAAAAACTTATGTGATAGCACATCATATAATGCATGTGGTAGTCCCCTCAAGCTGTTGACTACAACTCCCATTAACTTGGGGGGATGGGGGCAGGTACTATAGTCCATAAAGTGGATCTGTTATCTACACAGCTTTTAATCTCAATAAATGTACTGAAATTGCCTTTAACATTGTGCATTTTGTTTTACAAACAGGGTAATCATTTTAGAGATATTTGTAGTTAGGGAATCTAATCTCAACAGAGCTTTGTTCTCTGTAGTGGTCAGATATAGCTGTAAAATGAATTACATCTAGAAAATCACCTCTCACCACTTTCATAGGCAGCAAAAACCAGAGGGTGGAATTAATTGATAAAGAGGAATTATCATGACAATTCTTTCATGACAGAAGCTCCCACTGAGTGGATGACTGGAACAGAGCATCTTAGGAAAAAAATAAAAATAAAAGAAAATGTAAAGTAAACGCTTCATTTTTAACCCTTTGAGTGCCAGAGAGGTAGGCAATGCATTGCAAAGTGATATGGTCTCTTTAGAGTAGATCTGCCAAAGACAAATTTAGTTTGCTTTACATTGAATTCAGATCTATCTATTTGATGTACTAGCCACTTTTCAGGAAAATAAATTGTTAACCTTTAGGTGCTGGAGTCACAGCGTGGCACCTTATGAGAATTCCAGCAAACTATTTGACTTATATCTGTTTGAAACTAAAATGTATTGCCTGCTGAGCTATTGTAAATGCCTTCAGTGTGCATGGTCTGCCCAGATCCAGTCATAACAGGGTGGCAATACTACTACAAATGAATTCACATTAAGTGCCGCATTGTGTCGCCAGATAAAAATGCTTCTATCTCTCAAAAGATTTTTATTACAAAAAATAAATAGATAAAACATACAGACCATTTGAATTTTCTTTAAAATTAATTTCCTGTATCTTAAGATGACAAGTCAACCTATTCTTATTTCTAACGTTTAATAGATTTTGCCCAGTATGTTAATGAAAATCAGTAGAATCTCATGCATATTATTGCTCTGAGACTTTATAGGTTAGCCAAATGCAGGGTCAGGCAGACAGATTATAGTCTGGCTTCCTCACCATGACAGGTATTATTATGGTTTCAAGTAAGCACAGTCCTATGAAGTGCATAGGCTGATTTGGAAGCTGTTTAGAATGACCTGCCATTTGGCCAAGTGGAAATTTAAATAGAGAACGCAGGGTTTGAATTATCAGCAAAAAACATTTTGTCCTCTTCAACATAAGAAATATTTTCCCAGCGAGAGAAGGCTGCAACTCCCCTTTAGAAGGGGAGGGCAACCAATGTACCTCCATCTGTTACTGAACTACAACTCCAGTCATCCTCAGCTGACTAAGGTGATGGAAATCCTACTCCAACATCTATAAGTTGCCTATTCTGTTTTAGAATCTAAGAGGCATATATATATATATATATATATATATATATATATATATATATATATATATATATATATATATATATATATATATATATAAGAAAGCATATCTGTGTGCTCTCCTTATCAATATGCAAAAATGGCCTGGGTGTCAAGTCCCATAAGGTATACATACAGTTTGCAATTCAAGAACTGCACTTACAAGACTTCCAAATTATGGAAAAACATGCAATTTATTATATCAATGCTCTGCAATGCGTTGTGTACACCACTGGTACAAACTGAAGGGGTTAAATCCACTGAATTCTAGAGAGGTCGATATCATTCCAAACCAATACACTGGGTGCTTCGCTAGCATCCAGGGGGTTAAAGGCCCCATGTAATCAATGGAATTGCTCTACACTTGGCATTTGTCTCTTAGGGCCACAGTCACAAAAAAAGTGAAACAACTCTAAGGTAAACCAAATGTGCCACAGGGGAAGATAAATTCCTTGATTTATACCTTTGAGTGCCAAAGGGAAACAGAGCAATTAATGGTGTGCCGCTCTGACTCTCAAAGGTTTAACTTGGTCTTTTAAGCCCCTGAATGGTAACAAGGTCTCCACGTATTTCCTTCCATTTAAGAGGTTAAAAGCTCTATTTAGATGAATGTGGATTTTCTCTCTCCCTGTGGTGCGGTTGGGTTGCTCCTCTTTTACACTGTGTACACAGCCCTAAATGTTCTTGTCTAGTTTGAGACTGTTTTACATAATAGGCAGAACTGAGTATGATGTACTGGTGTGTAATCACTCAATTGGTATGTATGTCAGGTAAGATATCCCTTCATGCATTACGATGATTGAACACAAGTGAGATTATCACATGCAGAGCCAGATGCACAAAGGATAGAGGAGCAATTCTGGGTCCAAGCAAGCCACAATAGGGGAGACATACACATTCCTGTTGATTTAAAAGGGAATAAGAGGCTTTTAAAGGGGAAACATTTCCTAATAAAACCTCCCCTCACCACCACTTACCTTCCTAAGGGAAGAAAATAGCAATGACCCCTGTAAATACTGTCAGTGCTCCTTGGTTCATGAGAAAACACCTTCAGTCAGTTATAGATGTCATGTTCATGAAGGCAGACATGACAGCTGCTGCCAGTTTTTTTTTTTTTTTTTTTTTTTTTTTTCGGTCAAGCTGGCAGAGTGAATAAACTAGGCTAACCCTTTGAGTGCCAAAGGGGTACACCACACATTGCAAAGCAATGCGTAGTGTTCAACTCTGACACTAAAAGGGTTAAAGTGGAACTTTCACCTTAAATGGATAGTAATGTCTACAATAAAATTTATTTCCGAGTCTCCTCTAGTGTTGTATAACATTTTGTGCAATGTTTAATAACTTACTGTTTTGTAGTTCAAAAGATATTCAATGTAAAACGATCCCCCTTCTGACCCTTTTGGCCACGCCACACTGCATCTATCGGTGGTCGGACAGAGAGCGGTGAGGGACAAACTTCAATAAGCAAATGGAAAATCCTGCCCTCCTTCATCAACGTGGTCAGGGTTTTCCGTATACTTACTGACTGAAGTTTGTCCCTCACTGCATTCATCTGGTCCCAAAACAGATTGCAACTTTAAAGGGATAGTAATGTTTCATAATAAAAGCAGCTCTAATTAATCATCATAGTATTTGGAATTTGGAGAGTGTTATTTCAATACTGTCAGAGTTATAGTTCAAGAGTAATTCAATGACAAAATATCCCCTCCCACCCCTTTTACTGATGTAACACTGTTCAGCCAGATCAGAAGGGAGGTGCCCAGGTAGACTGCAGAGAGGGACAATCTTCAATTAAGATAAGGGAAAAACCTGAAAAATGTGTCAAGGGGGGCAGGGCTTTCATTGTTTTCATTGTAAGAAGATTGTCCCCTGCTGTTATCTGTCTGGTCTTACAACTAGATTCCCCATCTGAGAAGAGATGGCTTACACTAGGTAAAAGGGGCGGGAGAGGGAACTTTGCTTGTGAATATCTCTTAAACCATAAAGGTTTGAGAGATAAGACTTATATCATTCTTCATATTTTTTAATGTCTACAAAATAAAATAAAGTTAAAACGAAGTATTACTATCCCTTTAAGGGGAGGCGTCCAGAAGGGGTGGGACTGGGATCCTTTTACATTGAATCTCTTTATTCTGAACTACAGAACAGTAAATTATTAAACATAGCGCAACGTGATATACAACACTAGAGTAGACTCTGAAATAAACTTCATTGTAGACATTACTACCCCTTTTTATCAAGATTGCACATTTGAAAAATGCATTAAAAACTGCCTATGTGTCATGTTAATCAAATTTCCAGCACATGTAAAATGTAGAGATATTCACACTTATTTCTGGAAAAAGTGAAACTAAATATTTCCTGGTACTGCACTGAGCGTCATTAGCATATGAAACGCCATTGAAGCCTTCATTAGCACCTGAAATGTCACTGAAAGGACTTAATCTTCATATGAAAAGTCATTGAAATGCTTAATTAGCATATGGAATGTCACTGGTACAGCATGGTTACATTACCATACATTAGCATATGGTAACAAGTATGAATATCTTCTTAACTGTACATACCCTGGTCTTTTGGCTAACATGACATATAGGCAGTTTTAACGCAGTTTTCAAATATGCAAGCTTGAATTTAGTTGTAAGTTCCACTTTAAGGACTAGAAGGATGTGGAAAGCATAGCTAGCAATGAATTGCAAACCCATCTGGTCCTTAAAGGGATAGTAATGTTTCAAAATAAAAGCGGCTCCAATTAATTTTCATAGTATTTGATCCATGGAGAGTGTTATTTCAATATGTCAGAGTTGTAGTTCAAGAGTAATTGATAAAGTATCCCCCTCCCGCCCCTTTTACCTAGTGTAAGCCACCTCCCCTCAGATAAGACAATCTTCATACTGTGAACATAAGGAAAACCCTGCCCCCCTTGAAAGGCTTTTCAGGTTTTCCCTTACGCAAATTGAAGATTGTCCCTTTTTGCGATCCACCTGGACATCACCTTTCTGCTCTGAGGTGAGAAGTGTCACATCAGTAAAAGGTGTGGGAGGGGGATACTGTATCATTCAATTACTCTTGAAGTACAACTCTGACAGTATTTAAATAACACTCTCCATGGCCCAAATACTACGAAGATTAATTGGAGCTTCTTTTATTTGAAACATTACTATCCCTTTAAAGGGTTGAGATTGCAATGTGCAGTGAGCAGAGTTTGAGGTACTGTGATTCTGCAAGCAATTGTTATGTCTGCCTCCATGGACACGACATGAGGAAAGGTTAAATCTTGAACTTAGGAACAAGGGAAACATTCACAGTATGGTAAGTAGGGGTTATTTATATGTGTGTGTTCTCCTTTAATTTAAACACACTGTCTTGTCTAGGTATGGGTCCTTCAGAAAGCAATCAGGTCAATCTTCCTTAACATTTTGATTTTACCTCTGAAGGTTCCTGTATATAATGATGTCTATTGACGTCTGCCTACAGTTAACACCTCCTTGCAAAAAACAATGGGCTTCAAAAGATCTGGATGGTTTGTAAGGGACCTTAGTTTTTATCAGACTATCAGGTAACCCCCTCTCCAAATATAGTATAGATATAACTGAATGCTGTAAAAGGAACACTCATCTTGACAAGTCCTTCTGTTAAGGAAATTTAGAGTCATTTCTTTAAATGGTTCTGTTAACCACATGGATGCAGAGGTCTTCAACACCTTGTGAAGCAATGGGTTGGAAATCTCTCTAGCATTCAAGGGGCTAAAAGCCTCATTTAACTCCAAGAAAAGTCTCTAAATGTATATTTGTTCCTTGTTTAGTTGGTTTGCCCCAGATTTGCACCTTTTTTCTTTGTGCAAATGACTGATATATCCCCTGGTTTTGCTACCTCTTTATGAGAACTTACCAAGATGCTGCTAACAAGAAGAACCTCGAACATGGTGGGCCCCAGGTTAAAGACCAAGGCACTGAGCACAAAGCTAATGCCCCGGGTGCCCCTGTCTATGGCTTTGGACAGAGCGCCCGTCTGCCTGCTAAGGTGAAAGCCCAGGTCCAGATTGTGCAGATGTAAGAACACATTCTTGGCGATTCGCCTGATGGAGCTCTGGGCCACCTTCCCAAACACTGCGTTCCTCAATTCATTAAATAGTGCTGAGCCAGCCCTGGACGCACCATCTAGAAAGAAAACACATACAGACTAAGTAAGGCCTGAGCACCCTTCAGTATACAGTCTTCTATAGATGATGCAGAACTCAGAGCTATTAATAAAGAACCTCAAGATTCCAGGGCAGTAAACATCTAAACGTTATCTATTACATGCCTTCTGGCACTCAAAGGGTTAATAAAATAATAATTATGTGGCAATGGGGCTTTTAACCCTGTGAATGCTAAAGGCAGCTCCAATGCATTGCATCTCAATGCACTGGAAACTTCTCTAACGTTCAAGCGATTAAACATCCCATTTAAATCACAGACTTTTGACAATTTTTATTTGGCCCCTATGGTGCAGCTGATTTGTTCTAGTTCTACTAATTAATGTGACAATCAACCTCATTTTGTACGTTACACACTCTGCAAGTAAGTAATATGTAAAGTCAAGCTGTTATTACTTTTTTCTAATCTGCATTCCCTGACAATGAGTGCCTTAAATTTCTATTTGTAGAGAACTGTCAGGGACTGTGAAATTAGGGACAGTGGTACAGTGTAATACTGCAGCAGAAAAGCCTGCATTCACAACAGCATAACAGCAGTTGCAGGGATACTGATACATTGTTATCTCTATCCCTGCTTTCACAGTGAAATTCAGTCAGCTCACTGTCAGGGACAAAAGGACAAAAACACTAGCAGACACAAACCCAGCGAAGATAAAAGAAAATAAATTAAATGTATAGGCCACCTGACTTTACAATATGTAAAGTCAAGAAAGGAGTTTGTTAACGGTCACTTTAATTCAGCTTTAACATGTTCTCTTCATTTCAGTTTCTAACATACATGTTCATGTTCTATCCCCTCTTAGAACACAGGTGTAATACGGGAGAAGTAGGCAGCCGCATCTCCCGTGCTGCCGAAAGGATGATTTCCTAGGATATTCAGGTTCAAAAATAGACAAGTTACTTAGTGACTCATGCACCTCCCTTTGTTAAAGTTGGTAAGTCCAGTACCTAAGAACCAGAGTTAAATATTCCTGATAAATAAACAAATGGAAAGGCCTCCCAGACAGACTTCATGGATTCCTGAACCATCACGAAGAATGGGAAATAATCTGAGACACCTGAAGAGGCAACTACTGAACCTTGTCATGCAGCAGGAAGACCTTCCAAGAAGAGTGTTGAATCTATACTAAGACAGTGAAGGATCTAGGACGCAAGCAGAGACTATTTCTTGAGACTAAACACCCACACATGATGCTCTAGAATTGGAGAACAGGACTGAATCTGAGTGCACAGCCTCTACTCTGAATGAGCCTTTAGGAGAAGGTTGTCCAGATAGGGAGTCAAAGAAATCCCCTGAGAATGGATGCAGGCCAACAGAGCTGACATGACCTTTTTGAATACCCACAGAATGAACTCCAATCAAAAGGGAAGCAAGGTAAACTGAAAATTACAGTCTTGGAATGCAATCCACAGGGAACACTGATAATCTGCATGGATAGTAATGTGTAGATAGGGAAGCCAGAATCTCCTATGGACAAATGGTGGCAATGACAGAGCACAGAGACTTCAGTTTGAACAATGTCACTCAAGCAAAACGGTTGAGATGTTCAGAGTAGGTTGACATCCTCTGTCCTTTTTGGGGACTATGAAGAGCTCTAAGAAGAGCCCAGTGAATCTTTCCAACAAAGGAACTGCAGGTCTAGCAGGCAAGTGAATACATCTAAACAGAATACTTTGCTTGGGATCGTGAGGAAGTCTGGACATGGTGTACTTGAAATCTATGCAGCACCCTTCTGAGACTACCTGTAAAACTCACTGGTCTGCCACAGAAATGGCCTATGCACTATGGAAAAGATTGAGATGACCTCTTATTGCCTGTGACAGACCAGGCCTCTGAAAGTCATTTGGTCATATGTTTGTCAGTTTTGGGCTTCTGCATGGACTTCTTGCATGCCCAAGACTGCCTGGGTTTGGGAAGCATCTGGGTTGTAGAAAGGAGCAGAACACTGGGAGAGTACACATACAGGTGAGGTTAACGAAAATCATGCACCTTACGAGGAATAAAGGAATGCTTTGTAGTGATCTGTGATAGCAAGGTACTCTTACCTCGAATGGCATGACTAATAACCTTGTCCAGTTCCAGACCAAACAACTATTGCCCCCAAAAGGAAGAGAAATCAATAAATTCTTGGAGGACTGGCCAGCCGTATCTTAAGACACAATGCGTGACGCAAGGCCACAGAGAAAGCCGAGGCCTTTTCTTTAAGCTTACCAATATCAAAGACCACTTAAGTTTGAGAAGCATTCACTTCAATGTCCTTAGCTACAAGAACCACCAGGTCCTCCTTGGTTGAGTCTGCATAGATGGCATCCAAAAGCTGATCTCCCATACAGAGTCCTAGGAACCCATGCAATGGCAAAAGGCTGCAAAATTCACCTTCCAGAAGGAGTTTATATGCCCTATTCTGTCTGATCCTTCAGGGCCACCGCATACACCATAAATAAGTTAGTATTCTTAGCAAGGTGAGAAATTAGGGGGGTCAACTGCACTGAGAGTAGCCCGCTGCACATACCCTCAGTAAAAAATGGATACAAAAGGGAAATAAGCTAGTTAAGGAAAACTCTCCTGTCAGGCATCTACAATTACTTCCTTCTTGCATCGCTTAAAGATATCTGGGGAAGAGGAACTAGAATTGGAAGTCCCTGATATTGGAAGCATCTCTAGGGCCACCCGAATAAGACACTCAGCAAATGGACAGGGGTCTTCCTCATAAGAGTCCCCAAGTGAGCAGGACAAGTCCAAGTCTTCCACATCAGTTTCCCCTACTTCAGCAAAGAAGTCCCTAATAATGGTGGTATCCCCTACTATAACATCACTTAAGCTCCCTTTGTGAGATGCAGGGTGTCCCATGGACCAAGAATCTAAAAATCCTTTAATGTATGAAGGGACAGAACTGAGGAAATTAGGTCCTGGGTTCATGCAGGTTCTTGTTCAACAAGTGAGGGCCCCCAAGTAGAGGGACAATGAGTACCAGAAAATTCCCTAGGAAGCCCCACCTGGCATGAGGAGCAATGGGTTAAAGGGATTGAATTTCCAATCTCTCCCTATGCGTCCGACAGAGGACCCCCAAAGAGATTGGTAAATGCAAAAATAAAATACAGAGAAAGTACTTTTATTTTACTTAGACTTAAAAGGTACTTATCTGACTGCAAGGGGTTAATGTCATAAGAAGGAGGGAAAGTAGCTGATGCGTAGACAGCAGGGTCCCAAAAAGAAGAAAGTTTGCCAAGTACCAATTCTTCCACTGCACTCAAGCCCAGGAAGAACTGGTTGCTGGTGAGGTGGTGCTCAAAGTGCCATTGAGCCATGTCTCCTAAAAACAGGGGTGGGGAGGTGGTCTGCACATATAATGAAAGAGTACTGGAAAATAGCATAAAAGCATCAGTAAAACAGTTCACTACCATTAAGGACCTGTACCACAAAGAGGGTAGGTGTCCCCCAGAGCTGAAAGAAACCCTGTAAATGCCACATCAACATATGAATGCAATATAAATGTGCTGATTGTACCTAGCAAGCACTAGAGTGCACTGAAAGCAATACAGAGACATACTTACAAGGATCTACACATGTAAAGCTTACTGTAGAATTTTTTTTACAGTCTTCAAACTCCCATTAAAGTGATAGTAATGTTTCACAAAAACAGCAGCTCCAATTAATCTTCATAGCAATTGAGCCATAGAGAGTGTTATTTCATTACCGTGAGAGTTATAGTTCAACAGTAAATGAACAATAACGTTTTCCCCTCCCGCCCCTTTTACCTAGTGTAAGCCCCCACTCCTCAGATGTGGAATCTAGTCCATAGACCAGATAGCTCACATCAAGGGTCAATATTCTACTGTGAGAACAATGAAAACCCTTCCCCCCTTGACAAGTTTTTCAGCTTTTTCCCTTATCTTAATTGAAGATTGTTCCTCTCTGCAATCTACCTGGACACTCCCTGCTGCTCTGAGGTGAGCAGTGTTATATCAGTAAAAGGGGTGGGAGGAGGATACTTCATCATTCAATCACTCTTGAACTACAACTCTGACAGAAATGAAATAACACTCTCCAAAGCCAAAATACTATGATGATTAATTAGAGCTGCTTTTATTATGAAACATTATTGTCCCTTTAAGAATATACATAAGCCTCATAGAAGCCAAGCAAAGAAAAAAAAATTGACTATAGCTATAAGCCATCCTCCACAGAACCAGTCACGAACGTTTTGTACATAGGTTATTAAAAAAACGAAAGCCAGTAATGGGAGTTCACCTGATGAGGTATTATCCTACAAAGGAAAAACAAAATAAGGAAAGCCTAGCTAAGAAAGCTTCGGGAAGGGTAAAATATTGCAGGTCTGGGAGTCTGCACCTCAGAGAGCTCTTTTTTACATGTTCCCTGTCCTCCTGTGGAGGGGTCTTCACCGATGGTTACACATAGTAAGACAGAAAACAAAGCTTTTTCTAAAGGGTGTAAATACACCAGCCAATATATGGTAAGTAGCTCTCAATCACAATGGAAGAAAAACCATGAATACTTATCAAATTTAACAAAATTAATTAGGGGAATGGAGGACGAAGTATGAGGAACGTCTAGACAAACTTGGTTTATTTACTCTAGAGTAGAGATGCACCGATACCACTTTTTTAAGACCGAGTACGAGTACCGATACTTTTTTCAAGTACTCACCGATACCAATTACCGATACTTTTTTTTGCGGTCATTTGCCAGTTTTCCAGGTACTTAAAGCGCATATTATATATATATATATATATATATATATATATATATATATATATATATATATATATATATATATATATATATATATATATAGGAAAACTGGCAAATGACCGCAAAAAAAAGTATTGGTGAGTACTTGAAATATACATATACGCACGCACGCACACCACCTCTTGACTGTCCCCTTTTGCCTCTTTCTCCTCCTCTTGATTCCCACCTTTTACTTCATTCTCCCCTTCTTGAGCTCCCTCCTTTTGCCTTGGCTTTTTCTCTCCCTTTTGATCCCCCTTTGTCCCCCTCCTTGACTCTTGATCCCACTCTTTTGCCTCTCTCGCTCTCTCCTGATCCCCCCTCCTTTTTGCCTCTTCTTGGTCCCCCTCCTTTTATCTCCTGATCTTTACTCCTTTTGCCTTTTTTTTTTTCTTAGTCCCTTTTTCCTCTTTCTCCCTCTTGGCCCCCCTCTTTGCCTCTTTCACCACCCGCTCTTGTCTCCCTTACCCTCCTCCGCCGGGTGCTCGCTGTTCTCTCGCGAGCCCCGGCAGAAGTCAGCGCTGGATCGTTGCCATGGTAACCCGCGGCAACGCTCCAACGCTACGGGAGGGAGAGAGGCAACGGGGGAGCATTGTGAGCAGCTCCCCGGGCTCCCTCACTGCAGCACCGACCCTGACACAGGGTATCGGTGCTGGCATCGGCCGCATTTGCGCGAGTACAAGTACTCTCGCAAATGCTGGTATCAGCATCGATACAGATACCAGTATCGGTACAACCCTACTCTAGAGAAAAGATGAGTAAGGAGATCTTATCACAATGTACAAGTATATGAGAGGTCAATACAAGGATCTCTCTGGTGAGCTATTCATTCCAATGCCCAATCAAATAATCAGGGGCACGCCTTAAGGGGATAGTAATGTTTCACAATAAAAGCAGCTCCAATTAATCTTCATACTTTTTGGGCTATGGAGAGTGTTATTTCAGTACTGTCTGAGTTGTAGTTCAAGAGTAATTGAATGACAAAGTATCCCCCTCCTGCCCCTTTTACCTAGTGTAAGCCACCTCCTGTCAGGTGTGGAATCTGGTCCTAGGACCGGACAGGTTGAAGCAAGGGACAATCTTCTTACTGTGAACATAAGGAAAACCCTGCCCTCCTTGTGAGGTTTTTCAGGTTTTCCCTTATGCTAACGGAAGATTGTCCCTCTCTGTGATCCATTCAGTCAGTCTTGCTGCTCTGAGGTCAGAACGACAGCTAAGGATAACCCGGTGTCTTTAGCTTCCATTACACTGGTGGCAAGTGGTGGGATCATCTCCCTCACCAAATTGGATTGCGCTGGTGAAAAATGCAGCCTGATTGGAGCTATAGAGAGTTCCTGGTGGACAAGCAATGGACACTTATAGGAATGTGGGGAGACCCTGACCCAGTGGTCAGGAGAATGGAGAACCTAATGTCCTGGGACCAGATCTGTCGGTAAGAATGGTGGACCAAATGATGAGAGCAGTGGAGCAGCGTTACCTCTGCGAACTCCGGGAAGCCTGTTCTGCTTCCCCTGCTCGGGAGAGGAGGAAAGAGGTCCTCCCCAGCAGCTATGTTGATCCCAGCCTGGTGAAGGGGAATCTGCTTCTCACCAGGGCAAATGATGACCCTGCATTTGTTGACCCCAGCCTGGTGAGTGGGACTCTGCTCCTCACCATGGCAAATTATGACCCTGAATCTGTTAAGCCCAGCCTGGTGAGTGAGAATCGGCTCCTCAGCAGGGCATATGATGACCCTGAATCTGTTGACCCCAACCAGGTGAGTGGGAATCTGCTCCTCCCTAGGGGCTCTGTTGCCCCATCACAGGACAGTGGGAACAACATCCTCTCCTTCAACTTTGTGGTGCCTGCAGTAAGTAAAGGGGGAGACACCTCCATCCACCCACAGTGTGGGCCCAAGCTGGACCCCTGGAATTCAAAGAGGGGCTGCCAGAATAAGCCTTTCTCCAGCTCAGTTGCATTGGTGGAAACCCAGTGGCCCCATGGAACTCCACCTCATAGACTGGCCTTGAACCCAGAGCCAATGGCCCCAGAGCCAGTAAAGCCTGCTACCAGCTCTGTATGGGCCACTGGACCCCTGGGTTTCCCTAACTTTGCCAAAGCCCAGGACAAGGGGCCACCCTGATGTTACCAGCCCAGAACAAGGGGATCACGAGTTGTTTCCTGGCCCAGGAAAGGGGGCTTCTGCCTTGTTTCTTTGCCCAGGACAATGGACTAACCGTGCCTTGCTCAGCCCAGGACCAAGGGCTAACCAGTTGTCTCTTAGCCCAGGACAAGGGGCTAACCGTTTCCTGCTCAGCCCAGGACCAAGGGCTAACAATTTGTTTCCTGGCCCAGGACAAGGGGCTAACAACTTGTTTCCTGGCCCAGGACAAGGGGCTAACATTTCGTTACTGTCCCAGGACAAGGGGCTATAAGAAAGGACTTCCCAGACTCCCCAAGCCAGTGTTCGACCAAGCTGCCGCTAGCTTGGTACTGAAAAGGGGGAGAAATGTAACGGACCATAGCCCGTTACTGGAAGCCCTCTCTCGGCACATGGATTTGCAGCCCTTTTATCACAGGCTATGGAGAACTTTGAGAAGTTATAACAGAGGATGGCTCTGCCAAAAAGACTAAAATCAAAGCCTGGCTTGCTCTAAAGGGACTGGGTAATACACTGTCCTGTGTTAATTCTGGGCCTACCATCCTGCCTAGGCAGTTAGGGGTTACTTATTTGTGTTTGTGCCATGGTATTTCAAAGGATTGTGGTATCACTGTCTGCGTGATGGGATTAGTCTGGGGTTCTGACTGCACGTAACACCTGGCTCCATTGTACTGTGCTGGTGATTATATCAATCATATTGCCTTTGTTCAGGGCTGTACAGTAACCCCAGGGGGTCCCATGGTATTGCAAGCCCCTCCCATTGTACCCCATTGTGCGAGGTCCCCACCATTTGCTGTGTCCCTATTGTATCTATGTGATTCTATTAGGTGACCATTTGTTGTTATGTTGGGAAATTCCCAAAAACCCCTGGGTTATGGAATAAAGAACTAAGAACGAGTACAGAGTCTTTATTCTGGATGGTAGAAAGGGGCCACTTTGCCCACCATTCAGGAGTTCTGTTTCCAGCGCTGCAGGAGTTCCAGCCATTTATCTTGCTTCACCGGCCAGGCTACCCACTTGTAACTGCATCCAGGAGGGAGAGACCCAGAACAACGGCTATGGATAACTCGGCATATTTAACTTTCATTACATAGGTGAAGAGTTACATCAGTAAAATTACTCCTGAACTACAGCTCTGATAGTATTGAAATAACACTCTCCATGGCCCAAATACTATGAAGATTAACTGGCGCTACTTTTATTGTGAAACATTACTATCCCTTTAAGATTAGAGGAAAAAAGGTTTAAACTTTAGCAGAGGAAAGGGTTTTTTTTTACAGTAAGGTATGTTAAATTGCAGAATTACTTGCTCAAGGATGTGGTAATGGCAGATACAAAGGATACTTTTAAGAGAAGACTGGAAACATTTCTTTCAAAATGAAAAATTCAAGGTTATACAGTGTATTAGTAGGCAAAACAGGAAGTTCAGCTCTCACACCACCAGCACTGGGTAGAATCTCTGAGATGCTGTACACTGAGGAATATCCTATATTATGATTCTCCAGGTATGTTTGTCAGAAGCCATCATGCGCAGTAGAAACAGCTGCAGTCATGAGCAGCAC
Organism: Rhinophrynus dorsalis; assembly: GCA_037306005.1. Classification (NCBI taxonomy): domain Eukaryota; kingdom Metazoa; phylum Chordata; class Amphibia; order Anura; family Rhinophrynidae; genus Rhinophrynus; species Rhinophrynus dorsalis. The sequence continues at coordinate 23,476,932 of CM074726.1, read as the reverse complement.
AAGACTGCCCGCGCCACGGCTGATATGGAGCGGGGTGCTCTGAATTCTGTCCGGAGTCCTCTCTAAGCACCTTCCTGGGACTGCTTGGACCCAGGAAGGTGCTTAGAGAGGACTAAGGTCTGAATTCGGAGCTCCCCCACTCTGTATCAGCTGCTGCGTGGGCAGTCTGTACTGCGCATGACTGCATCACCGCCAGTGTTGGCCCATGTACACGAGCTTTAAAACTAGTTACTTTATAATGCTACTTCTCTTAGATGCAGGAGCAGCTGCATTTAACTAGTAAATTCTTGGTTTTTACCAAATTTTATTTCATGCTAGTTGCAATTCAAGGTCTTTACTTTCCATCCCACACACATATCAGTTTTACTAGAACTTCTCTTACTTGCGTACATTTCATAATCAATCTCCATATGAGCAAACAGAAATCTAGAATACATTGGCAAATATTTTATTTAGAATCTCCTCTTGTTAGCCATTCACCAAATCCAGTTACCTCATGGGAGTGTGCGAGTGTGAATACTGCCGAGATTTTAAATAAATATTTTCGGTTTCATATTGAAATAAAATAATTACTCATTACTTTCATCCATGTTGTGCATAATTTCATAGACACATGAAGAAAACAGATATATGTACTAGTGGAAAAGCCTATACAGAAAACCGATTAGGATTAAAGACCCAAATATCTTGTTCAATATAAATACAAAGGGAAGGGCAATGCCACAGTTTACTAAATACCAGAAGAGAAAGATTGTTGTCTGATGCTACCGAGTAGGCAACACAAACAAAAGGTATGAGGGGGAACATTTTACTGAAAGTGGTGTAGGACTGGGAAGTCTCCCAGTGGAGGTGGTAAAACCAAATTAAATGACCAGAAATGCCATGTTGTTTGCAGTGCAATCTACAATATTAAAGAACGTGGCTGGTGTCAGTCACACGTACAAATACATTGTTTAAGAATTTGAGGCTGACATATTAAGTAGAATTGGAGGAATTCTGGAGCAATCAAAATGCATTACATTTGACAAAAAAAAAGAAAAAAAAAAAAAATCTCCAAATTCCCACTGATTTCAAAGGGACTGTTAACTACTTGAATGATAGAGGTATCCAACACCTTTCTTCGAGACAAATGGAAAGAGCTCACACAGACAAATGTCTCGGTGTGAGTGAATGCCAGATTGAGATGCCATGGAAACTCAACACCAATGATCATTTAGCGTGTTCACTGGCGAAAAGGGGTGGACAGCAGGGAAAGGAATGGAAGGGAGATACTAAACATGTACTATTTTTTATTACAAATTGTGAATGACAGGCACAATTTAATCACTTAGGGCCATATGTTCAAAGAAGTAGTGAAATAGCTTTTGTTGTTTGCAACGACATTTCAAAGTACAGTGTCATTGGGCTCATTAATGTTTTCAGAGAGTGTCTGTTGTGATAGGAAATATGTTGCTTTGTCATTGAAGTACGATTCCTGACTGAAATTGTTGTACGTAATGAAAAAAAAGTCTTAACTAAAGACAAAAAATGTTTGTATATAGGTATGGTAAGTGTGCATGCGTTGTGTTTTTTGTAATTAGTATAGGTTTCTCAAATTGAGAACTTCACATTCCCTCCACTTTTGTCTTAACGTACAAATTGTGTCTTTTGCAAGATACTTTTTGTTGTTGTATAAGACAAATTTTCCTTCATACGACACTGGAGAATAGTTTAGCCGCGCCATTGCCCTGACAATTGTGGAGTTGTGTTGTGCACAATGGACATTACTATTTTTTTGTCGTATACTCTATAGAAAATGTCTTATATAATTATTTATTTTTGCAGTTCATACAACATTTATTTGGCATTATCCCTTTGAACATACGGCCCTTAGAATGCATTAAAGCGGAACTACCACCCATGAATAAATCTGGCCCAAATAAATATCCATTTGGCGATTAGCTGCTCAATATCGCTAGTCGCCAGAAATATTACCTGGTGTTTGAGAAATGTACACTGTTCACGGACTGACAGGCAGGAAACAGCACAGACATCTTTCCATAGTGACATCTGAGTGCCTGCGCTGTCAGTCCCGCTTTAATTAAAAAAAAAAAAAAAAAAAAAAAAAAAAAAAAAAAAAAGCATTTCAAGTCCTTTAATTTAGTTATTCATTTGAGTTTTTGTGTTCAAGTGGCTTAACAAGGAAATGCTAAGGTGTGACAGGATTGCCATTTACAAATATATTCAAGGTCAATAAAATAACTAACTAAGAAACTATTTACTCAAAGAGCTGAGCAAAAAAACAAGGTAATCCATAAAGACTACAGGAAAGATGGGTCTGTCCAATACAAAGGCAGGGTTTTTTTAAAGTAAGGTCAGTAAAGTTATGGAACTTTTTTCCACAGTATCTTGTACTTACAGGTACTGCAGTTACTTTCAGAAAAAGTAATGGAAACCTTTCTAGCAGCTCAGAACAATGTTGGAAATTATGACAGTTGTTTTCAAAGCAGAATGTTAATCCAAGGAAATATCAGACTGCCATTTGAAGCCAGAAAGCTCTTTTGTTTACCCATGTGGCATTTAACTTGAAGTTGCTTCAATTTATTTTTTTTGTTTCCATTAGACCAACAGGGGTGATATGGCATGGGCTGATTTTGATGGCCACATGTCTTTTTTCAGCCCTATCAACGTTGTTACTAATAATAAACTGATATTTCAAAATGGACTATAATATATAATGTATGCCCAGGCAGCATCTATAAATTATAAAATGTATACAGTGTACAGGCCTTAACCCTTTGAGTGCCAGAGGGGTATGCAATGCATTGCACAGCAATGCGTCGCTTACCCCTCTGGCACTCAAAATGTTAAAATATGGGTAACCTGAGAGCAGACAACTGATCTTGTGTTAAAAGGCTACTATTTGCTTACCATCGTCAACACAAGCTTGTAATGAGTGGCACTCTAAAAGCAGATAACGGTTACGTCTACTTACTTTTCTTATATCTGCTAGCATAAATCCACGATTTACAGTATCGCTTCTGAAACACCCATTACACACTTGCATTACCAAGCAATGACCCGTCAATGAGTACTTTCAAAAAGCCCATTTAAAAGAAGATTGTGGATCTTCTGCATTCAACAAAAGAAGTGTTTACAGATGCTTGCTGGGAGTATAGCATATACTATAACTACAGGAATAACGGTCTCAGAATTTGTTTAACAGAAGGGCTTACAAGGCAGGTGTCCTTTAAAAGAATTCAGTTATATCTACATTATTATTATTTTTTGCATCAAACTGTGTTATAGTTTGTATCTTGACAGTAGCATTCCACAAACAGAAAATACTTGGAGCAAACAAACTGCACAAGATAGAAATAAAAATCCCCATTGATTTAAAAGGAGTTTCAAAGGGATATTAATACTTTGTTTTATCTTTATTTTATTTTGTAGGCCTTAAAAAAACATGAAGAACGATATAAGTCTTATGTCTCAAACCTTTATGGTTTGAGAGATATTCACAAGCAAATTTTCCCCCTCCCGCCCCTTTTACCTAGTGTAAGCAATCTCTTCTCAGATGTGGAATCTGGTTGTAAGACTAGACAGATAACAGAAGGGGACAATCTTCTTCCTATGAGAACAATGAAATCCCTACCACCCTTGACAAGTTTTTCAGGTTTTTCCCTTATCTTAATTGAAGATTGTCCCTCTCCTCAATCTACCTGGGCACCTCCCTTCTGATCTGGCTGAGCAGTGTTACATCAGTAAAAGGGGCGGGAGGGGGATACTTTGTCATTGAATTACTCTTGAACTACAGCTCTGACAGTATTGAAATGACACTCTCCAAAGTCTAAATAATATGATGATTAATTAGAGCTGCTTTTATAATGAAACATTACTATTCCTTTAAAACATCTTGAATGTTATAGAGGTATCCAATGAATTGCTTTGCATTGGGGACCTCTCTAGAATTTAAGGGTTAAAAGAGCCATTTATCCCTTTGAGTGCCTGAGAGTTGCAATGGGTTGGATATCTCTCTGTAACTCAGACAGTTAAATAACTGGAAATTTGGGATGTTGTATTTATCCCTTATGGTGCAGCTGGTTTGCCCCAGAATAATTCCACTTCTTTTGTACGTAAGGCCGTTCGGGTGTTAATAAACCACGGTTGGAGGATATCCCTTTAGGATTAGCTCATGCAGACAGTCAAAGCCTAATGCTTGCTTTCAGATGGCAAACTGAACCTTATCACTGCCAGACAGGTATCCAATGAACTGTAAAACAATGCATTGGATACCCCTCTGGCAGTCAAAGGGTTACATGGATCTCAGAAAATACAGACAACTGGAGCTATAGCGTAACAATGTATAAACAGATATAGTTCACTAGTCTAGTATATATTATTGAAGCTCAATAAGGCTTCCGTAGTTAAAAGAGCAGTAAACTTTAACAAAACCTATATGTTACAGAGCTTTTCCTGCTGAGTAAAACAATGTCACTCCCATCTCTGTCAGCTGTTTTATTCAAACTTTCTAACAGTTCAAATAACCAGGAAGTGAATTTACTGTGTTTACTTCCTGATTGTTCTAGCAGGAAGTGAATGGGCAGTTTCTATCACATTCGATGGAGAACTGTAAGTCACTGACTTTCTTCTCCATTCGAATGTAACAGAATAACTAATTGGCATTTGACCACTAGAGAGCACTGCTAATGTAAATAAATATAGGTTTAAACAGTAATAATTCTGGAAACATGCATCTATCAGCAGTGGGAGTACCTTTATTATAACTCATAAAAAAGTGTACTGCTCTTTTAAGTCTGAATGAAGGTGCTGTGTTATATGACATTACTTGATCAAATTATAACCCGACCCAGAAACTCAGGGGATGTGTGTCACATTATGAAAGCCAATGTCAACACAGTTGCACAAGCTCAGGGCCATCAGAAATCTCCTGAAGAAACTACCGGAGCTATAAAGGGAACTGGGATCAAATTGGCAGTGAGTAGGTATGATGTCTGATGACAGATGGGGCAATAATTCAGGACAATCCTCGCATTGAGAGAGTGTGCAAAATTTTGTGCATCTAGTTATCCCAGGGTTTTTGTTGTGACACCCTCTTATATGAAACACTGCATTCCCTCCTGGTGCTTGAAGAATTGATAATCACAATCATGATGATCTTTTACTGTTTCTCTATATTGTCAACCATTGACTTACAATTAATTTGGTTAATTCTCAGCTCACAGTGGCATTGTGATGTGTTCTAATTTATTTTGCCTCCTGTTGTATGTGTTTTTATTATTATCGTTTTATATTGATATTTTTAATTGTAACAGTTTTATTTTTAATTAATTGCATAATTCTCATTGATGGCTAATTGTCCATCCTGTGGGTTGTGTGTGTATGTGTATATATATGGCCCACATTATGCACAATTTTCCCTGCATTCACTTCTCAGAATTGTTCCTGCCTACTTAAAGGGGCTGATCACCTACCAAAGTTACCAGTAACCTATATTGTACGACAGAGAAAAACGAATACATTTCTTTGAAAGTTTTATATTACGGTAGCAGTTTAGTGCTTCTAGTACCTCCTACAGTATGTAAAGGGGTATATTATTTAATCAGGAAAGTAGCAGCTATAGGGTACAGCAGGAAATGCCACTGATTTCACAGATTTTAGTAGCTTTTAAGGGTGAAAAGGTAGAAATAATGCATATTCTTTCCTACAGCACTGCCTTCAGGCCACATGTCATGATGCCCGTTGTCTATTTCATAAAATGGAATGCCTTGTCTATCTTACTTTCATGTCTGTAGATGTTATAGCCATTTGAATGTAAGAGTAATATTCAACAAAATGTAAGTAAACCAACAGATATGGAAAGCACGGTTTAGTCCTCCTGCCACCACCTACAGTATGTCACAAATCAAACAAGTGAGGTACCATTTTGCTCAAATAGTTCCTAGCTATACAGGTAGATCTAAATTCCCATGGTTTTAAAAATGTCAATAACTTTGAAGTTGTGAAATTTTTTACATTTTTTTTATACTTTTCAAAATATATACATTAAAAGGATAGTAATATATATATATATATATATATATATATATATATATATATATATATTAATATATATATATATATATATATATATATATATATATATATTTATTTTAGGGTTTATCCTCCTGAGTAAAACAAGGATGCTCTCACTCCTGAGCGGTGTTTTATTCAAAAGGCATTACAGCTCAAACTTGAATTTATTAGGTGCAGTATCTCAATGACCTGGAACAGTTCTGGTCAGTTGACCATAAACCTCCATTAGATGGTGTAGCAACAATGCTATTATAACTTTTCGGGCCACTGAGATAGTGCACCTAGAAAATTTAAACCCTACAATATATTTTACACATTAAGCATTACTATCTCTTTAAGTGTATTTTGTATTTTTGGATTGCAGTTTAAATTCCCAGCTCAACAAACCAATCTCAGAAAATCTCTAGTTCGGGATTTGCAATGTACACCTTGTAATCTGGGCACTTTCGTTAAATCCATAGTTAAGTCCTTGCTCAAAAGCCAGAAAATACAGATTATGTTCTTCCAACTTGAACTCCAAGCCCCATGTGCTTTGCTGATGACATCAGGCATGACATTATAAATTACAACAAGAAAACACTAACATCACATATGACACCCCAAAATTGCAGTATTGCTCCAACAAATTTTGAATGAAGACTCTTCCAGCTGTAGGCGTATTCTGTGATAAAGTCTCATATATATATATATATATATATATATATATATCTCTATCTATATATAAAAAAAACGATACAGATCCTGATCTAATAAAAATAACTTGGGGGTTATGCACTAAGGTGTGATAAAGAGGTGATAAAAAAAGGTGTAGAATGTTAAGCAATGGAAATTAGATGGATGGGATAAAAGAAGTTTGTCAAATGAGGAAGAAAATTTTTATTCAGCAATTCAATATTTTCTTGACTCTGTGCTGCCGTCAGTTGCTCTGAGTCCCCTAGAGCAGGTACATAGAGTAAAGACAAAAGAAGAGAGACAGGGCACCAGAGATCTAAGCGTAGTATGTAAGGATGAAGACAACAATATGAACAAGTGTCACATAGATTTATTAATCAAAATGGTGTCAGTAAAGTGTAAAAACAGCATTACAGAGTAATGTGTATGAAAAGACAGAATTAAAAAAAAAAAATTTAATTATATATAAAATATAATGGCAGAATCAGCACTCTGAGGAACTTTTTGATCTTGATAAAGATCCCTGCTGGGATCGAAACGTTGATCTGTAATAAACTAGGTTTTGCATCAAGAAAAAGTTCCTGAGAGTGCTGATTCTGCCTTTATTGTTTATTGACTTATACGGCACCCAGGTAGTTAATTTATTATCGTGAGTGCATCCTTTTCTACAAACTATATATATATATATATATATATATATATATATATATATATATATATATGGTAAAAAATGTGGATAAGACAATAATAACAATACCAATTGATAGGGTTTTGAGGAAATCCTCTAATCGAACAAGAATTTAAAAGAGGATTTTAGTCTTACCTGTTAAATCCTTTTCTCTTAGTCCATATAGGTTACTGGTAACTTTGGGCAGATGATCTGTCCCTTTAATTAGGCAGGAACAATTCTAGAAGTGGATGCAGGGTTGGAGCCTACCTTCCCTCTTGACTGCAGCTAGCCAATCAGCTCCAGTAAGATTTGAGACAATAACTATTGACTAGATAGTAAGAAGGAAAAGAAGACTCCTGTGAGCATGAACAGGGTGGGAGACCAGTAACCTGTATGGACTAAGAGAAAAGGATTTAACAGGTAAGACTAAAATCCTCTTTTCTCTGTCGTCCAATACAGGTTACTGGTAACTTTGGGATGTCCAACCATTGAGTTCCTCAGAGGCGGGAAGAAGGCAAGGACCAGGCGCAAGGCCCCCAAAGTCACCAGAATCTCTATGAACCAACCGGTCAGAGAGCTTAATAAAACTGAAGTGTCAACGGACATCAAACAGGGGTGAACTGTGACACAGCACATGGAACTAGAGCCAACAGGGCTCAACAGTAAAGGAAGCACCAAGAACTTAAGGAGAAGATCCTAGAAGGGCAAGACTGCCTCCAGGACCTACCTCCCAAAGCTGGCATCCACACGGTAGTGCTTCGAAAAGGTGTGCACAGTGGACCAAGTGGCTGCCCTGCACAACTGATTGGCAAAAGCCTGATTTTTATAAGTCCAAGAAGCCTCAATGGACCTGGTGGAATGAGCTGTGACCCAAAAGGGAACATGCTCATTCCTCAACTCGTAGAATCTACGAATAGTGGACTTGATCCAGGACGCAATAGTCACTTTGGATGCAGGTCTTCCTACCCTAGGACCCTCAGGAATGACGAACCGAGCGTCAGACTTCCTGACAGATTCAGTGCGATGGACATAAAACTTGAGTCAACGCACCACATCCAACAAGTGGAGATCTCTTTCCTTGTCAGATGATTCCTGACGACAGTGAGTCTTGATCACAAAGCAATTGAGATCTTTCAAATCCAAAATAGGGCAGCATCCGCCGTCCTTTTTGGTCACCACAAAGAGGTTTGAGTAAAACCCCGAACCCCCGTTTGAAGGAGGCGTCGAATGCGTCACAGTATGAAAGGAACCAAAGGATCATTTACGTTTAAACGGTAACTTCATCTTAAAGACCAAGGGTAGAAGTGAACTCTTACCCTCAGTGGCCTTGCTAATTAGCTCCCTAAGATTAGGCCCAAACAAGGAAGTACCCTGAAAAGGCAGAGAAAGTAAGACTTTCTTGGAAGCAGTGTCAGCAGACCAAATCTTGAGCCAAAGCGCACACCTGGCCACCACAGAAGTAGTAGAAGCCCTTGCCATCATGCGGACGGCATCAAAGGCCAATCAGAAACGAGTGTGCGAAGCAAGTGCTCATGGGAAATGTAGTTTTCCCAGAAAAAGTACCCAAACAGTGCCCGAAGCCCCCCAACACACTGGAAACATGAACCGGATGATAGAGCAAGGACAGACAAGAAAAATTAGCTCACTCTGAAGTCGCTAGGTTAAGCGGTTTCAGAGATAAGTCCCAAACTGTACAGTCCCATAGGAGTGAATGGAGCAATAGCACCTATGTGGTAAAGCTCGCCTTTACTCAAATTTTACAAAATTGAAACAGTAAAATAAAAATGCATGAAACATCACTAAAACATGTTAGGATACCCAAAAAACACTGAACCAGTAGGAAAAGTGTCAGAAAACCCCACAAAAGATGCTAAACCAGCAGCTAAAGGGTTAAAGTACCACATAAACCTGCTCCAATACACCCAACCAACAAAGATAGACCCAATGAGTGCAGGAGCATGCAACAGGAACTCCAAAGGGAAACTCCTGTGCGGAGGGGCACTGTGGGACATGTGGACCTGCAGCACTCAAAGGGTTGCTCACCTTTCCTGCAGATCACCATGTATTAAGAAGAAGTCTCAGTGGGCAACTCCTGAGGAAAGAACTTGTAGCCAAGATTTTCCCCCCAGGGCTTAAGGTGCACAAAAAGCACCTGGTTACTGAGCTAGCCACATCTAAGGGCATTGTCAGTTATGGTAATCCGCCTAATGGTGGTATTCCATTTCTAACAGAAAAATAAAACATTTCTAAAACTATAGCAGAACAGTTCTCTTGCCTGTGTCTTCACCAAGGAACAAATCTTACTGGAGCTGATTGGCTAGCTGCAGCCAAGGAGGAAAGGTAGGCTCCACCACCTGCACACAATTCTAGAATTGTTCCTACCTACAAATAAAGGGACAGATCTCCTAACCAAAGTTACCAGTAACCTGTATTGGACGACAAAGAAAGTTAAATAGATACCAGGGGTAAAAAAAATTGAACAGATGCAAATGAATGATAAGGTATGGGAAATAGAAGATGACCAAGATAATCATAATAAAGGATATGAAACTAATGAAACATATGTCTAAAGTAAACACATGTAATTGTGTGTGTGTGTCCTGGATCGATCAATGGTATGGAAAGCAATTAGGGGGCATACAGTATTTCGATGTCCGGTTCTTAAAATAATAAAATGAGTCTATAAATATAATATGTAAATATGGTGATAAGGTGACACAGAGACTTGTGTGGAACAGATATATTTGGTTAATTCCTAACTGAGTATAGAACAGTAGGTAGTGACAGTATGAATAGATTAATTTACATTTTTGGATAGGGTCCTGTGGGTATTGCATGTTTTTGAATAGACAGTGCTCAGTTAGAAGAGGTTATGTCCTGCTGTGCAATTTGCTGGCGTCCCGGGCTATGAGCTCAAAGATATGTAGCGCTGAGTCCGAGCCGTGAAACCCAGGTAAAGGAGGAGGATGGTACTTCATTATGTTACTAGTATTAAGTGATGCGACGGGATAGCTCCATTGCTACAAAGTATTGGAGGTACGATTAAAATGGAAGGGTGGAAGGACTGATGTACCAAAATATGTTTAGTCATTATATATAGCAGCAATGCATCTCTATCCAAAGGTGAGGAAAGTCTGACAGTATCTTTGGCAGTTTAGTATAAAAGTTTCCCTATTTCAGAAGGATAGTTGGGTAAAGTCTGAGGTATTGAATGGTGCAAGATTGGTAGACAAGTTGTGAGTAGATAAAGAGAATTTTCTATGAGTATTGTGTAAGTGAAGTATTGATTATCATTTATGTTTCTTGTTTTTCATTTTGGGTTATTCTTCCTCTATTCTGTGTGTACAGATGGATATTGGCTGTGGAGTAGAACTGGTATAACGTTTACTAGTAGGTAAGGGACCGAGAATGTGACAGCCATCTGTCTGTTTGATCAAACTTTCATAATTATATTCATGATTCTTCAATTGGAGGAGTACATGGAGAAATGATCCTAATTATCTCGGATATAGAAGTAGCATGGTGAGAAGTATGTTCCATATGTAAGTTCAAGGTGAATATGGGCTTAGTTGGAGCTGGTACATCATTTGTTTTTGTATACAACTCTACAGACGCCATATATCTAGCTCCTCATTTAGTCCTTCTGGTTCCAGAGTATGAAGTTTGAAGATCCAAAAGCTTTCTTGCTTAGCAAGACATTTGAATCTGTCTCCCTCTCTTTTGTTTGGACCGATGGATTCTATGCAGAGTATGCTTAGATCTTCAATCTTCTTAAAAGCTGGGGAATCGTTACAATGTCTAGAGACAGAGTGTTTTCGGTTTTCTTAATGATATTATTTCTATGTTTGAGGAAACGTTTCTTGAGTGGTCTGGTTGTCATTCCCACATACTGTAGGCCCACATAAGCCCATAAGTAAAGATACAGTTTATATCCTTGAATTATGGGAGACATCAGAGCTGCAAATAATCTGGACCGTGCATCCTTTAGAGGTACCCAGAGGAATCGGTGATCCCGCATCCTGCAGTAGCGAGACTACGGATGAACTCTCCCCTTGCATTTCAACAAGGGGATATGAGGTAAGCAAATTAATATGATTTTTTTGCTGTGCTGCTATACAAGGAGAAATCTGGTGATCATTTACACCCAAAGGGTGATCAGACTCAACCCTCTTACCAGTATACACCATTCTCTGCTTATTTCATACACCAAGACACCCCGGCTGTAATATTGCTTTATCTTGCACTATATTACTTTGTGGGTGGCTTTTGAGTCCGTGTACCCTATAAATTATTTTTATATTCTAATTCAGTTAGAGGTTTTCCTCAAAACCCTATCAATTGGTATTTTTATCATTCACTTATCCACATTTTTTACCCTATTTTTTTATTCTGTGTAATTACATTAAACGTCTTGCTTTTACTAGCGTAACACTGTTTTTACCCTTTACTGACACCATTTTGATTAATATATGTGACACTTGTTCATATTGTTGTCTTCATCCTTACATACTACGCTTAGATCTCTGGTGCCCTGTCTCTCTTCTTTTGTCTTTACTCTATGTACCTGCTGTAGGGGACTCAGAGCAACTGACGGCAGCACAGAGTCAAGAAAATATTGAATTTCTGAATAAGAATTTTCTTCCTCATTTGACAAACTTCTTTTATCCCATCCATCTAATTTCCATTGCTTATCATGAGCTAACATATTTCATCCTCATCTATCTCATACCCCCAACCATCTGAACTTGGACTGTGGATTTGTGGAATACATCCACTTATCAGGTTTTTCGTTACTACCATTGACTCATACTTCATTCTGCTTGTACTTTAACCACTCTGTTTACATCTGACCATTGCATCTGTATAGATCAACACCTTGAATGAGTTTATTTTATAATGATGGTTTAGATTGATTTACCTATATACTTTTTACATATTAATTTTTTTTCTACTAGAATTGTTACACTCTGTCTATATACGGTGTACATACACATCATCCTACCACCTCTTACCATTACAATTACATATTTAACACACCTAGAGACTCCCCCGCCCCCCTCAGGAATCCTACAGTGAGCGTTACTTGTATTCTCTGATAATGTGGAGATGACTTCTCCAGTGATTTCACTTATCCAATTCCTATGTTGTTTATCATGCCTTAGTGCATCTCCCCTCAGAAGTAATTCTGCAATAAACCAGTTGCACTATGGGTGTGCTGTGGGGGTTTAATAAGCATTCCCGTTGATTTAACTAATGCCTTAAATGCTACAAATCATTGGTATTTTTACTCCAGTTCTTACTAAACCATCTTTCCTGTCTCTTTTACTTACTCCTATACTGTAGATATAGTGACCCTTTTCCTGAGTCTACACCATTCTGAAATGCCTCTGAAATTGAAAGGAATTAAAATGCACAAATATGAAACGTCTGTACTCCAAAGAAAAAAGGCCTCTAAACCCTTATTAATCTTATAATTATAAGCATAACAGAGAAGGAAGGAATAAGAGGAGAACACATTAAGTTTCAAGGATTAGTAGTTTGTTGATTTAAATTTTTGTTTGTAAGCCAAGCACTCTTAAAAAAAGAAAAACTTATAAAAATCTGCACTTGGAGGTTTTCTATAGGAAGAAACAGTAGGCTTTCTTTTGTAACCTACCCAAGCCTGTTCTAGATTTCTGAGAAAATGAAAACATGAAAACAATGTGGAAAGGGCTGCTGTGAACAGACTGGGTAAAAGGTCACTTAAAGGAACACTAACACTATATACACTAAAACGTTAGCATCTATAAAAATTTGGCATTTGTCTTCTGAGGCCTAAAATCTAGTTTAAAGGGACAGTAATGTCCCCCCAAAAAATTGTCCAGTTTTGTAGAGGTTAAAATATTAATCAATATGCTCCAAACCCTATCTCTCAGACCGCTATGGTTTGAGAGATATAGGGATTCGGCGTTCCACCCCAGCCTCATCTTCTCCTGATGTCAGCGTCTAGATGACAGCAGGAGATATCGGTCTGGGGACCAGGCAGGTGGATCTGCAGCAGAGCCAAAATCACGTTACTGCTAAATAATTCATTCATTGGAAAGGTCTAAAAGGTGTGCCTGGTTTGCAAGCACACTTTGTAGACCTTTCCAATGAATGAATTCTTTAGCAGTAACGTTATTTCAGCTCTACTGCAGAGCCTACTTGAGTTGTACAACTCGATTCTCCTGCTATCAGCTTTACAGCTGACATCAGGAGAAGGGGAAGGGGGGGGCAACTTTGAATCCCTGTATCTCTCAAACCATAGCGGTTTGAGAGATAGGGTTTGGAGCGTATTGATTAATATTTTAACCTCTACAGAACTGGACATTTTTTTGTGGGGGACATTACTATCCCTTTAACATATGCTCTCAGAGGGAATCCATTCATGCCTTTTCCAGGAGAGTATGTAAATAGGTTGCCTTTCAGAATATAAGAACAGCAGTTACCAATAAGAATTAACTGATTTTAGAGCTCATCTCCCAGCATGTCCGTGATTAAATTTTAGGGACGAAACATTAATAATTTTCACATATGCTACCTAGAAGTATGCAGTATTTAAAGTTATACAAACACATTTTTTTTGGTGTTCGCGTTCTCTTCAGTATAAGGATGCTCTTTAATCCTTTAAGTGCCAGAGGGGTAAGCAACACATTGCTTTTCAATGTGCTGCGTACCCCTCTGGCACTCAAAGGGTTAAAACACAATAAAGGATAGATATTGTTACCCTTATGAGGAAAGGAGGTTCTGATGACATATAGCATGGTCTTCAGCCTTTTATTAGAAATATTGATTAGGACGGAAGTCATCTGCTGGTGTCTGTCTGTGATCAGAATACTTATTAACTATAGGAAAGCCTTTAGCCATCAGTATAGCAAATATCTACATCTGGACAAGGATATTGAATCCACTGAGTGACGGTCTACCCCCGGCACTCAATTTGTTAAAATATGTGGTGAGAAAGACAATTAAAAAACACACTGCTGAAAGCTTTTTAAAGCCAAAAAACATTAGCATGCGGGTCAAGTAATAAAAGGGCACCTCTAATTAAAAGGTGATTATAGTCAAGATGGCATTTGAGAACGAAATTACTGCATGACAAAAAGCAGCTATGTAGTATTTATTTATGCAGTTATTTTTTAATCATGTTAACATTATGGGAAAAAAAAATGTATCTGCCATATTCCTAGGGAAAAAGAAAAAAAAAAAGGAATCCATGCCATCACCAACTTTATAACCCTTCGATTGCCAGAGGGGTACGGAATGCATTGCTTTGCAATGCATTCCGTACCCCTCTGGCAGTCAAAGGGTTAAACAAAATTGAACCCTTTCAGTTCCAGAAGGATGCCCATAGCATTACGAAACTGCCTTGGATACCCAACTGGTACTCAAAGGGGTTAAAGAACACAGACGACTCCTGTAGGAAATCCTAATGACCATTATGAATTAAATTTGTATGGATTAGGAAAGACCTTTAGTGGGAGGGATAATATATGCAAAACTCTGGTGAACCCTTTCTTATTTATCAATAGTATTCAGCATAGTTACAAACATGTGGGAGGAGTCTGGGGTCCAGAAGCCTGGCAGCAAAGAATCACATCTGCCATCATGGACATCTCACTGTTAACCCTTTGAGTGACAGAGAGGGTACGCTTTACAATGCGCTGCTTACTCCTCTGGCACGCAAAGGGTAATTTAAACATCAATTTTGGAGAGCCAGTCAGCACAGAATAGGTTTGTAGTGGTCACTGGGATTTTCAGCCCAGATTAAGGTAATTGAGGGAGGGAGTATTATTAGACATTTGAGCAGGGACAGATAGCAAATTACTGAACTACATATATAATATAGTGAAAACATTTCTTATAGACAGAGCTCAGGAAGTCATAGTATACTCACTTGATTTTAACCCCTTAACGTCCTGCGGCCCTGGGACGTTTCTGTCCCATAAGGACTGCATTGAACCACGTGGACGCGCCGGTACACGTGACCTGTTGCGTGTATCGGCGCGTCACTATGGGGCCTGACAGAGATCGCTCCGATCTTGGAGCGGTCAATTTCAGGCCCTATTTTTACTTACAGCGCTCCCGGTAGAGCGCTGTAAGTAAAAAGTACGTGACGTACTATGACCGTCATCGGTCCTTGAGAATTTCAAGGACCGTGACTGTCATAGTACGGCACAAGTCGTTAAGGGGTTAATACATTTTTTTATTATGTTTCCATGGAAGAAATCAAAACATACAGCAGTAAAAGGGATGAAGACATGGGTAGGCAAGAAGTAAAAGCTAGATGCTATAATTATAGGAATAGAGGCCGGTCAGTTATACCTGCGTCCAACTTCTCAGCTAGGCAATATTACCAACGGACCAGGATATCCCTCCAGCTGGAAGAGATTATCTAGTCCAGTGCTAGAGCACAGGTGTGGTGATCAGAGGCTCATTCACATTGATTAACTCACCTGTGCTCTAACATCCTGGCCTGTTAGTGGGTCCTGAGGACAGGAGTTGAGAATCACTGATCTAGTCGTTATAGCCGCCTTCACTACTGATTAGGCCATATACAAAGGCTGACATTCCATAAAGACATTGCGTCCCCAAAACATAGACAGGCAATGAGCATACAAGTCCAGTTATATACCCAGTATGAATCTCCCGGTCTAGGCTGGCTGGCGCAGCAGGACCCAGGAAGGGAGTCCCAACACCAATCAGGGCCCAACAGACAGAAAAGACCACCCCCCAGCAGACTTCAGCTTCTGACGAGCTGTTAAAAGGGCCTACAGCCTAACATTTAAACTGTCCTTAACGCACAACCCACCCCCCAGTCAGCCCCCAAGGGGCCCATACCTTAAAGAACAAAGTAAGACCAAAGTAGGAATTATGATAACATCCCTGCCTTAAAGGGATAGTAATACTTAAAAGGTAAAAAAATAAATAAATAAATTAAAAAAAATCGTAGGGTTCATTCCCACTGCTGAAAGGTGTTTTATTCAAAAGTTATTACAGCTCAAAGTTGAATTTTTTTAGGTGCAATATCACAGTGGCCTGAAATTCTACAGTGGCGCTGTTGCTACACCAATCTATGGACAGCTCTGGTCCTGGGACCATAAATCTCCATAGGATGGTGAGCAACAGCGCCACTGTACAATTTCAGGCCACCTAAAAAAATTCAAATTTGAGCTGTAATAACTTTTGAATAAAACATCTTTCAGCAGTGGGAGTACCCTTGTTTTACTCAGGGGGATAAACCTTACAACACATTTTTTTGACATTTTAAGTATTACTGTCCCTTTAATGAATAGTCATATGTGGATGAGAAAATGAAACAAAGTATAATACAACAGTCAGATGCAATTCTTTAGATTGTAAGAGTTCTCTCCCACCTCTCCCCACCCCAGCAGTACTCATTTGATTTTAACTCTGTGAGTGCCAGAGAGGTATCCAACCTTGCCAGTGGTATGCAACGCATTTCGAATCAATGCATTGCATACCCCTTTGGCACGCAAAGGGTTCAGTAAATCGTTTTAAACTACAGATAGAAGACTGATGGATAAGCCCAATACTAGCATACAGATGCACCTATACTGCAAAGGATATTGACTTTTATACAAATGACCGAGTGAGTAGATAAAACAATTGGAAGTCGAAGGTCAATGAATTTTCTACAAAAGAAAGCGGAAGGCACAAGCTGCATAATCTTTTTAATCTTCAGCGACTGGCGCACTTCAGTGGCTGAACACATTTATAGACATTGTAGGGAGATGGATGAGTAACTGCACGGTTAAGTCATATTAAAAACTAATTCTAAAGTATTAAAGAATGTGACTGATGTCAGACACGCTATTTAATGCTCTCCAGTTTAAAAGATATAGCGGATTAAAGAGATTGCAAAGTTTTATTTTGACTTTACATAGTCTACACTTTTAGAATATGTGAAGTCTATTTGCCTACCTTTTTAGTTTTTTGTTTAAATATTTAATTTAGATATTTTGTTTTATATTATCCATACCAGATATACAGATCAAAGTATTTCAAATTCTACTGGGATAAAAGCACTGCATAAAAAAGATTAAAGGGTCAGTAATGTCCTACATGACTAAAAAGTAACATTGTAGAGAAATTAATAAGAAATCGATCGGTGCAAGTCCTATCTCACAAACCTTTATGGTTTGAGAGATAGAACATTTTAAAGTTCTCCTCTCCCTGATGTCAGCTGTAAAGGTGACAGCAGGAGATTCAAGTCAACTGACACGAGGAGGCTGTTCAACAGATCAGAGATACCTAAATTGAAAAACAAATACTCCATTGGAACGTGCTACAAAGTGTGCCTGGTTTGCAAGCACACTTTGTAGACTGTGAAGTATTTATTTTTAGATTTCGGTATCAGCTGTGTTGAAGAGCCACCTGCCGGTCCCCGGACCAGGATCTCCTTATGTCAACTTACAGCTGATGTCAGGGAAAGGGGAACTTAAAAACGTTCTATCTCTCAAACCATAAAGGTTTGTGAGATAAGACTTGCACCGATCGATTTATTTTTAATGTATCTACAATATTATTTTTTTAGTCATGTAGGACATTACTATACCTTTAACGGTGGGATACCTCTTAAAATGTTTAATAGTAGACTTAACAAGGTGAACAGCCCTCATTCTGTAGTCAGGTATGTCCATACCTGGGAACTATTGCTGGTGGACTCCTTGGAGGGGAGTCCTGTGGTGCCGCTAGGGAAAGAAAAATTATGTGATTTGCATTAAAAAGGGGTGGGGCTTAATTGTGAGTGGGGGGTGAAGCTTAACATACATGGCCAGAGAAGGAGGAATAGGCTGGGGAAGGAGGAGAATTGGGCGGGGAGTGAGAAGAACATACTGGGAAGATGCAGAAATGGGCAGAGTTTTTAATCAAACTCTCCACATCCAGAGAATCAGCCTCTGCCCTGGAGATCTGGTAATTAGCAGCAAAAAACAGAGTCTCCGGGGCAAATCCGGAGAGTTCCCAGCTAAGGGTATATTTTCTGCATTGTTGCCCCTTAACTATCAAGGCAGCACAGGTTTATATATGTCAATAACTATGCAAGTAAGGTAAACCGGTAATATATATAGTGGTTGTACTTACATCCAATCAGAATAGCCGTTGCCATGGTTGCAACAGTATTGGTAGCATCACTTAGGTTGAGCACCTGTCCAGATATCTCATTGAGGTTGTCAACTGCATATTTAAACATAAAGGGCACCACAATGTTCATAGCCTGCAGGCAGAATGGAAAATGTTAATACAAACATGGAATTATAGTATTGTAAGACTGGTTAGATTAGTGTTTAGTAACAGACTCCCCTAAAAAAAAGACCATCAACTCGTTTATTAAACAAAGCATATATTGTTTCAGAACCCCCCCCCCCCCCCACACACACACACACACACACACACACACACACACACACACACACACACACACACACACACACACACACACACACACACACACACACACACACACACACACACACACACCCGAACCCAAATGAAAAATCTCCATTTACTGAGAAAATGAGAATAATGCTACAATCCCCTTTGGCTGTGCAGGATCCCCCAAGAGTGAGTGATCATAAAAAAAATAAATAAAATCAGCAAATCCAAAAACATGAAAATCACAAAGTTTAAAATGAGTTTGTATATCATGTAAATAAAGTGTTATTGGGCTAGGTGTACATAGGTGACCATTAACTCAAGCCCTCTCTGCAAACTGGAAGAGAGAGATTGCCAGCTAGACAAGGGCAAACACAAACATGATGTCAGACGCTGCCCTTTGAAATGAAAATGGTGATCTCCTTTGTACCAGTCTGCACTGTAGCGTCATAAACAAGGGCAGTCACTCTTGCCCACTATTAACAGTGGTCAGTGAGAAGCAGTGGTATGTATAGCGTGTGAAGGATGGTAATCCATGGCAGTCATTTATCTGACATGTCCCTAGGGGGCATAACAACCCATTCCTTGTCATTCTGTCATCACGACAGTAAGTGTTAGAGTCTAGCCCTTGGCTGGCATCTCAAATAATAAAATTGCATTACGAGCGAATAAAGGTGTGACGGTAAGGGAGTCAGAGAGAAAAGAGAGAGGGGAGCAGCGCCCAGAGCATAGCAAGAGGGGAACGGCGCCTGCGCAAAACAGGAGGGAAGCGGCGTCCCATGCAAAGCAAGAGGGAAGGGAAGTACAAATAGGTTGCAGAAAATAAGATTTATGGATATGAATAGATAAAGGGTTGCATAGGGCCTGAGTAAGTCTCTGTCTTCTCAAGGTTATGGTTGACACAGCAGTTCCTTACAGAGAAAGCAAATGAAACATTCATAGCCTCACATTCTGCTTTTGTATCTTTTCTTAATTGTACTTCCTGACTGCAAAGAGCAAAAGACACTCTTACCCACAAAAGGTATTTCTAATCAGAGCTGTATACACAGAGATCTTCAATAGGATACAGAAAGGAAATCTGTTTAACCATCTGAGTATCAGAGAAGCTGTGTACATCACACTGTGGACTAATACTTTGCCCACCTCTATGGTAGTAAAGGGGTTAAAGAAAGTACCTGCATACAAGGACATACTAAAATGGAGGTTATGTGTAATTTCTTCATAGACAGGAAATGAAGGAATAGACAAGGATACAAACAATAAGGATATCTGTTGGAAAAAATAATCAAACGGATGCGTCACATAAAGGAGAATTAACACCTCCACACTAACTTTACAAATGCCAGAAAATCTTAATGGCCCCTATGAATTTTCCCCTATTCCTTGGCTCAAGAAATAACATCTTCAATCAGTCCTGGATATCAAGGAAATGGAGGCGGACATGACAGTTGCTAGAAGGACCACGGGACTTCAGATTCTGCTCAATGCACATGGTAATCTCTCTTCCTTAAAGGGATAGTAATGTTTCACAGAAAAAGCAACTCCAATGAATCTTCATAGTATTTGGGCCATAGAGAGTGCTATTTCAATACTGTCACAGTTGTAATTCAAGAGTAATTGAATGATACATTTTCGCCCTCCTACCCCCCTTTTACCTAGTGTTAGCCACCTCCCCTCAGATGTGGAATCCAGTACATAGACCAGACAGCTCACAGCAAGGAGCAATCTTACTGTGAGAACAATGAAATCCCTGCCCCCTTGAGAGGTTTTTCAGGTTTTTCCCTTCTGCTCACTGAAGATTGTCCCTCTCTGCGATCCATCAGGACAGTCTTGCTGCTCTGAGGTGAGCAGTGTTACGTCAGTAAAAGGGGCAGGAGAGGGACAATTTATCATTCAATTACTCTTGAACTACAACTGACAGTACTGAAATAACACTCCCATGGCCCAAATACTATGAAGAGTAATTGGAACTGATTTTATTATGAAACATTACTGTCCCTTTAATGGGTTAAGTAGCTTTACAATAGACCTGATTCAGTTTGGGAAAAAAAAAAAAATGCCAGCAGCTTTCATGTCAACATCTAAGGACATGACCACTAGGACTGACCGAGGAGGCAACATTCTAAATTCATAGGGGACAATAGGATTTTCTCGCCATAGTAAGGTAAGTGGAAGTTATTAGGAAATGTTCATTCTTTAAACCCTTAAAGGACCAGCAGTCTTTTTTTTAGACATTACTATCACTTTAAGTACCACAGGGCAGCGGGATCCTTAAAAGAGAGGGGAGGCATATTTCACTTCTTGCACAAGGTCTGCGCATCACACAACAAGAGAATATGCTTATTGAAAAGAATAGATAAGAGTAAAAATCTAAACCTTGATAGAACCAAGACTAAGTCCTCTCTGAAACCTGCCTTGAGGAAATTCCAAAAGGATGCAGCCACAATCCTTGGTTTTTACCACCACTTGACACACAAAAGCCAGAACATATGATAAGTTTTGGATGAAAAAAATACTTTCAGACCTTCCATCACAGTAGCAATGGCAGGTTCAGAGAAAACAAAAACCCTCTTCTTCACAAGGCTGGCTTCAAGAGTTAAGCCATCAAAGCTAACTTCTCCATCTCTGAGTGACACAGAGGCCCCTGAGTCAAGAGGACCAGAAGGAGTGGAAGACAATGCAGCTCAGCAACAGACAGATTGAGAAAATTCAAGAACCATGCCTAGCAAAGCCAGTAAACAGTAATCAGGATAACATGTGCTGCTTCATCCTTACCTTCGTTAAAGGGATAGTAATAGGTAAAATGTAAAATAAAGTTGTAGGGTTTATTCCCCTGAGTAAAATAAGGATACTCCCACTGCTGAAAGGTGTTTTATTCAAAAGTTATTACAGCTCAAACTTGAATTTTTTACATGCAGTATCACAGTGGTCTGAAATCGTACAGTGGCGCTGTTGCTACACCATCCTATTGACACCTCTGGTCAGTTGACCACAAATCTACATAGGATGGTGTAGCAGCAGCGTTACTGTACAATTTCAGACCACTGTGATACTGCATGTAAACAGACCACTGTGATACTGCATGTAAAAAATTCAAGTCTGAGCTGTAATAAGTTTTGAATAAGACACCCTTCAGCAGTGGGATTAACCTTATTTTACTTAGGGGGATAAACCCTACAATTTTTATTTTTATAATATTTTAAGTATTACTATCCCTTTAACACCCTGGGAATCGGTGGAAAAAGTGGATGCACATAGAAGGGGAAATGGAATGCCCAATCCATCCGCTCAGAGAAAGGGTATTAGGTCCTGAAACAAAACAGGTGAATTTTGCTGTTCCACAAATATGCAATCGGATTCACAACAGAAAGACCTACACCTGAACTAATGAACTGAACATCGTCTGGTGGATCCAAACTCCCAGGAGTTCCACCACGGACAGAGTTCACATACTGTTAAAGAGACGCAGTCATCCTCAGATCACCTGAGAAAAACCGGGCCTCCACTAGTCATGCTGAGGTAGACTTGTCAGCGGGGGTTTTTGAGTAGGCTTCTTGTTTGCCTATGTTTGCTTTGTTTTCGAAGAAGGGTGTGCTGGCTCACAGAGAAAGTAGAGCTTTAGGTAATAGTAGGGGTAGCAAAACCTGCAAGATTCCTCGAGAAGGGAGGAGACTTGTGGGTAACCTGAGACAACAGAGCACTCTTACCCCTTGCAGCATGGCTAATGAGTTTCTCCAGCTCTGGGCCAGTTGATTGCCCAAGAATGGAAAAGAAACTGGGGATTTATGTTTATATTAAAGAGAGTCAAAAATCCTGGGTGCCTGTAAAGGCTTAAGCCTATATATAGATGTAAAATAAATAAATCTTTAATTTTAAGCCCTGTGAATGTTTTTTGTTCTTTTGCATAGATCTGTTAGTGATGTAGATGCAAAATGTAAGAGTATCACAGTATGTTAACATTTGATTTTCAGGACAAGCTTTCTAGGAGAAACAACGACACATTCACTATAAGATGTACTCTGGCTTTAAAGACTTTCATCTTATAGTTGGGTGATGCCCTAGGTCCAGGACTTGGGTTGATTGGTGGTGGCTCTTTAAGTTACCCTTTTCATGTTCCCCACAGAGTATTGCAGTTCTGAAAGAAGCTGGAGGAGACCAGAACTCTTGTTAGTGTCTTCCAGTTATTTCCTCCTGCATTTGGCTGCTCTCATTTCAGTGCACCTGTTCTTTGTCATACTCATCTCCCCAGCAGTCGTGTAATAATTTAGAGTATTTCCTATTGCCCAGCTACCCACAGACATCCTAATTGTGTCTGTCTACATGTCTTTATATGCTTGCTTGTATATCTGTATGCATTTGTACATTCTTTCACTTTTATATTACACACATATATACACTAATTTACATATCCCTCCCTCTTCCTTTAATGACTCTTCCTGGATCAAAGCCACAAAGGTCATCTTATGTGAAGAGCAAAAATACCGGAAGACAGTATTTCATCTTATAAAACAGAAGAAGGCTACTTATGCATTTTATGGAAAGTGATTATGTTACTGCTCCATCTACAGAGGGCGCATGATTAGTAGTGTATTCCCTTGATATAACAACTCACGTCTTATAATGCCATGCATGGTCTGGAGCATTTTAGGTAGGAGACATGGAAAGTAAAGAGGTGCTTAAGTCCCTCTTCAGACATGATTGTATTGCAGCACCAACGAGTTACACGTGGATCAATTCAGTTAGAACAAATTGAGGTATATGTATCAAGGTAAAAGTGGAGCAGTCCAGCTGTGCCATAGGGGAAAAATACAAATCTCCATGATGTAAATGGGACTTTAAAGGGATAGTAATGTTTCATAATAAAAGCAGCTCTAATTAATCATCATAGCATTTGTATTTTGGAGAGTGTTATTTCAATTCTGTCAGAGTTGTAGTTCCAGAGTAATTCAATGACAAAGTGTCCCCCTCCCGCCCCTTTTACTGATGTAACTGTTCAGCCAAAGCAGAAGGGAGGTGCCCAGGTAGACTGCAGAGAGGGACAATCTTCATTTAAGATAAGGGAAAAATCTGAAAAGCTTGTCAAGGGGGGCAGGGTTTTCATTGTTTTCATAGGAATAAGAGTGTCGCCTTCTGTTATCTGTCTGGTCTATAGACTGCATTCCACATCTGAGAAGAGATGGCTTACACTAGGAAAAAG